>OX467083.1:31716935-32326165 GCA_950106755.1 Climacium dendroides | reverse complement strand
TGAATGAATTTAAAAATTAGAAAATAACTATTTTTTTAATTTTTATTGTTTTATGGCAACAACACAAAGCATACTAGTTATACCTCAAATTAGATAGTTTATTTTGTTTATTTGATATGCTAAGATCTGAAAAACCATGAATCCCTGGGCTATATTCTTGTAAGTAGCATTGGAAAGTTCTTTGTGAGGAGGGGTGTAGGGAATTTTTTTCATGGTGTTTGAACCTCCAGTGTAAAAGTTATTGAATTTCAAAGTTCTTATGAATTAAAAGATTGAATTAAATTATTTTTGTTTTGGAAAAACCATAACTTTCACATTGTATGTCCAAATGCCATGAAGAAAAGCCCATGCGCTCCTTTGTGCATAAAAGTATTGAATTTCAAAGTTTCTACAAATTATAAAATTATTTTTACTTTTATTTCCGCTATAGTAACGGCAAAGGGCACACTAGTTTTAACCCTGTAAGGACGGGCTGGTTTCTATGGAATTCATCATTTTCTAAAACCGTGGGAATCAATTGCTTAAAATAATGGAAGAGTACTCATTGGAAGTCAAATTACTGTAGAAGGTGTTTCTTTTTTCTTGACAAAACTCCACAGATGAATAGTTGCATTTCTATCCTTTACAAAAGAAGTTTCTATCATCGATCGAACACTAAGTGCTTGCAGTGGCATTACAAGGTTAACCTTGAAGTGCTCTGACGTCCATTTTTTGGACGATGAATAGATTGAAGTTTTTGTTTCTGTCTCGTTCTTGCTTAGATGAAAGTCATCCTAATTTTTGGTGATACTTTATCAAATTATTGTCTTATCTAATGGTTGGATTTGGTGTTACTAGAATATAAATTTTTCTAAAATTACAAATGTGGAAGTGTGTCAAGTGGTCAAATTGCATTGACTCTAATTCAAAACTAGGTTTGCAAAAATGAGGTCATAGATGTAAAGAACACAAAAATTTCAAAAAATCACCATGTCGAGAGAACCTCATTTTGAATCCATTCCAATAAGTTTTGCTCAAAAAATGATAATATTTTGCTTCTAATCAAATTTTGAAGGAATTTTGAAATTTTCCTTTCTAAATTTATAGAAAAATATTGGTGATAGCATTGATGAATCTAACCATACAGATGGAATCTAAAATTCAAAATCTACATCACTTTTAGACGTGATATAGAACTTTTCTTTCTATATCACTTCTAAAATATTCTTCCAAATAGTGCTTTATAATGATTTTCTCCAAATTGTCAATTCTGGAGAAGAGTCCAGACGTTCCAGGGTTAATCAAAATTCAATTACCAAAGAAAAGCATACCTAAAAAAATAATGGTTGTCATACTAGACAAGTTACTATTCATTTCTTGTCCTATAGGACAAATTATTATTCATCGAATGTACCTCTCAAGTACATTTGATGAATAGTAACTCGTCCTACAAGACGAAAAATGAATAGTAACTTGTCCAGTATGACAATTTAAAAAAAAAATTGTTGCCAATTAATTCTCAACAATCCAATATGCTCAACTGCGCCGGAAGGCACGCGGATAGAGATCTGGGTCGACACCTGGGACCTGGTATCCTTGGGACCTCGAGCCTCAGGACTTGTCGCAGACCGACGCCTTTACTTTTCTTTTGCTGTCATTGTGCAGCTCTGTGCGAGCCAGTTCCTTCGTTGCGTTTGTCGCTGCAGCTTCCGGCCCTGCGCAATCAATCTTCCCTTTGTGTATGATCTCGCTCCTCACTGAACTCTTGTTAAGTTGGATTGATTGTTTTGAAGAAAAAAATATTATTCTCCGTATATATCATGGAGAGCACGTCCCAGCCTTTCTTTTGCTCTACAATACTCTTTGCAGCAGCGCTCTGTGTTTTCAAATAGTTTGCGTCGGTAGGGTTTGAAGGGTTTGTACGGGATTCTCGTTTGTGTGTGGAGGCGATGCGGTTGTGGTAGGTTCCGGATTTCTTACTCGGTAGACTCGAATGTTCGAATGAAATTGTGTCTAATTTTACCATTTGTAGGTATGAGTTTTTTTTATCCCATTCTTTTGAGCTTGAAACTCTCGAAGGTGGTGCATGAATGTGCGATGTAAGTGAACTTATTAGCGAAGTGTGCTGGCAATCGTGAATCTGGGGTCTCCATCCGCGCTTAGAAATTTGTGTGTTATTGGTAGCTGGTTCGTGGTCGGTTTGGAAGAGAGCAGTGGGTATTAATCCTGTTGAGAGCATCGGAGCTCGTTTGAAGGGTGTTTTTGGTTGCGGATTGCTTACTTCTGGTATATTATATGAGAGAGAAATAGTAGTCTGCTGCTCTGTGAAAGTGAGGTATGCGTTTCTGTTGAAGGATTTCCCGTCTGGATTGCATGTGGATCGCCTGTGGATTGGCGTGCGAGCAAGAATTTGGTTGTACGTAGCCTTTGCGTGCCCTGATTCTATTTCCCTTCTCCTCTCCCCCTTTCTTGAAGTCGGCTGTATTGATTTTTTAGGGTTTGGGAAGGATCGAGAGAGGAGAATTTCTGGCGATGGCAGCTGCACTGAAAGAGCTCCAAGCGCAGCTAGAAAATCAGGCCGCCGCATTGAATAAAATTCAAAAAGGTTTCTGAAGCTACCTCTTGTTGTGACCTTTTCTCTTTAATGCCGGTTCTTTTTGCCCGGGTTTTACAAACCAGGGTTTAGGGTTATTAGGACCAATGACGGTATTGTGCATCCTTCGTTCATAATGCCTGCATTGATGGCTTCTGAAATTCAGGATAGGTCGTATGGAAATTAGACTTTATTTCATCTATGTTATGGTGGTCATATTTCTGTTTAATTCATCGGCGGTCATAATTCTGTACGTTTCCTGAAGCTGACTTGTTGGTAATGGGATTCTGCCACAGATATAGGTAAGAATCACCAAGTGAGACGGCAGTATAGTGTACAACAAGGGGAGAACGAAATGGTGCAGAAGGTACACTGTGATTCCCCTGTTTTCAAGCTGTGCAAATCAAGGTGTACGTTACTTTTTTGAGATCATGGTGGTTGGACTCCGAGCATTTGGAAATGCTGATACTGGCAATGCAGGAATTGGAGTTTTTGGATGATGATGCGAATGTGTTCAAGTTGATTGGCCCTGTTTTGGTGAAGCAAGATTTGGCTGAAGCGAAAGCTAATGTCAACAAGCGCCTGGATTACATCACCGCTGAGCTGTAAGTTTTTCTCCTTGTGTAATTCTCATTGAATGAATCTACCGGAATAGCACCCGCAACTTAGTCAGTGCTGTGGTTCTGTACTGTTCTTGTTAATTTCTTGTCAGTGATTTGATACTGGTGATTACCTCATGCTTCACAGGCGACGCATGGATGTAACATTGAAGACGTTGGAAGAACAGCAGAATGCCAAGAGGGATGAGGTACATTCTCTCTTCTTTATTCAGTTGGCTGTCGGTTGATGATGCTGAATTTTAGATATTAACCCTTGAAGAACCATGGAATCTTGGTAAGAAAATGAGTGATTTGATTAATTAAAATGTACAAACTAGAATTCCGATGGTGCCAAATTTTTACGTCAGAATCAGTGCAGAATATTGCATGTGTTGGTCAAAATGAAGTAAAATTGGACAAGCGATAGTCCCTTCATGACCTACTCGCCACTGCTAAAAAAGCACGCCTAATTTGGGTCCTCTTGGCCCTTTTGGGTTGGTTTGGTGATGGATGAAGTTCTGGATTGTGTTGGTCTTGCAAATCTTAGCTCCTAGTGTTCTGCTGGAAGTTGTGACGAGTCTCAATGCCAATTTTTTCATTCGGTTGTGCCAGGTGATGAAATCACAACAGCGTATACAGGCTGCTCAGGCCGGAAAGGCCAAGTAGGAAATCCATGTAAGGTATCTGTCATCAATGGCAATTATTATCAGATTTGGTTACATGTCCAGTTTCTACTACCTTATAACTTGTCACCCAGGCATTCTAGTGCAGCAACAAACATCTGGTTATGGATGAAGTGGTGGTTTTCAGGAGCAGTTTGAACATTACTTTGAGGAGTGAACGATTGCTGTGAAACTGGTGTGGTTCCACCAGAAAAGTCTTCGTACTGAGTGTACTTTGTTCATAATGTTGTCCCATTAGTGATTGATTTGCAGTCGCTTTACTTGGGTTTCTGCTGATGCAAGAGCTGTCTAAAATCTAAATAGGAGAAGTCACTCAGATATGTGCTCAATTGTTGATTTGTTGATGATTCAAACATTGGAATAACTTCCTCAATTTTATCAAATTGGTCATAAAAGGAGATTGCTTATTGCTTATTATAGATTCAAGTATCACTTTGGATGAATGATAAGTTATTTGGACAAAACTTTGCTTTGAAGCATCTTGTCTCAAAATATGGACTTTTGAAGTGTTGGAAGGGGAACCTTCAATGGATAGGCCAATGATCACATTCTCAAAGAGACATTAACTCCAACCAAATATAGGTAGAACCTCTCTTAGTGCATGGTGTTGGGACTATGCATTAAGAGGTTTATGCCTATTAGAGAGGTGTAATGAATGGCCACTTTATAGATGTCAACTTCTAATACCAATTTTCAAACAATGTCTTTCAAATGGGGTTCACCTATAAATTCCATTGTTGCAATTTATGCACAAAGAGGATATGTAGTAAGAGAGGTGCTACCTATATTATAATTGGCGTAATTTAAGAATTGTTCACTTAAGGTTCCATGAGTGACTTTGAAAAGATAATATGAGTTACATTTAAATTATGTACATTTTCAAACTTCAAACTTTATCTTGATGTATGTTCTCATTTTGCAACAATGCATAATTGAATTTTTTTTCTATTTATTTTTTAGAGATGTAGTTATATGTAATCTATAAGTTATAAAATATTTAGATTATTTGTGAGGATTTGAAGTTACTATGAATTTTAGAATATATAGAGAATAATAATTCATATCTAATACAATTCATGCTTAAAATGTCTGAAAATTTCTCCATATATATATATATATATATATATATATATATATATATATATATATATATATATATATATATATATATCATATTGTAGAATATTGTGGTGCAATAACATTTATTTTGACATTTGAAAATTTAAAAACTATGGCTTCATTCATGCTCTACTAGAAGTTTTGACCTCTTACTTTTTGGCTTTATAGACTTTAGTAATGGTAAATTTTACAGAAATATTGGAGCCCTAAAAAAATGATCAACAATATTAACTTAACCCTTTTGTTGTTGATGTTTTGCATGTGTGCCCTCATCATAGAGACCCTATAGAATGGTTAGACCCTATATTCATGAATATAGAAACCCCATAGATCAAATCAATATGGTTGTAAAATAAATCCTATAATCCATTAGTTTTTGTAAGTTCCATTGGTTGTTTTCAATTCTTTCACTTTAAAAAAAATTCCAAATTGTATTAGATTTCAAATCAAAATGTTATATTCAATTATAAGAATTGGAATAGAAATTAGACTTGATAAATTTCATTTCATTAGTTGATAAATTCAAAAAAGATAATTTTTATGGCTAACTTTTAAATAAAGAGAAAGGAGCACCAACAATTGAAAATGGACTCAAGCAAATTCCTTGCCAAAAAATTAGACAAAAATATGTTTTTTTCCATCTTAAAGGCATTCTTGAAATTAGATATTGGATATAAAACATCCTCTCAATTGTTTCACTATTAAAAAGGATAGAAGTTGTTGAATTTGGCCAACAAATATCCAAGTTGTAATGATGAAAACTTCTAAATTTGTAAACTAAGGTTGTTTACATTATGGCAATTGCACCTAATTGGGACTTGTTTCTAAAATTGATTTGTATCAATTCTTGCCTAAAATGTGTAGATACTATTTATGGAAGCTAGTTTATGGTCAATTTTTGGTTTACCTATTTTTATCATTTTGAAAATGTATAGTTTATTTCTATGGTATCTAAAAATTCCATGCCAAGAGAATATAAAATCCCCATTTAACTTTCAACTAGACCAAGAAAATTTAAAGATAAAAAACATGTTTTATTTGTTTATTTGGATGATTTCAGATGTAGTTATCATGACTATCAAGAATTCCCACATCTAATTTGAGATGTTTTTGAACCCCCAAATACTTGGTTGTGCCTATTTAGCTTAGTTGAATTCAAATATGCAAAACAACTTTTTGTACCAATGCTTCGCATATGCTTTTAGTATTATCAACTATTTTCCTTTAATTACCATATTGAATTGTTTTTTCAAATATTAAGTCTAATGTTTTCAACATTTTTTCTCTAATGTTTTCAAATTGCAACTAGGGATTTTTCCATTTCCACTGGCTAATAATAAACTAACCCGTAGTTCTTTCTGAACATTACTTTGTATAAATTACAAAGATTTAGGAGCAATGTGTAGTATGATTCATATTTTAAGAAACTACCCCCTAAAGGACCAAGGGAAATTTTGGACACAAATTGTAAAAAACTACCACTTTTTTAGGGCAATGAATAAAAGATGAAAAAAAGATGAAAAAAAAATTCAAAATTCAAAATTCAATTGTACAAATTTGTACTAGATTGTTGTACCTATAAAGCAAGATCAGCAGAAAATAATTATTCTTAAGAATGCCAAAAATAAATAAAAAAGAATAATTGCCTAATCTAGCAAAAATTAACCTCTAAAGTCTCAAAGTCCCTACAAAGAACTCTTGGGATTTGGGGTAGGCTTGTGTGACCTTAATTTTTGATAAGGTTTTTTGAAACTTTTAGTGAATATATAGAAATGTACATTTTGTACATACCTACATCATAGCATTTTGTACATTCCGCCACATAGTTCAAAAGTTATAATTTTTTTTTGCCAAAAGTATCTTGAGAAGTAGCTTGGATAAGGAAAAATTCGTTGACTTGTGTAGGGGCAAGGAAGGGGGTGCTCTGTTGATTTCCCGGAGGCAACAAGTGCTCTAGGGAACCGATGTTGTAAAAGGGGGAAGTGAACAAGAAAAGACAAATTTTTAATTGGATGAGAGTGGATAAGGGCGGGCTTCCACGTGGAGTTGGGGGCCGGTAGAGCCTACCAATGACCAGTAGAATGGGCGCCCCTTTTTTTTGGAACACCCATCCCACCAATGATGGGCAAGCTCCACCGGCCCTCGACTCCACATGGAAGTCGGCCCTAAGTGGAGTGGATGGGTGGATTGACCCATGGTTAGGACCAAGGTTCATTAGCAAGGATACCACATGGGAACAAAGGGACCACAAGGGAACAAATAGGGAATGCAAGAGGCAATGTAAGGGAACTACATAGGATATAATGGATCCCATTATTCAAGCATTGCCCATTGTGTTTGCTCAATTAAAGGTCAAATTACACATTAGTAGCTTGTAGAATTTTGAGGTTTTGAGTTTTTTTTAATTTTTTCTACTTTTTAAGTATGAGTGCAACTTTGAATCTGTTGTTTGGATTTTCTAAATTTAAAAATATGTGATGGGAGAATTGATTCAAAAATGGCCTAGTGTATTGTCAATTCTTGGGGCATTGTGGTATTACAAGATTTTTGGGATATGTTCCTTGTATTGAATTGCCTTGAAAATTGGCATGCATATACCTACTATGATTTTGCATATGAAAAAAGTTTTAAACTCAAGGTCTATAGTAAAAAAAACTTTGTAAACACCAGTCAAAGGCATCTGAAATTCTTAGGTACAATGGGAAAAAAATTGACTTTTAATACATATATCTTTTGATTTGTATGGTCAAACCTCATGAAATTTTTACCACGTGATTTTAGACAAGTGAAGTAAAGGATCCTAGGGTTATATTTTCAAAAAATTCATTTTCTACAATTTTTCGATCAACTCACTGGAAAGGGCAATTTTTTGAGCCAAAAAATGCCTTAGGACTTCAGGGGTTAAATGACCAAGTTGTTGTAAAATAATATAATTTTCAATGTAAGTCAACATGTCTAAAGACCTTCAACCATCTAGTAAATTTTTTATGACAAAATTAAGGTTATTATAGTCGTTTTTATAATGCAATCCATTGTCCTTCATGAACTCTCAAAGGATATGGGATAATTTAAAGATTGGACTCTTATTAATCCTAACCATTTACATATCCCACATGGGTTGTTTTACCTCCTACCATCCAATTTGTATAAAGAATTTGTCTTCCTCTCCATCACTCTCTTTTAGGTAAATGATTTTTGGAGTTAGTGCCAAAAATTTTGGATTCTGTTCAATAAAATGTTGAATTTTTAATAATTAAATTTAAAAATGTTGAAGCTACTTTGGGAACTTTAATTAAATATTCCGCATCAATGTGTTGATCCTGCCCTATAGTTTACAGTACTATGAGAATATGTGGGAAAAAGTTTAGACACTTTGACCATATAGATTGAAAGATTATAACATTTGAAGTTAAAAGAAAAAGATTTTATTCTAATCTTGTCCTACAAAGCCAATAGACTTTAATTTTTTTCCTAAAGTGAGATTTTCACTCTATTCATAAGTTATTTTTTGACATTTGCATCTTGTATCATGTAAGTTACATATCTTCCAAATTTCAAAATCATATGAGAAGCTTTGCAAATGCTACTCAAAATTGCTTGGATTGCCCCAAAATTTCAGGATAATATAACTTTTAATCTAAGCACCCAATTAGAAAAGAAATTACATTCCCAATAAAGGAGTACATGTGCACATCTTGTGCCAAAATTTGAAGAACATTTGTTAGAAAATGATTTCATATGCACCTACTTGAGATCAAATGCATACATTTTAACATCATTTGCTTGTTTGATCTTTAAAGGACAAAATGGTGATTGTGGACATCATTCCTTCGGTTATCATATGAATCATTCCTTTAAAAAAATTGCAAAAGCATACATTGGAAGTCAAACTTCTGTAGAAGACCTCCCCTTTTCATAATAAAATTCCAAGGATGAATAACTTGTGTTCTACTAGAAGGATTCTCTATCATCTATTGGATAAAAAATGTCGTCGTTGACGATTAAGGGTTGAAGTAGGAGGTTTATAAATTGCACACCTAAGAGTTGAAACTGAATTTTGGGGAGGTGAAACTTCTTGAAATATTTTTCAATAAATTTTCCTTGAAAAACAAGAAGAATTGGCATATAATCCAAGTCATTTCATATTTTTTGGAGCTTTGTAGAATTAGTTATGAATTTTTGAAGTTGGTTGGCATAGGGCTCTAAATCCGCCCACCTCCTAAATTGTACACTGTTAGCACATTGTTGAAGGTTACAGAAAAGAAACATATACTGTACAAGTAGTGTACATTTGAAGACGTGGTTGGTTTTAGAACTTGTGCACATTTAGAACCTCCTACCTTAACGGCAATGATTCGTCCTCCATAGTCATCTACAATCATGATCGTACTCTATATGGTCGGCAGAGTTAGTTAGTAATCATTGCTTATGCAATTGTACCCTTGAGTGTAATTCTAGAAATGCCGCCCATATAATAAACCTTCAATTGCCAATGTTTGCTTGAGTAGGACTCTTCATGCTCACAAACAAGGAGGTGATTTGTTCCTCCACTTATTCCTAATGGGGATGTCCAAGGTTACCTTGGTTGAATTGTGTCACTCTAGCTGCAGCCCTTGAAAGCCATAAGTTTCAAAAAAAGAAGTACAATTGTGCTAGTTCATAAGTAGTGCCAGATATTGTAAAGTATGTTATTTTGCCATATAATTAGGAGAACTTGGTACAACTAACCAACAACTTAGTGCGTAATGATTTGATACAAAATCCACATGTAATGTCATATTTCAATCCAAATTCATTTCTCTTCCCATTAAAAAAATTGTTGCTCCTACGTTCCTTCATAAATTAGTTCACTCTCCCAATTCACTTTCAAATTGCACTCACATAATGCTCTCACAAATTTGCTTCACAAATTGTTAATATTGTGAGAGTCAACAAATTCATGTGTGTTGTGAGAGCAAATGAAAGGTTGATGAATGTTGAAGGTTCTCAATGGGCAACAACTAATCAAAGTGCTTCTCAAAAATGACTATTACTTGCTCTTATGGGATGGCCCCTCTAGTGGCCATTGATACATGAAATTATTATAGGATGCAAATCTACATTATTGATGGATTTTACTTTTCAATATTCTTGACGGATCTCTTGGAAAGGAAACATTTTTATTTGTATGCCATCAAAATTATGACCTTGCCATATTGGACACCAACTAGGCTTAGTAATTGCAAAAGAATGTAGGTATGAAATGGTCAAATTCTTAATATGTAGTTATAAATCATTTGAAAGATGGGAGATAATTAAAAGCCAAATGTGGTCATACCTTTAGGTGAGTAATAACTAAGATGATCATCATGGATATACTTTTTGTTGACCAATTTTGGAGTAGTTTGGAAACTCTTTGGGGCCAATTGGATAGCACCTTTCAAAAATTTATGATAAATTCTTACTTTGTCAAAAAAATAGAATTACAATTGCTCTCCCTATTTCTCATATTTCTCATGTCTTTATGTAGAAAAAAAATTTAAAGATCTTCAACAATGCTAATAAGGCAAACTGGTCATTCTACATGTAATGGGTTGGTTACCTTAAGACATCTATAAGGTAAATACACCTAATTGATTTTATTATCTTCATCGTTTAATTTTTGTTGGATCTTGATGGAAGTCACAAAAGGATTTTATACAAAGGCAGATATTTATATAGTGTGTAATATCAATTAATTAATATGGATCCTCTTAATATCCCTATTTAGTGTAGAAAGGAGTTGTAATTTTGTATTGTTACTTTAGACTATTTTACAAGAATAGTGAGTTGATTTGTGGTGGATTTCTAATAAGTGAAGTTACTTTACATGAATTGCAAAAAACAATGATTTGATTTGTCACAATCTTTTTGTGGAGAAAATGAAAATCCATACCTTAAATTTGATTCTTTGTTTTGTTTTGTTTGTTATGTTGAGATCTCCCAAACACTGCATCCCCAAATTGCGTGCTTGGTACCATCAAAAAGTGCATCCCTTGATTGCGTGCCTGGTACCATCATAAATGAAATTTCTACCTTAGATTGCAAGTTTCATCCATTTCCATGGATGTAAATAGCTTCATCCTTGCAGTGATTATCGCTTTCTGCACTGCCTAAAATAAATGGAAAAACAGCAACCCTGCACCAGACAAACAAGGATATCTGAAATCTTCGAATTCTCTAAATTTGAGATCACTCCATCCCCAGGATATCTGAACGGTATAGATTTGATAAACCCTATACCCGCCAAGCTACTGTAGATTGTGAATGCGAAAGCATGACCAGCCGTCGTCACCCTTGCACGCTGGTGGCAGCGCTTGACGCGAGCGGACCCGAAGGCTGACTTCCTGCCGCCGACCGCAGTCAAACCTCTCGGAAGACTTCAATAGTTCAATCCCGTCTCCCAGCCCCTGCAGTCTTAGTCGATCCCCACTGACGAAACTGACTATCCTCAAAATCATCACAGATATTCAGCCACACACGATCAATACGTCAGACTCTCCGCAGTCTCGTCGTAAGATTCCTCCGAATCTTGTCATACGTCCCGTGACTTTTGACGTACCTCAACCTCTCAGACCCTCGGAGAGTCTCGCACCTTAATTAGAGGACCTAGCCTCCATTCCTGCTTCATTGCTCAAGCCCGCATTGGGATAAGTACACAACCTAACTTCAGTGTGTAGTGTCAATTGCGCAATTCCCTGTAGAGTGCTTGAATTGGGTTGCAGCTGAGCATGCGCTAGAAGAATTTGTGGTGGAGCTCGCTGCAAGATTGAGATGAATTAGGAGTCCTGAGCTTCTATTTCGTTCAATCGATCTACTCCAGCTCAGTGTGGAGAGATCGATTTTGTGCTTGGAGGTACATGGATTGGGTATATTGATCGGGGTTGGATTGGGGTCAGGTTTATTGGATCCGAGCATTTGAGAGTTTTGGGTTTGTATTTTGTGAGGAGTCGATCGATTGACTCGCGAGTTGAGTAATTGAAATGGGAGCTGGGGCGGAAGGCGGAGGGCTAAGGGTTGAGGCCATTCAAGGTGCGGCAAGGGAAGTATTCGAAATGGAGAACGCACTGCAAGTGCTGCGGGAATCCAAGCTGAAGAGGTCGGTTGTGGAAGAGAAGAAAAGTTGCAATGCTGCTGAGAACATCTTCCCAAGCAGTGAGCAACTTCCGCCCGTCACGCACACCAATTTGGCGACTTTCATTCTGGAGAATGCAAATGGCAGATTTGCCGCCAACACCGCCATCATCGATGGCGCCAACGGCACGCACTACTCCTACACCCAGGTACACCCATCCCGGCTCTTTCTCGGAGCTTGGTTTTCATGACATCAATCAATTGCAAGAGCGCTGGGTTGTATTGACGATGCAATTATGTGTACTGCTGCATGAATGTACAGGTGAGTGAATGGGTGAAGCGGACGGCAGCTGGACTCGTCGCAGTGGGAGTGACGCCCCGGGACGTGGTGATGATTCTGTCGCCCAACAGCCCCGAGTTCGTGATCGTGTACCTGGCGATCGTCTCTCTTGGCGCGGTTGCCGCACCGTCGACCCCCCTCGGCACCGACGCCGACATTCAAAAACAGATCCTCCAGGCGAACGTGAAACTCGTGGTCACGGTCCCTGAGCTTCTATCAAAGGTTTACAATTGCAACCTGCCCACAATCCTCATCGGTACGTAAGATTCGAGATCCATAAATCACTGTTTAATCAAACAACTTTGATTTCGGGATCCATGAATCAAACAACTTTAATTCTCAACGCACTTGAATATTCTGTGAGCTCATATATCACCATTGCCACCTTTTGGATTCTCCAGGTGACAAAGACGCCGTGCCCAGCAACTTGAACATGGCAATTACGCTTTTTTCCGAGATTTGCAAAGGTGCCGACGTCGCGGCAATGGAGTACCCCATGAGCAATTGCAACCCCGACGACACATGCACGCTGCTCTTCTCCTCCGGCACTACAGGGCTGAGCAAAGCAGTACAACTCTCCCACCGCAACTTCATGGCGTCCGTGACGGCGTACAACACGCTGGAGCCCGGTCTTTCCACCAGCGCACGCGACGTCTGCCTGGCGATGATCCCCATGTACCACGTCTACGGCTTGGGCATCGTGATGCTCGGCACATTACAGCGCGGCGCCAGCGTCGTCACCATGCGCCGCTACTCCCTGCCCACGATGCTGCAGTACGTGGAAAGCTACAAAATCACGGTGGCGACGCTCGTTCCGCCCATCTACGTGGTGCTGGTGAAAAGCGCGGAGAAGGTGGCGCAATACGACCTGTCGAGTTTGAAGATTTTGGCGACGGGTGCGGCTCCGCTGCGAGCGGACACCATGAAAGCTATACAGAGTATGTTCCCGACGTGTGTGATTCGACAGGGATACGGCATGACGGAGTGTCCGCTGATTTCGTTTAGTGTGGTGGCGAATGAGCGACGGCAGTGGGGGTCGGTGGGGCCACTCGTGCCGGGGACGGAGGCGCGCGTAGCGAATTTGCAAACGGGAGACGCGATGCCGGCGATGGGCACGGGCGAAATCTGGATTCGAGGGCCGCAAGTGATGAAAGGTAACGACGGGGCGCTCACTAACTCTAATACCGTATTTCTAAACTCTGGGTCAAAATCCAAACCCCAATTCACAGGAGAATTCTAAAATATCCATCTACGGAATTTTTGAAAAATCCCATTGTCAATGTCCAGTGATTTCCATTTTGGATTTCTTCTGCGATTAAGTTTCGTCTTTGTGTGCTGAAACTGAAATCTATCTAATTCGAATGGCGGATTGAAGACAGAACTCGAGTCAGTCAGGGGACGTGACCATTGCATTCAAAGCCCCCCAATAACTCCTTGAAATTCATTACATCAAGTACTGGAAGAAAAGAATGAGAAATTTTCGTGAAGCTCATCATCACCCTCTAATTTCGGTGTAAATTTTGAAATTCAATACGATTTATTGCGACTACCCCACTGAGCTCAAACTGAAATGCGCATGTATCCCTGTTTCAGGTTATCTGAATAATCCGGAGCAAACCTCGAGTACCGTTGACGCGGAGGGGTGGATGCACACTGGCGATATGGGCTACATAGATACGCACGGTTACCTTTACATTGTCGACAGGTTGAAGGAGATGATCAAGTACAAGGCTCATCAGGTGATCTTTTCGTACTTGGATTAATTGACATCGTCTCATGTTCTCACTTTCGATCTTTTCGGGACTAGAACAAGTTCGGAAATGAAACGAGTGGATTCATTTCATAGATGCGGTGCTCATGTAGTTTCTGTTGTTTGCATATTTCAGGTTGCACCAGGAGAGCTGGAAGCCGCGTTGCTGAAACATCCTCGCATTCTGGACGCCGCTGTCGTCCCGTAAGTTTGAACTTAACTTAGACATGTCCCAAGCTAGAAAGACTGCGGAATGGACAATACTAAACTATTATTAACCCTTTTCAAAGAACAATGGATTCATGATTGTAAATGACCATTTTGATTGATCATATTGTGGAATGAGAAACCGAAATGGGAAAAGTCTTTGTATCCTTGGATTGAGTGACGAACATTTTCATGTGCTGGTTCAAGGAAATGATTATTTGAACAAATAAATCATACAAACTCTCCAAAAAGTGCTAAGAAAACATGAAGCCAAATTCGGGCAGGGCTTTCTCGTACTCTTTATGGTTAATATTGGCCAGGGTTATTTATTATTGCTCTGTACCTCAGATAATTGAACGCGAATCTAACTCTTCTCCAATGAGAAACATATTCGTTTGAGTCCTTTCCATTCAAGGGTTTGTTGAGCACATTCAAACATACGGTGCCATCTTTATACCAAATAATTTCGGTAACTCATTTTTGTTTGTGCTTGAACGATGGTATTTGTGTGCAGGTTCCCAGATGAGGAAGCAGGGGAGCTTCCCATGGCCTTTGTGGTGAGCCGCGAGGAGCACGATTTGACTGAATCTGAAGTTATAAGCTTCGTTGGAAAAATGGTCAGTACTCACAACGCATCATTCAACACAGTCACCTCATATTGTGGAAAATTTCAGAACCGTTGAGTTTTGATCCTGAGTAGTAGCTCATTCATGAAGGTTTTGTGAGAGAATAAAGTATGTGTATTATTCGAGAATGTGCTATTAAAGAATCTTGATTGTACTTCAAATGAATCTTTTTAAGACTTTCAACTCTGACGAGGTTGCTGACTACTATTTATTGATTTCCACTTCGTCTGCAGGTGGCTCCATATAAGAAGGTTCGCAAGGTGGAGTTTATCAACGCCATTCCCAAGTCACCCACCGGCAAAATCCTCCGGAAAGAGCTTGTTTTGAAGATTCGACTGCAATTGGAAGAGTCTCTCGAGGCGGCATAGTCCTCTCAATTCATCGCAGATACACTACAGCATAGCACAGTCAATCCTGGCATTTGGGAAGTTTGATTGAGACACAAATTCTACGGCAGGCTTGATCGATATCCGTAGTTGGCTCGAGGTAGAAACTGATTCCATGCGCTACTAGGATTGACATTTAGAGCATTGTTAAAGTTAAATTTAAGTTCCCCCGTAGCAAATGACTGGAGGTGAAGAGATTTGCAATTTTCAGACTTTTAATCTTAAGCAAAAGAGGCAAGCAAGCTTCACTTAGCTCAACTACATTGTTCACAGTGCACGAAAGATACTCCACATGTGTTGGTAAATAATGTTTTAATTATACCTGAAATGCAAACATGAGAAACAATGAACCCATTTCTGTAAGGTTTTCAAATCTGTTTCAAACAAAGCATTGCATAGTCATTAGGGTTGTTACTGTGTGAGCTTAGGAGTATGAGTATATGAGCCTAGAAGACTATACACCTATGTTATAGGTCTCTATATTATTAAAAAAAATCATGATTATAGTATAACTATGATATAGGTACCTACATTATAGGTGTTTACATTAAAAGCACTTTCAATGGTTGTAGTATATACTAACATATAAGTAGATATACTACAACCATGCAAATTTCAAAACATGCACTTTGCCAATTAAAGGACAGACAAAATTCAAATCCTTCTTCACGGAAATAGAAACTTGCATGTTTTGAAATTTGGAGTGATTATTAAATTTCATGTTACGATTCACCTTCAAAAAACAAAATATAAAAAGACTTCTTCCTACAAATTTTATTGCAATTTAAAGGCAATGCATTGGAAATATAGTTAAAAATTTGGTAGTTGAATCATGTGGTTAGTGTGTGGTAATCAACAAGAGTTGATGTGCAATTCTTGGATGTGTGCGATAAATGGCCAATTTATTCTATATGCTCAAAGTTCACACACTCGCATTTTCATGCTCACGTACTAACATTGTTGATCCTATGCAAAGTGTGAACCATCTTCTATGCTTTCGTTCTTTAGCTCAAGATACAAGATCTATACTAAAAAAAGAACCAAAGAAAAAAGACATTAGAGTTTAATTTCATAAGGTCTCTTGGATACCTTGATTCTTCCTTGAATTAGACATTGGAACCAAGGTGTTGGACAACAACTCTTGTCCATAATATGTACATAAGCTACTCATACTGAATCCCTGGTGCAAAAAATGTACCTAGTGTGTACATGGTCCATTATTCATTTTTCACACTAGAAATCAACATTTTCCACACAAGGTATTTCCACAAATTAGGATGACTTTCATCCAAGTAATATTGACGATGAATCTTGAGTTTCAATCTGTTGGTTGTCTAAAAATTGGATGTTGGAGCACTTCAAGGTTAAAGCTAACTTGATGTAGTATATCAACATGACAAAATCCATATGTGGAAATTTGAAAATTATAAAATAGGTTAGGGTGAATGGTCAAATCTCCAAACCTTGATTGCAACAAGAGCATAAAATAATTCAAAGGTTGAAGCATTAGTTGTCAATCACATCCAATACCCAACCTGTAGGATGCACTATCTCCAACCTTAAGTTAGATCTTAAGCTTGGAATGTGTATTTCTTGTCCTTTTCAAGGTTGGGACTAATAAAATTATGACACAGATCTTGAAGTAGTGAGTAAGAAAATAGGAAGAATAAGCGGCAAAATAGTTCTTGAATGATTGAAATTAGAAGACTCTAGACATTGGCTACTGGACATGTGCACTTTTGAGCTCCCAAATTCAAAGTAACTTCAATTTTGAGAATAAAATTCTGAAAATGTTGCTTTCCTCATATTTCTTGGTCAAGGAAGATTGACCCATGTATCGCCCCATCAAAGAGTAAAATAATGTAAAAATTTCCCCCTATTTTGTGCCACTTAAAATTTTGTATTTGTTCACCTCTTCTAGTTAATTTGGGGCATCCAATTGGAAATACGAAATTAAAACTTGCAAATTTTATCATGTGCAATACAGGTGAATCCTCCCTGGCCTGTGGATAGGAGTTTCGTGAAGCATTTCCACCACTCCTTATGATCTGCTCCAAAATCGCTTAAATGATCGCCTACTGGTGCTTCTCCTTTATATGTGTGAAACAACGAACTACGGACTAGGAATCTGTTCAGCACGTACTTCACGATGTATACAAAGAAAAACTCCTATCCACGGGCAACTGCCATTATTGCTCCTCACAAAGTAATCTCACTGAAGCAGCAGTGAGCTGAATGAGAAGTATATGTACGAGTCATTCTTTTTCAATGAAAGAAGAAGGTATATAGCAGATATATTACTGATGGTGGTGACCAAGTATTTTACATGAAAAACAGTCTCAAAAGGAAAGCTTATTGCACACCGCAACCCTTTCTGGTTAGCGAGAATGAAGGAAATGTAACCACAGTATCCGGAGTATTCCACAAATGCATGTTCTATAATCGTATCACACAATTGATAACACCCTGCACAGTAGACAAGAAAAACACTACACCACCACTATTCAGGATCGACTATCGTACAACCTTAAGTACTAATTGGGCTTAGAAAGACCTTCGAAAATTAGAGCTTCGCATCCTCGTCATCCTCGTCATGAACACCGGGCTCGATTCAGAGGTTGTCCCCTTGTTACTATCTCCAATACCTTGAATGATGTTACTGCTACAAGACCTTGTTGACCGTCGTCCATTCGCAATCGCATCGTGAGAAACCTGAGATGGTAGCTGATTGTCTCTGAGTAGGGTATCGGCCTTCGCCTTGCCTCGGACTCTACCCCCACGCCCATCAGCCAGCGCCCCATCGCTGCTGAAGCCACCAGGCTCTTCTTCACTGAGAATCAAATTGCTGCTGCTTCCAACCCTGCCTTTGTCGGCTTTTGAGCTGCGAGGTCCTTTGCTAACAGCTGAAAAATGGCAACCAGATAATTGAGCCCTCAATTTAACTGAAGCCCTCGAAGGGCTTTAGCCAAAAAAATCGCAAAAGTCACTATCTTAATACTAATAGGCTTGATGACGCAGAAGTAGAGCCTTGCTGTGAGAATAAGATGCCGAGACACGGGAGTGGCGAGGTGTGGTTTTTTCACAATGAGGCGATACTTTCACGTTACAGTACAGAACGGTGGATCCTGTTCAATCAAGCGCCTATAGAGAAGGACAGGAAAATGAGAAAGAACCTGTGCTCTTGGTTTAGCACCTTAGGTTAATTGGTACTTGTTGGTAACCACAGTAATGTGAACAGTATCTTGGTTTAGCTTTGTTTACCTGATGCAAGTTTCGGGTCACCAACGGAGCTAGACCTCCGAGGCCGCAGTTCACGTAGCCTTCTTGTATTCGTACTGAAGCTGGCCTCTTGTATAACAACGTCATCGACCCCTGTTTCCGTTCGTTTTTTCCGTTGGTAAAACAGAAAAGGAGGCGGGGCAGGGACCGAAACCTCCAGCTCTGGTTCCATCACCTCTTCCTCTACTTCGCTCTGATAATTGACACTGCACGTCTGACGGGACACTTCTGGGTCGATTACAGTGGGGCAGAAGCGTGCAGTTCGCTTCGTCTTTTTCTTCTTCCCCTTCACACGATCCCTCCTGGGAGTACTAGTTCTCTGCGAGTTTGCAGCATCCTCGTCGTGGGTAGTTAACGATTTCTCTTCATGCGGCATTTCATCCTCCAGGTGCTGATCAGAAACCTCTCCCGCCAGCTCCACCGTTTCTTTATCCTGTTCTAGTTGCTCTTGAACAACCTCAAGATCCTCGTGAGGTGGAATTGTAGCACCTCTGTCCCTCTCCTCCAAATCAGCACTATTATTCGCGTCGACACAAGCAATTTCCTGAAAGTAAAGTTGATGATCGGTGTCACTCGGTAAAGAAACTACTGGGAAAAATTGGTCGGAATTCGGGGTATCTGTAACCTGCTGAGGATGCGAAGTCTCAATCCTTCCTGTTGGCGAGGCTGACCCTTGATCTATATACAATGGTGACCCCTCTTTTGGTAGCGCCGTGTCAAATAAATCTTCCTGGGAGGATAGAAACTCCTCTCTACTGCAGAGTGAAAACTCTCTTGTCTTTAGTCTTGGTGAAGAATCTCTCGGAGTAGATTCGGGAGTAAGCTCGAACCCAAATGACATTTCAGGTGATGAATCTGACTTGGGGCTACTCTCCTCCAGGTCTCTATCGAACTGATATTCTGTGTCCAAGTGGAAATCTAAGTATGATGCTGGGCGGACAACACGAATTGACTTTTTGAATATGAAAGTACTGTACAGGCCTGCTCGCAAACGTAACCACCTCAATTGCGTCAGTTACTTCATAAGCTAGATGCTGACATTTTCGAACTTGTGTACTTAGGGTCCTGAAATCAGATACTTTGAACCGACGTACGAAGACGGCTTGTGAAGAAGAATGAGAATCCTATAATCGAAGACGACTTCGTTGGCAACTAGTTTCTCCGATCTTTCGACCCCACAAAATTTAGAAAAAACTCTTTAATAAACCCTAGAAGGATCGAGAGGCCCAAACTAGGCCTCACGATTGTTTGGGCAATTTTGATTCGATCATTTGAGAGTATTCTTTTGTCCTATTTATATTTCGACAAACACATGCAATGTTCTTCACTGATTTTGTTGGTCTTTAAGAATTAAAGACATGGAGTATATGACTCATATCAATTCGAAGAAATCGAATAACATACACATGTAAGACAGACTCAGGAAGAGGAGAAAGCTTACTCAATACATCTGTGGCAACCATGGAAAGTTTGCCTCGAGAATCGACCATCGGCTGGCCCTTCTGATCCAGCAGATTCTTACAACTGCTCTGCAAAGTTGAGGCGAAAGGAACCCTGCAGTGTGCCACCATTTCTCAGTACATGATACTGTACGTACCCAACCTTAGCTTCCATTATTAAATGAAAATTCTTGAAGTTTGAAAAAAATAATTGGGCTCCTGATGAAATATAAAGGCCTAAGGTTTGAGTGATTCCTTTCACAGAAAATAAAAAAGGAAAATACTGGGATTGACGTTCTTGAAAGGAATTTGCATAGTGTGTTACCTGTAATCATCATAAAATTCAGTGAGGTTTTGGATCTCAACATACTCCAGGCCCACTTCTTCAGCAAGCCTACGCAACAGTTAAACATTCACTTAGAAACTCACTCTTGGTTTAGGTGCCAACCATTGGAGAAAGGCTTAGGAATGTCGATTGATCTCAAGCCGGGTAATTCGTCTGCAGGTCATACCTATGCTCTTGACCATTAAATTTCTTTGTTAATTGATGACAAATCGTGCTTGCAATGAAAGAGGTGCAGAATTCATACTTCTAAAGGATACTGAATCACCGACAATCCTACAAGCTCACAAACATCGACTTCCCTGGGTAATCATTTATTGTTTTCTGAACAGCTTTCAGGTTTTAGGAGCATTATCTACGAGGTCACGTCAATTATTCGAGATTATTGCAAATTGTCTATGAGAATGTTCCGTGTCTTGTTAGAGCCATACCTGATGAAGCTGGGAAAGTGAACCAGTTGTTGCATCTGCGCGGGCAGACCATCTACGAAGCGTAATTGGTATTTAGACCCAAAAAACTGAAATCTGAATCCCAGTCCCAGCTTTAGAAATCGATTTACTTTAAATTTTCTGGGAGCATACTTAGGCAAATTAGCACTGTGACTCATTTCTACGACCTTTAAAGGCTATCACCAACGATCTGGACTGTAATTCATCTTCACAGATGAGCTGCCCATCCTGTTGATTGGACAGCAACGGTCTCCTAATTCTTGCATACACTTCAGCAAAGGGAAAAAAAATTGCAAAAAATCCAAATTAAACGTGAGTTACGTCAAGATCCTATACATGCTGTTAAAGAGAAATAAGAATGGGTAGCCCACCGGTCATCCTCGAACGTAATGGTGTAGAGCGGGCTCCGAACACGAGGCAGAGTACCATTGACACGTAAGGAACCCACTTTCATTGCTTCCTCGACAGCTTTTTGATACTTGTACCTGTATCAGTGTCACCAACCCCGGATAAGTCCCTTATTAGTATTCAATTTTAATATCTAAATTTCTGTTGTCAAACTCAAACACGAAGCACTATATGAAACTTTCCCACTGGTTTATTCTTTATTCAAGGGAGCCGCTCCTTGAATCTTACGAAACTACGTTCAGAACCACCATAATTATACCGTAAGAGCTTTTTCACAGACACTTCATCTCAAATAGATACAGACCAGATAGTCGAAGAATCTGGAGTCGTTCCAAAAAAGTAGCCCCCCGGCTTCAGAAGTGACACAACGTTCCTAAGTAACAGCCGAACCATATCCTCACTCGCAAAGTAATCCTGCAAAAGATGTGAATACTGACAGAGTGAGAGAAAGGAAAAAATGACACAAAATATTGCTTTTATTGATCAAGATTTTCAGGAATGAATAAAAATTGTGAACGATAATAAAGTAGAAATTGTAGTTTATATCGTTTTTAAATAACCAGAGAGTTGAGCTTTGGAATTTGAAAGAGAAGTCATGGGGCACCTGTAGGTGTGCGAAGCAAGTAACAACGTCAACAGGTAGCCCTGCACCCTGCAAAATTTCCAAATTTCCCTGGCCATGACAAATGCAGAAACTCAGTTGTTCGGTGGAGAAGAATCACCCTCACAGTTCCGTCCCATGAACCTGGAAACTCTCTGCTTTCATGTCGCTGATAGCAGAGAACAGAAAACAATAAACTTCCCAAATCTTGCTTCAAAAGGCAAACGGCATTGGAAGACAGTCTACTTCAAACGAGACATCAAGTTGAATATGGAGTCCCAGGCGAGGTAGAGCTCCGGAATTTTGGGTGAATTTCTTACAGTGCAAGGGTCGAGCTCTTGAAACGTGGCGGGGAAAGGTCGACAGTGCTTCTCCCACTGCTCCTTCGCTTCCTCCAAAGCTGATGCTGATAAATCTACGCCATGCAATACAAAGTACATGACAGTGCGATTTATAAAAGGACAATCGTCCCCAGGTTTCTCATCTCTAGATCAGCAAGTGGTTCAAGACGATTCTTAACGATATCTGGTAACCACATTCTGATTCCTGAAGAATTTCAAACCGCATGATGTACATGGTCATTGACAGAGTGTTTTCGGTGAAGATCAATATTCTCTGTACTGACCAGCCAAGTTTGAGGATCTACTGCATATACTATGCATAACATGCACTTAAAACCAGAGATTGAGAGTTAAGTTAGGTACCAATGCCGATGTAGTTTCCAATTCCTGCTTGTGCCCAATTTGCCGTATCCGTCCCCCGGCCACAGAAGAGGTCACACACCTGCAAGCATGAAACAAGTCGTCATGGACTGCCGGTTACATTGACTTTCAAATCAAGAATCAAGGCAGTAAGACATGATGCAAAAACGTTATAAATTCATTATGACATGAAGATAATTAGGAAAATAAACTTGAGAGATACTGAAGACTGAAATATTGTCTGTTACATTAAACCCCCATCTGGTGAGTCGCGCCGCCCCCTCTAACGACACTGCCCGGGGTGGACAAATTGGGCTTCTAAAAACACTCACAAGTGTTCACAACTTCAAATACGGAAGTTGTCCAATTAGATGTGTGAACATGACAGATTCTCAGGAAATGGGCAATTACAGCTCGGTCTCATCAGAAAGAGTTGCGTGTACCCAAACAGACATGGCCTCAAATGTACATTAAAAAATTGGAGCTGTTTGGATACTACAAGAGGTACTGCACGCAGGAGACGATCTACATAACTAACTCATACAAACGGCTTTGTGGCATTGATGCAGAGATACATTTAGCATGATGCTCGCAACAAGAGAAGGGAGACATGGGAATGTAAGAGACTCACAGCTGCGCCTGGTGATACCAGTTGCTGCAGCAAAGCTCGTTTGACAAACTCATGCAGTCGGCCGTGGAGACCCGATGTTCCCCACCCTCCCACCATGGACGACGACCCCAGCGTCATGGGCGCCAGATTGACTACGCCTCCGCGAACTCCATGAGAATGCACCATCTCCACGGACCTCTAGGCCATATAGAACCTCTTCAGCGCGTGTCTGGCCCGCTTCGTGGTTCGCTGCGATTTTGGATCTAAGAGCAAGCAACGCAGATCGAATATTTCAATTTGGGAATCAATCCGCCAACGATCGAGCACAACGTGAGTTACGGAAGAGGTGAGGCTCCCAATTCAAGCGAAGTAGGGTTATGGTGTGATCGCGCCGATCGAAGCAACGGTGACAGAATTCGGACATGACTGATAGGCCCCTGCACACAACCAATTCGTAATTGTCACAAGTTTCAACCTCTCAGCCAACTCAGGCACTTGCCTCCAAGTGAAGCCAACTCCAAAGTGATCCCGTTTGCTGGTTAATGCTGGAGATTGGGTTGGAAATATATAATCTCAAAGAGCTTTTGCTTTAATCGGTGCTCACGAATTACAGATTGCTCGATCGCCATGAACCGACGAAGTAGTAAAAGCGATAGGGAATTAAGCAGAGCTTGATCAACCATGAACACTTAACCCCCAAATTAAGACCTACTAATTCATATTTCCAGACGTCCTTGAGGATGCTTCGAAAAGCAGCACTTGAAAAGCATAGCAAACCAAGAAGGTGAGAAGAAAACGTTCTCTCTTCAGCTGTAACGACAGTAAAGTCCATGTTCGCGCCAATTTTAGACGCAAACTACCTCTGCAAGTGCAGTAGAATCCATTGACGTTCACTGCAGTGAAGATCATTTCACTTTCGCTTTTTCGTGACCTGGCATGGCACTGCAACGACAACGAAAGAACTGAGAAGCACTTACTGTCAAGAACATCCTGCCCCTCAGAATCGGCAGCTTTTGCTCCGTTTGTAAACCACATCATATCAAGATGATTACAGTCGTTCATGACATCGAAAATCCTCACCACGACGCAGCTGGCGAAGGAACCCCAGCTCCGACCTCATCGCTGCACGTGAAATCGCACAAACTCATAAACCTAAACTCATCTTAGACAGACTAGAGGAGCACTTACTGGCTCGCAATGTTGGACATCCCAAGTTCTCCATCGCCGGGAGCTCCACCAGCATGACCACACACACAAAACCTACCAAGGTCTACGAATTCGAGTAACTCAGGGATCTAATTGGTCTGAATTGACGAAGAAATCCAAGGACTCGGGTTCAATCAACACTACCCCTGACCGCCACCCTCTTACATAACCCTACACCAAAAGTTTCCTGAGTAAATTAGCCTACCTTCCTTCGTCAAGAATTCGACTACAACCAGATCAAATCCCTCTCCGAAGCAGGTGCTGCTGCATTTCTCTCAGTAATGGTTATAATTCCTTAAAAGGTGCGCTTCTACCCACCTGCTGATCTAATTCACAAGAGCGAAACCGCCATGCTCCTAATCCGACCTTCCAGTCGAAAACAGAGCAGGGAGACCCGTGATGAACAAGTTTCATCCTCCTTCTTTTGAAGACCTTTCAGAGCTTTTTTGAATTGCATCCCGGCGCACCTCAATCCGCATTTAGTGTGGAAAAATTCGGCGGGGATGCATTCATTTCAGTTTCGATCGCAACCTGTCACTGTTTATTGCATGAGAGCACTCGGGCTGTTGCCATCGCGCATTCTCGCCATGAGCGCCAACGCCACGGCACAGCACAAGCCATCATTCTCAGAGATCTTCGAGAGCTCTCCACTCCTCACCATGATGACTGCTGCGCCGACATGGCGACGGTGAATGCAGCTGCTCACGTACTCCCTACTACTCCTACTCCTACAAACACGACGGCTGTGATTCCCACTTTAATATATCATCATCACCTTCTTCACAATTTCGAGCTAACTTATACGTGGAATGTGTGCATCACAATAGCTTTTACTGAATCCTACAATGCCTTTGTTGATACTTTCTTGGCACTAGAAGTGTAAGATTGGGTGGCAAGCTCTTGTGTATTGACTCTACCTACAAACTTCTTAGTCTCTACTACTAAATAAGCTTGGTCTTCATTTGGTTTGTTGAAAGAGCTAACTAGAAGATGCTAACAAGGTTGCATCCCTCATTAATCAAGACGAACAATGGAGAAGAAGAGAGCACATATACTTGACACTTCAACTTCCTCCACTCATTGCATATCATTACCTCTTTCAAATTCAAACTACAACTTCAATGTGCATGCAACTTCAACTTCAAGATACTTGATAGTGAAGTTTGAAACAGATTATATACATACAACTCTAAACTTCACCCCTATTCACTCTCGAGGCAAACCACAAAGAGTTGGGCGACAAGTTAGCTACACAACATTCTCCATACAAACTTCTTCTAAAACTCCAGTTTGCATGCCAAAACGTTCCATAGGGAAGTCAGTAGTCTAGTCAAACCTTACGTGATTCTAAACTTCATCCCTAGCCTATTCACTTGACACAAAACAATGTTCAAAGAGTTAGACGGCAAGTTCTAAACCATTCTCCACACAAACATCAGCATCTAACTTCCATTCTTCGTCTGCATTGCTTGATGAATTCACTAAATTTCTGCTACCTAAAGGACTCTGAGAAAGCCACATATGCAGCAATTCATTGTCTAGTGCAGGATTCAACAGATGCTGAGGAAACCAGACAATCGTCACACATCCTGTTTGAATCAGAGACACACGATTCCTACAGCTGCATGCATTGAGGATTTTATCAGATACAAAGGCAAGAGGAGAAACTGATTGGCATCATGGGCATATACAAAGCTGCAATGGATTTGGCATGGATTGAAATAAATTTGGACATGAACTTACTTACCTACTGATGATCAATCGATGTATAGAGAGAGAGATGGATATGCACGCAAGATGATCACCAAATAATCTGTTTCGAAATCGAAAATCTTCAGCATTGGTATGCAGTTTGTGCTCCTCCCAGCAGCAACAGCCATGGCCCATTTCACCATTTCCTGGCCTCCTCCTTGGAGCCTTTTTTTTCTGCTGCTTGGCTCTGCTACTGAGGTATGAGTCCATTCAGAATTTACTGACTGATGAGACGGAAAGCGTTCCTTGCAATTCCGACTATTAACTTCTGTGAGTTTAATACCTGCCAAGGCTTGCCGTCACTGTCTTGATGGTTAATTTTGATTGGTGTAAGTTGAAGTAGTGCACCGATTGGTAAGAACCAGTACTTACCAGCAGCAATAGCAGCAAACCATGGGCCTGGGAGAAAAGAAAAAGATCAAAAAGAAAAAGAAAAAGACCCACAAAAAAAGAAAAAGAGAGGCTGCCATGCACTTGGGAGTAACAGGGTTTTTTTTTCTGGCTTTCAAGTGCCAGATTGCACCAGAAAAACAATTATTTGGCTAAAAAAATGGCAAAAAATTGGGTAGTTTTTGCCAGAAAATTTTGAATTATATAAAGAACTTGGATGAAATTGTTAGACTGTGGATGAAAATAGAATTAGAGACATGTGATATGTACAAATGTGATATTTTTCTATCCAATATGTGGATGAATCCTAAAATTTGGAGCATCACCATAACGTTTTATATCGCCACTTTGACACTTCACAACAAATGAAAAGAAAAAAAAAACTTGGGACCCTAGGGGACTTGCTTTGGGATAAATGCAAAAATCGGACTCCTATTTTGTGGTTGGATGAGAAATTTTGTATTTCTTGACCTTTCCTAGATCGGTTATGGTCTTTGTTTCTAGAAATATGAATTCAAATTTTTTAAATTTTATCATCCATTGTAGATAATAAGAAACATGGATTTTTCCTAGGTGATAAATTTGGATGAGCATTTGGATTTGAACACTTGGTTTTCCTTGGCCTAAACCAAGTGGCCTGAAAATGGAAGGTACATAGCATCGAAGGAATCTCAAAAATCACCAATGTCTTATGAGTGGAGAGAGGAGATAATGGCATCACACTAGTATTTCATTAGTTATCCTAAGATTTTTATCTACTCACTAAAAGGTTCCTGTGGATTTTAAATGGAAACATGGAAAAAAGGTGCACAAGAATATTGTTGGCAAGGTAACAAACATTATATTTAGGCTTGGAATAAAGCATAATCATGGCAATGCAACTCATAAACACCTAGAACTTGCAAAGAATAGTAAGGTATAGAGTTGCAAAGTTGATAAAAGAGAGTAGAGGGTGTGGAATATGTGGTGGGAAAGAGGAAAAAGGGGTATGGTGCCAATGTAAAGCACCATCAATTTTAGGATCCAGCAATCTTAGGATCTTGTCATCCAAAATTATGTTGTTATCAATGAACAATAGTAATGTTGTCGTCAATTAGCTATGCAACTTTGACATTTATCTCAAAGATTTTTGAGGCCATAAAAACTTGGAGTTCTTCAATCAATATGACAATGCTTCAAGCAGGCCATATCAAAATGTAGGCACCATTTTTAAGCATTATGCTAACTTTTTTGGATTGAAATCTTTTTGCAGTAACTTAACTACTATAATCTTTAGTATACCAATAGAAAGTTGGTCTTAGAGCACCAAGAAGAGCACTAGAGCTTGGTGTTCATACATGCCTCTAGCACCAAACTTCGGTATACTCCTTAGTTCTCCGTGATCAAATTTCTACTAGTAGTAATATAGCTAATTAAAACACCACATATTATATGTCCAATGCATGCCAATCCAATGCATTTTTGGAGTACTAGAAAGAACACAAAATCTTTTATAATCTATGGAAGAAAAAAGTAAAAAAAACATCAATTTGTGGAATTCCAAGTTTAAGATGTTATTGTGGCATTTTGTGTAATTAACTCCACCTAATGTATCATTTATCATGGATTTAGACAACCCTTAATATATGAATGTACATTTATTACTATATCTTGGTGGTTAAGGTTAGCAAAAATTAATTCTAAAAATAAAATCTAAAGTTTTGGGGATATTACATTTTGGTAGAAAAGAATTTATATGAGAAGAAGACTAATACTTCTATTTTTAGTGATTTGCCAAAGCACATTAATTTTGCCAACTTAAATTAATTATTTGGAAGGGAAGTGTAGCATTTGACTTCCAAATACAATATACTTAGTTATGGTTAGTATGTAAGCAAAGATTGATTGGAAAAACAACTCTTGATTAATTATTTGGGTATGAGATTCAAAATGTTCCATAACAGTGAGAATTTTTTTTATTAGATAATTAGATTTAAGATGATAAAATACGTATTGGCATTAAGCAAGTTCCAATAATAAATATTGCACATACAATTCCAATAGGCACTTACACTTTGATAATTCTAATAGAAGATGATGATCACAAGTATAAGGAGGATAGACAATTATACAATGATGATCTATGCATTGGGATTAGAAGTCCATGGATTATAAGAATAATAAACACTTAAATCAAAGAGCAAATGATTTTTGAGATAAAATAAGACAATTCCAAATTGTTGATTTTGAAATTGAATTAGGTAAATCCTACGTAATATATTTTGAGATGGATTTAGAGAGCTCCAAGAGGATTGTTTTTTGATAAATGAATGATTTTAGACAAAATCAAATGTTGAATACTAAAAGCAAAGGGTTTTCTTAAAGAACCTTCCTTCTGAAATGGCTTTTAGAAACTTTTTTAATTGTAGAAGGTTCTAAGGAACCTTGTATCCAAATAGATTTTTAAAATTTTTATTGAAACATGAAAGGTTTTTAGAAATATATTAAGTCCTTAAAGGATTTTAAAATTTTATATTCTAGTTTAATGCTATCACTATAACATATGGTTGTCTTTGTTGTAAAATAGAGCTCACAGTAAAGACAAACCTACTTTATTGGATTGTCTTTTTTATGGCTAATTGGTTGAACTCATTGTTTAAGGGTGATGGCTTGAGCCTTATTATTTTGTTTGAATTAAGGTAATCAAGTTCCTTTAAATTATTGTTTATTGGAGTAGATCATTATTTTTCAATGAAAATTTTAGTTTTGGAGTGTAGAAGGTTTGGTACACCTACAATTATCATGAGAGATATCCGTCAAGTGAGAAAAGCATGTATAGGGTTGGGACTTAAAATGATGTCATATGATTGAACTTTGAATCCACATGATTGAACATGAAGAGCAAATGGTTGGTCACAACACCTCTAGCAATCTCTAATAGTCCCCCCAAAGTGGATCGGTTTTCTTTTGTGCAACTTTTTGCTATACATACTTCTCTTCAAGGGCTTTGTAGACTTGATAATTGGTAATAGCAAGGACATAACAAGTAAAAATCACCGATAACACTTGCACCTCTAGCAAGTATTTTCATTGTCTTAAACATCTTTCACTCACTCTTTTTCTACTTACTTGTATTTAAGGTTTTCCTTCTCCAAAAGATAATAACTAAAAATTTAATCTAAATTTGATTATCAAAGAAAAGCATTTCTACAAAACTTATTGCCAAATCTCAATAATCCCCGTGGTATATCATTTAAAATGAAAATTCATATTGTATTTGAAATATTAAAGTCAATTAAAATAACTTCCAAGATATAATTTTACTTAATATAATAATATAATAGAGCATTTAATTATAACTTACAAATTTGATGTTGATCTTTATAAAATTATATACTCCAAAATTAATAACTAGGCCATTAAACAAAGGATTTGAAAATGTAGTTGTGTGAAGCTTTCAATGATGACAAATTTGGTGGTATTGATGTAAAGGTGATAATAACTTTATATAATGTAGGAAGAATCATTTCCCCATTTGAGGCAGCTAGGTATGGGCCCATTACATGCATGTATTCAATCTAAATTGATCATTCTTAAGTAATTGAGATTTGAAACAAGAGGATGAGTATTAGCTATATTTACAATTTTGAGTGACAATAATGAAGTGAAAAATTAACTGCTATAGGAACTTCTACCTTTTGAATGTAAGATCAATACAAAAACTAACTTCCTTAATGCAATGAATAGTGGACACCTTAGAAAAATGCTACAATTATTTTAGTTGAGTAATATAACTATCATAGATGCATTTTAGGTTGGGGGTTTGGCATCCTAGTGACTCATTTGAACTTTTTGGGCTAATGTATGTAAATGCCAAATTGAATCCTATCTAAAACCACCATCATCACTTTGTGTACATCTCCAAAATCAGTATGTATTGAAGAAGTAATTTTAGAACATCCACCAAAAAGATCCTTTGACCCTTCAATATTTTTGTATATTGTATCCACATGTTGCATTTTCCTATGTGGTAGAACTTCCTTTCACTTCCCAACAAAAGAAACTATAAAAATTTGATCAATTTAATAATAATAACTATGCATTAGTAAAAAACAATGATACATAAATTTCTTTTGCTACCACCTTTTATGTTTATCTATTTATTTTAATCCCTAAATGCCCAAGGCACCATATTTTAGTGCCCATTAAACTTTGAATTTTAAGCATCCAAAATTTGATTTTGAAAAAATGTTTATGATTATTCTAAATAAGATTTTGGGCAAGGGTGTACATTGTAAATCTTTATTTTTTAATGTTAGAGGCTCCAAGAGATAGCCTCAAATACATTAGATCTTGCAGAAAAAATCACATTGGAAATTAATTGAAAAAAAATTGTAGAGTAAATTTCAAAAAGTCATAAATTGTTTATGGTTATCATGCATGTTATTTCCTTTAACCTCATATTTATTTCATGACTTCGATTTTAGATTTGACATGAAAATATGGGACACAAATACTTTAAATTACTTTCATGGTTTTATTGCTCTCTTGATCAAACATTATAATCTTTTGATCCATGAGTGATATTGTTGGGGGGGGGGGGGGTCCTATACAATCTTCAACACATCTAATTTGAATTATACAATAACAATTTCCAAAAATGATAAAACTTATCAAAATTTGGTCTTTTTGTTTAGTTTTGAGCAAACTCTATGATGTCCCAAAAAAGCCTTAGACATTCAAAAGTTAAAATATTAAAAAATCCATTCACCCACAATAGCAAGACAACCTTTATGCCTACAATGGAGCAAACCAATCACAAAGGCTAATAGTCACAAAGAACTACAAGCAAGAATGAAAAGTCTAGTCTAGTAAGAACATTGCCACCATGCTATTCCTTGGCTAGCACACCATACAATGTTTGTTGGTCTCATGATGGTAAATTTGTATGGCAATGATTCCTTCCCCTATGGTGACACTGCAAGTTGGCCTGGCATGTTTGAAAAACTCAATGAGAATATCATTGAGGTTCTTTTGATTCTCTCAATATCCACCTCCTCTAGCTCTTCTTTGGTTAACCCTTGAAAGGCCCATGGAGTCCCTCTGTACAACAGCTTGTATTTAGCCTTATAACTCTTCAATTGTGGTTTATTGTATGAACTATGATACATTATTATTTACACACTAACATGATCATTAAGGTAGGTACACCCAAATGTGCCACAGACCTTTAAACTGCCATCTATATTATATGTACATCTCCAAAATCTGTTTTGTACCTATGTGGAAGAAACACTTTGAGAACCAAACTTGGTTCCTTAATAACTTTTGCATATAGTATCCGAATGCCATGTTCTTTGGTGCGTCAGAACCTCCTTTCACTCGCAAACAAGAATACATGAAAATTTGAGTAGTCTAATAATAGAAAATAGGCCGAGTAGCAAAAAGTGGTGGTTTTGGGTGTACCTACCTTGATTTATTTTCTACTGAACAATATTTTGGTCAATGTTTTCTGGTCAGATACCACCATATTTATAATATACTATATGGCCACAAAGGATTTCCAGACCCTTCTAGGATTAACTTTTTTTTTTGACAAGGAAATCCAACAAGAATTCTTTGCTTTTTGTGGACTATGGAGAGATGACTGGATGTCAGAACTTGGTGTGAAAATTGGTATTTTTGTCCAACAACCCATTTGCGGTTGGTATGACCATGGTATGTTTGTTTTGAAGACCGCCGGCACATTGCGCCGAGTTGGGTCTTCATTCCAAGCTAGCCAGGGTGAACTGACACACACACACACACACACACACCTCATTGCCCCATTTTACCCCTTGGAAACCCTGGAGAATTTTTTATTTGCAATCAGATGATTTTTTTTCAAATTCTGAATTCAGATTTGCAATCAGCGTCCCCAAATTAGCTAGGGGCAGTGTAGAAATATAAAAAAATCGTGTTAAAAAAATAGGGGGCTTTCTTTCACAATTAACCCTGGCCGGCAATGAGGGGGTCAGTTCTCCCTGGCCTTCGAAGCTACGGTGATGATGCTCTAAGGGCAGGCTGGTAACAAATTTTTAAAAGAAAAGAAAAAGAAAGGGTTCACTTGAATGGTTGTACCTTGCTTTTTCTTTTTCTTTTTTTTTCAACTTATGAACAAGTTGAGTGATAAGATTGTTCCTGTCTTTTGTCACATTTGTTGTGGCATGGTAACTTAAGTCAAGTGATAACTTACCAAACTGAAGCTCCTCAATCCTTTCATATTAAATAACAGTATTAATTTGGTCAGAATTAACACTTACCTGTTACAGCTTGCTGGCTTGTCAACTTACTTTTCAGTGTACATTCAAAAATTGGACATTTAAGCATTAACTCCTACCAGACAGAGCCTTGTAAGGAGAGGCCATACACATTTGAGGTAACTTACAAAGAAATCATGGTTTGAGAAGAATCCAAACACAAAATTATCATGAGTACAATTTTTTCTTCTTTTGATCTCCATATGAATTGATTTATAACCTTGCACAACACAACAAAAATCATGTTGGATTGAGTGACCAAGCTCAACCACCATGTAACAAAAACTAAGATGTAAATGTGATGTTTGCATTTCAATTCCTCCCCCTCCATTAAAAAAATCAAGAGCCGTTGATTGAGTTTAAGATAAAATCTCCCCCCTAGTAAATATTGTTGATGCTAAGGGAATAGATGATCTTGGCCATCCCAATTTGGATATTGAATACGGATACAAAATATAGATATGGTATAGGATATGGATATGGATTTAGACTACGAATATAGGATATAGATATGCTCACAGAATACAAATGCAGAATATGGATATGGAATACATATATATCCACACAAAAAAATACAGATATATCCCATATGGTTTGCAAGTTCCACAAGTTCACCAAGAATACAAATATAGATGTGGGGTGGGTTTCACAATTCATGAATTCCTTTCACACAAAGGGTTTGTTCAAAAATTTCCTCAAAAGTTCCACAACTAGTAGGAAAATTACATGTGTACCCCTTTTTAAAATTTTGTAAAGTATTTAACAACCAATGAGATAATGCCGTGTGTACCCCTTTTGGAAATCATGCGTGGTTTTCTTTGAAATTGACAATTTATCACTATGTACCCAAAAGATGCAAACATGTACAGAGAAAAAAGGTTGCTAGGACATTTCCCCTAATTTGTTGTATTGTTTCCCTTGAAATGGAAATTGTTCATATGTTTTAAAAAAAGAATACATACATGGAGGAGATGCATATATGTCCCCATAGTTTTGGGCAACATTAGGACATAAAAAAAGGACGAGAGTCTCATGTTCAAGAAAAATTTAGAAAATAAAATCACTATTACTATTACAACAATTCAATTCAATTCAATTACCCTCCTTTGATAACAAAAGAAAACAACTAGGATACACTCCCTCATTACCCACTCAAAAGAGTAAATACTACATTTGTTGAAAAATAGACAATTACTTTTTCAACGTATTAGGATTTATGCCATTGATTTTGTAAAGTTTTCACACGAAGCTTTTGAAATCATTATCATCCAAGGAATGGATACAAGGACTCTTAGGAATCAAGATAAATTTGGATGTGATACATGTAAGAATTTTTTTTATAACATGAAGAGCATGAAGTTTGAAATTTTAAAATACTCTGTATTTTTCAGAAATAATTTAAATCTAGATAGCATTTAACTTGTACATGAGATAATATGAATTTTATTCATCAAAAAACATAGTCCTATATAAATTAACTTTGTCAATTACTTCATGAAGCTTAAAAATAAATTATTTATTCATTACAAAAGAAGTTTTGATTCATTTAATTACTATAAGTGACACTAATTTGATAGGTGACAAATGCTGTCATGTGAAAAGCGTGGTTATTATTTTTTCGTTAGTCTCGACATTTATTGAGCTAGGTGGGGTGGGCAGAAGGTGGTGTGGAGCATGATTTGCCTTAGATGCAAGTTGGGCTATGGTTTTGGCCTTGCCAGAGATATTGGCACATTGGTTGGGGACCTCGATGTCTATATATACCATGTGGGTTATTAGAGACCCATCCTTTTCAAATTGAGTTTTTCCACATGATGGAATGACAGGCATTTGTCTTGAGTTCCATCCAAATATACAATCATTCTTTAACCCCTAAAGGACCAAGGCCATTTTTTTTGTCAAATATCTCTCTCAAAACTGCCATTTTGCTATGTTTATCCAAAAAACAATTTTTTTAGAATCTAATTGTAGAATCTTGAACTTTATTTGCCTGAAATGATGTGGTAAAACTTTCATGAAGTTTGACTATACAGATTGAGAGATATGAGCATTCAAAGTTGGAATTTTTTTTAAGGACCAGTATGCAATTTCAAATGATTTTGACCACCATTTGTAGAAATGTTTTGCACTATGGACTTTGAATTAAAAAAATTTTGTGTTGAAGAATTAATTTGAAAGTCTAAAAAATACTTTAAAAAAACATGCACTTGATTTTCATTCTTTAAAAAATTGCTAAGTAGAAGTAGGTTTAAGATTGAAAGAAAAACTAGATCGTTAATAGCTTTGAGATGGGATTGGAACACAGTAATTCCAATAGTGAGATTGTTCTAAAAAGCAAGTTTAACCTTGTCAAACAATTGTTTTTTAAATTGTTAAAATTGCATTAAGAAATAAATCCTACGAATGATTTTTCCAAAAAGATGCTCAAATTGTTCAAAAAACAAGATTGTTCTTAACTCAATGGTATTAGTATGTGAGCATGAAAATGCAAGCGTGTGAGCTTTGAGCATATATATATAAGTAGATATACTACAACCATTCAAGGTGCCTACAATATAAACACTTATAATATAGGTATCTAAGTCATAATTACACTATAATCATGGAAGGTTTCTATAATATAGACACTTATAATATAGGTGTATAGTCTTTAAGGCTCATGTGCTCATGCTCCTAGGCTCACATAATAGCAACTCTCGTTTACAACTTTTACATTACTAATTCAAATGGAATGAATCAAAGCTTTACATGTAGACAAAAAATTTGAATATATATATATATTCAAATTTTAGTGGATTTCTTTTTTTTGCTCAGCAAATGAATTTTTTTGGCTTATTGTTACATTTCTTTGCAAAGAAGTTGGTGTAACTAGGATCTAAGGTCCAGATAGTTGAAAATCAATTCTTGATTGATATTCATTTCTTTTGGGAATGTCTTAATTCTACTTGCAAATGACTTCTTAATAAAATTTAAAAAATTCATCACCAATATTTTTTTCAAATAATTATTTTGTATCACAATAAAAATATACTAGTTTTGTTTAAATAAAGGTCCTTCTTATACTAGGATATTGTAAGCAACATATAGTATTTTACTATCTTTTCATCTTCTCCAACATCCCAACAATTGCCTAAAATTACCATGTGGCTTGCCCACAACTTATAAAAAAGTTTCCAAAAGTTTCACTAAAAATTGAGGCGATAGGAACCTATTTGAAATCCATTTTGTCCCCTAAGAGGACAATTGTTTTTTAGGGGTTAAGAATAGTGCAGATTTGACTGTTGTAGTATTTGTGATTTTTTTCTAATTTTTCAAAGCTTTTACTCATGTTTTATTAGTAAAAAAGTGATTGTAAAACCACTTGCTATATTTGGTGTACTCAAGTACTATGGGTGTTTATTTTCTTTGCTTTGCTATAAATGTTGCCAAAATTTAGTATTTGTGATAGGATGATTTTTGCATTTTTTTCATTATTTGCAAGATTATTTTGAAGTGATTGTGATATACATCACAATCATGTGGCGTTTTTCCTATAACCACGGTATCCATCATTGGTCACAAGCTATTGAATCTTGGTGTAATTAGATTGCTAGCCAATTACAAGGCTTGTTGTTGACTCATGACATGCTATCTCTCAATGTGATCTTGACAAAATGTGTTTGTGCATGACAATGCATAAGAGCACTTTTACCAATTATTTGTTGATGTTTGGCACAAAAACAAGTGAAATTGATTTATCTTATTAGTGATTGTAAAAAATTAGTAACTTGGACCAAGGTACATATAGATATTTAATTTTAACTTTAATTTTTATGCCATATACATGGAAGCATTTTAAACTATTGGATGTTAATGTTTGGCATGGATTTAAGTTGTATTTTATTCATTGATGTAAAAGGCAATGCAAAACAATAATCAATTGGAATACAATACTATTGTATACAAAATTTCATGAGAAGGAGGAGAATAATTGCCTTCACAACAAAAAAATTTGAGCAAGAAGATAGTAGAGTTGCAGTTTTTATCATCCTGTGTTTGCACCTTGCTACTAAAGTTGACTATAGGTGCACTTACTTTAGTGGCATATTGCTTGCAATTGCCCTAAGGTGTGAACACACAATGATAAAAATTGCAACTCTACTATCTTCTTGCTCAAAATTTTTAGTTGTGATTGAGTGTATTTATTGTTATTAAATGTACATTATTTTTTTATTGGATCTTATATGCCACATTTAACTACTTTTGGACTTTTGAAAGTTCAAAATTAATAATGGTCATTTGGAGAAAAAAATGGTTAGTAGGAGATAATACAAAACAATGAGAGATCTATGCAAGACATCAAGAGATCAATAAAAAACCATCTAGAGATCTATGCAAACTTTGGAAGATTTTCAGATGTTATTATTAAGAAATCTTTGGTTTCTTTGTTCAAAATTTAGTGAGTCATTCAGGAGTAGTTAAGTGTAGAATTTATTTAGCATGTATTATGTGAACATCATATGAAAAAGTTATAATGTTTCAATATCTTGTACGCAAGCTTATTAAAAGTTGACTTAGCTCCTACGGACTCTCATGATTAGGTTGTCAACATCTTATGTCATTAATAATTAAGTTTTAGCATCATACCATGGGAAGTGTTATTTTATGGGTGCAAATTCCTTAATTCTTAGACAAACTCTTTGTAAATTCTTGTACATTTTATAAGCACTTTTGCCCATATTGACCAAATTTTGATTTTTAAATCATTTAAATTTTGTTTTATCATTGAATTATTACAAAATTCAAAGCAAAAACTTTGACGTTTATATATATACAACATTACATAAAGGATGGATTGTGTACCAAGAAAAAATATCTTGAAAATATAGAATTTTGAAACCTCAAATTTAATTATACTTTGACCAAACAACATTTTTAGGGTAAATAGAGATCCAATTTTAATTCAATTTTTGCATTTTAATTATGAAGCCCTTCTAAAGATTTTGATTGAAAATATTTAAAAAATTAAAAAAAATTATTTATAGAAAAATGGAAATAGAAATATTTAATGATTTCATTTCAAATATCTATCCATTAAAAAATCTAGAGGTAAAAATTCCATTCAAAATCTATTATTTTATGTATTTATTTAAAACCTTGGAGGGCATTGAGGGAATTAATGTGTCAATGCACTAGTCTTACTATAAATGCCTCATTTAAATTCTAAGAGTCCAAGGGATTTGGTACCTTTAAGTTGGGCCAAAATTGCCAATAACTTATACTATTGGTTCTTTATTTGTTAATTTCAGATTATATAGAATATAACCATAGGTTCTTGTAGTGAGTAACTCAAAAAATATCAAATTATTTGCCTACATGGTTTACTAAATATTTGAATTTGAAGTTCAGGGTAGCACACTGAAAACATATTGAAATGATGTCTTTTTTAGTTCTCAATGAAAGATAAGAGAGTTGTAAATTTTTTTTTAAAAATTTCACGACATTCCAACCATTTTTCAATTCATGATGGAGCTTGCAATTCTTGGTGGTCACTATACTGAGAGCAATTTTTGAAAAAACATATAAATAAGCACACTTGAATTGCTTGGATCTCCCCCCAATATAATATGGCAACAATCCCATTGTGGTTGATTGGAAATTTCACCCTATGCCAAACTTGATCAAGAAACCATGAGCCTTGAACCATACTCCACCACTCAACTTCAATAAATTTCACAAGCCAAAGTATCTCTCAAAAGTCAATGAAATAATTACCATTCAATTTGTAATTTAGTCTATTTTTTGAAAAATATTGTTTATTTAAAAAATAAATAAAAACTTAAAATGAAAAGCAATATCATGACATACGTATGTAGATATAATTTTTGAGAAAATAGTAGGTCAAAATTTTGAGAAAATACTCAAGTAACAACTATAAAAATGGAGTTTGCATAAGATGATTTTCGATCCAAAACACTACCAGTACGTAAGAACCAAGATAGCAGGTCCATAAAGTGACCATTGAAGAACTGAAACATGAATTTGGAGAGGTGAAACTTCTTAAAATATTTTCCAGTAGGTTTTCTTTGAAAGACAAGTGGAATTGGCATCTAATTCAAGTCGTTTCATATTTTTTGGAACTTTGTGGAATTAATTATGAAATTATGAAGTTGAAATGGCATAAGATTCTAACACCACCCACCCCTTCAAATGTACATTGTTTATACATTGTTGAAGGCTACAAAAAGCAACATGTATAGATAGTGTACATTTGAAGAGATGGATGGTTTTAGAACCTGAGCACTTTTAGAACCTCCTACCTTAGTAGTGACCAAAGTGATGACCATTTTGGTAATATATAAAAGGTATTGTTTTTAGACAATTATAAAAAAGACAAGAAGAATATTAATATGAATAATGAAAGGTTGCATAAGGTATGTGTATAGGAGTGGAGTGTTATTGCGACCTCCTTCAAAGCATCCCTACACGAAGCTCTATAATAGCTTTGAAATGGGTATTACTAAGTGATGGTTACTAAATGGACTATTGATATTGTGAGAGTGTAATAAGATTTATCAAATATTGCAATAGTGCTTGTTTTTGGTAAAGCCATATATTTTTCCAGACTATATGTGCATGGGTTTTGCAAGGCTTACAATCATGAATAGGTGACCATGGCAGAATTCTTTGAAAATTCATAAGTAATTTATAAATGCTCCAAAAAATATGAAACCACTTGTATTAGATTTTGCATCAGTTTTTCTACAATTGAAAAAAGGAAAAATACTTTTGTGCATCTAAAATCTATAAAAAAAAAGTTGACTAGACTTTAAAGGGTTGCTTCATGAACACACTATCTTATCCATTGTAGACTCTTTGGTCATTGCATATATATAGACTATTTGATTTCACAATTTTTTGGTTTCAATAGAATGGCAATTTGAGAGTTTTCACAAGTATTTTGGTGGCAACTTGTTTTTCAAGAAAAGGACTTCACATTATAAGTGGTAATAGCAATAAATTAATATAACTCCTCATTGTTGTCTTTGAGGACACTATTGGCTTGTCCGTTTGGATTTACAAAAATCATGTAACAAGGGTATAAATGACTTGTCTACAATGATTGTAATAGTCATTTCTTGTCCACAATGACTACAAAACAATCATTTTGTAGTTATTATTATACTTGTAGTCATTGTGAACAAGTCGTTTATACCCTTGTTTTTTGGTAGTGTAATCATGAGGTTTTATACTAGATAAACAACAATATGGTCATTAGTTGGATCCTTCATCCCCACTCCAACCAAATCCTAACCATGTTGTGCAATGTAAATGCCGTTGTAGATAGGATTTAGAAATTGGAATTTAGAAACTAGAATCAACAACATACTCTTTGTCCAAAGGACAGAGTCAAAAAAGGAATTTTTGCCCATATGTCTAAATTGCATGGGATTTTTTGCATGGAAAAAAATGATGACTATTCAATCTAATTCACCCCCTTTCAACTCTACTTGGACTCTTCATACAAATTTAACCCTTAAGGAAGTTGAGGCCCAAAAGTGGTTGATGGATGACTTCATTGTTCATTGGTTCAATAATTGAAGCATTTCGGTGACTATCTTGGTCACGTGGCTGCTTCTTTTAACCCATAAACAACATTGAGGCCATTTTGTTGTCGACAAATGATAGAAAATCTTTATGTGTAGGATGAAAGTACAACTATTCATCTTTAGAATTTGGCATGAAAAGGTGAGGTCTTGTATAGTAGTTTGACTTCTAATGAGTGTTTTAGGATTTATTTAATCAACTATTCACACAATGCCCCAAAGAATGATTTCCATGGTCACAAGCCTATCTTTTAAGGGTTAAGGATTAACTACATTAGAATATGAAGAGGGTGCAATTGGGCCAAAACAATAGGGCGCCATTTTAATTTGGGTGCCATTGGGTATACATACTTTATAAATGAGATAACTTGCTATTATATTTGATAGCAAAGGTTTCCAGTAGTATCATTTTCGAATATCTATGTCACTAAAAGGCAATATAGATGATAGGAATTAGACTACACATTGTTGGGGCCCAATCCAAATACACATGTCTAGTGGCACCATGGTTGAGTTTCTTTAAGGCTTTTTGGTACCCTCACTTGCGCATAAGAGTAGTCATTCTATCAGTGTGTGTTTTTTTAAATTTTTTTTTGAAGTGAAACATAAATGTAAGCTTTGAATTGTTGAATATTTAAAAATTTATAAATCTATATCATGGAAATGTTCAAAAATTAATGCCAAAATCTACAAAGAATTAAATTAATGAAAAAACAAATTTTTATGCATTTTGGACAAGTTTGTATTCTCATGTTATTCAAAATTTGAATGCTTACTTTATGCAAGAGTAATTTGTCAAGGATCAAGAGTCCCTTTTATAGCCATAGCTTGCCTTTTGACATTATTATTCCATTTCAAGATATCTTGAAATGCTAGGCTAATGTGTATGTACTTGATTACGTTAGAAAGCCCTTGGCCAAGGGGTATACATAAAAGAGAGTTTATAGTAATGGGGCCAAAGATATTGAATATTGAGAATTAAAAATTAGAAAATTGATTTTAACTAAGGCATGATTGGTACCATCAAAAAACCCTCATCAAGAGGGTGTATATTGAAGAGAGTTTACAATATTTCAATTCATTCAGAGAAAAATTTTGAAGTTTGAATCTCATCAATTGGAAATTAGAAAATTGGATGTAAATTACAAAAATAGTTGTGAAGAGCCATTGGGCTATCAAGTTATAGCTGTTAAGCTATAGAACACTTTAGCCATTGCAACATTGAGCAAATATTTTTACTTAATTTATGTTTATTTAAAAAAATGTTTGATGATATTAAGCTTTTAAAGGATTGAAAAATAAATATGAAAGGAAATTAAGGACAACTTTGGTGTCACTTTTGTAGCAATCACAAATGACATATTAATGGTTGTGACAATAGTAGAGGACATATTAGTCTTCATTTAAAATCACATTTAATCTAACTCTGCGTAGAGATTCTTTGCATTCTCCATTCTTTAGTTACTATGCTATTTTGAATATCTTTCTATTCCTCCTTTCTATCTCATCTCATACCTTTTTAAGATTTGCATGTCATAATAAATTTTGGAGTTGGCTTAAATACTCGTCTATGTAAATAATTCATAGAAACCTAAATTAAAACTTCTATTGAAATTTTGATTGGTTTTACAGAAATTCAATATAATTATTCTTAACCCTCATTTTCGCCGGTCAATATGCTAACCCCCAATCACTGTCCTGAATGCCCAGAAGGCACCCGGAAAGTGATTGGGATTGACACCTGGGACCTGGAATCCTTGGGACCTGGGAAACTTGGGACCTCGAGCATCAGGAGACCGACGCCTTTACGCTGTCATAGTGCAGCCCTGTCTTGTAAGCCAGTTGCTTCGTTGCGTTTGTCGCTGCAGCTTCCCTGCGCAATCAATCTTCCCTTTCTGTATGATCTCGCTCCTCACTGTACTCTTGTCAAGTTAGTTTGGTTGCTTGGAAGAAAAGAATATTCTACCCCACATTTTTCATGGAGAGCGCATCCCAGCCTTTCTTTTGCTCTCCCAATAACTTACTCTTTGCAACAGCTAGCGCGCTTTGTGTTTTTAAATAGTTTGCGTCGGTAGGGTTTGAAGGGTTTTGTACGGGATTCTCGTTTGTGTGTGGACTGTGGAGGCGATGCGGTCCGTTGTAGGTTTCGAATTTCTTATTCGGAAGACTCGAATGTTCGAATGAAATTGTGTCTAATTTTACCATTTGTAGGTATGAGTTTTTTTGTCCCATTCTTTTGAGCTTGAAGCTCTCGAAGGCGGTGCCTGAATGTGCGATGTAAGTCAACTTATTAGCGAGGTGTGCTGGCAATCGTGATTCCGGTGTCTCCATCCGCGCTTAGAAATTTGTGTGTTATTGGTTGCTGGTTCGTGGTCGGTTAGAGAGCGGTGAATTTCAATCCTGTTGAGAGCATCGGAGCTCATTTGAAGGGTGTTTTTGGAAGCTCACAATTGCGGATCGTTCACTTCTGGTATACTGTATGAGAAAGAAATAGTAGTCTGCTGTTTTGTGTGGAGAAGTTTTTGAGTTAGCGACTCTAGGAAATAGTTACGGAAGGTTGCGATCGCATTCGTATTCGACCTCAGGTTTTACCTGCACTCCGAAGCGTGCTTGCACTTCAATCTCTGTTCCAATTGTCGACATCTTTGGCAGAATTCGGGCTTTTTGCTTCTGAAGAGGATACGGTAGCGAAATTCTGAATCGACTTTGGTTAGGGTGTTCACTTTTGCTTGTTCGATTTTGAGCCTCTGTCGGTTAGAGATTTTCATTTCGGTGTGTATGATCAACTTCCAATTTATTGAACTTGGTCTTTTGTGTGCAGTCTTAAGCGTATAAATATCGACGGTAGCACGAAAATCGTGAACACCTTTACTTCGAAATGCTGAGAGCCTTATCTGTGGTCTTCCGAAATTTTGGTTCAAGACCTGAGTATGCTTGCTGAAGTCATGTTTGTAATGTCGAAGGATCGGCCTCAACGTAGAAGCTAGTGGAAGCTCTGGTAGGCGCTTACTAGAGAGCAAGATCAGATGTGGTTGGAACCTCAAATATGAGCTTAGCTGTTTCGTCTGACCATTGAATAGATGAAACGTAAGACCTTCTTGTATGATTGATGAGGATTTGCCGAGTGCTTTTATGTCTTAGAGTTAGCATCCTCAGTGCAGGAGTTATACCGTGCGCAGTCTATGAAGATTACTCCACATGGGAATGCTGAATTCGTCTACTTCAACACGAGTCAGACAACGAGGATTGAAGCTATGGGTTTCTGGAGATTTGTTTCTGTGCCCGTGGTGGTAGTCCTGCTCATTATAGGATTTGTGTACCATACGGTGGTAGTGCTCGTCATACATCCCTGGTTGAATGTGAGTACATCATCTGGGTTCGCCAATGTAGCACTCTTGACCGTCTTGTGCACTATGGCTCTGCTGTCGTACACTTTAGCAGTGGTACGTGATCCCGGGTACATTCCGTCATCCTACCTACCAGATCTGGAGGACGAAGGCGTTGCACTGCAGGAAGTCAAGCGCAAGGTCTTTCCGGTGCCTTTCTTTACTTTCCACAAATCAAACTTGTCATATGACTTCTTGAGCTAATTCTTGAATGTTAAGATATTTTGCTTTATTTCTGTGCTTCGTGATGCCTATATTGTATCTTCCATCTTGAAGGCTCAGATGAAGGCTGTGAAGATTATTGTCAGCTTATCTAGATCACGGTTAGAGGATATGACGTGCCGCACGACTGGCCCAAGTGAATTTCTGCTTTGAATAGTAGGACGCAAGTTTGGATGTCTATGGTGCTCTATGAATTAACAAGATAGAGTGCTGCTTAGAGAACACCCAGTGTATGTTCTTTGGAGAGAATGTACCAGAAGTGTCCATTTCAGGGAGGCATCTCCCGAGCAGTTTGACGTCCTATTGACTATGGGGAAGGTAGAGTGAGTATCTTGTGCAGTTCGCTGAAGGGATTAAATTCTTGAAGGTGAGTACAAATTCGTCCATTAAGCTAGTAGCCAGTTTTGTAACTGATGTCCTAGTGTGATATTAATTGCAGGGTGGAGATCGGTACTGCCAAAAGTGTGAACAGTACAAGCCACCTCGAGCTCACCATTGCCGAGTTTGCAAACGATGTGTACTTCGAATGGTAATATTAATGCTTAATTTTTCGAGCTCTCAGTGGTTTTAGCAGTGTTCATAAAATAGAAACGCGTCTCAAATGACTGGTCTTTCATTTTTGTTTTTCCGGATTTGGCATTGCTATTTTCAACGCTTGTCAGCGTCCTTTTTGTTCCTCCTTGTGCTTGTACGTTTGATTTGATGGGCACAAAACATCACCTCCTCGAGAGGTAATTAGTGTATTGTGAGATTCGAATTGTTCTCAAGACCTAGAGCGTGTGCCTTGTTATGATGCCGAAGGTGGGCGTGGTGCTAATGAATAATCTCCCCATGTGTGACAGGATCATCATTGTGTATGGATCAACAACTGTGTCGGCCACAACAATTACAAAGCCTTCTTCCTCTTCGTCCTGTATGTAGTAGGTGCCAGTTTACAATCTATGGTACGTCTCCACCTTATTTTGTTTCATTGGGACTTCTTGTCTAACCTGAGTTAGTCGATGGATGCCTGCATTGTTTATGTTACGTGAACCAAGAAGTGTAATGTTCGGGGACTAAGAATTTCGTATTATTGTGGTGAAGATCCTGTTAGGAACGCACTTTATTCACACTTTAGGAGAAGATGGGCCAGTGGGTTCGGATGCAAATGTACTGAGTGCATCTGTTGCATCTTCAGCACTCACCAGAGTAAGTCCGTGTTTCTTATTGTGTTTTATGACATGAAGCTCGTTCCTTTTTAAATCGACTCCATGTAATCAAATTCATTGAGTTTGAGTTCTCGTCAGTCACGAATTGAATCTTGTTTCGGGAGGTTTCATGCCTCAGGTTATGAACGTTATTCTGGTTAATGGCTGCTGATCCTTGTTTTACCCTGCGTAATGTGGACATAAATTACTCAAATTCTGTATGCAGGTGATATGTGCGGTTATTTTGGTACCTGTATTGATTGCAGTAGGGGTTTTGATGACATGGCACTTTCTTTTACTCTTGCACAACAAGACTACTATCGAGGTTCTACTTCCAAGGCTTTCCCGTGTCGTCTGTTTACTGCTTAGTTGTTGAGAATTTCAGTGCTTTAGATGATGCTCAAATAAACCGTATATCTTCTTTAGTACAGCAGTATTACCTAAAACAGGTTTATTCAACTATAGTGTTACAGTTTTGACTAAATCTTTTGCGAACTTGATACCTTGTTTGAAATTTGCACTAACCTGCGATGGTGCGTTGTGCTGGACAGTATCACGAAGGTGTACGGGCTAAATGGCTTGCAGAAAAGGCAGGGCATCATTATCGACATCCATATGATGTAGGCGTTTTTACCAATCTAGTAACTGTAAGTTTCTGCCCTGCTTCCTACTTCCTACTTCATGTGTTTTATTTCCTGCCGTGTTCACTTTTTGATACAAATGGCTTCTTCATTGTTTGATCTTGTCAGGGTACCTTAAATACGAATGGGATCGTCCATCTTGAATCCGTTAAATTCAGTTCTTAGTGATTGCGCAGGCTAATTGTTGCAACTACTTTCCCTGTTGCCTACTTGCTAAAATGTTCACTGCCGGGTACCAAATCGCTTCTTCTAATACACACTAATGTTTACACTGGTAAGGTACAATGTAGTGATCATTTCTTACACTTTTTTTGCAGGCTTTGGGACCTAGTGTCACCTGCTGGTTCTGTCCCACAGCAACAGGTCACCTGGGCCCTGGTTTACGGTTTCAAACATGCAGTGATGATATTCTAGAAATGGAGTAGACGCAAGTGACGAGTTCTATACACTTCCCAATTTGGTGAATGGAGTGGCGCTTAGGATTTCCAAGTATTTTCTTGCGACCGACATCACAGTGGAATTCTCTAAGGTCCTTCCCTTTTATGAACTCGTGTGCAAAACAGGCTCTGAACAAAAGCAGTCCCTGTTCCTGGGCATGTCGCCCAAAGTCCGCTCTTTGCACGGACAAGGGCGAATTTATGTCTCCCATAGAATAGAAGAGTTGAATCAGACATAGCCCAGCTGCAAAAGTGCGCTTTCATCAAAGAATCAGGTGTACTAGGAATCTTTCGATTCAGACCAACTTCTATATACTAGTGGTATCTAAATTTCATTAGAATTTGGCTGGTTGAACCTTGATGTTTGCACCTCATTTCTCGTGGGGTTCAGCTGCTGAATGTGTTTTATATCCGAAATGGAGCAGTCTATCAGCTTCCAATCAATGCCTGTTATTTGCAAATACAATTTTATTTAGGATTAATTTTGGTGACTTGAATTTGATTGGTGATGCGTTTCAAATTTCACACCCTAAAAAGAGTTTGTAATTTTATTATGTCAGTCCTTAAATTGTCAATCTTGGTTGCGACACATCTTTTGATTAACCCTTAACCCCTCAGGCCCTCCCCCTGAAAGTGTGCACTGTGAATTAAACAAAGGAACCACAATCAAACATTGTAGGAAAACAATCCCAACTTCTTGGTTTTCAACTTGGCATGTGGGAGAAAAAATCTACATAACACTGAAATAAAAATTTGAAAAATTTGTTTCTTGTAGATTGCATTTTTGTCTATATAGAAAGCTTTTGATTCATTCCATTTGAATTGGTGATGTGAAAGTTATGGTACATCTTATTTTGACAAAATAATGTATAGGATTTGTTTAAAATCCAATTTTCAAATTTTTCCAAAACAAAAGTTCCCTAGGGTTAACTTCATTTTTTTTAGAACAATCTCACTATTGGAATTAGTATGCTTGGATCTCATTTTAAAGCTATTGATGAATTTTCCCCTCAATCTTGTAGTTACTTACTTCTATTTAAAATACTTTTAATTAATCCTTAAAGGATCAATATGCAATTTTTAGCAACATAGAAATTTTGGGCAAGTACATGTGACTAGAGATTTTCATATTTTAGGCAAAAGTTTTAATAGAAGGTGGGGACAAGGAATATCTTTCATATGCACCAAATTTCATGACATTTGGAAATATAAGTAAAAAGATATGGCCAAATATGTTACTTTTTTCACTAGCTGGGCAGTACGAGCAGATCATGAAAAATCACTTCTTTTGAAAACAAAAATTTGAAATTGGTTTTCTAGAGTTATATATACGTGAAAAGCTTTGAATCATTCCATTTTGATCAATGAAATGAAAACTATGAGTAGTTTTTGTTTGCAGAGAGTTATGGATTCTCTACTCTAAATTAAACTTTGAAGTCCTTTATCTTACTCATTTTTCAATATTGTTTGAAAAAAGTAAAATCATAGGATGTAGATTGTTTATAACAACATTTCAACCATTGGGATTGGCATTTTTCAATTCTTTAATTAAATCCTTAACAATTTAATGTTTTGAACCATTCTCTACTACTATCTATTTACTATTTTTTTTCCTATATGTTGTACAATTCCAAATGATCTAAAATTTTTCAAGCATGTGACCAATGTGTCTAGGAAAAAGAATCCAAAGAGTAACCAACATTTTGGATATTGTGAAGTGCAATTGCCTTGTTTTTCATAGGGCTAAAAAAATGACTTCAATGAATTTGAATGCTTATATCTTGCAATCCACGCAGTGAAAATTTCTGAAACTTTTACCTTGTGTTCTCAAGTCAGCATACTACAAGATCCTATGGTTACATGTGCAGAATTTTTTTTTTTTCAAAAATTTGGTATTTATTCTATAAATGGCAATTTTGGAGTGTTTTTGGTGAAAACATAGTGAGGGAACAACTTAGGGGTTAAAGAATGAAAATCATGTTTTCTTTGGAGGGATGTCCTATATTCTCAACTCAATTCTTCATGAAGAATTTTTTTGAATTCAAAATCTGTAGTGCAAGTTAAGAGGATTCAAAGTCTTATAAATTAACTTGTTTGTTGTAGTGCCAAGAAATCATGTTTTCTTCACTTTAAATGCATTTATCTTGCAATTTATGCAATCAAAGTTTTTGAAATTCCTTCCACACATTTGCATACTAGTCTATTGCAAGATCCTTAGGTTAAATATGTAAAAAAAAAAATACCATTTTAAGATTTTTTTGGCTCTTTCCACTAAAAACGGTAGTTTTGAACAATTTTGAAAAAAAAAAGGCCTTACTGGTTTTCAAGGGTTACCCCCTCAAGGCCCTTAGAGACCAAAAGCATCACCACACAATACTAATGAAAACTAATTTGAATTCTTATAATCTTAAGATGTATGCAGTAAATTAACTCCAAATTTTTTTTAAGTAACTGATAGAACAATGCTAGTGGTGAGTTCTTTTAGATATACTTTTATAAAAAGATATTTGCATTTCACTGATTAAACAATCTATTTTGACTTAAAAATTGGGGCTTTTAGGGATAAAAGGACAAAGCGTATGAATTCAAAATCCTTCACTTTCTATGCTCTATTTCGCATATGGGTTAAAAGTATTATATTTTATTCTTCAGACATGAAATCACATTTTTTAAGCCATAAATTTTTAGATTTTTCATGTAAAAATTTCAAAATACATTTGATTTTTGAAGTAATAGAGAAGAAATTTATATCAAGTACAATGTATGTTTAAATATTTTGAAAACCTTTGCATATGTGAAAAAACAGTGAAGAATATCATGGTGTAAACCAAATTTTTATCTGATTAATAGACCATGGTTGTTGATCTAAAATTAAATTGCAAAAAATTAATTAATTTTAGGAATTTTCCAAATTGGAGTAGGAAGTATTTCATTAGGCAATCCTTTATTTATATGTATGTGTATGTGTGTGTGTCAAATTAAGTCAATAATTTTTCAAAAATTTAGGCACCCTTTTAATTATCTCTTTTCTGACTGAGGTACTAAGAAGCTACTATAATTTGCATGGCTAAAATTTGAATCAAGAGCAAGGTAGTACATATAATGAAAATGCACTATGAGGTGATTTAAGAATTAAGCATCTTTTTTTCTAGTTAAGTCAAAACTAAATACCACTGTGAAGGAATTTCCAACACCATCTATTGCAAGTGTGTTCAAGCAACTCCTTCCACCACCAAAATAAAACAAATTGTTAAAAAACTCCAACAATGGACTTCAATTAAGAATACACATATCAATACAAATATTTTCATAAAGAGTTGAACCACTCAATCATAGAGAGAGACCAGTCTCCAAAAGAGAATCTCCTCATCCCTTAAGCTCCGTCTCATATAATAGATAAAGTCTATTAGTCCTAAGGGTGATTACAAGAAAGACACGTCCTATTTTGTGACACATTCAGAGTGACGGAGTTGTTTCCTGCTAGAACTTTTGAAGGTAAAATCCAATGAACTTGAAATTTTTATTAGAGATGGTTAACTTGATTATAATCATATCCTTTATTTTAATTTTTTTTAAATCATCTTATATTTAAAATTCAATTTTGCTAATTTGTCATTCTTTAAAGTTTAGGAATTTTTAGTACTAGAGAACATCCAAAATTAATGTGATCACTATCAAGTCTTTACAAATGGCCAATTTTTAGGTTTTCTTGTTCATGATTTTCTAATTAGTATTAATTTACACCTAATTGTATCTATTTTTGTGACAGATTTTTTTTTTCAAATAGTAATTTTCTAGTACTTGCAAATAGTCAAAAGTACTATTAGTTGTCAATTTTTTAGATCAACAGCTAAGATTATTCTATTTCATTATACTCATTATACTTATAGTACTCATAGTACTAAGTGCAAAAATTGTAGTTTCGACAAAATGCTACCAAAAATGTTTGGTCTTTTTTGTTAGGATAGATTACGACTTATTTTTTAACTTTAGCTTTCTATCCTTGTTTCTATTTAGAACCATCTACTAAAGTAGAAGTCCTAGTTATACTTTTCTAATCACATCTTATACAATCATTTTGTATCTAAATCTTAATCTTCTATTTGGAGCTATCTAAGTCCAAGTTCCAATACACTTGTGTTTAACTCTAGTACACTAGTCATGCAATCAAGTTTTCTAACTTCACAGCATAAATCCATTCTTTGAAGATATGTCTCTCTAGTTAGGAAATCTTTTCTTGTCTACTAAATCATGAAATCATGAATTAGTTCATCCGTCAAAGGTCATGATACAATTATCATACAAAAGATGTTTTTTCCGGCCTCAAAGAGAATGTTTTGGCGTTGTTACCCTTATTGTGAATTACAATAGTGCAATCATAATATTAAATTTAAAAAAAATTGAAAGATGAAACCAATTTTAAAATTTTAAAAATTTTAATATTAAAAATGAATTAAATATTATTTCCTAATGCGGCAATCTCCTAACCATATCAAACTATTGATGTGTTTCTATTCCCATGTTTCCCACAATTCGGAAACTATTTGGGAACTCATGGTCTTCCAAAGGCCCAAAAAAACATCTAATGAATTCTTTCATCTATCATTGCATTCATCTATCATTGCATTCATCTATCAAAAGTGTGACAAGGGTCATGACACAAGCAAGGGATGAAAAACTCTCTTTTATCTATGCAATCATCTAAACAATACAAATCAACCTTAGCATTGTTTAGGTGCAATGGACACTAGAAAAATCTTTAATGATGAGTATATATTGAACTTGAGGTTACAAAAAATGTTAATTTAACAATTTATGTCCATTTAAAGTCACCTACCCAAAAACTTTGCCCCTATATAGCTTTTGCATATAGTAATTAAATATGATATTTTTACTCGTATCATAATCTCCTTCTGGTTTTGACAAATGAAAAAGAATTGGCCAATGTAACAACAAAAACTATTGACAATGCTTATTGTATTTCAATAAGGTACAACTACATTAGGAAGGGTAGGAGGTCTTTAAATTGATTGGGTTCTAAATGCGTCTCTTATCAAGGAATAGGTGACATATTCCCTGAAATATCTATTACTATCATTGATGAGGTAGGTAGGCTCAAATGAAAGGTCATCCAACCAATGCAATTTTTGCCTACCTTATAAAAACAAATTTAAAGAGTTTAAGGAGAAGACAAGTGTACCCATTCTTGGTTTTTTTACAACAACTATTCTGATTTTAGTGCCCACCATGTATTGCAAGCTCTACCTAAAATTGCAAAATGATGAAAATATTGTAAAATGTTAAATGAGCATTCTCGATTCTCTTGTCTTTCATTGAATGCAAAATGAGGTCATCATTTCAAAATATTCTCACTAAGATATGCTCTTTCAAAGTATGCTATCCTATTTTTCCATTAACCCAAATAAAACTTCAGATTTGCTAAACTATGGGGCCAAATAATCTAAATTTCTTGTAGGTGCTCACTTTCAATGTGAAGTACAAGATCCTACGGTCAAATTTTATCAGATCTCAAGAAAAATGAACAAACAAATTGTTCAAGTTCTTGGCAATTTTGACCCATATTGAACTATTAGGAAAAAATTGAACTTCAAAAGAGGCTGCTTTGTAATGCAAAACCTTGGTTAGGAAGAGCCTTTTCAACTCACTAATTGGGTCAAAAAATTGCATAACAAATTCAAAAATTCATCATCATTATCCAATCCATCTCCACAATCTCATAAATTTAGGTGGGAAGAGCCTTCTTAACTCACTAAAAGGGCTATGAATTGCACAATGAATTCAAAAATTTGTCATCATTATCTAATCCATCTCTATAATCTTAAAAATCTCATGATGGTTCCATCATGAAGGATGAACCACATACCAAGAGGTGGTTCTAATGAAGATGTGGCCACCTTCATATTCATTTAATTAGTATAAAAATTAGTAAGAAAACTCAAGGCCTCTTTGTGGGTTCAATTTTTTCCTAATGAATATACCTCCCTCCAATCATTAGGGATTAAAAGATGGACCATGACCAGTGATTTCAAGCCTTATAACCCATCACTCTATTTGCTGTCATTTTGCAACTAGATATAAATGAAAAAAATTTATATTTATTTTTCAAAGATGGAGTCAAATGTCTACTACTAGCTATGAAATTTTCAAGTTTTATGGAAAAAAAATTATTGTGAATTTCTTAAGAAAAAAATGAAGAAAATTCATATCAAATATTAAATTACAATAAAAAAATCTGGAATTTTTACCATAGATGTATAGTATAGTTTATAACAACATGGTATAAACCAAAGTTATTGTGTTAGGTTAAAATTAGACAATCCTTGAGACAAGTAACAAACCATGGTCATAGGCCCATGGTTCATATTACTATAAAATATAAAACATTGAAATTTATAAAATTTACAAAACTTCCAATTGGAGTAGAAATCCCACTCGATAAGCTTCATTTCATTAGTTGTATTCAAATTTAAAAAACATCAAGAGCAAATAGCAAGAAATGGCCAAAATACACTACAAAGATAATCCATGGATTAAGCATCTTCTTCTTTAGAAAAGTCAATAATACCACAATGAGGGAATTTGCAATAGTACTTATTGAAAATGTACTCAAGCAACTTTCCAAAAAACAATTGGATGAAAAAAAATTCTTTTCCATGCTACATACTTAGGTGTAATCTCCCAAAGGATAAAAAACATTTGTAGTGTCTTTTAAGGATTAAATATACAGTCATTGTTTAGAAGTATGAATCCCTTATTTATCCACCTATGAAATCCACTCACTTCGGCTTTCAACCAATTGCAAGCCTCTTAGTATACAAAAGCAAAATGTATCCATCATTTTTAATTCAATGAACTATTTATAAGATAACTACACTTAATTTCAACTATTTTCTAAAATCAACCACTCTAAATCCTTGCCTAAAATGTACTCCTACTATTCATGAAAAAGTCAATAATTAGTTTTAATAAAAAAATACCTATTTCTAGCACTTTGAAAATTCATAATTTATTCATATGGTGTTCCAAAAAAATGCAATTATAAAAAAATCTAAAATCCCCATTTGACTATGAACAAGCCCCCACAGTATAATAATGAAAACCCTATTGAATTTCTTATTTGCGCAATTTTAGGTGTAGTCACCTTAGGCAAAAAATTTAAATTTTAAAAAATTTAAAAGATTAAAAATACTATGATGGCATCACCACCAACTTGAATTCATAATTTATTCAAGTGTCCAAAAAATGCATTTTTAAGAAAACCTAAAATCCCCATTTGACTATGAACAAGACCCCATAATATAATAATGAAAACCACGTTGAATTTCTTATTTGTGTGATTTTAGGTGTAGTCACCTTAGACAAAAAAATTTAATTTTAAAAATTTTAAAAATTTTAAAAGATTAAAAACACTATGATGGCATCGTCACCAACCTGAATTCATAATTTATTCAGGTGTCCAAAAAAATGCATTTTTAAGAAAACCTAAAATCCCCATTTGACTATGAACAAGACCCCATAGTATAATAATGAAAACCATGTTGAATTTCTTATTTGTACGATTTTAGGTGTAGTCACCTTAGACAAAAAATTTAATTCTTAAAAATTTTAAAAGATTAAAAATACTATGATGGCACCACCACCAACCTGAATTCATAATTTATTCATATAGTGTCCCCAAAAAATGCATTTTTAAGAAAACCTAAAATCCCCATTTGACTATGAACAAGACCCCACATTATAATAATAAAAACCACGTTGAATTTCTTATTTGTGAGATTTTAGGTGTAGTCACCTTAGACAAAAAAAAAATTAATTTTTTAATTTTTTAATTTTTTAAAAGATTGAAAATACTATGATGGCATCATCACCAACCTCAAGAAAAAAAATGCAATATTGACCGTGTCCATCAGAATCATTTGGCCCAGTCAAAAACATTACTTGCTCCATTCTCACCTTGTGGCATAATACCCGTAGCTGTGATGAGAATTGGATAGGCAAGAATCAGTCAAGCTTTGCCTACCTGGCAAGACCATTTAAATGTGTCACTTGTCGGTTGGAAATGAACCCACTTGAGGGGTACATAAAAATGAATGCCCCAATTTTTGTCCTTTATTATTTTTTCAATTGAGGCCCCAATTTTTGTCCTTTATTATTTTTTCAATTGAGGCCCCCAATTTTTGTCCTTTATTATTTTTTCAATTGATGTCCCCAATTTTTGTCCTTTATTATTTTTTCAATTGATGCCTCCAATTTTTGTCTTTTATTATTTTTTCAATTGATGTCTCCAATTTTTGTCCTTTATTTTTATTTCTTCTCATTGTCATAAATTGTGATGAGTCCATGGGGTCTTCCTCTCACACACAACCCTCACTCACTCACTCTTCCATGCCGGAAGTTGGTGTACAATTTTGGTGCGTAAATTTTTTCAAAAATGATACGCGAGCAAGAGAGAGAGACGCACCCAATGTGTTGTCGTTCGCGGTAGCGGTACTCATGATGGCCATCACTTCCCTTCTATCTATCAGAGAGTGGCTGAGGTGTGAACCCGGAGAATGATTCATTGAATGAAATACATGACCCCACCCACCCAACTTCACTTTAATTTGCGGTCGCATTTGTCTTCTGCCTTGGAGTGATTGAAAATGGAGCTTCTATTCTGCAGCCACCATTTGCAGCCACCATTTGCAGCCACCATTTGCAGCCAACATTGAGTGTGTGTGCGACATGACAAGGATTTCGTCTTCGAAGACTTCGGAAAAAAAAATCATTAGTCCTTTGTGTATATGATGCGAGTAACGGAAATTTAATCGTTGAAGGATGAATAGATGGCCTTGGAAATCATTCTTTCTCATTATCATGTGAATCATTGGCTTAAGAAATATCAAAAGTACTCATTGGAGGTCGAACACTCGAACTATTGTAGAAGACCTCCCCTTTTCACAACAAAAATATGAGGATGGATAGTTGCACTTTTATCCTACTAGAAAGATTCCTTGTTATACATGGGATGTCAAATGTTCTTATTGATGTTTAAGGGTTAATTATAAGGATGTAACCCCCCCTATGACCAAGGTAGTCACCAAAACTCTCGGATTGTTGAACCAATATTAAGTCCATTTCACTTTTGCTACAGTGAACAATGAAGTCATTGATCGGACCATTGTGGTCCATAGTTGTCCTTATTGGATTAACCCATAAACAACGCCGATGATGTTTTTTGTCCGATAAATGACAAAGAACTTGTCCATAGAAGATAGAAGTGCAACTATTCATCTTCCAAATTGGATGTAAAAGAGGAAGGTCTTCTATAGTGGTTTGACTTCCAATGAGTGCTTTTGCAGGTTTTGTAAGCAAAATGATTTACATGGTAACCAAAGGGATGATTTCCATAGTTACTAGTTTGTCCTTTGTAAGGCTTAACCACAAAAAGAGGGGGTAGTCACCTTAGAACTCAACCTTTTTGGTACCATTTGAATCAATTGTTTTTAAAAAAACAAGAGCATTCATTGGAAGTCAAACTATTGTGCAAGACCTTCCCTTTTTACACAAAATTTCAAAGATGAACATTTGCACTTTTGTCTTATATAGAACGATTCTTTGTCATCCATCATGGACACTTAGTGGCTGCACTGTCTTTACTGGATTAACCTTGAAAGAATGTGACCTTTCATGACCAAAGTAGTCACCATATTACTTTGATTATTGGGCCAATAGGTATAATCTTTGTTTCTACAAGGAACAAATGAAGTCATCCATCAGACCTTGTAGATTTGCATCATCCTTATAAGGTTCAATTATTCCATAACATTATTAATCCATTAAGGACCAAATGTTCAAATGTTCAATTTGGAACTAAAGTATGCATATATGAGTGCAAACATGTCTCATACACATAAAAATATGATTTTCCATTTATGCAAATATTTGCAGACTCTTTTGTTAGTTCTTTAACATTTTTTATCCTATATATTTTTTGAAAACTCTTCATTTTTAAAACATTTACATTTTAGAATCATTACCTTATCTAGAAAGTGACACCATTGGATACACTTATGCCATTGGGTGCTCCTACCATAACACAACCTTTTTCTGTATCACACTCACAACCTTGTTCTAAAAATCATTAACTACACTAAATAGTGAAATTAGGTTGCCCCACACTAGTTTCTTGACATTCTACACTATATAAATATGTATAGTTACTATAAAAGGATGCGGTAATGTATAGTAGGAACCATGTGTGTTACATGGGTTGATTCATTGATTTATGGCTCAAGTTTAGAGAATTGCTCATTTAGACAAGTGGTGAGTCATGAGTAACTTTCCTGAATGAGGCAACCTAATTGTTAGCCCCTGAGTGCCCAAGCCATATTTGCTAAAAATCTAAGACCCTTTTCAACTCATTCCAATCAAACTATCACGTAAAATAAGATCCACATAAATTGACCGTACTGATTGATAGTAGAGATAGGCCCAGAGCTATAGGGAAAGGGGCACGTCTTTTGACAGCTCCGTTGAAAAGATTATAATGGTCAAACAAGGAGATCTTTGAGTTTTGTTTGAGAGACCATATTTGAAGCACCACCAAGGTACCTACCCCCCCCCCTGAAAGTTACTTTACAAGCCATCAAAGTCAACACATACTTTTACCCATATTTCCATTTCCAAAAATCACAACACAGTTTTGTTTTTATTTGGTTTGTTTTTTGAATTGCTTGTCAGCCCAAATGTCCACACTGACACCCCCACAAGAGCATCTCAAGAGTGCCGCCTACTGTTTCTTTCTTCCTCTGCAAGTGAACTTCGTCGTCGTCGTCCGTCCTGCTACTGCCCAGCGCATCTCCACCAGTCAATTGGGTACCTTTTTCCCCATTAATTCATGAGTTTCCTCAGGACTTGTACCAGCGTACAACAAATGCTTGGGATGCATCCCTGCATTGAGACCAGTGCTGAGCAGACCCAACACTGGGTCATGGGGCCAATGCCAAGGGAGAGAGAGAGAAGGCAAGAGCTATAATTGTGCAGCAATTCTTGGAACAAGCCAAATGGATGGGGACCAAGGGAGGAGGTCCATTAATCGACCACCTACGAGAGAGAGAGAGATGAAACTGAACTGGATTTGGGGGGAGGCGAAGCTTCTCGAAATGTTTTTCGGCGAATTTTCCTTCAAAGACAAGAGGAATTGGGATCTAACCCAAGTCGTTTCGTGATTTTTGGAGGTTTGCGGAATTAGTTATGGAATTTTGAAGTTGAACTGGCATGGGGCTCCAAAATCGCCCACCTCCTAAAATTGTACATTGTTTGTACATGAGTGAAGGCTAACAAAAAAGCAAATAGTGTACCCTTCAAGAGGTGGGTGGTTTTAGAGCCTGTGCATGGGGAATTTCATTAAAAATGGCGATATTCCATGTGCCATTTTCACAGTGCGTCATTCCCACAGTTCAGACTGGGTGGTCTGAAATCTATTAGTATACTAGATTTTCAGATTGTCTGGTCTGAACTGTGGGATGTCAAAGTCACATAATATTTGCCATTTTAATGAAATTCCCCATGTGCGCTTTTAGAACCTCAATACCTTGCTACGGTGAAGGCACCCGTAACTGATCAAATGTTTGCTTATTCTAAACATGATCTGGAGGAGTGCAAAGTAAAGCAAATGTTTTCATTGTTGCATTGATAGGAATGAAGAGGATTGCAAAAAAATTGGTAATTTAATTGCTTGAATTGAAATTATTATGAATTTTGGGAGGCCAAAAGTGCTCTGGTCCTGTAGCCAATGTCTAGGCTCTTTTAATTTGGATCATTCAAGAATTACTTTCATGTTTATTGCTCCTTACTTTCTTGCTCCTTACTTTCTTGCTCCTTACTTTGGAACATATATCATGTACTTAACACATTCCAAGCTTTGTTTGGAAAACAAATAGCCTAACTTAATGGATGGATAACCCATAAAGGGTCCAACCAATGATGCCAAAACTAGTTTATAGAATTTAGTGCAATATGCTACCTAGGGCTTTTCTTTTTGGCTTTCTAGTGTCAAATTGCCCTAGGAAAAAATAATTTGGCTAAAAAATGGCAAAAAAAATGTGAAGTTTTGTTGCCAAAAAATTTGATAAAAAAAAATCATGGATGAAATCACTAGGTTGTGGACAAAAATAGAATTAGAGACATGTGATATGTGCAAATGTGATATTTTCTATCCATACATGGATGAATGATGGAATTTGGAGCACTACCATAATATTTTATATTGCCACTACTTTGGCATTTCATAAAAAATGAAACAAAAAAACTGATGCTACCTAAAGTAAATGTACCCATAACCAATCACTTGAGGGATTTTGTAGGAAATCATTAGTAGTTTAAGGTGAGACAAATTTTTCCCATGTAGAAAGATATGAAATATGGGGATTGCAAATTTTTCGTAATTTTATTGCTGAAATTGAAATTATTGTGAATTTTGGAAGTTGAAAAGTGCTTGGAGCCCATATCCAGTGTTTAGAGTCTTTGAATTTTGATAATTCAAGAACTACTTTCCACTCACTACTTTGGAATATGTATTATAATCTTATTAGTTCCAACCTTGAAAAAGAGATAAAAACACATTTCAAGTTTCAATTGGAAATGTGATATAGCCTTGGTTGGAAACATTGCCCTCTACATGTTGGATGTGGGTCGTGGTTGACAATGAATATATTAACCTTTGTTTATGGAATTTTGTGCAATATGCTACCTTCAAGACAAACATGCATCAATGTTGGCTACCTCAAGAGTAAGTAGTATTAGAAAAAAATAAACAAATGGATTTTGTAAGTTGTAAATTATCATTGGGAGTACTATAATAATAAATGCTAAATCAAATGTGCAAGAAGTTGCAAATTGGCTATCAAATTTTATTGGTTATTGTAGTCTTGGCTAAAAAGAAATTTTTCAAGGATTTTCTCAAATGTACTTTAGCTACTAAAAGTGTTTAAGTTGCAATGAAGTGAATTTCAACTAGGTCTACAAACACTAGATCCGGCCCCACATGACCAAGGTAGTCACCAAAATGCTTGGATTATTGGCCCAATAGGTGCATTCTTTGTTTCTACAATGAACAATCAAGTCATTCATCAAATGCTTTTCAACTTCAAGAGATTTTAGGCATTAGAAGATTTTTGGACTAGAAGAAGACCACAAGTTTCCTTGAGTTTTTAGACTGCAAGGAATAATGAGAACTTTGCCCAATCAATAATCCAACGTGGATGTGATTGTACCACATTTCATAATATTATTTAATAAAAATTAAAAAATTAAAAATCAAATTTCTTTTTCATTATTTAAATATTTTGACGTATTTACAATATGGGGAACAACCTTGAAATGGCCCTCCCCATGCCTTCAAATCCCCTCTAATGTAGTGATGTATGAAGACAATTTGGATCAAATATTGCCCTCAATTTTTTGGACATTATAGGCAATTTCAAGTAGCTCATGCAAAACTCCTTTTCTACTTCTGAAATTTGGTAGGTTTATAACTTATATGATAAAAGTTGAAAATGCCAAAAAATAAATAATGTGTGGTATAAAAATCTCACTCTAAGAGAAGTCTAAGGTTATTGGCCCTATTGGGAAAAGGTTGGGAAAAAAAAATTCTTCTAACTTCAAACATTATAATCTTTCAATATGAGTGGTTGAAATTTTTGAAATTTTTTCTATACATTCCCATAGTAGTTTAGTACTCCCTCCATCCCCAAATGATCTTCCTATTGGCCTTAATTTTTTGTTCCTAAATGATCTTCATGTGGTACTTTGTGATGTTGCAAATTGGTCAATAGTAGGGGCAAAGGAAATAAGCTAATTCAACAATTTTTTGGAAATAATTGTGAATAAGCTATCCACTCTTTCAAATACATTCAAGGAATGAGTTGCATACATGAATTCTCATACATTTATGTATGAAACTTTGTACAAATTATGGAATGTTGTATTATAGTGCATTCTCATTTACATCATGAGAAAAAGATAGGAAATTGATTGCAATATGAAGAATAGAGAGACTAAAATATGGTCATGTATGGATTTTTCTTCTTGTTTATTTTAGTGTTGTATTTTGATTTTCTAAACTATTAGAATTTTTTTAATTCCAGAAAAATTTGGTGAAACTACTAGGTTTGTTGTAAATGAACAAAATTCTCATTCCAATCCAACATTTCATTAAATAAATGGATTCTTTTTTATATAGAAGATATCATCTACAACACCAAAGCAAATATATGACAATTCCTTTTGGAAATATAGTGGCTTGTGCTAAAATGACCCTATTCTAAAGTGTTCTTAAGTATAGAAGGAAATATTGGAGTTTTTCAATGTATCTGCAACGAGCATTTAGGGTGGGAAATTTTTTAGTATACCTCTAATTATAACTTCAAAAAACTCATGACTAATTCAATAAGAATTGAAAAGATTTGAATCAAAGTAAATTAGACACAATTTTTTTTCCTGTTTTTTTTATAAAAAATAGATGAAATTGAAAATGTTTTGGGATGTACAATCTTTCTAAAAATTAGGAATAGAACATGTATTAGTGTATCAAGAGGACAATGTACAAATATCCTACTTTACCTTGTATTTTTTTAAGAGTGTTTTTTTGAATCATCTTATACAAGTAAATCTTTCTATTTTCCCCCTATTATAGGGATAGATTATTTTGTATTTCCCCCTCTAGTGAATGTTGTGTCCTTCGAGTAAGGCAACAAAAGCTACTAGTAGCACTCCATTTGACCATGACATCAAGAAGTGGTGAGGCATTTGTTGCCTTGTAAAATGTAGTTGTGTTGAGCCCCAATGCTCTGTACCAAGCCACCAACCACCCCTTAAAGTTCTCGCTAAAGTTCTTCTTTTTCTTCTCACACTTCTCACTAGCCTCCACGTCTTCTATAAAAGGCCATAGTCAAAGTAGGACAAGTTGGAGTGAGTATTAAACTGCCAGGTACAAAGGCCCTCCGTTGCCCAAGCAAATGTAGGAATGATGGGAAGACCAACACAATTTGTATTGTGACATGGTGCTCGTGTGCAACCATTTATGTTTGGATAGGCATGGCAAGCCTAGAGTGGCATTGCTGAGGCCTAGTGGTGAGGCAGCCAGAGAAGATTACCCCATGTATTGCCCCATCAAAGGATAAATGTAAAAATTGCCCCCTAATTTTGTGATGCTTAAATTTTGTATTTCTTCATGTCCACTACCTAACTTGGGGCCTTTGATTGCAAACATGAATTTAGAATTTGAAAATTTTATCCTATGCGACAAATAAATTTTTTTAGTGTTTTTCTGCACGGGTAAAAACACGGGGCAATACATGGGTCAATTCTCCCTGGCCGTGGCCGTGGTGTGGTAAACCGGTAGTAAATAATTAGTTGCTGCATTGGTCCCCGCAGGTGTGAAAAGGACTTCAGTATTGATTCGGCGTGACCAGGACGAGGTAACCCAACCCAACATTCCATCCAATAAGAGTCACCCCCGGTCAGTGTGAATGGGTCCGGGAGTTGTGGATTCAGAAAGGGATCCAAATTTCCAGAATCTTACATATTGAAGTCCTTCGAGGCACCGAATCTACACTGGCCCAGGATTTGGGTTTCTGCTGCGCACGCGGAGCGAGGTTCGGGACTGACCCGGCGAAACGCCGGGTGAGGAGGGGAACACCTGGCGTTCCCGAAGAGAGGAGCGGGCCCGGGCTGGTGCAGGTCCATTCAAGGGCCTTGCGATCTTGTCATCGCATGTTGTTGGTGATGGTGGAGGTGCCCGTGCCTCATTCCTATGTCGCATGTGTTTCCAGCACCTTCATGCCATCGCCGCAGCGCCGCTTTCGTTACAACTCCCCTCTAAAACTTTGCGGTGCCGACTTTCTGTTTGCCCAATTCCTTGGAGCGGCCAAAGTCTTCTGTGCAGAAAGCTTTTGCTGCTGGATTGTGCGCTTTGTTCGCGTCAGAGACGACCGACCTGGCAAACGGGAGGGGAGAGGGATGAGGGAGCTGCTGGCGTATGCTGGATGTGGAGGATTTGGAGATGAGCAGCTGTTGTTGATGGTGTTCGGCTTGGTGTTGGATGCATGAAGCGGAAGGGGACAGACGGGTAGGGATGGACGGGCATCAAGCGACCTCGGGGAGTGGTTCCGCGGGTGCCAGCACCGTCACGGGCGGAACGTCCAGCGACAGTGTTACTTCATTGTCTGTAGTGGCAATCTCTAGCGATGCCGGCATTTTGCAAGTAGGTTTCCCTGTGCTTTTTGTTGTGTGTGGAATTGATGTGCAGAGGATTGGGATGGAGAATTGACGGTGAGAGAGCGTTTGCATATGTGGATCGCTATGTTTTCAAAATTCTAGGAAATTTGCGGCGATGTTACTGCTCTGTAATTTTGTTAGCTGCAAATTTTTTAAGAATATTGTGATTAGGATCGTTTGAGTTGTGTGGAGGGAAGCTTTTCTGAATCCAACCCTTGGTTGCCGCAAATGAAGCCGAACGAAATCGCAGTCGCCATCGCTGATAGATGCTCGGATGGTCATTCATGCGTTTTAGTAAGGTCCGCAAAGTTCTGTATGGTCTCCATCTGCCAAGTAGTAGCGGTTCAGCATTTTTGACAATGTCAGTTGGATTGGTCGCCCTAAAACCTGGTTCTTACTTGCACTTGGAATGCAATAGTGATGATATTCGTTTCTAGTTAGGTCAAGGGCAGTGCTTGGCGTGCTCTTTCATTTGTGGAATTGATGTGAAGAGGATAAGAATGGAGAATTGACAGTTTTTCGAGGGTTCACGTATGTGGATCACGCTTTCTTTTAAGCATGTTTTGATGATTCTAGTGAATTTGCGGCCCTCTGTGATTTTGTAGATGCAAAGACTGACTGTTTTTTTAGCATAAGGGAGTGCTTATAATTTTTGGAGGAATTGTTTCTCAATCCAACGCCTGGTTGCTACAAATGGATCGGAACGAAATCGTATTCGTCATGGCTGATTGTTACTGGTTTTGGTAAATAATGCATTTAGTAAGGTTTTCGAGGGTAATATGGTCTCCATTTGCGAGTGGTTCCTTATTTTACTCAGTGTCATTCCGATCGGTCATCCCCAAACCAGGTTGTTACTTACACTTGCTAGAATCTAGTGATGACTTCAGCTAGGTCAGGGGTAGTAGTCGATGGTTGAACAACGACAGTGGTCGGAATAAGTGGCGTGAGGAAAAAGAGTGTGCATTTATACAGGCTTTTTAGGTCTTCTGCAAATTTTGGATCCAGGTCGGCTTATTTTCTGTTTTGATGATTATGATGGAGCATGAAAGACGCTTCGGGATGTGCTGTACTAGATGATAGTTTTTGCGTTGCTGAGTCCGTTAGGACGGAGGAAGTTACTTAGGTTGGTTGGATGTTTTGTGCTGCTGAATGCAGCTAGTCAAGAATGCTTATTGGATTCTGATCTTTCATGTTGGATACTGGTGGGGTGTTTTCTTGCAGAGGTTGACAAAGTGCGGAGTACCTTCAGAATATTTGGAAAGAGGTAAGGAAGGAGTTGTAGACTATTTGAAAGAGATCAGACCTCCACTTTCAGTAGTCATCGCTGCGCTAGTTCCTGGACCTGACGAAGTTCAAGAGGTTTCCTTACCAGGAGCTGATGAGGTTCAAGGACCCGGAACACGAAAGGAATTTCAACACCATTGTAGGGATGCTCTCAAATGGGTGCAGTGGGTCATGTTCCAGGGGGAACCGCAGTTGGTTTTGGCAGCTGCGGGACAGGGGACTGGAAGCACCCGAGGTGTATGTGGAGCGGTTTGGGGTAGCAATGATATTGCTTACAGATGTCGGACCTGTGAACACGACCCTACGTGTGCTATTTGTGTGCCATGCTTTCAGAATGGCAACCACGCCACTCATGACTATTCCATGATCCGTACTGGTGGGGGTTGCTGTGACTGTGGAGATGTTACTGCTTGGAAACAATCGGGATTTTGCTTCAAACATAGTGGTCCTGGACAGGTGGCACTTTTACCGTCTTCTCTTATAGAAGCAGCTGCCCCAGTACTCAAAGCTTTCTTACTTCAGTGGGTATACACTCTGAAGGCAGCAGAAGAGGTGGCAGATAACAAGGTTAAGAAATGGGATGATCAAACCGTGGAAGAGAAAGTCGCGTGCCAATTATCAGTGGCGTGTATTGAAATGTTGCTGGAATTCTGCAGTTTCGGGGAACCCATGCTGGCTTTTACTGCAGAAATTGTAGGCAATAGAAGCTTAGGGCTTTTGGATACTTTGATGAGCACAGAGTGTTTTTTACCGAAACGTTGTGTGAATTCCCTCCATGAGCTTTTATACAAGCTTTTAGGGGACACCAATTTCAAACACACTTTTGCGAAAACATTCATTGCACATTATCCACTTTGTTTGCGTGACGCCATGCAAGAGGATATTACAAGGGCTGGAACTTCTATGAGGAGCAGATACCGTGATCATGCCATAGTCAATAGTTTCTCTGTGCAGATTTTTACGGTTCCAACTCTCACACCTAAGTTGGTGATGGAGTCTAATCTCTTGGACATGCTACTTGAGACATTAAAAGAGTTCTTCTGTAATTGTGTTGGGGAGGATGGTCGCATATCGGTATGTCGTTGCCTAAGTTTTCAGCAATTGTTCATCGCCTACTCTTGTTTTGAAATGGACACGTCCACCTCTTCGTTTTAGCCCGAAAATAAACCTTATTTAAACTTTTTGATGAGTCTTTTCTGTTTTCTTTAAAAGGAGGTGTCCCTTGTTTTCTTGTTCTTGTTTCATTGAAGGGTAATAGTTTTGGCTTTGATATGTACATATTCCTTCGGTATGATTCTGCTCGCGGTTACTGGTAGACATTTACTAAACTTCTCTAGTTCTTTCTGTGCAGGTAAGTAAGGTGAAGCGGCATTATGACCGAATTATAGAAGATATCAGATACGTTATGACCCACTTGGAGGTGTCACAGTATGTTGCACACAGACGACCTGAACTTGCAAGAGCTTGGCTGCACTTTCTCGCCTTTATTCAAGGCATGTATCCACACAGGCGAATGACAAGTATACATGTGGAAGAAGAAACTGCAGACTGGGGCGCAGCTTACTCATTAGAGAATCAAATGGCATATATTCATCCTCTGTTTGTTGCCGGAGCTGCCTCCTCCAGTAACACAGATGCACGGCTTAAGGACGATTCAATGTCCGATTCTCTTGGTTATTTTCAGGGGGATTTGACCAACCTAATCGTTGACTCCTTGTCCAGCAAGGATGTCAACGCAGTGGATAGTTTGCTGGATTCTAATCCAGGGACTGTTGGTACTGAAACTGGGTCAGAGTTAGATATAGACATGTGCGATGCTATTCTTGCTGCTGATTCTGCTGATCGAATATCTTCGGAATCCAATCTACAGCAAAGAGGGAAAAAAGAATCCGGAATGGAATTGATTGCAGGAATACTTGTGCCAGCTTCTTTGGTGTGGCTGATTGATGAGTGTGCTCAGGTACTTGATATCTGGCTGGCTATAGATGCTTCTAGGGAGGCAAAGAAGTCAGGGCAGCTGGCTACTGATGCCAGTTCTATGCAAAGTCACCGAAGGAGCCCTAGATGGCGAGGTAGAGGGGGTAGAGGAGTTCGAGACTCTCCTACTCAGACTGCGGGTGGCCAAATTCGGGAATGGTTGCGGCGTAGACGAGCTCATGTTGAGCCACGGGTGTGGCCAGAAGTTCCTCCTGAGCCGGCTATTGTGGGCGCAAGTACGGGAAGCCAAGCTGCTGACATGGATGTTGAAATGCAGGTGTGGTGAATTTAGCTGATCCTTCCCTCCCTCCCTCGTTCCTCATCATCAGTGCTGGTACTTCAATTGCTTGTTTTGGCACCAGTTAGGTGTAATTTTTTAATTGTTGTTGTCATTTGTCGCTTAGGTCTCTCGTGAAGGCTGGGATAATAGAGCTGCAGATTGGTGGATGGGACCTGAGGCATCAGCGTCATCAACTATTTTAGGCCAGCTTGGTGAGGGTAACGAATGGCCAGCAATAGAGTTCGACGTTAGTCGGCAGGATGTGTCTTTTCATATCCCATTACATCGTATGCTTGCGCTACTACTTCATAAAGCACTTGACTTCCATTCAGCCAAACAGGAATGTTCTGGAAAAGATAAAACTCAACTCACTGGTGGGCAGAGTTTGTTCTTGGGAGAAATTCTTCCATCAAAGTTTCGTGTGCCAGGATTCGCTGCTGTTGTGATGGAGCATCCTCTTCGTTTGCAAGTTCTGTACGCACAAGTTCAGGCTGGTATGTGGCGACGGAACGGTCACGCAACCAGTGCGTTATGCGAGCTTTACCACACTGTTCATTGGTAATTCGCTGCTGTTTTAAGTTATTCAGTGGCTCTATCATTTATATGGTTAGCTCTTGTGCTTCAGTAGCCTTCATACCACCTGCTCCGCCATGAATGGTGTCTTTTGTTGTGTATCTGCTGGCTCTATTCGATCACTCTAGTTAAAGGGATGTCTCTTCCGTGTAATTTAAATCATCTCTGCAAAAGTGTTCTCTTGGCTGAATAAATGGTCTGTAGATACGATTCAATCATGACTTGGAAGCCTATCGCTATTCTCAGGTGCGAAGATAGTCTGGAGCTTGACTTGTTCCTTCTCCAATGTTGCTCCGTCATTTCACCTTCCGAAGATTTTGTGGATCGAATTATAGCTCGATTCTCACTCTCTGACTGCTTCAACCTTCCACTTTGGCATCCTAATGAGTACGCCTGCGCTTACTTTAATATTTCATTTTCATAGATGGGGGAAGGGATAGAATGTACTCAAACCTGGATCCTAACTTCAGCTATTGCTCCAAACTTTCTTGATCTCTTGGTGAATTGTGACATACCCTGCTATAGTTTAGAACATAATTTTGGTGATCTCCTGTGTTCTTGTTTGTCGTAGCCTTCTGCCACGAAGATTGACTTTTATTACTCTGGCTTTCAGATACCAGGTTACATTGGCACAGGAGCTTCTCATTCTCTTGATCAGGTTGGTTTCTGAACGGGGTTTTTGTGGATTGACCGAGAAGGAGGCTTTACGGCGGGAGTTGGTACAAAGATTAGCTGTTGGGGATGCTACCCACAGCTCTCTAGTGAAAGCTCTACCTCCTCGATTAGAAGACAGCAAGAATCTGCAGGAATGCTTAGACGCAGTTGCAACATATTGCAACCCTTCTGGAATGCAGCAGGTGAGTCTCTATCCATTTGCTCTAGTACAGCACCTGGTGAGTTCTGACCCAACCGGGTATGCACAATACGGATATTGCAAGACTCACAGTGCTGTTTGTAGAGTTATGAATACCAGCATTAAGCTCCGTTGGACATTCTGTAAATCGATATGTACTGATATCATGCTGAAGAGTGAAGGGAGTGCTGGTTGAAGGTTGAAAATTGGTGCTTCTAGTGTATTTGATCTTTGATTGTTATATTTTTCTAGTTGTTTACATAATTCAACATCTTGTCTTCTTCTACTTTGCTGTCTCACAAAGGGTTATCATCTTTTAGAAAATCGCTTGGTTCTTCTCGTAGCTCCCATATTTTTGTTACTTATCAGAACCTGGATTTGTACATTATCTGCGTCGTAAACTTTGAATCCGGATTCGGAGATCGTGAATCTAATGATCAATTAGTTATATTTTATGTTATAAATTGAATTCCTAAAAGTAAGGTTATTCTATTTAGGATAACATTGTCACTCATGCCACTTCTGCTAGCTTTAAGTTGGAAGCGAGATCGTTTGAGGTATCTAAGTAGGTATGACTTGTGGTGATAAGACTGTCTTATTTAGCTCAACTTGGAGTTTCAATAAGTAAGATAATTTGGAACGAAGTCTTATATGTCCTTGCTCTACAAAATGTAGGTTGGGAGGAATTTTTGTTTCATTTTTCCTTGTTTTTCTGTCCCGAAGTTTTGTTATACAGTAATGTATAGAATTAATGCTGCTAGTATGTATATAGAGCTACGCAGTTGTTCCTAGGTTATACAGCTTTTATTCTTGTACATGCAGGGTAAGTATGTATTGAGGGAAGAATGCTGGCATGAGCTGGACCTTTATCATCCTCGATGGAGTCCTCGGGAGCTTCAATCAGCAGAGGAACGTTATTTGAGAGCATGTAGAGCACCTGCGGTATTTCTGCAACTTCCTCGCTGGTCACAGCCATTCGCGGCTTTACAGGGTTTGGGACGGTTGATCACCACCGCTCGAATTCACGATATGCTGCGCTCTATCTTCTTTCATGCAGCCTACACTGAGGACTCCTCCACTATGGAACTTGTTCTGCACGCTCTCCATTTGCTTGCTCTTGCCCTTGATGTCTGTAAGGCTCAGAGTAAACCAGGAGATAAGAGTGAGGCTGACGGAAATTTCTCTGCAAGTCCAATCCAAAATTTTAATTCTCCACTGCATGTATCCAACTACTCTAGTAGCAGCAACGTTGACGATCATCCCTCGGATCATCCACCGCTGCTACTCCGCTGCGTTGAAAGAGTAGCTGTCGAAAGAACAGATGCTACTGTGATGTCAGAGCCTCAGAGCATGCTATCTTTGTTAGTGTTGCTTATGCGAAAACGAGGTAATGATGGAGTAGATGAAGTAGGATCTTTCGGGTTTGGAGATTTGATAAAGAAACTGTTAAGAAGCTTTGCGGAATTGGACAGGGGTTGTATGTATGAGATTGAGTCACTTGCCCCCGAGATTCTTCACCGTGTCTCTGTTGGCAACACACCAAAGTCCAGTGGAGTCGGAGGCATCAATTTCAAGGATGACATCTCAGTCTCCGAGTCTGATAGGCGAAGAGCTATTGCCCGAGAACGCCAGGCTGCTGCCATGGTGAGATCGATTATCTTGGTGGATTGCTCTTTTTTCAGGTGTTCCTGTAGGACCAGCTTGTTCTTGTCATTAGCAAAGATCAATTTAAATGCATGAGAGCCTATTGTCATTTTAGAACGTGCTTTTTAAATGTTGAACGTCTGCTCACAACTGCTCAACATTTTATGGTCCATGGCATCGCACAATTATTGTTTTAGACAGAAATGCTAATTAATGTTGTCTTAATACATGTGTTGTCTTAGGCCAAAATGAAAGCTGCACAGGAGAGATTTGTGACCAATTATAGGCCCACAGAAGAGAGCAGTGGTACAGTTAAAGGTGATGAAACAGAGGCAAAACGACCCAAAGAGTCCGGGTCAGGAAGCGATGAGTTATTTGAGGATGTTCAAGTTACTCATTGCGCACTCTGTCGAGATGCAACAAGTACAAGTCCCTTGTGTTTCTTGGTTCTTATTCAGGTAATATTAGTACTCTTCCACGTTTCTTTCCCAAATTGACCTTCTGCGGGTTTTTCTCTGCATCAGTTGGGAGTAGTACGTGTTTAGTGAACATAGTTTCTGGCTTATTTTCCGATAGTGAATTTCATTTTTCCTCCCTTCTTAGTCTCATGTGAATAATTGACTTCCGTGGTTTACCGTTAATTTTTTTTGCTCGCATCACTGTGTAGGGATCTTCCTTGTTCACTTAAACGTCGCTCCTTCACATCTGCAGTACTCTGTTAAGAAATATCTGTGAACTTCGCGATAGTTTTTCATAAATATGAAAAGACCGAAAAAGAAAAAAAGAAAAATTCGAGCTTTATTCCTAAGGTCTTTACGACCCAAAAGACCAGACAAAGAACTTCGCGATAATGAGTCCTTGTCCATCAGCCTTTTTGGTCTAGCTCAGTCAAAACTGTTCGCATTGGTCTGTCCAGAATAATTATTATTCGTCTTCTTTCTTGGCAGAGATCAAAGCTGGTTGCGGTCGCTGAGAAACCTACTCCGTCCTGGGAGCGTAGCCTAGTTACGCTGCAAGAGCACGTAGAGAGAAAAGGTGACACGTCTGACGGAGCAAGCACTGCCACTGCGTCAGATGGGACGAGATACCTGCACGGTACAGCAGAGCTTTGGCAATGGATACAAGAAGCCTTAGGGGATACTCAGACTCGCACTCCCCTACTTGATGGTGAGGACTTACTGGAACTATTAAGAAATGGACCTGGTATTCGTAATCCTCTTCGTGTGACCCCTGAGTTTCTATGGAACTGGGATGCTACAGCTGCAACGACTGCGGACACAGAATCAAAAGAAGTTGAATCTAGCGAGGTTACTGAAACGGAAAATAACAGTGAAGCTGGGACCAGTGAAGCAGCAGGTTTGTGGAACCATTGTTCAGTTTTCAGCTTGTCCATTTTTATCTAGTGACTTAATTTAAGCATGATAGTCCGCATTGCATAGTTATGTTCCTTGCGCTTTCCGTTCTCATGATCAGATTTGTAGCGATGCCCATGTTTTGTCTTGAAATTTAGGAATGTTTTGAAGCCCGATTACAGAGGCGAAAGTGTTCCGGAAAGAAACTCGTAAGCTTAGATTCCTCAGTTGAATCTGGCCAGATATTTTCAATTGGTGGTTCTCTCTTTCCTGCCACGAGATAGCTTTTTTTTGCCAACGCTTTTTACGCTGTCAGAAGGGAAACCATGTTACTGATGGAGAATAAGGTTTTATACATTGTAGGCATTTTGGATGTGAATTGGTGGGAGGACAATGATAGCAGAGCTGATCTGGAAGAGAGTACTACAAACAGAGACAAGGCAGTTGCAGCTGTTCTAGCGGAATACGTAAGAGTCTCGTCCGCAGGAGAGTCTCGTCCGCAAGAACGGACTCGTTCTGGAAGAAACGAGTCTCCTAGACAGGCAGGCCCAGAACAAGGAAGAGAAGGTGGCATTACTCGAAGCAGGAGAGCATCCGCTCGAATTTCTTTGGCAATGGCTGAAGCTACTCGTTCCAAAAGCAATGACACAGTGGGTATCCATATGTCTGCTTGTGGCCATGCAATGCACCAAGAGTGCCGTGACCGCTACTTTTCCTCTCTCTTGCAGAGGTAAATGATACCCGTAACTGCTAAGAAATTCAAATTTTATTTCAAGCAATATTACACTAAGCTGCAAGTTGTTAGGCCAGACACTTGTCACGAATGTCCAGCGATCTGTCACCTCCTTTTGTTGTTGCTGTTTGCTCAGATGTTTCTGCCTTTGACTTACGCCATTACATCGTTTGATTTTCAGATTCTATAACAGGGCTTTGTTTGAAGGAGTGCAGATAGTGGACCTTGAAATGGTAAGGCGCATTTGGCAGTAACTATTCCTTTTGTTGAGATGGTTAACGTTGTGGCTTGCTCAATTGACATGGTTGGATTATTGGGCTTGGCTTATTGTTGACTACTTGATAGCGAACTTATTTATTCATCCATATTTCATGGCAGGGGGAGTTTCTCTGTCCAGTTTGCCGCCGACTAGCAAATGCGATTCTGCCGGTTTTGCCTGGCCAAACAGGTTTGAAGAGTACTTTCAAAGCTCAAAGCGTGTCTCAACTTACCAGCGGTGTTTCTTCTAGTCCTGCGGTATTGCAGGTGGACCATGCTTTGCGACTGCTTGTCAAGGCTGAAGAATTAGTTTCCAGATCAGAATTCCGTAAAGTTGCCGATCCACAGCTTCCTGATACTGTTAAGGGAGTTCTAGAAGATCTTTCAAAACGACTTTCCGGTTTGTTTTATACCGAGAAGGATCTTTTTACTTCCCCAAGTTCTGGTCAAGGCCATATACATCAAGGGCTACTTCTTTGGGGTGTCTTCAGATATTCCCTTATGTCTGCAGAGTTGACTGCTCGTAGCCAGAAGTTGTCTGTGAATATTGACAATGGTCTAATGGCATTAGTGGAGATGAGTGAGGCATCACATGGTTCAGTATTGCCTCTCCTACTTCATGCTGCTAAAGCCACACAAAGTCAGAGTCGACAAGCTGTGTTGCTTCGGGCAAGGGGAATGCAACTGTTGTTGGACTCAATCGTTAATGGCATATCCAGGGATATGCATGCAAATGGTAATCCAAGGGATTTGCATGGTAAGCTACATATTCCGAGGCTTATTATCATTGCATCGAAATAGGTCTTTTTCATTTTGGTGGTCTTGATATCTTAGTGTTACATTTCCTTCTTTCAGTAATTCCTGCTCATACTATGGTTGTTTAGAACAAAGATATTTTCGATTCTCTTTCCCTTTCTAAATCCTTAGACTTTATGATAAGTTGATAAATCAGAATTAAACATTGCAGCTATGACTGTACACCGAAACTTAAATAAAGTAGTTGTTAAATACACATGAGAAATATACTTTGTTTTTTGTGGTTCCTGTCATTTTGTTGGCAGTTGTGAGCTTTGTTCTGTGATGAAACCATACTCAAATTAGTAACATCACTTGCTCGTTTAATTGCAGGGAGTTACTCTGCACTTTTGCAGTATCTAGAAAAGGACACTGATTCTGTAGACGTACAGTTGTGGAAGAGATTGGCTGATCCAGTTTTGGTTCATGATGCCTTTTCGTCGTTCACGTGGCTGCTTTTCTGCCTGCCTTTGCCGTTTCCTGCAAATGGTGCACCATTTACAGCACTTGTTCATCTCTTCTATTTGGTGTCCATCGTCCAGGTGCTTTCTGCTATAACCATTTGTAATTACGCTGAGATATTTAATTTTTCTGGCGTTTTTCTTCGTTATCCTCTCACAGTTAGAGATTGCTTGCGGTAGTGGCGATACAGGTGTATTTGGTTATCCTCTGCGATATTATTGTTTATGGATTTTAAGATTTCTTGCGGCTCACGTCTTGCAGATTATAGTTCAGCTTGGTTCGTTCGCAGCATCAGACACAAAATTGACACAATCAGCGCGAGCATTTATTGCAGCAGTGCAGAAAGAGTTGTCTGGAACGGTTCTTGAGTCTTCCTCGAGGGACAGCAATGGTCCTCTTACTTCAGAGACTTCTTTGAGCCGTATACGACGCTGTACTTTGCCCTTCCTACGCCGATGTTATCTTTTACAAAATCTAATGTCCGGTGCCACGCAAGTCCTTCCTGTTGCAAGAGCTCATCAATGGGAACTTCCTCAAGGCCATAGACAGTCGGCAGGGCCTGGGTTACCTTCTGTTGACTCAAAAGATGTAGAAAATCAGGTGCTCCTGGAGATGGAGCAATTGGATCAGCTGGAAAGTGTTTTTCTGATTCCTCCTCTAGAGAAGATTTTTGAGCAGGATGCAATTCAGCATCTTGTTCAAGCCTGGTGCAAGCATGTAGTGACTGACAGTGGTCTCCGAGGCATCCAATATAGTCCACGAGTAACCACAGCGTCTCCTTTTAAATTGATGCAGCTGCCATATTTATTTCAAGATCTCGTGCAACGGTAAGAATTTTACGAGGTCTTCTGTCACTCTGACAATTCACTGCACTCTTACCACGATCAATTTGTTAAATCACTGGATGTCTGTCCCTAATCGAGGAGCAAGAATCAGTTGCCCTGAATTGTTAACCTGCTATTATTTATTTCTTCGTCTTGTTTGCCTCCAAGGTTGTCTCTTTCAATTATGCAGGAGGCTAACTCAATAGGTTCTTCATAGGGATTGTGAAGTTCAGCCTCTGCCTAGACCGTTAATTGATTTGATTTCTTTTTGTGTATTGTCAACAGTGACTGACCAAAAGATTTCTGGTGCAGGTATGTGAAAGAACGGTGTCCTTGTTGTAAAACGGTTCCTGATATGCCTGCTCTTTGCCTTTTGTGTGGAGCTCTCTGTTGTGCAGCTAGTCCACGCCCCTGTTGCAGGTCAGTCTTGCAACTTTTCTTCCTAAAACTCTCTTACACGCCCTTAAATTTTTTTGACCGAGTTTTATAAACTGAATACGTATTTCCAGAGCGTAGATGTTCGTGCACCTGGATCATAAGTTTTCGTAGTACACATTTGTTGAAAACGAAAACGAAATCTTTCGTGCCGGATCTTGACCTATTTCTCTCATTATCGCACCATTATTAGATTTGGAGTGACTTCGCTGCTGTCATTCTTAAATTGCTATGAATTCATCGTTGATCTAATGCCTAGACTGTGAAATGGGTCTTCTTAGTTTATGTTGCTATGCATATGAAGTGGATTCTGATGATGGTGACATTCTTTAAATTTTCGTGCAATTGATTTCCTTAGGAATTTTTTTCTCCAAGCAAAGCTGATTACTAGTTATTTACACTTGACAGTGTCAACAGACAAGGGCAATGCACAAGACACTCCATGAATTGCGGCGCAGGCATTGGGATCTTTCTGATGTTGCTGGTAATTATATTTAACCTTTTTGCGTGTAACTTCACCTATTAGAAAGTTAACCTCTAATCCTATTTGTTCTACTGTTGGTATTTGCTTTATTTGATTGTGTTTATACTTTCTAATGTTCTTGAAGTGTGAAGTTCGTTTCCATGTTCTTGATGCTGCTATTGGACAGCCCTCGATAAGTAGAGGTGTAAAATTATCGTTTCAGTTTGGTGTAGAGTTTCTTGAGAGATACTGATTTTTGAGTATATTGAACATTTTGACACTTAATAATATTTAGAAAACTGGGATTTTGAGGCATTTTGGAAATTGGGGCTGGACATATTTGTCTGATCCTTGGTAATGGGCAAAGAATCTATGTCTTAGTCATTTTACTAATCTTCTTTACCAAGAACTATGAGGATATCTTGCGCCATTGTTAAACTTAATATGTGGGTATTTTCCGATTATTCGTGACATTTTACTGAGTTAATCATGTGGAATATAATTTTGAATGAATTTTGTTTGCGTTTCTGCAGAAGACCAATGTTTTATTGCAACGATGTGGACGGCAAACTATGTGGCCATCGCCATATCTTGATGCCTTTGGGGAAGAGGTTTGTTTTATCTAAATCCATAGGAGGGCTGAATTTCATAGCTTGTTATATGGGATATTAATCAGTAGGGAATAGTACTCTCATTTATGTCGATTTTCTTCTGTTTCGTTTCTTGGAAATAGCCTTGAATATTTTTCAAGTGTGTCTATCTTGAAATTGGTGTCCTTCCTAATAGCTCTGGCTCTGATTTCTATCTTGCATGACAGGACTTTGAGTTACGGAGAGGCAAGCCTTTGTTTCTTAGCCGAGAACGATATGCTGCTCTGACCAATATGGTACAAAGTACCTTAAATCTTGCACATGAGACTTATTAAGCTATTGAATTTGTAGTAGTTATTGAGGATGTTCTGCGCTTTATGAGCACTAGTGCCTCTTATGACCTGTTGTTTGATAATGTTAGAATTTCTCTCCTGGTAATCCTGCAAAGATGATGCAGCTTTTTAATGTCTTCTGCATATTGTTTGAGTCGAGCTTATTATTGTTATACGAACAATCTGTTTTTGAGTTTTCCAGAAATAATAGATTGTTTGGACAATTCTTGTAGGTGGCAGCACATGGGCTAGATTACAGCTCACCAGTTTTGTCGCACACTACACGGGACATCCAATTTTGAACCACGTCTCTGGATCTTTTTGACAAGAAATTTCTTCCGATATATTTCTTGAAGAGGTGAGTTGCATCACAGCAGTTCGGTCAAGTCAATATATTCTATGTATTGTGTTTCATGTTATCTGAAGCACAGGCATAAAAATCGTTACTGCTGTGAGAATCGAATTGGCTCTCTATAGATGTCCTGCTGGCTTCAGTTCATATGTTTAATTGCCTAAATGTTTTGATGCAAATCTTTCAGCGAATTGGACTTATTCTTGTTCTTGTGATAATAATCAGATACTCAGTTCATTGGGATCCACCGTCAAGCTGATGAAATCAGTGGGAGTGTAGTGGCTGAGACCTTTAACTGCCAGATTTCGTGATGACAATCTCTGGATAGGTAAGGGAAATAATAGTATACCCTGCCTGTCTGCTTTCTGCTGACACCGGATTCCACTTTGCGATATATTCGCTTTCTCATTTTCTACCTGTTTACAAATAATGTATGCAGGTCTTCATCAGCCGGGAGAGGAGTAGACGGATTAGATGGTACAAAAGAATCTGCAATTAAGGCTTGGGATTTCTGTGATGGGCTTTGAGATGTAAATGCTGGAAAGGGTCATGTAGACAGGATTTGATTTTGGAAATAGGATTTTGTCCTTTAGATGTTTTGGCTACGGCATCGTGGTTCAAGTTATGCAGCAGATTGTACGTTAATCTGGAGTATTCATGCTGAAGGCTTGTCAGCCTCTATTGCATGTATTTCTATCTCGGAGATCAAGTTGTAACAAACGAGAAGATACAGAACAGCAATTCTGGAATCTTTAATGAGTAATCCTATTTGGGAAGGGTTTAGCCCTTAAATGACGGACTGGTGACCGTGGAAATCATCCATTTTGCTACTGTGGGAATGGGAATTGTTGGTAAAAAAAATCCAAAAGCATTCATTGAGAAGATCTCCCCTTTTCACACAAATTTTTGAGGATGAGGAGTTGTACTTTTGTCCTACATTAATATTCTTTGTCATCCATTAGACAAAAAAATGTTTATTGTGGTGTTTAAGGGTTACAGAGCGCAATGACTCACAAGTCCATTTAGTAATGAAAATTTAGCAAAAGTGGTTTTTTCCCCTTCTTATTAGAACTTGCTTTGTTTGACATACAATAAAATCTAATTGTTAAAAATATGGGTGATAGCATTGGTGAATTTGATTGTATAATATGGAGGGTAAAAATTTAGAGTCTACATCTTTTATTTGTTCATCAATTCCAAATTATATTTTCAAAGAATATTTTATGATGATTTTTTTCTAATCGTCAATTCTTGGAGAAGTCTCTTAATATTTTGAAGTTAATTCCTAATTGTTTGAGGTACCAAATTCTAGTGTCAACAATACTTTGAAGTTAAATAAGATCTACTTAAGTTAAATAAGTTAAATAAGTTAAATAAGTTTCTATTTTTAGTAGTTTTATATTTTTGACAAATTCTTTTTGAAGTCTAGTTTTAGCATTAAAAGTTTGATTTTGAAAACTAAGGAATGATTAAGATTTTTCTATTCAAGATTTTGTGCAAGGGTGTCCGTTGCAATTTTGACTTTCCATAGTAGTGAGGGCTCTTAGAAATGAGTTTCAAATACATTAGATCTTGGAGGAAAAATCATAGTAGAAATTCATTTGAAAAAAATTTGTAGAGTATAAAAGCCATAAATTGATTGGGATTATGCATGTCTAGCGCTTCAACTTCATATTTTTTTGGTGACCAATTTTTTAGATTTGACATGCAAAAAGAGAATTGGAAATGTTTTCATAGTTATAACACCCTCATGATCAAACATTATAACCTTATAATCCATAAGTGATATTGTTGTAATTTCTGTATAAAAATCATAGTAATTACAAAAATGGTTAAAATAGTATGAAATTTTATCAAAATGTTGACTTTTGTTCAATTTAGAACAAATTTCAAGAAGTTCAAAACAAGCCTTGGGCATTTAGGGGTTAAAGGCATTAACAAGCATTTATTAAGCATTAATTTGAAGAGAATGCTTTTAATTTTGTGTAGAATTTTGGATTTAATCATTGAAGCACTTGAAGTATATTCTGTGCATAAATTGTTAAATATTATCACTTCGGAAATGAGAAGTCTTAAAAAAGAATGTAGGAGAAAACATTTATCTAAAATGTAGTCTACATATTTATGTCTACATTGTCTACATGTATATCTAGAATGTAGGACAAAATTCATAAACTTTAATTGCGTACATTGAAAGATTTAGCATTTGAAATTTGAAGAAACCTTTAGAAAACTGTATTGTCAAACTTAACCAGTAGGATTAGGTCATTTTAATCCCTCAAAGATGGGGTTTTTTCCAAATTTCCCAAATTGTGAAGTATGATAAAATATATCTTAGAATAATAATTTAATGATGATCTCAAGCAATTTATACCTTAAATCAAGTTGTTTGTTTTGTTTGTTTGTCATGTTGAGACAATTTGTCCAAACGCCACGAAACCAAGTTGGACATTTTTGAGTTGTTTTTGGTTCTAAAAAATTAGAAAATTATTTTTACTTATATTTTGGTCACAATTTTGGTACTGTCAGAAAGCTCTTGGCAAGGAGGGGTGCACGAGCTTTGTTTCGTGGCATTCCGACTCATGGTGAAAAAGTACTTGAGTCACATCATCCATGTCAACAACCGAATTCATTATACATATCCAAAGCATTGAGGCCCTAGTGTATTCCATCCTTGATTCCATCTCCCCTTCACAAACTAGAAAAAAAACTAAAAAACTAAAGGAATGTATTGTTTAGACCACTACATCAACAAGAGAGTGCCAAGAAGAATATTTCCTAATTGTTTCTTCATCTTGTATGTATAGAATGTTGTAGCCTCCTTGATGAGGTTTATATGAGTTAAAACGATTCTCTTTTTGTAAACGGAGTACCATGATTGATGTATTCTTCAATCCTTTGTATAACTTGCTATGGGGCCACATTCTTGTGCACACATTCAAAATGTTCTTCACCTTTGTCTTTGACACAATACCTTTTTTATGGGTTGTTGCCTTCAATGTTTGAAATATGGTTAATGCCATTTTTCAAACCTTGTTCAAAATTAGCTTCAAGGAATTAAACTACATTTTCAATCCAAAGGACTTAAATCCTTCCAACCATAAGGAATGTGGTCAATGTTGCCTTTGAACATAGTTGATTCTTACAACAAAATGCATGGATAAATAGAAATACCTGTTGTTGTTGCCATTGCTACTATTGTTGTTATAAAAATGCTGAAAATAAGAAAAAAAGACTCAAATTGGGGGGGGGAATGTCAATATATGGAATTCACATGAATATGAAGCTTTGGCAATGCAACTCCTTCCAAGTTCACAAAAATACCTACTATTGTCGATGCAACCTTTAATGCAAAATTTGCTAAACTATAAATCTAATTGAGTTGTAAAACTTGTAGAGTAAGTACAATGCATTCTACGCACTATCAATCCTATGTATAAAATTCTAACTTGCTTATGAAACTCAAGATCCAAATCTCATCTTCACCTTAAATTCTAATGACAAATTTATCAACCTAAAATTCTTTGGAGGCTGAAGGAGGAAATTCTTCTTCAATAGAAGGGATTTGAGGGCATAGAAGGGCTATTTCAAGACTGTTCTCTAGGTTGTGAGCGCATAAAAATATTTAAATAATTAAAATTTATAATTTATAAATTTATAAATTATTAAAATATTAAAAAATTGCACTACCTTACTACCCTGAGCACTTGAATACTCCCATTGTCCTTCCAGGCAACTCAAGATGACAACTAAAATTTTTTTGCTCCACAACACATGATCAACAACATGCTATAGAGGTTTTTGAATTTTTTTTCCAACATTAATGGTGGAGGCTCATCAACAACAATTTTTTTTTAAAACACATTGACAACAAAAGGGAGGGGGCATTTATTTAAGATTTAGATCAATTGATAGGGATTTTTTTGTTGGAGGGGCCAAGGTTAAAGCTACTTGACAGTGGTTTGCAATTTTATTGTATTTATTTAACAACATCATGGCTATGTGGAAAATCAAAATATAGTGTAAGCAAATAAAATAATAAGAAAGTTGCTATATGATCCACATTGCAATCTCCTCACTCTTGAAATTGTAATCAATTTAAAAAAAAATTCCCATGATGTAAATGTCAAAATGCACTACAATATAGCATTCCATTGCATGTACAAAATTGCATACTTTGTCTTTAATATAGGAAAATTTGTATATGCAACTCAAACCTCCCAATCTATTGCAAGTGGATATTCCAAGGGGAGTATGAAATTTGTTGCAACTACAATCAGACCTCGATAAGTATTACCTCGATAAGTGTTAAAACTCTATATGTGTTATGGAGATTTGTGCTCCCTTAAAATTAAGACTAGTAAGTGTTATGTGTTAAGTGTTACGCAATGTCGCGCTCCCGACTTTGTTAATTTTACCTCGATAAGTGATAAGTTTCCAAAAAAAGGCTTTTCGTAAGAGCCATCGCTTGGGAGGAGATAATTTTGAGGTAAAGGAAAGAGGTAGAGGAGGTTGCTACTGTATTGAAACAACTAAGTTTGATATCCTCTAAGACTGAGCCCCCTAATATGAATGTTCAAGAATATTTAAATTATGAACTCAAGTTTGATTTGAATAACCCTTATCAGCCCACTTATGAAGAAATTATTGAAATGCTTTCATCTCAACAAGGTAGTGAATATGAAGATAGTGATCTTGATGAAGCTAATCCTTACGATATAGTAGAAGAGGTTGTAGGCTTTAAAGATGTAGGTAGTGCTCTTCAAATTTTGAAGAAGTTTTTGGAGCAAAGACCTAATGACACCATGTTATTTATTAGGAATATTGAAGCATTAGAAAAGTAGAATCTTGGCGTGTAACAAAAACTCGCCAAAGTACTATTGATTCATTCTTTCGACGGACTTAGATGAATAATGAATCAATATTTTGTAATTTCATCCATTTTTCCTATAAATGTTATGTATTTACCTTTTTAATTCTTCTAAGTGTTATTTTTTATAAGTGTTACAAATCATCGGCATCACCCTCTATAAGTGTTATGTGTTACTAGTGTCTAAGTGTTAACTAAAAGTATGCTCCCAACCCCTAACACTTATCGAGGTGTGACTGTAATATATTCTTGACATGAACACTAAAAATAGATACAACAATGACATGTTGGTGATTGTGATTGTTCAATTGTGAATAAGCATGATGAAGTGTGTGCTATGTTGACATCAAAATGTAGGACGACTGTAATCTAGCCTAATGTCTCATTGGTTCCTACTTCTTGGTACCTACAATAAATTAGAGCTCTTAATGTTGAGCACATTTTAAAAGGCTTAATTTCTATAAACACACACACTTTTAAGAATAAAAATTAATGTATCCAATGATAATACACTTGACATTTTGGATAGGGGACTAATATGTAGTGAATGTGTTTAAATTTGTACTATATATGCAACATTACCAAATTATTGTCATTAGAGGTGCTCTAAGATACACATCATAATGCCAAACTTTCTTGAAAAAGTTACTAAATTAGCACAACTATTTTACCTCTACTTTCATAGTTGCACCCAAAGACAACGCTGGTGGACAACTTCCCCAATTTGTCACCATGGTACATTGTTAGGCCATGAAGCATATTGAAGTCACTTCACGTTAATTCTTTGTAAAGTAGGAGGTTCTAAAAGTGTACAGGCTCTAAAAGCACCCACCTCTTCAAATGCACACTATTTATACATGTTATTTTTTCATAGCCTTCAATAATGTACAAACAATGTACATTTTAAGAGATGGGCGATTTTAAAGCCCTATGCCATTTCAGCTTCAAAAATTCATAACTAATTCCACAAAGCTCCAAAAAATATGAAACGACTTGGGTTAGATGCCAATTCCACTTGTCTTTCAAGAAAAATTTACTGGAGAGTATTTCAAGAAGCTCCTCCTGTCCAAAATTTAGTTTCAACTCTTAAATGGGCGATTTATGGACCTCCTACTTTAGGTCTGTGAAAAGGACCATTCCTGGTCTTCACAAAAGTTCACCGGTACGTGGAAACCAAGGTGAAAAGACTCTCAATTTATGCCAATCTCAAAACAAGATTGAAAGATATTTCTTTCTCTCTTCACCGCTCTGACTGCTGGGAAACGGACACCGGTACCTTTACACACAAAGCAGAGCCAGATTTTTATGTTTTTCCCCGGCAGTTGAAAAAAAACTGAATCCCAACAAGTGTCCCCTTCCGCTGGAGCAGAATCATCCCCCCTCACTCAAGAAGTCATCCAAAGGCTCCCTACATTCATCCGATTGAACGTTCGTCTGGAAAGGCTCCCTTTATCCAAAGAGAATTGTCAAGTGGCGCGCTCATTGGCCGTACCCGCGCCACTGGCATGCTCAAGCTCACGCTCGTCGCAGACGGGGCGACGAGCGTTCCCACTGCGGCCCCCAACGACAGAATCCCAAACTCACAACCTCCGCGTACTGGCTTTGGACGATTCCTCCAGATCGGGATCCATCTCTCCTTCGAATCCTGTTCACATTCACGGCCAATTTCGGTAGAAATCGTGGGATTCAGCGTTCAGGCTCCGTTTCGTTGGGATTGCAGACGTGGATGTGGGGGATGGCGAAAGCAAGTGCTGCCATGCGATTTTCGTAGGGGCGACATTAGGTGTGCTTCTGTTTCTGGGATTGTGCACTCGGAAGGGGCGATATCCGTGGGGGGGGGAGCGTGACCATGATGGCGCTCTTGCTGCCGCAGTGGGCTCCTCCGGAGTCGCTGCATCGGCTCGCCAACGTTCGTCGGCAGAGGGTACTCTTTCTTTCATTATTTCACTGTTTGAATCTCGCTTCGGAATTTTCTAGCTCAGCTGCGAGAAACCCTTTTCGCAACTGAGTTCGAATATGACGAGTTTCGCTGCCGAATTTTCTAACGTAGTTGTGGATAACCCTTTGCTTTTCTATCGCAACTGGGTTCGAATAACTTATGGAAAGTTTCGCGTTTATGTAGAGTGAAACTGTGAAACAGAAGAAACGATTGCGAAGACCTTTGGAACCACGCAGCTGTAGCAGTTTGGAGTTTTTGTCAATCGTTTCTATCGTTTCCGCCTTGGATTTCCTTTTTTCCATTAGATTTTTTTTTTTAAAATTAATAAAAAGAATCTGGGTCTAGTTGACTTCGTAATTCGACAGTCGAGTACACTGCGGGTTTTGTACCCTTTCTAAAGTACGTTTGGTCCTTTGTTCTCTGACTCTCTGGTAAGCTCGGTATCTCGTGGGCCCTCTTTGGGGGGATACGAATTTGGTGCCGTAGGGGGAGTTGAGAGTATATGTATTTCTTGAATAATCTGGAAGTGCTAGGATGATTGATTTTTGGACGTTGATCTTGAAACTGCCTCTTAAATTCTGTATGTACCAATGTTGATGGGCAGTTATCTCGTTTAATGATTCTGTGGAGATGGTGTGTTTAATTAAACGATGTCAGTGTTGAATCTTTCTTTTATCCAATTTTATTTATTTGTTGTCCAACATGCGCAATGTTCTTCATCAACTCTAGTGATGTAGTAGTTGGTTCCTCTGAAGTCTATTATTTTCAGAATATGATCAATCGAATTGGTCTTTTTATAACCATGAATCCCTGGTTCTTTAGGGGTTAAGGGTTAATTCTCCGTATGCTCCGTATTCTCCGCCTTTCATGAATATAACATGCTTGTCCAGTGTGTGCTAGTGATATAACTATTGATCCATATGAAGTCTGTTATTTGCAGAATATGATCAACCGAATTGGTCGTTTTATTACCATGAATCTGTGGTTCTTGAGGGGTTAATTACTAATGCCATTTTGGCATATACCGTTATTATGCTCTTCCAGTGTGTGCATTGCTCCATCAATGTCATTTCTTTTTCCATTTGTTTGTGAGAACAGCTTTTAGACAGAGCACACCGGACATATGTTTGTTTTGTAGTCGCGCGAATCAGCTCGCACGATGTTCTTCATTGACTCAGTGATATAATAGTTGGTCCAACTGCAGTGTATTATTTTCAGAATATGATCAATCGAATTAGTCGTTTTATAACCATGAATCCTTGGATCTCTAGGGATTGGTTACCCTTGCCATTTTGGATGCCACAGTATGCTTGCCCTGTGTGTGCATTTCTTTAGCAATGGCACATCGTTTTCCATTTGCTTGTGAGGATAGAACCTTTTGGAGTTGACACCTTGGCACATGATTGTTTCTGTAGTCGCGAAAATCAGCTCGGGCAACACATGGAGCGACACAGAGCAGTACGAGCACCAAAGCTTCAACGGATCACTTCAAAATTCCGAGCACAGAGCCCTGTTGCAACTTGATCTCACCTTTAGTGATGACGCCGAGGAAGCCAGTTCGCCGGTCATCTCGGCTGCGAGTCAGGAGGGGGAGTCGAGAAGACGTGAAGACAGACACACAAACCGACATGGACGCAGCCGAGTGGTACAGCCGAGTTTTAGCCAACAACGGCGTTGTGGAGGTGGACCCAGTGACCATGGCGGAGCACATGCAGCATGCCAAGTACTATCAAGCAGACTCCAATAATAATAATAATACTTATTCCCATTATGGTTCCTCTTCTGAGGTCCCGGATGTTTATCCTTCCAGGAGTTCTGGATTTCCTGCTAGGGTGCCACTGGGAGTTGCCTTAGCTGCAGGTGAGACAATTTCTTATTTTCCGCTTTTTAGGCATTTAGGCTTTCTGGACATGCTGCTTAATCATTAACACTTTAACATATTATGGATGCAGGTTCGGCCGTTGCGTTGGCTATAATCGCACTTTTGATACAGGCTTTGCATAAGGAAAGTGATGGAACCAACTCGTCTGATTCAGAAGGCAGCTCTTTGACCAGCAGCTTTAAAGGTAAACCTGTTGCTCCGGATGCCTCATCCAAAGTCTCTCATCAGGCAAACGACAGCAAGGTGTTGGCAAGCGCAGCAGCAACCGGGGCTTCATTTTCCAATTTCTTAGAGCGTAATAAATCGCCTTCGCCCCCGAGCCTCTCAAAAGGTGAGAAGTCACGGTCTGAAAGCAAGTATGCCTCTGTGCCTCCCTTCTTCGATTCCGACAGGACTACTAAATCTTCTTCAAGGCCGGTCCCTCCTCCTGTCTCAAGATGGCAAGAAGATAAGTACAAGTCGGTTCGCCCTTTCTTCTCTGACGAGGCAGAAGCATCAACCGACACAGTTGGCCCTTCCTTTTCAGATGAGCAGGGCACTCAAGGAAAAAATGAGAATGGTCCATCAGCAAACAAGACTGTTGCTCCTTTCTTCCCAGATGATCAATTGGGCAGTGAAAACGCTGGGGGTTCTGCTTCTTTGCAGAACAACCCGCCTTCCTTCCCTGATGAGCAGCAAAGCAGGAATGGACCTTCCTTGGAGTCTGTCGCAACCGGGGCTTCATTTTCCAATTTCTTAGAGCGTAATAAAACGCCTTCGCCCCCGAGCCTCTCAAAAGGTGAGAAGTCACGGTCTGAAAGCAAGTATGCCTCTGTGCCTCCCTTCTTCGATTCCGACAGGACTACTAAATCTTCTTCAAGGCCGGCCCCTCCTCCTGTCTCAAGATGGCAAGAAGATAAGTACAAGTCGGTCCGCCCTTTCTTCCTTGACGAGGCAGAAGCATCAACCGACACAGTTGGCCCTTCCTTTTCAGATGAGCAGGGCACTCGAGGAAAAAATGAGAATGGTCCATCAGCAAACAAGACTGTTGCTCCTTTCTTCCCAGATGATCAATTGGGCAGTGAAAACGCTGGGGGTTCTGCTTCTTTGCAGAACAACCCGCCTTCCTTCCCTGATGAGCAGCAAAGCAGGAATGGACCTTCCTTGGAGTCTGTCGCAACCGGGGCTTCATTTTCCAATTTCTTAGAGCGTAATAAAACGCCTTCGCCCCCGAGCCTCTCAAAAGGTGAGAAGTCACGGTCTGAAAGCAAGTATGCCTCTGTGCCTCCCTTCTTCGATTCCGACAGGTCTACTAAATCTTCTTCAAGGCCGGCCCCTCCTCCTGTCTCAAGATGGCAAGAAGATAAGTACAAGTCGGTCCGCCCTTTCTTCCCTGATGAGCAGCAGGGTAGAAACTCAACAGGCGTGTCCCAGTCAGAAGGCACAGTTAAGGTGGAGAATGTGAAGCCGTTCTTTCCAGATGAGCAAGTGGGAACAGCATCAGCCACAGTTGAGGTGGAGAATGTGAAGCCGTTCTTTCCAGATGAGAAAATGACAGAAATTGCAGGAAAGCCTCAAGGACAACACAAAGAGTTCATGAAAGGCACTACTGAGGAGAGGTTGGCCCCCAATACGAGCGGTGCTTTCTCATTTCAAGGTGATAAAGAGGCTGCGCGTGCGTTGTCATCTGATGAGCTTGCGCTTCTAGAAGACATAAAGGTCAATTTCCAACTTCTGCACTCGAACCAATTTCGGAGTAATTTTGAACTTCTGCACTGAAACCAATTTCGAAGTTTTTAATTTGAGACAACAACGGTCTGTAGTTTTGTGAAGTTCTCTGGAAAGAACCTCACTCACCTGGAAAACCTGTTCACTGCATCATCAGACGATGCAGTGAACAAGGGTTTTTGGGAAATGTTTGACATCATAAAGAGAATCTTTCCCGTGATTCATGGGGAGGTCTCCCTATCATCAGAGTGATCGTATGATCACTGTGTATCATGAGGAGGCTTCCGTGTGATTGTAACACCTGTCCATGATTAGTATATTTAGGCTCGCTCACCGGTTGGCTTGCATGCTCAGGCTGAAGAAGAGAGGCGATTTGCTAAGATGCAAGCACTACAGTCTGCCTTCCCAGCTTTGGCTATTGGAGCGGGTGCTGTAGGTGCTCTTGTTGGAGGTAGCAAACATGTCTATTGTAAAGCCTTTCTCTTGTGGTTACGAGAACTTCGGTTAGCACGATAGACTTTTTTCATGAAGAGTGGATGTGGGTAATAACCTTTGATGCTGATCAATATGACTTTTGAATGAACAGAAAGTTTAGTCCAGAGTATCAGATTTCTGGTAGTTTCTGGTAGAAAGCTGACTCTAAAAGGATCGCTAGTATCAACCGAGCTGTATCACTAAGATCAATTGCTTGCCGCAGTGTTGAATTATCACTGCTTGTCTGCATCCTAAGTGGTGATCTAATTTCCCAGCATTGTGGTACAGTGGATGGCGCTTTTGAAATGGTGGGGGTTACTGCGACTGCGAGTTTTATCTCTTATGAATTGCTGTGGGCGACCAAGAGGTTCGGTTTGATTTCATTCCGCTTTATTCCGCTTTGATTTATGTGGCATACCTTCGAATTACTTTCTCAAGAAAGTGAGATTTGAAGTGTGTAAACTGTTGATGGAGGAAGGCGATCCAAGGTTTAGAATCTTCATTGCATTTTATACTTATTCGTTCTCTCAAAAATAATTGGTCTCGTTGCACGTACGTTGTGAGGGAAGTTTCAATGCTGATAGTCAGGTCGACTTTAGTGTCAATCTTCTGAGTCATTTTTAAATCTTCTGGCCACAGGCAAGAGCTGGTGGATGAGATATCCAGTATCACCGATCATCACAAGCTCTTCAACTTCCTTCAGAAGCGGAAAATTGTGAAGGACGATTGCTGAATTCAGGGCAACGATTGGGTAAACTCCATTCTCTGCGCTATGCTTGAACAGAATTTGTTAGATTTCCTACTGTAAAATTATACAAGAGGGGTCTACATTGTTGGCTGATTGCAATTGCAAATTGGCCCCGATTTGAGTTGATGTTGATCTTTTCTCTAGTTTGCAGAGAGTGAGTGTATATTACAGAGGCTAGTCATTTAACCCATGGAGCTGGGTGATAATGTAGATCTGTGTCTTGGTGTTGGAAAGTTTGGAGTGTGCTGCACTGTGAATTAATGCTAGACTCGATCAAGGGCCACGCAGAGTGTATCTCAAACTGGGACAGTGTTTCTGATTCGGTGGCCATAGTATGTATCATACTACGTTTGATATAAAATTTGAATATAAATTGGATCTGTGTGATGCATATGTTCCTTGTGTAACGGCATACTTGATCTGCAGGAAGGGTGTGCCTGATTTTAAAGTTTAGGGTGGTTCGAACCTTTTTTGGTAGTTATTAAGTTTTTGGTGTTCAGTAAGTAGTGACTCATTGACAGGGAAGTCTTTGTAAAGCTGAAAGTGGTGCCGTACTGTACTGTACAGCACAGTACCCTTGCATAATGATACAGAAATCCAGTCTTGCCATTCAAAAGAACTTTGTATAGTATAAAATATAATCGGTATTTTTCTTTTTGCATAATGAATATTCAATTCCTGCACAATTCCAATCATACCAAGTTTTGGGTTAAAAAAGGAAAACTCCAGTTTTGGTGAATTTTTTCATTTAAAATTCATGATTTGACATAATAATTGATTGAAAAACATTGGTCAAGAATTTTTTTAATTTAATTGCATAGATATGTAGGAAACTTCTATATGCACATCTTTCATACAGAGTATGCAAAAACACCCCATCAATCCTTAAATGTTGAGGTGGATGTTTTGCTTCCGATGAATGACAAAGAATCTTTCCATGTAGGTCCGGTGAATGACAAAGAATCTTTCCATATAGGTCCGATGAATGACAAAAAGAATCTTTCCATGTAGGTCCAATGAATGATAAAAAGAATCTTTTCATGTAGGTCCAATGAATGACAAAGAATCTTTTCATGTAAGTCCGGTGAATGACAAAGAATCTTTCCATGTAGGTCCGATGAATGATAGAATCTTTCCATGTAGGACGGAAGTGCAACTATTCATCTTCCAAATTTTGTAGGAAAAGTGAACGTCTTTTATAATAGCTTGTATCCCAATGAGTGTTTTTTCAATTTTTAAGCCAACAATTCACATGGTACCCAATCAAATGATTTCCATGGTGACCCGCTCGTCATTTAAGGGTTAAGTAATAGGGTTAAGTAACAAAAATTTGATCTATGAAGAATTTAACCCATAAACAATGTGGAGGACATTTTTTGGCCAATGAATGACAAAGAATCTCTCTATGTAGGACAAAAGTGCAACTATTCATCCTCCAAATTTTGTATGAAAAAAAACGTCTTCTCTAGTAGTTTGTCTTTCCAGTGAATGCTTTTGCATTTTTTTTAGCCAACAATTCACACAATACCCAATCAAATGATTTCCATGATGACTAGCTTGTCATTTAAGGGTTAACTTAAGGTTTTATGTGAGTAAATTTTGTAAAATAAATATCTCCATAATTTAACTAGATTTTACTATTTCACTTGCATTCTACAACTACTTGTGTACATTTAAGCATGCTCAGACAATTACCTTGCTAAAATCTTGTTAAGTTATGGAGATATTTATTTTACAAAATTTACTCATATAAAACCTCACATTAAACTCTTCATAGATCATATTTTTGTTACTTAATGTGGTGTTTTTTCATATGAAAGATGTGCATATATAAAAAAAAATTGTTTTGAAGATAACCTTTTGTCACACCCCTATCTACTTGGGGTGCCCAATAAACCTTAGTGCGCAAGGGGGACCTTGGGGGTGACTTCTCAAGCCTTGCAATAGACTAGGTAGAGAAAATGGAGAGACTCCCGATCAAACAGGGCGCAATGATGCCCTGGTTTGAAGTGGACGAGAGAGTGTCATACATGCTTGGAAAGCTCGTGATCATATGCTTTTAATGGTGTAAAGAACGCACAATTTGGAGTTGTGAGCTAAAAGTTATGGCCGTTCAAAGTTGACTGGGTCCCGGGGGCACCGGGACACTTGAGGGCTAGGTGTGAGGGGTTCTCAATGAATTCCACAAGAAAGTATGGCATGTGGCATATCATTGGAAAGCTATGAACACAAGGAACCTAGAATGACAAGCATTATGAGGTTCTAAGACATGAGTCAAAAATTATGACCAAAAGAAGAGCCATGGTAAAGACATGACGCCTCCCCCGGTGAATCCGAATCTTTAGAGGGCCATAACTTTGCAAGAACTTGTCCAAATGGGACGAGTGAGCAGTCCATCAGTATCTACTCATTGCGTAGATGTCTAAAATGGGATTACATATTGGATTTGGAGCTTTGAGCGCAAAGTTACGCCGGTTGGAAGTTTGGGAGTCCAAACGGTGACGTAACTTGGCAATTTAGGTTGGAAGTGGGTGGTCTTCCACAACCCAAGGTTATCCAAAAACTTCTTTCAACCTAGGATGGGGGGGTCTGCCGAATACCACAGAGAGTACTATAGGAGGGGTTGATCTCCCTCCTCACTCCCTCTTGAAGCCTTGGTGAGTCCCGGTGACTCATGGTTGGTGGTGGTGACTTCACCACCACTTCAAGGCACCATGAGACACATGTGTGTGTCCCGTGGCATTGGTTGGGTGGAGTCCCGCTCCTTACTAGACCTCCTTGGATGTGTCCCGAGTTGTGAGCGCCGGTTACCTCTAGTGGAGGAGTAGCAAATGCAAAAATGGCTAGCATGGAGTGGGGTGACATTCAAGGGCGGTTAGGACCATGGTGAGTAGTGCTACCATGGGTCTTTGCACATTAAGGTGGAAGTTCCGCCCCATGTTACTAAGTGACATGCCCGGTATCACGATGGGAGTGTGTACTAGTAGTCTCGGTGACTGGAACTTGACAAATTGAGTTGGAAATGGGGATTAACACTGTGTGTGCTTGGCATGTGTAGTATTAGGCAGTTGGTGACCAAGCGATGCTGTAAGTGGATTGTGGTGAACCTAGTAAGCTGCTGGAAGCTGTTAGGTGTCATTTGGGTCGCGACACCTTTCTTCAAGAACAACCTTCCCATTAGATTTGTCTACAATACAGAAGATTTTTACATATCTATGCAATCGAATTAAAAAAAATTCTTCACCAATGTTTTTAAATCAATTATCATGTAAAACCATGAATTTTAAATGAAAAAATTCACTAAAACTAGAGTTTTTCTTTTTCGAAACCCAAATTTGGTATTATATTTTATAGTATGCAAAGTTTTTCTGAATAGCAAGAGTAGATTTCCATATCATTATGCAAGGATACTGTACACATTGGGCTCACTTTGTCTTGCCTATGTACAATCAAGTACTGAAAGTTTATAAATTGCCTTGTGGAGCTATCCAAAGATTTGTACATAACATAGAATAAAATTGGCTTTTTTGTCTCGCATATATATAGAGAGAGAGAGAGATATATAGATATATATAGATATCACTCAATTCTTACCCAATTCCAATCAAGCATACCAAATTTCAGTCTCAAAAAAGCAAAATTTTATTTTTGGTGAATTTTTTAAGTCAATTTTTGTGGTTTTACACAATATTCTATTGAATACAATTAGTGACAAATTTTTTTAATTCAATTGCATGGATATGTAGGGAACATCCATACGCATACCTTTCATATTAAAAAAAACACCCCCTTAAGTAACAAAATATGATCAATAAAATGTTCAATGAAAATTGTTGTACGACCAAACTTTGAAGAAATGGATATCTCTATATTTTAACTTGATTTTGACGAAATAATTGTACCATCATACTCAAACATACAAAATTAGTTACCATGTCAGGTGCTAATAGAAAAATCTAATTACAATAAAGAAAGATCTATTTTACAAAATTTTAATACAGTCAACCCAACATTGAAATCTCTACAGATGGATTTTTGAAGCTTTTTTGGAGATGCTTGTGGGAAGGAAAGATGTGCATATAGATGTTTCCTACATATCTACACAATCAAAATTCAAAAATTCATCACCAATGATTTTCAATCAGTGATAATGTAAAATCAGGAATTTTAAATGAAACAATTTATCAAAAATAAAATTTTGGTTTTTTGAAATTGAAATTTGGATATGCTTGATCAGGATTGTGTAAGGATGCAAATGATAATTTTGCTTACCAAAAAAAATACTAATTATAATCCACATTGTACAAAAATAATTGAATGACTCCAAAAGGCAATACAGTAAGGTAGGATATAAATTATAAATTGCATAAGAGCTGAAACTGAATTTTGAAGATGTGAAACTTCTTGAAATATTTTTTTAGTAAATTTTCCTTGAAAGACAAGGAATTGGCACCTAACCCAAGTTGTTTCATATTTTTTGGAGCTTTGTAGAATTAGTTATGAAATTTTGAAGTTGAAATGGCATAGGGCTCTAAAACTGACCACCTCCTAAAATGTACAGTGTTTGTACATTGCTGAAGGCTATGAAAAAGCAACATGTACAAGTAGTGTACATTTGAGGAAGTGGTCGGTTTTAGAACCTATGCACTTTTAGAACTTCCTACCTTACAATATAGTTAGTCACAACAAGGTCTCAATGGAACCAAAATGTAAAAAGGCTTTGTAGCAATAACTTGTTGGGGTTATGAATAAGGTAGGAGGTTCTAAAAGCACACATGTTCTAAAACCGACCATCTTCTCAAATGTACAGTTCTTGTACATGTTGCTTTTTCATAGCCTCCAGCAATGTACAAACATTGTACATTTTAGGAGGTGGTCGGTTTTAGAGCCCTATGCAATTTCAGCTTCAAAATTTCATAACTAATTCTACAAAGCTCCAAAAAATATGAAACAACTTGGGTTAGATGCCAATTCCTCTTGTCTTTCAAGGAAATTTTACTGAAAAATATTTCAAGAAGTTTCACATCCTCAAAATTCAGTTTCAGCTCTTAGGTGTGCAATTTATGGACCTCCTACCTTAGTCTAAGGTGCATTCTGTAACTTACCAGCCATGGAGCAACCTGTGTCCTTGCTCTAATCTTACTCCACAGTGTTTCAGAATACATCGCGGTAGGCTAGGATAACACTTCTCTATCTTTAGAGAAGACATTTGGAGAAGTTCACATTCATTGATATATTTTTTTGTATATTAACCCCTAAATGCCTAAGGCATCAAATTCTAGTGTTAACAATACTTTGAAGTTAAATAAGACCCAACTGAATTGCTATTTTTAGTAGTTTATATTTTCAAAAAATTCTTTTTGAAGTCTAGTTTTAGCATCAAAATCCAATTTTGAAAATGAATGACTATGATTTTTCTATTTAAGATTTTCTTGTAAGGGTGTCCATTGCAATCTTGACTTTCCGTTGTGTTGAGGGCTCTTGGAAATGAGCCTCAAATACATTAGATCTTGGAGGAAAAATCACATTAGAAGTTCATTTTTAAAAATTGCAGAGTAGATTTTGAAAAGCCATAAAGTGATTTGGGCCATTGAATATGTTAGGCCCTTGAACATCGTATATTTTTGGTGACCAACTTTTTAGATTTGACATGCAAAAAGAGAGCTGAAAGATTTTCATAGTTTTAACACCTTGATGAAGAAACATTATAGTCTTTAAATCTTTAAGTGATATTGTTGTGTTTTCTTTTCTTATGTGATCTCTAACATGTCTAGTTTGAGTTTATATGATTACATTTCAAAAGAAGTTGATACAACTTATCAAAATGTTGATTTTTTGTTCAATGTAGAGCAAATTCCAAGAAGCCCAATACAGGCCTTGGACATTTAAGGATTAATACCCAAAAGATGTTTGCATCTTGTGGGTACATAGTTGGTCATGTTTTGTATGTTTTTAAGACCGGTGACCCTTTGGATGGAAATGGATTGATCATACTGAGTGTTAGTGTTAGTTGAATATGTAAATGAGTTTAAAGCCTCAAAATTTACATAAGGATTTAAATCACTTCAATATCTCACCATCTATATCTACCAATTTAAAACACTTAAAATATTTCATGGTTTTATGTCAAAGTAGGTACATTTTCAAACAACTTGGTGTAAATGTTCCATGAGGTGTTGCTTGCATGCACTCTTTGTATATTCACTTTTGATTTCAATATTGTATGCTTATGTGAATTTCAACACTTTGGTACCAAATTAGTTTAATTTTGAAATTTGGACAATTTGGTACACTGATTTGTTTTTCTTGGCTTTCAACACTTTGCTCTTCCTACTTTTTCAACACTCCTAATTTTGAATTGATTTTTTCTATTCATATGTAAATGTATTCATTTTTCTAAATGTTTTCAAAAATAATTTTTGGATATTAAGAATTAACAACAATGAAAATTTTCAGATTTTCAAAAATAGTTGCACAATTTTTAAAATTTCAAACATGATCCAAATTTTTCCTACTTCTTTCCGAAATTAACCTACACGTATGGTACCCAAGTATTTCTTCTAAGATTTTGTAAATTACATATGAAAAGAAATTGATTAAGGACAAAGAAGCAAACATTTAGGTTTAAGTGATCATCTAATACATAATATTTATAATTTAGCAATTCTTTAGTTTGATATTTAAATCCCAAAGACCAAGAGATTTTGAAAAAATATTGATATATTATTTTTTTAAATATATATTTTTTTAGTTGGCATCAATAAAATATTAAGAATTAGGATTAGAAATGATTAGAATATCTTTTAAAAAATATAAATTTTAACTCTAGTATAAGAACAATACTTATCCCAACTTGCATACTAAATTGTAGAAAACAAAAAGGGGGGAACTTTCAAATTTGAAAAGGATCTTCATGGCTTTCATACAACTCAAACCCTAGCCACTTCATCCCTATATCTCCAACTTCTATTACAAGTACACAAGGTGTAGAAAACCTCACTCTAACATAGTTCACTTCAAAATTCATTTTTTTCATTTTTATTAAGATCATTTCTAATTGAAATTTAAAAAATAATACATTTTATATTTTTATTATAGATCCTAAAGTAAATAAAATGACAATATCAAATGTTTTGCTTTGTTACAATCTTTTAGTAGTAATTGACACCTTAAAGAGCATATGTCATCAAATTTTGAACCATGAATGCACTCAAAACATATCTCAAATGTATACTTTGTAAGAGTTTGACTTTCATTCATCCTAATGTCCTGTGCTAATTCTCTAATAATTTTGCAGTATAGATTTCTGAAACTTCTCTCTTCAAATATTTTGTAGTTTAAAGTATACAAGTTTGTTTGAACTTGATAAATGACTCTTCAAAAATGACTTTAAAACAATTTAAAATTCATTTTTTACAAACATTGAGATAAGAATTTAACATTTTGAACTCAAATAAAGTATTTTTGTTGGTATTATAGAATATGTGATCTACAATTAATTTTACCAAAAATATTCAATTTCCAACTTCAATTTTTATTGCTAAAATATGGATGGTTAATGTAATGATAGATCCAATTTTATGGTTATGATGTATGGATCATAGTTTTTAACTTTTTTTGACAATCATCTTTATAGTATTCTTCTTAATTGTATTGTTAATAACATCTTTTATTTTTTAATACTCTTTGACTACTACTTGATCATTAAAGGATTGAATTTACATCCAAGTATGTATTAAAAGAATTTTGTGAAAATTTTGTAAAAAATTTAAAGAGTGCTTTTTATTCCTAAACATTCAAAAATAGCACCAACCCCTAAAAAAACTAATTGGGGTTAAGAAAAATTGTCAAAACTGCCCTTTTTTTAGTGCAATGGCCAAAATAAAACATTTTTAGATATTTGATTGTATGGAAGTGTATTACACTACTATGCAAACGTGTTGGAAAAATTTTAGTCCATTACATCACGTGAATTAAAAGATTATACTATGGAATAACATTTGAAGTGAGAAAAAAAAAACATTTCTTTCAATTCTACAAAACAAGGTTAGTAGACTTTGAGTTGTCTTGGAGTAAAGTTTTTTTTCTTGACGAATTTGCATCTCTCCACCATTGAATTCTAAATCTTGTTAGGCACATTCATGCAAAATTTGAGAAGTAAGTATGGAGTTTAGCTTACTCTAAATCACCCTACAAGCAAGGAGATTGAGTGAACTAGCAATACACTAGTCATTTATTGATGATTTCTTGTGCAATAAGGAAATTTTTTATTTGAAATCCAAATGATAAAAATTTAGAGACAAACATTTTGAATATGTGGGAAATTTTTCAATAACTTTGACTTCATGTATTGCCAGATAATAAGGCTTGAAGTTAGAAGAAAATGTTTATTTTGAAACTGCCCCAACATAGCTAATAAAGATCGATTCCTCTCGGAATGTGATTTGAAGACTAAATTTTTTTGACAATTTAACTCTATATTTATTAATTACAAGCATTCCACATTTCAAAATTGATGATGGGTATAGCAAAAGATGCTTGAAAGATGCCCAAATTGTCCATATTTTTTCAAGGAGTATAACTTTTGATCTAGACATCTTATTGAAATTTTTTTAATTCACAAAAAGGAGGAGAATGTTCCTATTCTGTATTAAAATTTTAAGAACATTCATTAAAAATTGACTTTGTATGATCCCACCTAAGTTTTCAAGTGTTTGTTGAACAGATTAGTTGCCCTTAGTATATGAAGTTCCAAAGTCCTTTTTCATCAAAAAAACACTCAAAATTGCCATTTCTATTACAAAGAGCAAAAAAATTATAAATTTTTTTTCCTTATCTAACTATAAAATCTTGAACTAGACTAGGATGAGAATGTAGGGAGGAAATTTTAGAAACTTTCGTTGCATAGATTGCAAGATATTTGTGCTTAAAGTTAATAAAGTTGTTTTTAGAGTATGTTCTTTGATTAAATTATTTGGCTTTGAATCTTTTTTACTTTAATTTTTTTCTCCTATTCTGACATACGGGCTCACAGGAGAAGAGCCAGAAGATCCGGCCGAGTCGGAACCGGAAGAGCAACCCGAGGAGCCTTTGACCGATCCGAGGACGAAGAAGAGGAAGTCGACGGATCTGGGGTTAAGGATCAAACCTCCGGTTGTGGAGAGAGGCGAGTCAAGCAAGGATCCGGAAGAGGACTACGGGTTGGCATTTTTCAATGCCGGATTCAAGTGGCAGATCTAGTGATTAAGATTGCAGAAGTCTTGAAGGTGGAACCAGACCAAGCGTAGGAGGTCAAGCGACTACCCAAACCGGAAGACTTGAAGAGCAAGGAGGACCGGATTCATGAGTTGGAGGCGGAACGGGATTGACTTCAATCTCGACTGAACTAGGCAAAAGGAGAATTGGCGGCCACGAAGCAGCGAGAGAAGGAGGCCCTAGCCCTCGTCAAGAAACTATCTAGATCGATAGACGCGACGACGGATGTCGACCCAAAGGCGGCCATATTCGATGCTAAAATTGGTAGACGTGACAGCAAATGTCGTCGCGAAGGCGGTTCTATTCGATGCCAGGTTACTATGAGAGGGTCACGTGACCGGAACGAAGGTAGTGACGATCTTGGTAGATTTCACTGCCTGAATAAAGCTGATCCTAGGAGAAATGATTAAACAATTTGTTTAAAAAAAATTTAAGCTGAATAATTGAGTTGAAAGTCTAGGGGAAAAAATTCCAAAAAAATACATATTAGGTAGAAGTTGGTAGATGATTGAAGGAAAAATTAAATTGTTAATGGCTCTAAGATGAAATTGACACACTAATCCCAACAGTGTGATTGTGCTAGCAAAGCATACATAACTTTGTGAACTTTTTTTTTAATAATGGTAATAATTGAGTTCAAAAATGAATCCAATAAGCTATTTTTTCAAGAAATTTCTATGATTGCTCTCAAAACAAGAAGCTCCATAACTATGTTACAAATCTAAATGGAATGAACCAAAGCTTTTTCAAAAATATAATTTATAAGAAAAATTTATTTTTTTAAATTCAAGGTTTTGTGGATTCTTTTTGTTGCTTGGTCTTTTCTATTTGGAGTTGATTGTGGCATAACTTTTGCTTCCAAACACTAATTGAAATAAAATTATATTTCCAAAAAGCTTAAGAAAAAATTTCAGAAAATCATGTCAAAAAATGAGGTTACATGAGCTTACCCAAAAATCCATTAAGTCACTTGTAGGCACAATAGGACTTTAGAGATTAAGGGATTAAGGGTTTGACCTCTTAAGGTTTCTATTTTATACATAGCTTTTGTATAAACCATTGTCAATTTTGTTGTTCTTTACTTTATAATAATCATCACAATTATGTTTCTAACTAATTTTTTATACAAAAGTATACTTTGTGAACAATATGCACTTAAAATGATGCTAAATTCTAAGCTAGGGGTGCTATTATGTGAGCTGAGGAGCATGAGCACATATATATTTATATTATAGATGTCTATATTATAAAAAAATTCCATGATTATAAGATACTTATGTTATCCCCTAAAAGCCTAAGGGGAGTTTTTTGGGAGACATTGTCAAAAACTGTGGTTTAGGGTATGTTATTCAAAAATGAAAATTGAAACCTTTTTTGAAACTTCAACTATAAAAAAGTAAAGTAAAGTATTTGGCACAAGTGTAGGAAAAATTTAAGTCCATTTGACTTGGTAGATTGAAAGATTATAACATTTGAAGTGAGAAAACAAACATTTTTTCATTCTTGGAAAATAGGGTTAGCAAACTTCGGGCGTTCTTGGAGAAAAAGTTTTTCTCTATATAGATATGAGAATTTTTGACCATTCATAAGTATATGATGTTAGTTTCACTCATGAAAATTTATAGAAGCAACTGAGATGTTTAGATTTTACTAAAATCACTATGCAATGCAAGGAGGTTAAGTGAATTGGCAATACATTAGTCAATTTTTGATGATTTCTTGTATAATGATGAAACTTTTTATTTTGAAATCCAAATGGTGAAAAGTTAGAGACAAACATTTGGAATATGTGAAAAAATTTCAAGAATTTTGACTTCACAAATTGCAAGATAATAAAACTTGAAGTTAGAAGCAAATGTTTTTTCTTGAAACCACACCAATATAGCTAACAAAGTTTGTCTCCTCTTAGAATGAGATTTGAGGACAAAAATTTGGTTTTTTGGGATGATTGTATGCCATATTTTATTAGTTACATACATGCCAAATTTCAGAAGTTGATGAGCTTTTCTACAAAAGATTCCCAAAAGATTTTTAAATCGCCATAGTTGCCTCAAAATTTCATAGTGGCATAAATTTAGATCCAAGCACTTGATTTTAAAAAAATGTAGTTTTTCATCAAGGATGTATATGTTCACACATTATGTTTTAATTTCATGAACATCTAACTAAAAATGTAAGTATAATTATACTAACATCATTGAATTCTAAACTTAATAAATTGTCCATAGTATGAGATTTTTTTATATCCGTAGACTAAATCCAAATTAGAATCAATAACACAATATTAAAACATTTTTATACTAATTATGGGTGAGATTTTATGAATCAAAGGCATTTTTTGTGTTTGGGCAATTAACAATGCCTTTCATTTTAGAAATTTTGGTGTGGGAAGACATGACCAACGTTTGCAAAATTTGAAGTTGATATTAAAAAAAGACCTTGTTTGTAGGTTGTAAATCAAACAACAAGAAAACTATAATCCAATCAAGTAGGGGAATCAAATGAAGCATTTTAGAATGAATCTATTTTGGTAAGAACAATTGTTGTATTTTTTGGAAAGCTCAATATAATTTTTTTGTATTTGAATAAAATTCAAACAATAGAGGAGGCATTGGAATAACACAAGTGATTTCAATGTCGAAGTGGGCAACTCAAAATATACATTTAAAAAAAATTAAAATTTTCATTTTATTAGATTGACTTTAAATAGAGTAATCGTATCAATCATTGCACAAGTAAAATTCAAATACTTCTCTATAATAAAATAGAGACTTGAAAGCTCTAAAATTTGGTGTGATTCTTAAATTTCATGTCGAGATTCACCTCCCCAAAACAAATTGCAAAAAGGATTTTTCCAAAAGAATATATTGCAATATAATGGCAATGAGGCTAAAATCCAATCAAAATTTACTAACAACCCATTACCACACACTATGCAATCACTAGCAAAATTTTGAAGCATGTCCTAATGTGTTCCTGAAGTTCTCATCTTGTTTGCTAGCTATGCGGTATTTGGTATGTACATTGTCCAATCATTAGAACTGTCCATTAAATGGTAGGATTACTCTACCTTCACCAAAAAATTATACCATCCTATTTTGATTAATGAGATGAAAGTTACGAGCACTTTCATTTTACAAGCAATGAGAAGAAAAAACATAGTTTTATTTTACAAGTCGTTTTTTGAACTCAATTAGAAAAATTTACAAATAAATAAATAAACATTGGAAATCTATTGGTTATTTGAATATTTTCACCATTGGATTGACAAATCTTAATTTCATTCTATAGTTATTAGTGATTTAGATTTCTCTATCATCTTCCACCATCTTCCACTTAGTAATTTATTTTAAGATGAATATGAGATTATTTTTTGTTAAATTTTTTTTCATGTGTTTTGAATCCAATCCAATATATGGACCAAATTGCACAAGTAATGGGATAAATATAATTTTTCCCAGAAATATCAAAAGACAAAACTTCACATTAAGGAAAGGCTAGAAAAAACTATTTTTTGAAGTTTAGGCATTATAATCTTGCAATAGCAAGGATTTGCACTTTCGAGTGCACTTTGAAATTTGGAAAAGATATATGCAAATAAGTTCAAAAAAAGTTGATGTGGGTGGATTTGTAATAGAATATAAAATGATGAATATTTTGGCTAGATTTTTTTGCTTTCATAGTGGATGAAATTGCAAAATACTATCAAATCTTAGGATGATGTCGCTCTATTTTGGATGAATGTATATTCTTTTGGATGGATGAATCAAATTTCATCTATATATTGTATAGGTTCCATCCATTTTCATGGATGTAATTACATTCCTTATTACATGTCCATGGGATATAAATAGATTCTTCATTACGTTTTCATGGATGTAAATAGCTTCCTCATTACAGTAAAGATTGCTTTTTGCACTGCCTATATACAATAAATGAAAAAGCAACCGTGGCTTTTTAAAAAAGCAACCCTGGCATAACATTCAGTAGCCTTCAGAGAGGCTGCCTTTCCTTCCCTAGAGACATCATCCACAAAAAACATCCACACGGGGAATTAAAGTAAACTCCAGTATTGGGTGCCATGGTAGTAGACTTATGGTTTATGCTTTTTTTTCCCTCCTAAATATCAGACCAACCAAACAAGTATTCAAAGAAACATTAAGATGATTTGTCAAACACCATGAGAATCCTTTGAATCAAAATTCCAATGTTATTTAACTCTCCACCATCCAAAAAATAATTTTGGTAGCCCTTTGAAGGAATTGAGTGGGAAACATTTGAGGGAGTGAAGGTTGGAGATGTCATTTTTATATTGAAATTGATTTTTCATCATGAATCCTCAAAGGATATGGGATAATTTGAAAATGAGTGTTAAACCACTTATTGTCAAAATGTCAAAATTATGTTTGTGTAGAACTTTAGACCTTATTTAGTCATAATAGAATAACTTTTTTCAAAAAACTTTGGACTAAAAAAAGTTGAAAAATCTATTTGAATTTCATTTAAAAAAAAATTGTTTCATATTTCAAACCTCCAATGAAAAGTTATGGACAAAATTTAGAGAACATGTTTCAAGATGTAAAGTAAAATGTCCCTTCCAACCCTTCTTTGAAATTTGTCCATGACTTTTGATCGAAGACTTGAAATATCAAACAAATTTTTGGAGGTGAAATTCAAATAGACTTTCCAACTTTTTTTAGTTCAAATTTTTTTGAAATTTTGAAATTTTTCTATGACTAAATGAGGTTTAAAATTTTACTTCAAATAGAATTCTTGCTTTAATTTGACTTAACTATGAGTAGTTGAACTCCTCCTAACTTTGATTTATTTATCCCACATTGTTTACTTTGCCACCTACCACTTCATATGTATATAAAGATTTGTTTTTTCATTTCTAAATCACATATCATGGAAGGCGTTCAAAACGCAGTGAGGAAATTGAAGCATTAGTTTCAATGAGTAGAATGCTAATTTCATGAAATTTTCAATCTTAAACATTAATTTTGTTTCTAATCCAATTGAATGCATTGTTTTTTTAGTAACCCGTTTTGTTATTAAACTTAATTGCAGTTTTGTCCCAGATACCTAGCCGAGCAAGCTTCAATTTTCTCATAATTTGTGATGCGTGTCCCCATAGCTACTGATGGTTGTGGAATATTCCATACCACATCATTTGGAGATGAAATGGTATGGAATATTTCACATCACCTGGAGATGAAATGATATAGAATATTCCACACTATTCTGTTTAATAAAAGGCAATCCTTCTCGTTGCTATCGAATGTTATGTAGCCTAAGGGAGGCGATCCATTCCTAACTAAGGACCCATTCCCATCATATAGACTACACTCTTTCCAAGAGAAAGCAAGAGATTAATTATGGTACAATCTCCAATGCAATCGTGGCACATTACGATTGGTTGCAATCTTTGGTTGATTTTGCAACCCACCCGTGGTTGGAAATAGGAGGACCTATATGACAAGAATACGTCGAACAGAATCTTTGACCAAAAAATTCATAGTAATTATGTTTTGAGAAATAAAATTAAGAAAAAAAATATGGAATCCTTCCAAACTCTATTTCTGTACATGGAAAAAATTCTCCACTCAAGAAAACAGCACTCCAGATATGCGAAATTGCTTTAAGTGTCCAGAAATGGGTGGGCTCCCTTATTCCCCTGCCATGGCCAAGTGATGAATTGGCCACTGAATGCCGGCTCTATCAAGCTGAGTATCATTTTGCTGGAGCTGGAACTTGAAATTGAAGTGTACTATAACCCTGAATCTCATCTGTCCATTAAACTAATCCTCCATTGAAACCCCCAGAGAGCGATGCATAACGGTGAAGCCCGTCCCGAGGAATTCTCTCCCCGTACACATTTTATATCATTCTTAAGGACTGACTCGTTTGAAAGCGTCTGGACAGCGTCAACAGGCGGTGTGCCGGCAGGGCCACGTGGACCCAGCCTGGAACCAGTCTCCGGCGACCTACCCAACGAGAACCTCGAGACACGAACGAACAGAGACCGGGCAACCCAGTTCCGTTCTCGTTCGTCGTCGACGAAACCAACCGAACGAACCAACCATGTTCGTCAGAAGCGAAGGATCGGACGAACGGAGAGCGCGACTGTTTTCTGTTCGTTGCCAGCTTAAGCCTAAGGCTAGGTCGAAGCTTAAGAACGCCTGTGCAGGTGTCTCGGTCCTTCTTCTTCGCCTTCATCTTCTTCTTCTTCTGCTTGCTTGCTTGCCCCCCATCCTTGCAGCCAGCGTTCGCTTACCCTTGCAGTCCTCTCGCTTTCGTCGCTGCAGCCGCTTTTGCTTGCCTTGCCGTCGTTGTGTGCGTGCCGTCGACCCTGCGCAGTCAACATGAGTACGGAGAAGGAGCGCGAGAGCTATGTGTACATGGCCAAGCTCGCCGAGCAGGCGGAGCGTTACGATGGTGTGTGGTTTGTGTGTGTGTGTGTGTCTTTGCGTGCGCGAGGGGTGGTTGTCTTTCCTTGCTGAACCTTAAGAATTGTTGGACCTTTGTACGTTTTCGGTGACGGTTGCTGATGGATTGGTGTGATGTGGTATGATGTGATGTGATGTAATGATGCTGTGTTTAGATGTCAGCCATGGTTTCGAGCCCGGAAATGTGCCGTTGTGTTCCTTGTTTGGGAATGTTGTCGCCTTACCGTGTCGTCCATGCTCGAAAGCATGTGTTTATTTGTTAAGCATTTCTCTCTGTTTTTGCGATTGGCCCCTGCCATTGTGATTTCCTAAGTCCTGATAGTTCTATTTGGTGGATATTTTAAGGGGTGAACAAGTGTGAGTTATGGTGTTGTGATGTGTTTCTCATCGTGCCGACATGGTTTATGTTTAGTGTGAAGTGTTAAAATAGTGTTTTTTAAGTACGAACTGAGTTAACTGGTTGTGGTTCTTGATTTTGCTCGCTTTTAGGAGGAAGATATTTGGAGGTGGTGTTTTTGGTTGGTTTATTCCCTTATTCAAAGAGAAGAATTTAGTGCTCGAGATTTGTTGAGTTGTGAGCACGGAATTGAGGCTTTCTTCTTTAGGCATACATGTCTTGTCAGGAACGGTTATAACCTAGCCTTGCAGTTATTTCCCCGTAGTGAGTGTATAGTTCGGAAGATTTTACGTCGTGAAGAATATGTAGCGTCAGGTGTCAGAGCAGGTATTTCTGTGCATGGCTTACCGAAGGTGTGTTGCCTGTTGCAGAGATGGTGGAGTCGATGAAGAAAGTGGCGAAGCTCGATGTGGAGCTTACAGTAGAGGAGCGAAATCTCCTGTCCGTCGGTTACAAGAATGTGATCGGAGCCCGGAGGGCGTCATGGCGGATCATGTCCTCCATAGAGCAGAAGGAGGAGAGCAAGGGCAATGATCAGAACGTGAAGCGCATCAAAGACTACAGGCATAAGGTGGAGGAAGAGTTGTCAAAGATCTGCCACGACATTCTCACTATCATCGATGAGCACTTGATTCCATCATCAAGCACGGGCGAATCGACGGTCTTTTATTATAAGATGTACGCGATGTCCTTGGATTCTGCTCATGATGGAATGCTTATGTTGGATTTGGTATTGTACTTGTATCCTTGAAATATGTACTGGCGTCACTTAGTAGCCCAGTTCGGTGCCGTATGTTTCGTATGTACATGCACGTGCAAGGACTCTTCGATCCGTATACAGGTCATGTTTTGGACAACGTCGGTAGACGAGTCGCACTTCGATTTGGATGGGTCTTCTTGGTGTTTGGATGGTGTCTTTGCCTAATGTCCTTTTGGTGGCCCAGCAGCATGTGCTTTGCTTTTAGTTTTTGTCTGAAGCGCTTGTTGTGGTTGAGGAATCAGGAAGGGTGATTACTACCGGTACTTGGCGGAATTCAAGACCGGAAATGAAAGGAAAGAAGCGGCAGACCAATCTTTGAAGGCTTACCAGGTGTGTTCGATTGACTGGAATTGCTGAATGTACAATCAGTGTGCGTTTACTGGTTTTGGTTAATCGAAATACAACAGCACGTGGTTCTATTGGTGCATGTGTGATGACTACATTGGAATGTATTTAGGGCTGTGCGAATGCGTCGTTGACCTTGACTGGTCGGATTCGGTACCCTTGTGGTTTGTTGGAAACTAATTACGTTGAGTTGATGTGTTTAGGCTGCTTCAAACACGGCTGTAACGGACCTGGCGCCCACACACCCGATCCGACTTGGACTGGCGTTGAATTTCTCAGTGTTTTATTATGAGATTTTGAACTCCCCCGAGCGGTAAGAATCTGAGCGTATACGGTGTTGTAAGATAATGTTCTTCGCCTCAATTGGAGTGCGGGCAGTTCAGTGTTGCATATGGTTTGGGTCTCTGTGCACGGTGGCTGACGTTTCTTGTATATTGAATTTCAGGGCTTGCCACTTGGCGAAACAAGCATTTGACGAAGCTATTGCCGAGCTCGACACTTTGAGCGAGGAATCTTACAAAGACAGCACACTGATTATGCAGTTACTGAGAGACAACCTGACTCTCTGGACATCGGATCTCCAGGAGGATGGAGGTGTGTGGAATGTACAGGCTGGGAGTGTCTTTTATCTGCAGTTCGAGGTTTTCGAGTGCAGAGAGCTAGGACAATCATTGTCGATGGTATCTTTTGTGATTGGGGTGCTGACTCGATGTTTTGTTTCTTGCAGGTGACGATCAGCCAAAGGGCGACGACATGAGGCCTGAGGAGGCAGAGGTATGCCGATTTAAATCCAAGACTTGAATTTTCTGTATGCAGTCACGGTGATGTGTTCAGGTATGAATTATTGCAATTTTGGGTGACATGTTGCGTGTATTTGTATGGACGCAGTGATGACGAGACGGGTTTGGTGTGGAGAAAAATCCACGAAGTGCCACATTCGTTTGAAGGTGGGTCCATTGCGAGACGATGTGCAGTTGCGAGCTGGCCGTTGTTTATTTTGCGTCTCCGGTAGTTTGTGAAATGCGTCGAGACGAGCTGTCCATAGTGTTTTTGGATAGGATGTGAAATTCTAAGAAATGCAATATTGAAAAGAAGGATGCCTTCAAACACTTATGTTCGGTAATATATGATAAGTTTGGCAGCGGGATGGTCTGTGTCCTGGCTGTACGGTTCACCAGTACCTGTTGATTTTGTTGGTGGTTGGTTTTCTGAACATGTTTGGTTAAATGCATTCAGGACTTGTGGGTTTTGTATTTATTTTATTACTATAATGCATATCTTGTAAAGATTTCATTTTCATGTATCGGAGTATTTGTAGACATTCTATTTCAAGTGAAGTTGCCATTTTGTATCATTATGCTGAAACTTAAAGAAAACGGGGTGTTCTTTTTTTAACACTATCCTATTACCACCGTATAATCACACATGATCACACATTTATATTTGTAAACCGGATCATGCCTAGTTGTACAAGTGTAATCTATCAGTCTTTTGGGGTACAGAGCCGGTCATCGTTGGCTATTTCATGGTTTATTGCGGTGCTGCCGTCCTCATCAAAATGTTTGCATTACGATTCGCGCAGCGGAGCACCCAATAATGACTTAAAATTCCCTCCCTATAAAGCCTTGGCTGAGTCATCAGTGCATGGGAAAAATGGATCACATTCTTTGGCAGGAAAATTTATTCAATTCAACCACTGACAACGCGTCAACAGACTTCCCAACTTCGTCGAAGCATCCAACAGGTACCGTTATCACAATGTTGTCTCATGATGTTTATATTCTGTCTCAACATATTGTCTCAAGATGTTTACTTCGAAATGGACGAGTAGGCTGCAGGTTAAGGGTTACCTTGAATTACAAATGGGCGCATAACAAGTATTTACATTTCACTATTGACTATCTTGAGTTTCAAAACGCATACCTGAATTCCTCACTTCAAAAGTGGAAATCAGTGCGAGATTATCATTTATTTTAACGCGGAACCTCGAAAAAAATGCATTGGACAGCCGCATCGCCCTAGAGCTTCGAAACGGGTGCTGACTGGGGCCCAAAATTGAAAATTTATCGTCATATCGGCCTCCTTGATTGGAGAGACCTGTTGGGACCGTGCAATGCGACGCGTGTTGCTACTTTTTGCCCGTTACTGTAGAGTGTAGACGGCACCTGTCCGCTTACAACAAGCAGGGACTTCGTCTATGTTTGCCGAACTCAACGTCCAGAGACTTCTCCAGAATCGACGATTCGGGGAAATCCATCAAAAAGTACTCCTTCGAAGAATATTTTGGAATTCATTGACAATTAAAAGATGTAGATTTCGAGGTCTAGATTTCATCTGTATGGTCAGATCCACCAATGCTATCACTATTTGTTTTTTTTATAAGTTTGAAAGAAATTTCAGAATTCCTTCTTAAATTTAATTACATGCAAAATACTACTCGCTCTACCCTAAAATGATCTTGTTGTGTTGTGAATTGTTGAGATTTGATTTTTTATTGCTATTTGGGACCAACAAGGCAACTCCAAGTAGTAGTTCCCCCTCCATCCATGCGTTCATCAATCAAAATGACTAAAGAGGTCAATCAACATTGTTCATTCTTTTTTTTTGGTACTTCTTTGAATATTGCTTGATTGAAGGAGATGAAGCTCTAGGAGGTAGAACAAAGGGTCACATGTGGTCTTGGGCATATACTAAATGTCTACAAAATGACAACCTCATATTCAACAATTAATTGACTAGTGGTGCTCCTTGAAAATATCCCCCCAAATCTACTATTCAATATTTCAAAACTGCACTTTGAAAAGGGATTTGAAACTCAATGTTTCTAGAATGCTAGTAGTGCACCAAACTCTTCTTACAATGCAAAATTATTTTTAGTGTTATTTTAGAACATTTTGTTTAATAAGGAAGATCATTTTTTTAAATGCTATTTTTAGCATTATTTTAGAACATTTTGTTTAACAAGGAATATCATTTTGGAATAGAGGTAGTATCATTTTTTGAGTAAAATTTGTTGGAATGCATTTGAAATGAGTTTTTTTTGAAATGGTGATTTTTTGAAATTATTGTGTTCTTAAAATCTATATTTTCATTATTACAAATCTAGTTTTGAACTACAATCAATGCAATTATGGCTTAGTCAACCACTTGACATTATTTCACATTTGTAATTTTAGAAAAATATGTGTACTATGGTAACACCAAATCCAACCAATAGATAGGACAACTTAATAAAGTATCTCCACAAACTAAGATGACTTTCATCCAAGCATAATGAAAAGGAACTAAGAGTTTCAATTTGTTCATTGTTCAAAAATTGAACGTCAAAGTGCTTAGTGGTAAAGGATGCAACCTCATGACCAAGGAAGTCACCAAAATGCTTAGATTATTGGACCAATAGGTAGATTCTTTATTTCTATAATGAATAGTGAAGTCATGCATCGGCCACTTTTTGGTCTCAATGGCCTCATTGATAAACCAAGAAAGGAAGAGGGGCCATGGTCATAGATTCAAACCTCACAATCCTTTGCTCTATCACGATATTGCCATTTTGATAGAGAGAAGAAACTCCAATTTTTCCTAAGATTGGCAAAAATGATCAGTTTGGTCATCCTGGATTCCACATCACTCTCCAAGGATTATGTTCAATGTACTCCAAGACTAGGTACCTAGTTCAAGAGATAGACTCTATGTGACCTAAAATAAAAGATTGTCTATAATTCAAAATTTATTGTTAATATCTATGGTGTGTATTTATTACATTATGGTGGTAGTAGTGGTGGTGGTGTTTTATTGTACGCATAATTGTGTAAGTTTGTAGTTTGTATTTAGTATTGTGTGTGTAAAGATAGTAGTTTGTATATTGGATACAATATTGGAGTAGTGGTCATCCTTGTGGTGGTTGCCCTAGTAGTATTGGGGTTGATAGATGGTGTGGTAGCTAGTGTCGTAATGTTTAGCAATTTGTTTGATTAGTCTTCTTATAGATGTTCTTTTTGAATGATCTAGTATGCAGGTTCTTTCTATTTGTTGTTATGATTTAGAAGAGTTTGTACATGTTTTAGATTTCTATAGTTTTGATAATGTGTCTCTTGACCGCAAGTGGCATTGTAGAGTTTGGTGGTGTGGTTTTATCTTGGGGGGTGCACTCCCCCTTTTTTGATATTAGCATGCAAATAAAGCTTTGAACCCCCTATATACTTTTTGAATTTTAAATAAAATTAAATGAAAAAAATATGAATAGATTTTTCTACTTTGAAAGTTTATGTTTTGAATTATTGATATTTTTATTTATTAATAATAATTAGTTATAAATTTTTGAAGTAAAAAGATACACTGTAGAACTTAAAAATAACTTTCACCCCCTATATTATATAAGAAAAAATTGTCTAAAAAATGAACAAAAAATTCCTAAAAATAACTCTATTGAAAGCTCATTTTGAGTTGAATATTGATGCAATGGTTATCTAAATGTGTTCTCTAAAAATATTTGAATAAAAAAAACATGCCATTTTAGCACATTTTTAACCTCTTCTAGAAATCATTCCATATTGTATTTGAGTTTGAAATTTTGAGAGTAGAATCCTATAGTCATTAGTAAATAATGCTCAAAATTTGAAATTAAAATTATAGTTTAGGTTTTTGTAGATGCCTAAAAACATCTCATTTGTCCGATTTGAAGTAATTTTGCAAAAGTTATAAGCCTCTGAAGTTCGCAGCCGGTCAACCCTAATCAGTCTGATTCTGTTCGTGAACAGTGAGATTCCGTCCGATATGACAACCGTGATATACAGAGACTTCCATGTTTTCATAAAAAATAATGTTTGAAAATAGATATTAAAAATAAACTTTTTTTCTAATCTCCAATTCATAAAATAATTCTATACTTTCACATTACTATAAAATATTTCAACAATTTGAAAGTTTTGGGAATAGTATAGTAGTCTACATTTTCTTCTTCAAAACATTCTTCAAAATAGTCCCTTATTGTTTTATACAATGGTCTTTCAATCCCTTAGTTTGAAATTGTATGACAAAATCCTATACAATGATCAATATTTGATTTCAATAGAAATTCCTACATAGTAATCAATATTTGATCTCAATAAATTTAGAACATTCTCAATCAAAAAGAGATTTCTCGTTTGACTATAAGAAAACCTTTATATGAAAGAATGTCTCTTTAAAAGAATGAGATGACTACACTAGGTAGACTCACATGAAAGAAGATTTTTTTTCTTTAACCCATAAATGACACCACGTTTTTCAGTTCAATGCATGATAGAGAATCCTTTGGTGAAGAACAAAAGTGTAACTATTCATCCTTGGAATTTTGTTGTGAAAAGGAAAGGTCTTCTACAATAGTTTGACTTCCAATAAGTGCTTTTGCAATTTTTTTAATCCAATGATTCCCACGGTTCCTATAGGGATGATTTGCATGGTCACCAATCCATCCTTTAAGGGTTAAACCTATATTCATGGGTGCTTCTATAGTATTTGAAGGACCCCTTGCTTCACTAATTTAGATTGTTATATTTTATACTACCTCTGTTCCAAATTGATCTTCTAGTTCAATAAAATGCTCCAAAATAATGCTAAAAATAACATTTTAAAAACCAATTTTGTGCTATAAGTAGAGTTTAATGCACTCCTAGCATTCTAAAAACTTTGAGTTTCGGATCCCATTTAAAAGTGCAATTTTGAAATATTGAAAAGTAGATTTCTTAGGGGCATTTTCAAGAAGCACCACTAGTCAATTAATTGTTGAGTGTGAGGTCTTCATTTTATAGGCATTTAGTATATGCCCAAAATCACATGTGACCCTTTGTTCCACCTCTGAAAGCTTCATCCCCTTCAATTGGGCAATATTCAAAGAGATGCAAAAAATCCATACCTTAAGTTTGGCTGTTTGTTTTGTTTATTACGTTGAGATCTCCTAGACCATGCGTCCTCTGCTTGTGTGCTTGGTATCATCGGAAATCTCTCAGCGAGGAGGGGTGCATGGGCTTTGTTTTGTGGTGTTTGAACCTATGATGAGAAAGTTATTGAATTTTGAAGTTTTTATGAACTAAAAAATTAGAAAATTACTTTTACTTTTGTTTTGACTGTGGCAACGGCACATGGCACATTAATAAGAATGAACAATGTTTATTGACCCCTTTAGTCATTTCATTATTCTTTTGATTGATGATTGCATGAATGGAGGGGGAACTACTACATGGAGTTGTTATGTTGGCCTCAAATAGTAATTGAAAACCAAATCTAAAACCAATTCTAACTAATTCACAACGTTGCAAAGTGTAACAAGAAAATCATTTTGGAACAAAAAATTAAGGCCAACAAGATCATTTTTGGAATGGAGGGAGTATAACATTATTGAACAAGATTAGATGGTTTCACAAACCAATCAAGATAGCAAGATATTTTGTCATTGATAGGCATTGAGAATTCAACAATCAAGCATTCCACTAGAATGAAAAAAAACTTCAACAAGACTACACTAAAATTGGTAAATAGTGTTGGCTACACTAATTGTCAACAATAACACTAATTGTGATTTGCAAGGTTAGTGTTAGAACATTATTTATCCATTCTAACACTATTTTAGCTCTATAGTAAAATTTGGTCATTTCAACATTTCTACGAGAGTGCATTTAGTGTTAGATGGGAACAAAATATAGAAATTGGAATGGTGGGGAAAAAGCTATGTATGAAATGTTGATAGGGAACAACACTAATTATCACCCAACACTATTTACCAATTTTAGTGTAGTGTACCCTATGCCGTTGCCATAGTCAAAATAAAAATAAAAGTAACTTTCTAATTTTTTAGAACCAAAAACAACTAAAAAATGCATAACTTTCATACTATGAGTTGGAATGCCACAAAACCAAGCCCGTGCACCTGTCCTCGCCAAGAGCTTTCCGACGGTACCAAGATTGTGACCAAAATATAAGTAAAAGTAATTTTCTAATTTTTTAGAACCAAAAATAACTCAAAAATGCACAACTTTCACACCGTATGTCCAAACACCACGAAACCAAACCGGTGCACCCTTCCTCGTTGAGAGCTTTCCGACGGTATCAAGCACGTGACCGAAGGATGCACAGTTCGGGAGATCTCAACGTGACAAACAAAACAAAACAAAACATCATGATTTAATGTATAGACTAGAGTGCCCCGTGGCGTTGCCAAAATCAAAACAAAAGTAAGTTTTTAAAATTCTTTTAGAACCAAAAACAACTCAAAATTTCATAACTTTCTCACCATGAGTCGAAATCCCACAAAACCAAACCTGTGCACCCCTCTTCGCCGAGAGCTTTCTGATGGTACCAAAATTGTGACCAAAATATAAGAAAAAGTAATTTTCTAATTTTCTAAAATACTTCAAAATTCAATAATTTTCTCACCGTGAGTCCAAACGCCACGAAACGAAGACCATGCACCCCTCCTCGCTGAGGGCTTTTCCACGGTACCAAGATTGCAATCCAAATATAAGAAAAAGTAATCTTCTAAATTTTTAGAACCAAAAGTAACTCGAAAATGCACAACTTTCACACCGTACATCTGAAGGCCACGAAACCAAGCCGGTATATAGAAGAGATAGTATATACCTTGTGTCGTTGCCACAATCAAAACAAAAGTAAAAGTAACTTTCTAATTTTTTAGAACCCAAAACAATTCAAAAATGCATAACTTTCACACCATGAGTTAGAACGCCATGAAACCAAGTTTGTGCACCCCTCCTCATTGAGAGCTTTCTAACAATACCAAGATTGTGACCGAAATATAAGTAAAAGTAATTTTTTAATTTTAAAAAATAGAAAATAACTCAAAAATGCACAATTTTCACACCATATGTCTGAATACTACAAAACCAAGCTGGTACACCCCTCCTCGCTGAGGGCTTTCCGATGGTACCAAGCATGCGATCGGGGGACGCACAATTCAAGAGATCTCAAAGTAACAAATAAAACAAACTTGATTTAATGTATAGACTAGTATGCCATGTGTTGTTGCCATAGTCAAAACAAAAATAAAAGTAATTTTTTAATTTTTTAAGAACCAAAAACAACTAAAAAATACATAACTTTTACACCGTACGTCAGAATGCCACGAAACCAAGCCTGTGCACCCCTTCTTGTTGAGAGCTTTCCGACGGTACCAAGATTGTAACCAAAATATAAGTAAAAGTAATTTTCTAATTTTTTAAAACCAAAACCAACTAAAAAATGCACAACTTTCACACCGTACATCCAAATGCCACGACACCAAGCCGGTGCACACCTCCTTGCCGAGGGCTTTCCAAGGATACCAAGCACGTGACCGGAGACACACGATCTACATGGTGTAGATCTCAACATGACAAACAAACAAAACAAACAAACAAACAAAACAAACATCCCGTCTTAATGTATAGATAATAAAATTGTGAAGAAACCAGGGAAAGGAAATGATGAATAGTAGGTTGGACCGTACTTTACACTACACTATGTTGAAATACCGTGGCCAACGCTCTCCACAGCTCTATACATCTCCAAAAAAATAACACGGACGGTCTCCTTTGAGGAACATTTGTCTGTGGAAGCTGTCACTTTACAAAGCCAGGGTTCTGCAGCTTTCTCTATGATTCGTAAAAAAAAAACTAAAGAAAAGCTTGTATAAATCTTGTAATTACAAGTCCCAGTCCCAAGTGGAATCCTATTTTCCATCTTCAGAAATATCCTCGACAATTTGGGTATCAGCTGCATTGATGTACAGTACAATCTACATACACCCAAACCGCATTTTGGTCTCGATCGGTCCCCAAATTACTCATGACAATCAATGGAATTTCGAAACATAGTGCGGTTGCTTGCTTGCATGTTGGAAGTGACATTGAAGTACTTGGGAATGTGATCTTCGAAAACTCTGAATCGAAGAACAGAGGATGCGATCTTTTGATCGATCTTCGGGAACTCTGAGTCGAAGAACAGAGGATGTGGTCGTCTGATCGAACTTCGAGAAGCTTCGGTCGATCAGTTTCGGAATGTTGTGTTATACTTCCATGTTGAATACGTTCCCCTTTTGACGGGCGTTCGTGACACAATGTTGTCAAGAATGCCAAGCACCTGCAAATTAATATAGACAGGGCCGGTTCATCAGTATCTGGGCTGGGAAACTCGAGGACGTAAGAAGACATGATGCTAAACTACACAGTCACTCAAATTAAGGACATTCTCTCTAGATCACCAAAAGATTTGCCGCATCTGCGTTGCTTAATCACCTCAACATTGGGTAATAGTGGCAATAATATCAGGAAGTATTGGTTGTGCAGTACAACAAACCCACCTCACAGAATTCAGGCCTTTTCCGTGGCTCTGCATGCCAACATTGCTGCATTAAAGTGGCCAAAGACTCAGGGATCTGGGATCGGGGCAGTTTTGGACGAAGGCCACTGATCGAGGAACAGAGAAAGTGTATATATCAGTATTGACAATGCAACTATCAACAAGGAAAATCCTGTAATTCTATATGTATATGTCGGACTAATTCCATTCCCATCGACCATTATTAACCAGTAATAACCAGTATAATTAACCAATAATTAATGAACGCTGGGAGAGAATCCATTACCATGATAGATTTCAAACACAAGAGGATGCTTAAACTATAATTAGCAGGGTTTATTTTTCTCATTGATAGCTAGCTACTGACTTTGTCCCAAGTAAGTTGCTCCAATCTAAGCATGCTAACAAAAGCTGATAAATGCATTAACTTCGTTCTATGAAGAACTTCATCAAAGAGATGTGAGTGGGAAGGATAAGACGATAAGTACTTACCGCTGTACAACTCCAATTGCCGCTTGCAGCGGTGTAAAACCTGAATAGGGCACTTCTCCTGTGAAAACTTCCCTGCATTTCACACCAGGGAGAGCTGTTAACAAATTTCACAAATGGGACTAAAACAGTGAGCCAGAATTACGCATTCAAATCTTCATGTTAATTGAAACTGTGAAGTTTCAAGCACTTTTCTAGTTCTTTATGTGGAATCCCAGATCTATCTATACCAGTACGATCCTACTTTTTAAAGTGCACTTAAATGTCAAAATTTTGGCGCTCTGATCTGTATCATGCCAATGTAACAAAGATCTACTATCAATGCTTGGAAATGCAACTAAAACAATGTTCTACTTTAGGCAGTTCAGAAAAATTTCTTCCATTGCTTCAAATCCCTATGCGCTACAGAAACCAGCACAGACGTCCCTCGTCAACCTACTCGTTGTGTGAAAAAACACAATGTAATTATAAAATTAAGGTGCTTACCACATTGTAATGGCGAAGGAATACACATCTGCTTTGTGATTGTATGGTTTATGCTCCAGTACCTGAAACAGTCAAAGCCCAATCAGTTAATTAATTATTCGCGAGTCCAGTCAAAATTCTAAAAAACTAACGTTTAGTTGCATAAGATCAATTACAGCAAAAAGAGTATGCGCTGAAGACTTAGATCCGAGGAGACTTAACTACGTTGTGGAAAATAGAAGAAACTTGTACTGAAATTTGATACTAGAACGTGTATCACCAGCATAAAATGCCATGAATTTTTTCAATCATGCATCACGATAATTTTCATTGAATTTTCATCATGTTCATTCAACGCCCCCACATAAAATTCTCGAATAGGGAGGCAGGGTCCTTCTACAGTGTCACTTTACAAAAAAATAATTCCTCTTACATAAGCCCATGTACAAGGAATTATTTTTTTTAAGCCTCTACAGTGAAAGAAGCTCAATTCATGGGAAGCAAAGGGTGGTCCCCCACTATTAGAGATCTCACCCTACAGCAACGTTTGTAGCAACGGTCAAAACAACGTTGCTGGTAACAATAAAAACACGATTCCAAAGTTGACATATATACAACGCCGTCCGAAACGAAAAAAATGTTATGCATGTGAAAAATATTCCAAGATGATCGACATATATTTAAGATATTGCAAATTGAATTAATAAGCAAAACATTACAGTATTAAGAGACTACCTCAGGAGACATCCAGCGATATGTCCCTGTTTCTGCCGTCATCTCAGTCGAATAGTTCTCGCTCTTTCCGGCAGCATTCAGTGATTGAGGCTTCAGGCGAGCAACTCCAAAGTCGCAGACTTTCACAACCTGCACTTGAAGTGATGGTCTCTAAAATAAGAAATTGAACCCAACCTCATGCTCATTCAAACGGGCATGAAAATGGCTATTTTCAATGAAATTGGCGCAGTTTCAGTCGCCTGACTGAACGAACCCTGAGATCTACACCATGTCTACTTTTGTAGTCAGAGCTTTAGGCACTTAAATGTTGTCGAAATTTTGGTGCTTCCATACAAAAGATCTGAAGCATTTGGAGCTGCCAATGCAAATTATTGTACTATCTCACCATGATGTGTGACCTTATGCATCAGACGAAAACTTTGCAGATTGGGTCCCTGAGTTCCATTTAGTTCCTACGGAAGGAGTTGACCATCCATATGTGTAGTGTCTAATAGCTAGTCAATCATACACTTTTCAAGATTCAGAGTCTGAAACCAATTTTTTTTCCTGGGGTGGTAAGTGCATTAGTGAAGACAGGGAACTATTGGAATTTCTTCTAATGGTACAATCCTAGTACCGCAGGCTTAGTATTAATTGTAGAGCAACTTCATATTGTGATTTTGCTTTGAATTCACATGGCAGATAGTCACAAACTTACTTCATATTCATCAATGAGAAGATTCGCAGCTTTTAGATCCCTGTGCACGATCCCTCTCCTGCCCAGAATAACAACATAATATTATGTTAAATTGGCGTGTTTCTGAGTGCCAAAAATTATGACATTCATCAGCACAAAGCTCCAAAGACTCGGGTATAGATTTACAATTCCTCCGAGTCCCCTGAACAAAGCCAAACGGCAGCTTGTGGAATTCCGCCAAAAGAATAAAATTGGCTTTTGCACACACACTGCCCTCTTTCTCGGGTCTTCAGAAAGATAATGATATTTTTATTTTGGAGGGAAAGCAATGAAGATTCAGTAGTAAATTAGTGGTCAGTGAAAAGGAAAAGAAACTTACTTATGAAGGAAGTCCATTCCTCGTGCAGCATCACGTAAAACCTTGATAGCCGTTGCGAAATCCAGGCCAGACTTCCTAGATTCCAACACGTCCCGGACGCTGCATCACAATCCTCACATAATCAGTTTGAGGTGCAGATTGAAACAGAAACTGAAAGCAACAACTAATATGTATTATGAATTGAGAAAACTAAGATGATACAACAGAGGCAAAATGAATCCCTAATATGTATTATGAATCGAGAAAACTAAGATGATACAACAGAGGCAAAATGAATCCCCCAAAAGATGTGTAAGAGCAACGGACACCTGCCGCCTGCCATCAGTTCGGTGACAATGCAGAGCTGAGGCCACTTCGAACAAGCTCCTATGAATTGCACCACATTCTTATGTCTGACCAATCTGAATGCTCACATATCCACAGGCAGACTTTATTAGACTTTATTACCAGTTGCATATATTATTACTTTAAAACGAAGCTAATCCATTGAAACTCTCCATAGTTGACTGAGATGTAATTGGCATTCTCCTTGACCAGTACTTAGCTGTTGGTTCCTCTTGAAACAGGCATGATACTTTTGAAACATCAATTTCGTTATACTGGCGTGATTCAGAGTGCCAAAATTGTGGCATTCAAGTGAACCAAGCTCTGAAAACTAGGACAGGTATAGATTACGTTTCGGGCGTCCGTTTCAAAAAGTGCCAATGTCTATGAATTTCCGCCAATATAATGAAATTCACATTATGCTAGCAAGATCAACTTATTTACAGTCCTTCATCTTTTACCTGACAACATTCAATGACCACTAGGGTTATCATGAATTTAGCCCAATAGGAAAAGGAATTTTTGTGGTTTTCTGAAGGCTTCAGAAGAGAGATTTTAAGAGTTTACCACTGAGGAAATGAAACGGAGTTTACCATCTCAATTCAATCATTGCCACCTCCTAAGTGGGAGCTCCCTTTGTACCATGATAACAAACTCTTAAAACTTCCTTGTAGTCACCCCCAAGATGAAAATATAAATGTTGGTGCATCCGATTCCAGAGGTTCCAACGCTTTGACAAATTCAGAATGTAGAGACAGTTTTTAATTCAGTGCAAACTAATTAAGAGTTGCTAGCTGGTGCTCACCGCATGATTGAAATTTCCTGCTTGTAAATTTGCAACCGTTCAGCAGCAGGAGCGGAGCGATGCGTGTCCCCATCCGTGCCACTTCCGTTACAATCATCTATTTCTATGATCTTGATTGCTACGTCCTGAGACAAGTATTTCCCCTTGAACAATTGGCCGGTGGATCCGGTTCCTAGTTTCCCGCCAATGTGGAGCTGAGGACAAATTATGTACATCCACATTTTAGAACCCCCGGCCCGCATTGTTGAGCTCAACTTCGATTATAAATGGTCATGATATTAGATTAATAATGTGTTTCAGAATCATGTCGAAATAATGACATAATTCAAGTGCACAAAAAGTTAAACACTAGGAGTGGTATCTATAGACCTGATGTTCCAGGTGAGCGTCTGGTTAGGTTAAGTGCCGATTTCTTCTTCAAATTTCACCATTTTAACTAATCTGACGATAAATATGTTTTGCAGCGACGGTCCTAAAGTGACAGATTTACTCTAAGAACAATGCAATTTCAGGTTCAAGGTTTACAAGGCTGCAAATGCATGAATCGTGTATTGAAGCTGCAAGGAAGATTGCAAAATCTGGCAATGGCACTAGTACATATATTTTTGAACCGTAGAGATACTGTATGTTCTGTAGGGTTTTTTTAAGTGAAAGATACAACGACAAGTCACGCACCAGATCGAATTCGATAGCCCAGTCTTCATACTTGATTGCTTCCACAGCTGCTCGTAACTGATCTCGACTTGTACCACATTTTCTGCCCAGCTTTTCATCGATAGCACCCAAAATAGCCTCTCTCAGCTCTTCAGCCTGCACAAACATGCACACCATGTAATTATACGAAGTACTGATTCTGCACTAATTAAATACATAATTACCATGTTCTCTATATTTCAGAGCGACCTCCTATTCGACAGTAAACGAAACTAACTCCCCCCACAAAACTAACCCGAAGGTTGAATCTGAGTTATGTAGCAGTCCATGACTCCCCAGTTACAAGCTGCTAGCTAGGGTCATACTTTGGGAAGACTGTTGCAGAAAACATGTCGATCTCTAGACTCGCAGCACGAAATCCCCCGATAAAATATTGGAGAATTATACGTACAAGGAAAAGAAAATGATTCCATGATTCGATCTTGCATGACCATATCTATATGTCTATTACATTCTAACATTGGCAAAATTACACGTCGTTATATATAACTGCTGTAAGCGTTACTAACTATGAAACTGCATTTACAGGATCAGCTGTATCAATATAAATGAAGTGCATACCTCATCACCAGGCCAACCGTGGACTACGAACACGTGCAATGTCATGCCATCTGTTGTGCTGAACACATGCGCTTCCTGCCATGGATTGCAGTTTTAATTTCCACATGATCGTCAAATGCAAACATAGTCTAGCTCAATCGTGAGAATTCATGCATTCGGCGGATTCCAATTCAGTTTCACTTGCCCACTGAACCTCAACCCGTATGGTTTCAGGACTATGTTCCACAAAAAAACAATTCGAAACTGCCATTTCTACTGCCATTTCGAGAACTAAGACCAATACTGCCATTTCTAGTTCTAAGAGCTCAATCCAAATGTAGGATCTTGCTTTAGACTTATTTCTGCACCAGTCCTAGACTCCTAGTCACTCTCCGCAGCGATCTCCTTTCAAATGAAAGTCACAATCTTGCCACCACGAAACACGCCATGTGAACAGTCACGACCCTGAACTGATAACAACTCTAGATTGATCAAAAACGAAACCTACGAAACTAGCTTTGGCTCCGGTTGCACGCCCTCAATCCTCAAACTTGCACCAAAACTACCCCCGGCGACAACCGTCCATGTTACAGAAGAGAAAACCAAAGGTTACAAGTACCTGAATATTCAAATGAAGGTGCAAGTCACTAATAGCAGACGCCAAGTCCTTCAGTAACCCCAACTTATCAGTCGTTGCAACCGTAACTTCATAACCAATCGACGGTGACAGATCAGTATCCCCTCCATCAGCAGCATCCATGTGCAAAGGGTTTACAAACATTCCCGACGCCTGGCATGGAATTGAGTGCTGATTGCCATACACCCCCCCTTGACTGCCATTCGAAGACGGGTACTTGGGAGGCGTCGACTTGGAGTTGAAAGTCAGAGGCTTCGAAGGATGCACTTTGGGACTGCTTCCAATCATCAATCCCATCAGATTCGAGGTGGAACCAAATGTAGGCCTCGGTAACTGCTCTTGGTCTCTCCTTCCAGACTGAATTCCTTCGGAAGGCAATTGCACTTTCCTGACGTGTACTAATGGAGTTACAAAGGGGATGTCGTCATCGTGAGAGCTGTAGCTGCTGCGGCAATCCACCTCACGGGCCTCCTGAAGCATCTCCATGTGGAGCAGCACGTCTTCGTGGCGCTGGGGATCGATGTTTAATGTGTATCTGCACATCGAGTGGTTGGATCCTTATAAGACTCAGTGGATAAATACGAGGAAGCTTAGTTTGTATTACTAGATGATCGAACTCTAGCTCGTTTCTGAATTGGAACGCACTGGAATCGTTGAATTGGCAGAATTTCACGTTTTTGGTACTATTGATTGCTGTCGTGAAACACAAATCGGTTAGAATGTAGAATCTGGAACCCCCTGTAGTATACACAACCACCCTTCGGTATCGATCTCCTGATTCAACATGTCTCATCTCTTCTGGGGGACATCTCTCATAGGAGGTTCCCGATTCTATATCTGTCCCCAACTCTCCACATGTCCTTGTTTTGTAAGGATTGTCAGTCAAGGCACTATTTTCTGGCAACCATTTAAGTCGTGAGACATTAATCTCTAACAGTCCGAGTTTTTAGAGCTTTGTGCGGATGTGTGTTAAAATTTTTGGCGCCCAGAATCGGGAGAACTTAAGGAAACTGATGATTTGCACCAAATTTGCAAGCTCAATATCCGATGAATTTTGTGGCTTACTGAACTCCGTCGCCTGGACTGTTAAACCACGCTCACACTAGAGTTGTTAGTAACCATTGCCTGTCAAAGCAATCCAGAGCTCAGCTGAATAATTATAAAGTGGCCTCACGAAGAGATGCATAAGTATAGCTAGTTTGTGGTACAGGTGACCTTCCTAAATTACGAACTGAGCAGTACTCTAAGCGAGTAGGGTCTCACTTAGGTGTAATAAAAAATTTACAAATTTACAATAGGCAACCACCCAATATTGCAATACTACAAGCTGTGACTGTAGGGCCTGTAGTAGCCCCCAGTCGTTGAGCATTCTACTATAGACAAAGACCAGAAAAAAAGAGTAACAACTAATTCAAAAGTAGAAGCCTGTTACTTCGAATTCGCTCTTCTAAGACTACAGCACAACAAATTCAATAATCTAAAGGGAAGATGTACACTAAATACGAAGAACATACAACCTGGTGCATGATATCACGGCCACCAGGGAATCCATTTTAAGTGTCTGCATTGAAGGCAATGACAAGGTAGAGCTACTTACATCGACAGCAACAAGAGTCTGATCTCAGACTACTGTTACATACGGAATTTACCACAAAACACCCCTGGTTTCAAACTGTACAAGAACATATTGCAACAGTGGGAGAGTTTGGATTAATACCGAGATGGAAGACTTGCAAAATGGTCCCGAAACTCCGTGCAGACTGCCTCGCCATATCCAGCAGCGCGTACACTCTGGAGCACTTCCCCTACCGCTCCTTCCAAAGCTTTCATCGACGAAGACGATAACTCTCGTCTGCCACCGTCACTGAACCACACTGGGTCGTCCATCTTGTCCGAAGAGTCTTGCGAGGATATGTCGTCGTCCGAGGTCTGGGCATTCGACTCACTGTCACTGTCGTCATCCAGATTGTTGTAGCCTTCCAATACTTGTGACGACATTTTCAAAGAATGACCGTAGTTGCTTCCCACTATCTCTGCCAATCTTTTTCTGTCCCCGGTGTTTCCATTTCCAGTGCACAGCATGGTTCCAAGTCTGGGTACCGTACACAAAGGACTTCGGAACCTCTCGTGTCCGATCTGTGAGCCTCCCAACTACGAGTGTTTGGCCAAATACGAACCACGCTAACAGCTCCTCGTACTCATCGGTAGTGCTTCAAGTCACAAAATACTCGTCATAATTTATCTCCGAAGTTAAGCCCTTTAAAGAATTGGAATGTTTCGAAACATTGGCGGCCGCGATATATCCTACGTACAGTTGCAGGTGGCCCTTCGGCACAGTTGTTCAAGCAATCGACAGCCCAGCCTTCTGTGCATTCATTGGCGTGTTGATAATGTGACACTACCGAGGTGAAATCAGTAACGACTCTTCGTTGAAGCAGTTCGGTCTACATTCTCCCTGGCCAGGTGATGGATCCATTCTTTTCTCTAATAAGACCTACACATTGAGAGTTCAAGAGATGAGGGGGTGATTGTTTGTCAACCCCAAGAGGAGGGGACGGGAGAGGGGACAAACAGAAACACCTCCACAGCGAACTCTCTTTGCAAAAGTTGCCGTTTCGCGATCTACAGGTCTAGCAATAGTAATTCTAGCTGGGACATGAATGCATAATCAACCGATCAAGTTGAAAATCGAAAAGGATATATATTCGAAGTGATGGAACACTAGTTCTTCGTCCGGGCTAATCCCGGGTCTAATGCCAAAGTACGTTCTTGTGCGACACGGGACTGCAAACTACGGACCTCCCCTCAGTAGCCACCGATCCAGACACCCTACCCTCGAAATTGGACACTAGTTTCACAATCGGAAGACCAAGAAACGCCTTAATAGATCACTAGTTCAATTCAAACACCATCTTGCACACACAACCAATAAGTCGCCCAACCACCCAACGTACCACTAGGAGAAGAAAAGCTCCGGATCCAATCCGCGTTCATGTCCTAGTTAGCTGCGTGCGTTCCGAACTTGCATCGACCCCAGTGCTCCAATCCATCTAATCATCCAATACAAAACCCGGGAGCCCGACCTCACAAGTTCCAGTACCAAACCTCTCACGACGAATCCTTCTCTACCCATGTGGGCGGCGATAAGTAGTGAGACGTAGTTCGAAGCTAAATAAGCAAACAAGCAACTTACAGATCGAAACCTGAACCCCGAAACCCGAAACCTGAAACTTGAAACTTGAAACCGAAAGCGGGGCAAGGTAGGTAGGAGCACTTGTTGTTGAGGTTGTTGGAACGCAATTGGCGGAGATCGAGGGAAGTGAGGTCATGCATGTGATGAAACACTATCTCACTGTAATAAGTCACTAGGCTAGAAGGGATGCTGACTTGGAGCTTGTGAGGGCAAAAGGGAGTAAATGCGTGAAAGGAGAAGCGGAGAAGCCGTTCCAAGGGGTACTGACATCGCCGCGACAATGGCCGGTGCTGCAGTCATTGGAGGGCCAAAGATTGATCAAGGACTTTTATTTTAGTTGCGGCCTGGTTCATCGCATGGCGCCCACGGCGGCTCCACGGTTCCGCTGGCTAGTGCTCCACAGGATCGATGAGTGGCGGGTCCACAGCTCCGCGCTTGAGAGGAGCAGCTCGTCAGCACTTGGTTACTTGATGAATGCCTGCTTTCGAAGTTGAAGTTTGAAAATGGTGGTCGATGCTGATTGCAAGGGACTTCGTCTGCACCCGATGGCAAGGTGACAAGGGGATTGTTTGAAGAGCTTACCGTAATATTGGTACTGAAAGGGAGGTTAGTGCAAACTGAAAGGTGGTAATGGTATCATTTTCGTATTGATTATTTTCTCTATAATATGCCCTTGAAACTTCCTTCTGATTTTTCCTTCTAGTTGACTCTTCCTTCCTTGTGACTCTACCTGACCTTCCTCCTGCTTTTTATTAGCTACAGTAGCTAGCCAGGTACCATGGTAACTTATCTAGTCAGCTATTATTACTGTTGTGGTCTCATTCACTTGGCAACCTGACAACACTGCCCTCCGTCACTGCCATATTCTCTGCAATCAATTGTGGCCCGCTATACTTTGCGGTAACGTGCCTGGGTCGGACTCTGTTGCGGTAACGTGCCTTTAGTCGGCCGGGGTGATCCGACCCCCTCGCTCGTCCCCCCGAGGGAAAACGCTGAAATTTCTTACTTGCCACGCATGTTATAATAAAATTTGCAAATTTTGAATTCATATTTGCAATGGGAGGCTCCAAATTCACTATTCTAGCATTGAGAGAAGCTCAATCAATCAAACACAAAATAATAGAGGGTCTTTGATTTTTACATGCACCCCTGAAATGACTGACTTCGCCCGTACCCCCGACTGACGGAAGTCCGACCTTCACTCAACCTTATCCTCGGAAAGTCGGAGAGAACGAGATGTACTCATGTACTGCGTGTGACTTTGTAAATTTGGTCGATCACGCAGCTTTGAATCCACTTCCCTAATCTCTCCAAAATCAATATGCAGAAGAAAGAAACAATTTTAGAAGTTTAGAACCAAACATTGTTCCTTCACAACTCTTGCATTCTACATTCAAATGTCACGTTTTTGGTGCGTTGAAACCTCTTTTCACCTGCAAACAAGAAAAATATGAAAATTTAATCAATCTAATAATAGTAACAAGGAACAATAGCAAAAAGTGGTGGTTGGGGTGGATACCCACTTTAGTAGGCCTCTATAATGTTTGCTTACTAAAAGTTCCCATGGAGTGACTAGCATTTGGGTAATGTACAAAGAAGGTAGCGAATTTTACTTTATTCATCAAACAACAAATCTTTTTACATTTCCTACATTATATTAGGTGTGAAATGGTAATAAATATTAATTTGCTAAGTTGGAAAGTTTGAAGTAAACAAATACATAGTTCATGAAGAAGCAAAATCTCTTATCCTTCTCACATGCTAATACATTTGCAATGATAATATGATTTTCACCGTGTGATAATTCACACAAATTAGTATGTACCCACCACTAGCTATACAACCAAGCATAAGCTAATTAATACCTTTATAAATACTTAGCAAATCTAATACAAGAACTCCTCGCATATCATACGTTGGGACTAACTGTGGGACAATAGTAATAATTAAAGTGATAAACCAAATTCAAGTTCATAGTGCACATGGAATTCAATCTTCACTCATATCAATGACAAAGGCATGCAACTCCTATATTATATGGCCTTGATTATAATCACTTATAATGCATTTTAGTCCAATCTTAAGGGATATAATTTGTTTTAATATACAAATCCCTAATAGCCTTTTTAACAATGAATCCAAAAACACAATTATATATATGAAATGAATAATTTTTTAGGACAATAACAACAATAAAAAAAACAAATTATACAAGTTTTCTAATACATATATCATGAAACAAGCTACCTAACTTTGGATAAATATTTAAGATTTTTTACTATAAATAAATATTGTGTATGAATTTTAATTTTAACTACAATAAACTTCTTGTATGGATTTTTTAAAGTTATGCATAAGTGTTTCAATTCTTCATATATATTTCAAAGTTTTTTTCTTAATAAATATGCACTCAATATTTTTAAAATCTTATTTTATTTAGTTCGATCTTCACCTAACTTTTTGGTACTTTTAATTTGATATAATTTTTACAAAAGCCATTTTTTAAATCATTTAAATGCCAATAATCCCTATATATAATACAAGAATTGCATACCCATAGATGAATTTAGAAAAACTTAGACAATATTTTATAAGGACTTTGAAATGGATTGTTCATTTGATTTTGTATAATTACAACAAAAGGAACCAATGTAATGAAATATATTTCACTTTGTTTCTCATGCAAGTTTCAAGGTTAGATGAAATCACTACTAATTTCAAACCTCTACATCTTATAATCTATACCTCCAATGTTTGAAATTGATTAAGTAATTGAATTCACAATAAATCAATTAGTTTAAAACGTTTGGATGTATTTCATAATCTCCATTGATTACTTTATTATATACAATTATTTATAGGGAATCAAAAAAACATGGAAAATAGAATTGGGATAAAAGGATATCTATACTATATTAGAGCAATTCAAAACACCAATTTTTTTCATTGTTTTAAAATTTGTACAAGAGAATCTACTTTATAGCCATATTATATTTTTTATTTTTTTAACGTTAACTTTACTTCTTTGCAATATATTTGAAAGACTAATAGAAACAACAATTCTATTAATTTGATGAGGGTTCTTGTGAGAATGGCACCATTTTGCAACTTTAAAGGATTAGACTGTGCCATCTGAAATCTATACCTATCCTAAATGCCATTTTTACAATTTAGACTACACAATCTGAAAATGGTGTATGGAACATGCCATTTTAATGAAATTCACTATTCTGACAATATTCCATGAGTCATTTTGATATTTACTACAATTAGTTATACCTATAGATTTGCAAATTCATATGCAAATTGCATTTTACAACAACATTGTGTAAAACTAAAATCAGATTTCCACTTAATCACCATCCCAGCTACATAAATCCTTTTGTTCACTTCATTGCCTAGACAAGGTCCATGTTCATGCCATTTTAATGGAATCTTGTCACCTTAACTAAATTGGCATTTAAAAAATTATACTTTTAAATTTTAAATTTAAATCTCACAATTTTGCATACTCAAAAGCACAAAAGTATTCTAAACCATGCCAATCTCTAGTATGAAATAACAACAATACAAATATTTTGAAATTATACAATATAATAACCATATTTTAACTTTTATACTACTAAACTACACTATAACTACTACAATAATTTTTGTAATATATGTCACAATATTGTTTTTTATATTTTTTTCAAGATTAAAGAATGCAATGATCTCAATCTTAAGTCCATTGTAAACAAGTAAATGGTTATTTGCCCATTATTAAATCCTATATGATTGAATTGAATATAATAAATTCCAATTTCAAAATCATAATAAATAGTAATATTTATTTCCAAATATCTATACTACAATTTCATTTGGAAACCTTTTTGTCTTTTCATTTATATATTACATGGTTTACTCATAAGCTTCTTCAATGAGTATTGATTGGATGATGTGCACAATTTAAACATGCATCATCCATTCAATAGATAGTTGAATATTTATAGGGTAACTAGCGGTTGGCGCTTGCTATGCTACACATTCATCATTAGAATTTTATAAGAATTTTTATGTATTAGATAGAATGCAGAACACAAATTTCAATAAATCTTCAAATAAAAATGACTAAAATTTTTGTATAATTTTTTTTATAAGTAAGCATATATTGAAATGTACAATAGAAATTTATTGAATGATGAATGAAACATATGCAATGGTAAATACTATAAAAGATACACATACATTAGAATGCATTAGAAATTTGACTCAAGTGTTACAAAAAATGGCAACCCAAATTGAAGAATTGAAAAGAAAAACTTATAAATCTCAAAAAATTTGTGAACAATTTAATTGTTGTGGAATCCAAAATCGCTTCAATTGAATAAATTTCTCAAAATCATTTGGTAGTAGCAATAGAAAATTGAAATCATGAAAGCTCAAAGCTCACAAAAACACAAAATCATAGAAGTGCAAAGAAGGGTAAAGTCAAGAGAAGCAATGGATTTGCTACCTCTACAATATCACCATATTGATCCTCTTTAATATCACCTTAATTGCAACGACTATATTATTTCTATAATATCACCCTTTGTAAAAAGTGATATCACAGAAGTGATTGCAAACTACTACTCTATTTCTGTAATATCACATTGTGTGAAAATACAATTTCTATGTATGCATGATTGAAAATGTTTTTACAAAATATTTAAAATAATTATTTTAAAGACTTATTGAAATCATTCTCATGCATTCTATTCAAATATATCAAAATTTTACTAATATGTGATATAATAAATGCATAGCATAGGAAGCACAAGCCCCTAGTATTAATGGTAGCATTTGTGATATTACAAAGGAACTTATGATTTTAGTAGTATGATTGATTCAACATGTGGTAACTTCATATAAATTATTCATCTCTAACTTAATAAAACTTAGCCATAAACCTATAAGATTTGGAAGTGTAATATGAATCCTCATCCCATTTTCTTTCTTTTTCTTTCTACCACTTAAACACTTAGTAGTAGAAAAGACACTTGCTAGATGATGGTTAAATTGTAGCTTTCTCAACATAATTTATATTCAATTGATTTTAGTTTAGAAATGTCATCTAACATTCCAACCATAAGGGTGTTTTTTCTTCTTGTGTTTTTCACTTTGCTTCTTTTCTGTTCATCTATATATCATCGTTGGATTCGTCATTCCTTAGTCTTCAAGATTTGTTGATGTCAATAGAGCAATGTGGTAAGAAAAAGGTGTAGGGGGAATGCTTAATATAAAGCAACAAGGAAGAATTCATATTTGACTACTCAATCCAAATCTCATGTATGTAAGCTTAAGCCACTCCATTCTTGTATCTTGAATTTTTTTTTTTTTTCTCCATTCATGCATTGAGGAGTCAATTAATATTTATTATGTCTTGCCCTCCCACACTCCATAAGGAAGGAAATGTGAGATGGAATGCCAAAGTGAGCTAATATGCATAGATAGGAAGACAGGAGGTGAGAGGTGGGGGGATGTTGGAGTGAGACATGAAGCAAACGAGGTAGGAACATAGATCCATTTGTCTTGCTACACAAGGACCTTCTCTCTAATCCAATTTAAAAAACCAAAGAGGAAAGACATTAAACCATAATTAATCAAAAAATACCCACATATACAGTACAAGGTTGGAATTTCCATCTTTTATAAAGCAAACAAAAGGAAAAAACAAGTAGTTTAAACTTGGCATTCTATATAAAAGAGAAAATATAACATTTTCCAATCATATATAACATATAAAGGGGAATGAAATTTGAATGTCAATCAAGAAGGAAATTTCCGCCTCTAATGCATCATAGTTGATTTATCATTATTGACTTTTTTAACTTCATACAAAGAGTTTAAGGAAGGATTTTTGAAATTTTACCATCCAATTGTGGACACATACATTGGAAGTTACTTCTCACCTACTTGGGGAGTTGAAACTTGCTTCCATTGCTTTTCTACCATGGGCATGGCATTCGTTTTAAAACTTGTTGTTTAGAAAATTTCACCCCTCTACCTAATGCTTGTAGCATGGCCGAGGTGAACCGACCCCCTTGTCATCCCTAAAAAAACGTTGAAATTTTTATTTGCCACGCATAATAAAAATTGCAAATTTGGAATTTATATTTGCAACAATAGGACCAAAATTAGTTAGGAGAAATGTAGAAAGATAAATCAATCAAGGACAAAATAGGAGGTCTTTATTTTACATGCACCCTAGAATGACTCATGGGAACAATCTACCTTGGCCTTGCAGTACTATGTGAGACAATACCAATTTAAGAGCATCGCCACCATAGAGCAACCAATTTCCCACAACAAAGGGACGTTGGTGAGCTTTGTTCACCTTGTGAGTCCCATGGCTAAAATTTCTCCCATTGTAACATAGTAGGATGACCTAGTTTGTGACATGTAGGCTAGGTGTAGCCTAAGTATTTCTTAAAAAGTGAGTAAGAAAATACAAAAGTTAGGGGGAAAACAATGAATGTAACAAGAGAACACAAAAATCTATAGGAAAAGTAGTCAGCCGAGGATTCTTAGCAAATCTCATTATACATGGGAAGTTGTAGGAAAAACTATGAATTTGCCCATCCTTGGTGGTTGAAAATCAGTTGGCCATGCCATGGTGAAGGACAATTTTCAACCTCCCTGCTATCTTGTTATCCCAAGCTCATTTGGAGAGTTGGGGTGGTGATGCTTGAACCCTAATAACACATTAGGGCTAATCATACACCCTCAGAAAAACATATTTTCTTGTAGAATACAAGCATGGTGAGAGAAATGAAGAGCCAATCAGAAGTCACTAAGCAAGAAGACAGTGTGACACCCCTTTTAAAGGTGAGCACCATGGGTTTTTTTAGAGGTTGAGACTAATTCATTGTTATGAATGTGCGCAAGTGGCGCAGAATGAAGGTCACGCAAGTAATGTAGAAGTAGGGCTGAACTTGGGGTGTGAGAAACAAGACATGCATCAAGCAAGATGAAAGTGACGTAAGCAGTAGTGAAAAATTGTCGAAGAAAACCATTCTCCAATCCTGTTCTTCACCAACTGAGGAGAAGAACGGTACCTCCAAAACCTCAGAGGTTGAGAAATCCTGAAAACACAAAAAACCACTAAGAAAACTCCACGCGTCCAATCTCCCAGAATCGTCTGCTTCCAAGAGGGTGTGACTACCCTACCCCTATTTGAAACAGTCCAACTTATTCATGGAGAAGTGAGATTCTAAACAAGATGTAGCTTAACTATTTGGGGAACACAGATTCACTGAATCTGGTCTACCAATCTTTGAAACTCTCATGTGTTGGAAGTATTTGACTTTCACATACACTGAACCTGGTCACTACTTACAAATGCTTTCCTGAACATGATCAATGGTATTTGTTTTTATCGACACTTTCGCTGAGGATCCATCCCACTGGGCACTGATTGCAAGTGCCATAACTTACATGTGCTGATTTTCGCTTTCATACCCCCACAGATAATTCAAAGGGCCTTGGGGAGGGGAAAAAAAAACACGCCTTTGAAATCATCCGCTAGAGCATATGTAGCAGGGATGCATCTAGTAGGCTTGTGTTTCTAGAAACCTGTTGTGACCAGGTGCATTCGGATCTCTGCATCGTAGAATCACATCGCAGCTAGGTCCACCTTGGAGCTCCACATGCATTAGGGTAACCACACCTAAAATGGCACGAATAAGTTATAAGCTACATTTAAAATGGGACAAATAAGTTATGTGGCAAACCAATACGGTACAATGTAGAAAATGAACAACAATTTTTTCGCATTGGTGAAAGACTATGAATCAAAATGCAAGTGGTTCCAATAGTTTTGAACATGTTGTGAATTAGTTACAAATTTTCAAAGATGCAAGGTGTAGGATGTTAAAAGTGTCATGTAGATGATGCCATGAAGAAATCACATTAGTAGTATCAAAACAAGTCATAGAAAAGAAGTTGAAACAATAGAAATTGACCACTTGTAAGGTTATTACCTCTACAATACTATAAATAAAACTAAGCACTTTTCAAAATGGCCACCAACTCCACCTTACAATTTAGAAAAGATTGATAAAACTTATTAAATATTTGTTTTTTTTGTTCAATTTAAAGCAAATTCTTGCAAGTTCAAAAAAGGCTTTGGGCATGTAGGGGTTAACCCCTTATAGTATGCCTACTGGGCTTGAAAAAATTGCCCCACTAACCCTCCAAAGGAAATGACCTCTTTTTTATGTCAACTCAAAAAACAAGTAGGTGGCTTGAAAACCGTAGTTGTTATGTCAAGCCAACAATCTTAGGTTACTTAACCCTAAAAGGGCCTGAAAGCCCATTGCAACCATATAGTATATTATGAACACGATGGTATTTGACCAGAAAAACATTGACTAAATATTATTCAATACAAAGTAAATTAATGATCATGGTAGTATGTAAACAACAATGTATCATAACTCGTATAGTACACCACAATTGAAGAGTTATAAGGCTTGTATAGAGGGACCCCAAGGGCCTTTCAAAGGTTAAAAAACATTCCTCATTCAGATAATGCACCTAAGAAGGACAACAAAAAGTGTTGATTTCTCATACTTCTAGCTTATCCTACTCACCTTTCTTTAGGACGTATTTCCATTGCCCACTTGGAGGGGGCCTTCTTGCAACCTAGACCCTCCATGTAGGACTTCATGTTTGTATTGAGCTTGTTGGACAATCTTGGGCCTCATGGAGTTGCTAGCTACTTAAGATTTTCGATGTCTTTGCAAATTTGTCTCCACACAAACTTTTCAATGTTGTTTCTAGCTCCTCAACAAGTTCTGCATGGTTGTACCCTTGTTTTATTTCCTGTAAACAACCTCTTGTAGGTTTCCATCTAAGGTAACTACACCTAAAATTGCACAAATAAGCTCTATGGCATGATCAATGTGTTGTACAAAGTGAACAACAATTTTCGCACATTGGTGAAGGACTAAGAATCAAAATGCAAGTGGTTCCATAATTTTTGGACACATTGTGAATTAGTTACAAATTTTCAAAGATGCAAGGTGTAGAGTGCTAAAAGTGTCATGTAGGTGATGTCAAAATGAATTTGATGCACATGAAGAATGAAAATATAGAAGAAGTTAAAGCAATAAAAACTGTATCCAAAATTGTCCATTTCTAAAATTGCTACCTCTACAATACTATTAATAGAGGTGCATACTATTTAAAGTTCACCTTCCATTTGTTCTTGTTATGCACTTCATTTTGAGTATCTTCCTTGTTTAGTTTTTGTTCAAAAATAGGGGTCGAATTTGAGGAGTGGTCCATTTTAGGTGTAGTTACCTTAGGCCTTCCAGCTTTGCAAAATTGAAATACAAGGATTAGACATTGGACCTTGACAAAAAGTGCTTGGAAGGTCACATTAGGAATTCCAATCACTCCATGGAAACATATTCTTAGAGCTTGTTGCTATTGCATCCCCAAAACTCCAACAACTAGAAGGGGGTTGTCTAGTTAGGCGAAGCTCCTAGCATTTCCATTGTACTTGGAGCACATGGAGCCTACTCTTGTTGCTATGTTGTGCCAATTGTTTTGTGCGCAATTGCACCATTGGACAACACTCCTTTTGTAGCGTGCAATATAGACTATAGTAGGAAACATTTTGTTTTGTTTTGAAAAAGAAAGCTCCAATCACCCATTTGCATTCCTATTTTGCACAAATTGGAGGCTAGAGGGTTGGTTGGACATACAGGCATTGAGGATTTGTCAATGGAGACTGCTCCCCCATACAAGTTTCGGAGGTCCAACTCCCTAATGGCAACCAGGTGGTCCTTAGAGCATGCCCGCCCATCTTGCAAAAAATACGAGTTGACATTTTGCCAGGCCTTCCATTTTGTAGGCCAAGGAAGCAATCTACCTGTCTGAGCTTTGTGTTTCCAGATCGTGCCGATTGTTCATGAGGCTATTATAATATAATTCCATTAGCCCAAGCATTCCAATGACCAATCATATGTTAGAGAGGTTTCGGGAGGAGGGGACCACTTCTTGTCCTTTGTTGTTTTGCAATTCGGTAGATGGCTTACAAAATGGCCCCAATATGCAAGCCACCCCCAGCCAAGCATCTCCCTCTTAAGAAGTCATCCATTTTACAAAACGGGTGGGGCACTTTTGCAAGCCACTCTTAAGAAGTCATCCATTTTGCAAGATGGGTGGGGATGCTTTTAGAGCATCCCCACCCATCTGGCAAAATGCAGGGTGGATTTGGCTGGCATTTGGCTAGGCTATTCACTTTTGCAAGCCAGGTGAAGAGCAAGGCCCACCCATTGGGACCACAACCTGTTAACAGGCTCACAAAAAATCAGGCGTATGGTAAGAATCAAACAGAGCATGGTACTGGACATGGCTTCCAGCCGTGGCATGGCAGGGGGTAAAAAAACCAGTGCGGAAGAAGAGACGGAAAGGTGCTTCCAGTTTGTCTCTTCCTGTCTTGCAAGCCTAACTGCGGCTTGCAAAACCACCCCAAAATGCAAGCCAAGGTCCCACTTGCAAGCCCTCTCTTTTAACAAGTCATCCGTTTTGCAAGACGGGTGGGACACTTTTGCAAGCCGCGGTGGACAAGCCATCTGTTTTGCAAGACGAGTGGGGATGCTCTTAGTTGTTTCCCTTCACCGGTTTCCTTTGTTGGTCGTTCCTTTGCTAGGTTCCCTTCCTTGGTTCCCTTATCTTAGTTCGTTCCTTTGCTAGGTTCCCTTCCTTGGTTCCCTTATCTTAGTTCGTTCCCTTCCTTGGTTCCCTTCCACTCACTACTCCTTTCTTCCGCAGGAGGTCAGTGAGCTCATCGCCATGAGCCCCCCCCCTGCCTGTAATTGGGGGTTGGGGTGGGCGGCTGAGGAGGACCTCCTGTGCATGTCATGGTGCTCTCATGGAGCGGAAAAGAGAAGCCGCTGGCAGCGATATTCTCCGTCCAGCCGCAGTGGAAATCCTAATAACTTAATACCTCCACCCCATGTGGATAAAGGGGCCAGCCCAGCGGACAGCTAGGCCACACGCTGTCGGCATGTGACCGCTTCCATCGCCTGGCCCTTCAGGGACCCAAAGGCCAAGCACTCGCACATGTCTCCAGCAGCTACAGACCAAAGCATGTACCCGGAAGCTACAGAGCGCAGATGCCCCCGCGAGCCCCCGCAGCGGTTTTCGTCGAAGGTGACACTCAGGTCGGGGCCCACCATCCATGCGCCCAATCAGCCTTAATGGGGGCTCCCATCACACTCAGCTTTAAGCTTGTAACGTCATAAGTTACGATCGCCAAATCAGCAACCCTGGCTGACCCAGATTTTTAAAATTAAAATTAAAAAAAACAAAACCACTTAAATTTAAAATTGTAAAATAAAAAAAGTCCCATCCAGCTCGATATTGGAAAGGGAATTGAAATGAATTGACTAGTCTAGCTCAAGGGAAGAGGCAAAGCATAATAATAATAAGTAAGCAAGAAAGCAAGTGAGATCTTTCTTTCCAACTTGGTCTCCACGACATTATTGTTACGGTACCGCCGTACCCCAAGTTATGGCAAGGGTCGGTTTCATGAGAATCAGGCAATCAGCAATGAGAAGGGAGAAGGGAGGGACTCATGCGGAGGAAATAAAGTTCAGTTACGACACTGAAAAATCAATCACTGAATCAGTGAATCAGCCCTAAGTAGGGCGACTTGGGGGTTCAGGGTGACCTTTCGAAGCCTAAAAGGAGAGGGTTGGGTTGAAGGTTGGGAGAAATGGGAGAAAAAGGAGAGGGTTGAAGTTGGGAGAAGCTGGAAAATGATGGGGGAGATGATGGGAAAAAGCAAAGTACAATTATGCCAATGAATGCCCACAAACTCTCATTTATCCAACTCCATTCGAAAGACTTTTTGTATAATAGATTTAACCCCTAAAGGTTTGGAGAAATTGGATGGGAAAAAAAGGAGAGGGTTGAAGTTTGGAGAAATTGGATGGGGAAAAGGAGAGGGTTGAAGTTTGGAGAAGCTTGGAAGATGATGGGGGAGATGATGGAAAAAAGCAAAGTACAATACCAATGAGTACTCATAAACTCTCATTTATCCAAGCCCATTCAAAAGACTTTTGTATAATAGATTTAATCCCTAAAGGTTTGGAGAAATTGGATGGGGAAAAAAAGGAGAGGGTTGAAGTTGGGAGAACCTGGAAAATGATGAGGGAGATGATGGAAAAAGCAAAGTACAATGCCAATGAGTACTCATAAACTCTCATTTATCCAACCCCATTCAAAAGACTTTTGTATAATAGATTTAATCCTGAAAGTCACAAGGTCTTTTTTTTTTTGGTTAAAACTCACTCAAAATTGTCATTTCTATTGCAAAGAGAAAAAAAAAACTTTAGAATTTTTTTCGCCCCCATATCTAACCTTAGGATCTTGTACTACACTAGTACAAGAATGCACGGAAAAAATTTCAAAAACTTTGACCATGTAGATTGCAAGATATTTGCATATAAAGTGAAGAAAACAAAGTTTTTTTACACTTTGATCAGTTAGATTTTTTGGCTTTGAATCTCCTTAACTTAAAATTTTTGCACTATTGATTTGGATATTCTAATTTTTTATGTTGGAGAATTAAGTTGAAAATCTAGAAAAAAAATTCAGCAAAAAAAACACTTAATTTTTACTCATTAAAAAAGTATTAAGTAGAATGAGGTACAAGATTGAAGGGATAACTAAACCATGAATAGTTCGAAGATGGAATTGAAACACAATAATTCTAATGGTGAGATTGTTCTAGCATGCAAACCTAACTTTGTCTAACAATTTTTTTTGAAAAATTATAAAAATTGCATTCAAAAATGGATTCTACAAGTTATTTTTTTCTATGAGATGCTTAGATTGCCCAAAAAATAAGATTGTCCATAACTTTCTCATCACTAGTCCAAATAGAATGAATCAAAGCTTCAGATGTAGATAAAATACTACCTCCGTCCTAAAATAAATCAGGGGGTTCCTAGAAATGGCTAGATTAGTGTGAGAATAGCTCCTATTTTCAAAGAATTATGTAGTTATTGTAGCTTCTTCTAAACCCCGTTAGGTGTGAAAGAACAAAAATCAATAGTGAAGTGGTGCATGTTGAAAACAAGCAACAAAATCAACAATTTTTTTTCCTTTTTGGAACTATTCCAATGGTATTGATTTTGATCATTCTCCAAGCAATGTAGGTGTAGTGATGTCCATTGATGTCCTTTGTATTCAATTCCAACAATGTCCTACGATTTAAGTCCGTGAAATTCTCAACAAAAGATTTGTTAGCAATAACTTTTGTATAGTTGTGGGTTGAATTCTTAACCTTTGGTTGGTTAGAGGTTGCATTTTGATCCCCATTGCAAGGATTGAATTGCTTTAAAGTCTACGGAATATGGTATCTGCGGATCCTTTTGCTTTAGGGCATTTGAACTAGCTTTAGTCATTGTCCATCAAGTTGTAAAGAGCAAATCTCAAATTTAATTTGGGACAAGTATATTTGGAAACCTTGGATTTATTTCGGGACAAAGGGAGTATAATCTTTGAGGAAAAAATTAAAAATTAAAAAAAATATTTTTTTGTGATTGTTTTTGGGTTGCCCTTTGAGTTGTTTTTGGGACTTATGGTGGCATAACTTTTGTTTCTGGACATTGATTGAAATAAAAATTATATTCCGAGAAAGCTAATATGATTTCCTATCTTCACGAAAAGTTTCAAGAAATCATATCAAAATTTGAGATCACACAAGTCTATCCAAAATTCCAAGAGTCCCCCATAGGGACTTTGGGAATTTTGAGGTTAATTATAAAGTGTGAGCAATGAGGGACCATGAGCTGGAGTTTGAAAAAAATATAGGACAAAACTTGTGGAAGCATTCAAACTTGGTCTAATAGAATTCTATTGTGTTTTTTTTGTACTATTCTTAGTTAAACCTTCCTCTGACACACCTTCTACAAACTAAGGTTTACTTTATGATTAACTCTAATTTAAATTGTAATTGGGCAATTTTTTTGGTTTGCATGATGAACATTCAATTTTTAATATGCAATTCTAATTAAATGTGTCAAAATTGGGGCTCAAAAAAACAAGACTCCATTTTTGGTGAATTGTTTTGTGGTTTAACCCCTAAAGGACCATTGTCCCTTTGGGGGACAAATTGGATTTCGGGCAGGTACCTACGGGCTGAAATTTTGTCATGATTTTTTGAAACTTTTTTTTAAGATAGTAAAACTAATGAGCTTTGTGGGAATATAATTTTTTTTCACATTTGGTGCCTGGAAACAAAAGTTATGACCAAGTAAGCTCAAAATAGGGGACGGGGGGCAATCCCGGCAGCAATTTTGAATTTTTCTTTTTTGGATTTTTTTTCTTGTAGATTATATTTTTGTCTGCATGAGAAGCTTTGATTCATTCCATTTGGACTTATTATGAGAAAGTTATGGACAATCTTGTTTATCGGGCAGTTAGAGCATCTTCCTGAAAAAATAACTTATAGAATTTGTTGAGATAAGATAACGATCCTAGTTAACTTAGGTTAAGTGAGACTTAGGATAAGGTAAAAGTAGATCTCACTACTAGTGATACCTCCTATATATGTATGATCATGTAACCCTAATGGGTGATTACTTTGAGAACTTCTTATTGCATTATATATTTTCTGTGTCTATGCTCTACTTCCTTCACAACACGTTATCAGCACGATTTGTCTCTCGTTTTGCTATTCTCTTTTTCTATTTTCTTTTCCACTATTGTCTTTAGCTACGATAGCTTTGGCGGATAAGAAGTCACCGCGGGAGAATAGCTCCCGGGTACAACCACTTTTGTTTGATGCTCTTGAAGCAGATGGCAGCAATTACATGGAGTGGAGTATAGATGTGAAAGCGTACTTTTATTCGGAGGAGTTGGATGATGCGATCGATGATGAACCAGAGGAGGATTTTCCAATGTCATCCAAGTGGAAAGCTTTGCTTGTTCTTCGCCGCCACCTTCACACCTCTCTTCGACAGCAATACATCCAAGTTGACAACCCGGCGGAGCTATGGCGTCAACTTCACGCTCGGTTTTATCATGAGCGCACTATCTTTCTTCCCCAAGCTCGAAATGATTAGATTGCTCTTTGTGTCCTTGATTTCCTTGATTTCCTTTCCTTCAATGCTGAATTGCATCGTATTACTACTCAACTTCGTCTTTGTGGAGATAGGATTACAGATAGGGAGCTCATAGATAAAACCCTATCCACTTTTCCTCCTGCTTCTGCCCTTCTAGCTCAACAGTATAGGAATATGAAGTTTACGATACATTCCGAACTAATGTCTTATCTCTTGCTTGCTGAAAAACAACACCAACTTTTACTTAAGAACACGGAGGCTAAACCCCCTCGGGAGACTTATACTTCGGAAATCTCAAGAGAGCAGGTGCAAGGCATGAAGCAGCAGCAGCGGTTGCCGAATCGGCAAAATCCAAGAGATAAGTCAAACTCTTTTAGACCCTTCTCTGATAGAGTCTCACGGTCTTCTCGATTCTTAAATTGTTCATCTAATTGTGATTCTTGCTCTTTTCAATCGTTTGATAGAACTTCCGATAGAACTTTCGATAAGAAGTCATCTTTTCCTTGTGACAAGCGTACTTGTTACAAGTGCGACTGTCAAGGGCATATCGTCCAATACTGCCGCACTCCTATGTACTTCGTTAGTATGTATGAAGAGCTCAAGAAGCTTAGAAATGAAAAGAGGGAGGCTCATATGCTAGACGCCCCTTCCTCTTCTGGTATAAATATCGAAAACTACATGGTACACATTTCCGAGGAGTTAACTCCCGCAGATGTAGCTCTCATAGATAGTGCCACAACGCATACGATTCTTAGAGATCCGAAATATTTCACATTTGCTAGCCGTGATAGAACCTGACAGACTTGTGATATCGTCACAATTGCCGGAAGTCGGAACTTTCGGTTCCGAGAGGGCCAGGCAACTATAGTATTGCCTGGGGGGATCCCCCTCCTGTGTGAAAAAACAATGTATGCCCCTGATGCCCCCCGGAGCCTGATCAGCTACCGTGATTTACGGGCTAATAGGATGGATGTCTCCACTGCATTGGATGACTATAAAGAAGTATTGGAACTCAAGCAAGGTCAGCAACTCCTTGCCACCGCTAACGCAGGAGTTACTGGCCTATACGAGTTATTGATAAGCCCTCCTAAGGAATCAACTTTCCACTTCTCTACTTTGGTAGGAGATGATGAAGAGTACCGGGAACTCAGGCAAGGCCGACAGTCCCTTGCCACTGCAAAAGCAGGAGTCGATGGACTAGTATGTGAGAGCAACTCTGCTTTGATACCCCCCTCTACAGCTAAGACTGGATTGTGGCATAGTCGGTTGGGCCATCCAGGCACCACTATGTTGAGGAGGATGTTACCTTTGTTGGAAGGACACAATTTGTGCACCAGTGATGCTGACAAGGTTGGGAGCTGCGCGGCATGTTCACAAAGAAAGCTTATTAAGCGCCCTTCACATTGGAAGCTACCAACGGAACTCCCTCCTATGTTACAGTGTCTACAAGATCACACACCTCCTTGATGGGAGTATATTTCTTCATCAAACTTCGTATACTCAACGGTTGCTTAAGAATTTTAACATGGATCAAGCAAATCCTTTATCTGCTCCCATGATCGGCCGCAGCAAGACCTACGATGATCCATACCGACCTTGCGAGGAGGAGGAGGAATATGACAACAAGCAACGATACCTCACAGCGGTCGGAGCTTTATTATACTTATCTACTTATACTCGGCCAGATATATCATTTGCAATAAGCGTGTTAGCTCGGCATAGTTAGAAGCCTACAATGCGACATTGGATTGGAGTCAAACATCTTTTTAGATACCTCCGTGGAACAGAAGACTTAGGACTACATTATACTAAAAATGGAACACCAGATTTAGTCGGATATGCAGATACCAGTTTCAAGTCAAATGAAAACACTAGCAAGTCTTAGACAGGTTATATCTTCTTACGAAACAACGCACCAATATCATGGAAGTCCATCAAGCAGACAGTGACTGCGACATCAACCAATTATGCAAAGTTAAAAGCATTTCATAAAGCGACAAGAGAAGTAGTTTGGTTGCGGACAATTGACAAGATCATTTCAGATCAATGTGAACTTAACCACAGTACACAACCAACAACGATTTTTGAAGATAATGCAGTATGCATGGCGTAAGTTACAGGTGGATTCATCAAGGCTGATCGAACGAAGCACATCAGTCCATAAATCTTTGGATTTACCCAATACCTTATTGAATCAGGAGAAATTGAAGTGAAGAAAGTTCAATCCTTCAACAACATTGCTGACATACTTACAAAGGCACTCCCTACTTACACTCACAGACAATTAGTTCAAAAAGCTGGCATGAGATCTCTTCAAGATCTAGTTACACTCTTTTTCTTTATGTGAATTTTCCTTATAAAGTTTTTTGTCACAGTTAAGTTTTTTAATGAGGTAACCCGAGATCGAGGAGGAGTGTTGAGATAAGATAACGATCCCAGTTAACTTAGGTTAAGTGAGACTTAGGATAAGGTAAAAGTAGATCTCACTACTAGTGACACTACTAGTGATACCTCCTATATATGTATGATCATGTAACCCTAATGGGTGATTACTTTGAGAACTTCTTATTGCATTATATATTTTCTGTGTCTATGCTCTGCTTCCTTCACAACAGAATTCATTTTTGAATGCAATTTTTACAATTTTTCTGAAAAAAAAAATTTACACAATTCTTTTTTCTTGATAGAACAATCTCACCATTGGGATTAGTGCATTTTAATTCCATCTTAAAGATATTAATAATTTAGATTTTCCTTCATTCTCATACCTACTTCTACTTAACAATTTTTTTAAGCATGAAAATTAATTAATTTTTAAAAATTTTCTTTTTCCCTAGACTCTCAACTCAATTTCCCACAATAAGGATTTAAAGCTCAAAACTCCGCAGTGCAAAAAATTTAAGTTAAAAAAGTTCAAAGTCAAATAATCTAGGCTTGCAAGGTGCTGAATAAATTGTTTTTTTCACTTTAAACGCAAATATCTTTTAATCTATGTGGTCAAAATTTCTGAAATTTTTTCCACACATTTCCATACTAGTAAGGTATAAGATCCTATGGTTGGATGTGCAAAAAAAACAATTTTCAATTTTTTTTACTCTTTGCTACAGAAATGGCAGTTTTGATTTTTTTTTGGCAGAAATAAGGCCTTGGTCCTTTAGGGGTTAAATTTGTATTTTTAAATGATAATTGATTGAAATATAGTAATGAGTATTTAAAAAAGAAATTGATTTGATAGATATGTAGGAAAGATCTATATGCACATTTTTCATATTAAAAAAAATACATACCCCATTGAGTAAAAAATACATAATCTATGAAGAGTTCAATGTGAGGTGTCATAGGACCAAGTTTTGAACAATAGATATCTCTAGATTTTGATTAGATTTTGCTATTTGACTTGTCATACTACAACTAATTTTGTAGAGAAGGAGACACTATCCAACTTAGGGAATTTGGACCATTAGAAAGGTAGTAAAGCTAGTTATTTGCACACCAGTTTCAAGAAAATGGATGTGTCTAGCATACCATTGAAATCATCTTGCAACGTGAGGATGTCGCAAACAAAACAACTTCATGAGACATATTTCAATCGTTTTGGAGGAATGCATTTTTTGGAAGAATTGAAATTCTAACAATAAACTCAAAAATTTTGTAGTTACGTTTAGATCCTAATCGGAATATCTAAACTAATAGTTTAATTCGTTCCTAGGGAGGCAATTCTAATAGGACTACTTCTACAACGACATTAGAACGTACTAATAAAGGCTAAAACACACAAGGAATGCATACTTCCAACTAGTATTAATTAAATCCTCACAATTTCTGTAATAATTAGTAATTTAATTATTCACTCCACTCTTAAAACCACCGAGTTAAGTATCACCCAATTGGAATTGATCTTTAATCTTCAAATTGGATTCTTTCGTCTTTCCACCAAATCGGAATTGGTACTGTCGCTGGTACAGGCTTGCTGCGGCACTCCAACTCGGCTAAGCTTAGCTTCTTATCTTTCTCCTAATCAGATATGTCACACTTCAGCTGGTCCTTGTCTCCGGTTTTGGCTACAACCATGATCTCCGACTTGGATTCTTTAATTTCCTTCTTAAACTTCGATGTGACTCTTGCACTTGCAGAATTTATCTTCTCCTTTCACTAACTTGGAATTTTTATTTTTTATATATTTTTTTTATCACAGTCTTCTCTCCCTCATACTATGCTGCTTTCCTAATTGGATAAATTAATTTCTCACACCCATTTGGAAACTCTCAAAGTTGAGACCTGTTGCTCCGGCTTCACAGACCAACTCGGGATCCTGACTTAGACAACATTCAAACTTTATGAAACCAATTTGGATAAGCATTCATGACATCATGCATTCCACATACAGCCACTCAACCTTCCAATTCTGCTTCACTCCCAGACTGCCAACTTCAACTGGGCCGAATCAGCACTACGACTGAACCTCCAAATTGAGCTCCTTCACACAACATACATACCAACAATAAGGAACAACAATTCGCTTTCAATCCTTCTTTATTCAGCCGAATTGGTGACATATCACCGTTCCACAAAAATAATGTTTCCTTTAGCAGTTAATCTTACTGCTCTTGCTTCACTCCACTACAACTTTCCGATTTGGATCTCCTATTTGCTATCCCAGCAATTACTCTCTAACTAATCCATCCAATCAAACTTCACTCCCTTACCCAAATTGATCTCGCAGCTATATTCTATTTGAGCTCACATCACCCATATACTCTACAGTTCCGAATTGGGTCCTATTTGCTTCACTTAATACTCATAAACTATCACTGTACTTCTCCAAATTGGAATTCCGCTCCTTACAGTGACTCTCACCGCTCTGCATAACATTTCCGACTAGGACATACTTCCTAATCAGCTCCTCATTTCATCCTCATTCACTTCACCGATTAACTCCACATCACCAAATTGTTTCCGCTTCAAACTTCAACATCTGCACACTTCTCCGAATTGGATCGAACCACTCTAGAGACATATACTCACACTCGCAGCACACCAATTAGAACACACACTCATCAAACATCCGACTTGGAAAAATCACACACACACAAACAAACACAAAAAAACATCAAATACACAGCCACTCAGACTGGGACTCGCACTGGACTCTCTCAAACAGTGGGTGCCTTCCAAATTGGAAAACTCGACTTTAAAATCCCAAGTCAGGCAGTTCCTTAACCAACTTGGCATCACCTCAAAACTTGCAAACTGCCCATTAGGAACCTCAAAAATAACCGTCCCTCCAATACACACACAAATTCCCAAATTGGCACCTGCAACACACCGCGCAACCCTAACTGCCGACCACAGGCAAACCAACTTGGAAACCACAACAGCTCCGACCCAGCTGGCTACAGACAGTTCCTACTTGGACAAAAACGCATAACATTCCAACTCGGAATTGTCATCCTGCATTACAAATAGGAATTACCCTCAAACAACCCAAACTGTCTTCACTCTCCGAATTGGCTTCCCTTCCAGTCCCTTCACCGTGGCTCATGTGTGACTGCACTCGGATAAACACTTCCAAATTGGTTAATAACATCCAAAAATCACCCATTTGGAACACCAATCAAACAAAACATAACTAAAACCACATACAAACACACCAAAAAAAATGACACTAAAAATCCGAATAGGTTATTTATATAGCCCCACACGAATCTGTTTGCGTCCCCGCAAACCACCTATTTGGCCTGCCGCTTTATCAACCGCTTCCCTGACTTGAACTTCAAACTCGGATCCTCCTCTTCCTTCAGCAACTTCGCAGCCAATTAGGCTCGCTCTTGCATCAGCAACCGCTGTCTGTCGTAGAAATTCTTCACTGGACCTGAACGCGTCCCAACTTCTTCACACGCCTCAAGAATCATCACCTTATGCGCTCCAAGCAGAAATTGGGTAATGCACATTAACTCCAATGCACGCATCCTCTTGGCTGAGTGATAATGGATCTTAGAAAAAATCTCCATATCAGTACTCAGCCTCGCTCCAACTCGGTAATCCACCACAAACTGGTAATCGTGACACAAATAGGCTAGAATACCTGCAAAAATACTGGCACGGAAACAAACTGGATCGCGATGAGTCCGATGCTCCAACGAAAACTTCATGTATGCCTCCACGCAACTCTCCGGGTTCTTGTACGAACCAGGGATCTTTGGCCAATTGTACCAACGTGAATCCAACTTGGCGCGATTCGACCACATATACCTCCTCGGGCAGGGACAGAACCTGGGATCCGACGCCACCAAAGGCGGAGGTGTAGAAGACCGTGAAATCCGCTCGGTGTGGTCCATTAAATCCATCGCTACAATTAGGGGACTTCTGACGCCTTCATGGTCTTGGCCGATCCACAGCAACGCCTCCCAACTTGGAAACGGTACATCGCCAAGCTCCTCGAACAACTGGTCGTAGTTTCCCAAGTAGAGATCGTCCTTGCCTGCAACTGTCGATGGTAAAGGAATCGACCATGTAACCCACTTGGACAACAACCCTGACATCTCCAACGTTTTATCGCCAACTCGGGGTCGTGGAAACGCCAGCTCGCCCGAAAAATCCCAACTTGGAATCGCTACAGGCCCCCCAGCCTTCCGCTTATCTTGCAGCCTATCCCGAGTCGTCTCAAATTTGTACATATAAACGGATGGGTGCACGTCCATGAGCTGGCTGTGAGTTGCCCTATGTCGGGCATTCTGCACCATCTCCGTAAGCCAATTTGAGCCACTCAAATTCCTTTCCAACTCGGTGATGGTACGCATCCACTCCACCGGTGTCACCACTGCTTTCAACTTGGTATTGGAAACCGTCGCCCGAATAGCTGCAGCCACGCCATCTTCTAACCGTGCTCCCATATTGGGACGTTGTTTACCCACATAAGATGCAGCCACCCGCCTTCGCTTGGCCAACAAGTCCTCCAATTCGGAATAAAACAACAAACACCGCGCTCCGTAATCGCCAATTAGGGTGAAAGCAGTGACATTGTCTTCTAATACCACATCACCGCGCCCCACAATCTCTGTAAAGAGATTCTCGCACCGAAGTTGAACTGCCCTTGCCCAAATAGTTTTAAAGCGTGATTTGGAAAGATACTCCTTCAACGCGATTCCTGTGTACAAGAAAAACACTTCCCGCTCCCAAGCATAGGCAAATTCAATATTATCTATTGGGGGAATCAATTCGGACAAGGCCTCCAAATTCTCCATATGAAGCACTCGTTGCCGCTTCCTCACCACAGGGACCGCTTCACTCTTCCCCTTGGCACTACTTGTTGCAGCATTGGCCTGTTTTTCAACTCTGGCCAACTCCTTTTCGAACCCCAACAGGCCTTCTTCCAAATCGGACTGATCTTCCATCTTGGCGCCTTCCAACTTGGCCCGCAGCTCGTGCACTTGCTGCTCCAAAATAGCCACCTTGCTCTCAGCAATGCGCCGCAAGCTGGATTCCAAATCGGCCTTTTTGTTAACCGTGTCAAACCTCCCTTGCAACTGCGCCAATTCGTCTGCTACATCTTGGTAATTGGCTGCCATTTGGATTTCGTATGCTAATCTCTCTTCCTTGGTTGCTTCCAAGTCGGCCTTCACACGCTGACACTCTGCTGCCAACTTGGTATTTGCCTGTCGCAACCCCGCTACTTGGGAAGGATCAAAATCCTCCAACTCGGTCAAGGTTTGGGCCAACCTTGCCTTCAGCTGGGAAACCGAACACACTGGAGCCTCAAAATTGGGCAACCTCCCGACTTCGGATGAACCACCCGGATCTTGTTTGGGCTCCTTATGCAACTCGGGCAGTGCCGCACAGCTGACCTCCACCAATTCGGAAAGAAATTGCGCCCCTCGCAAAGCTCCATCCGGCTTTTTCTTATAGTCAGTCACAAAAGTATGAAGCCTTCGTGACACAAACAACGCCCAATTAATCACAACTCCCTGCTGAACTGCAACCACAACTTGGAGATTCTTCTTTGAAATACTCAGTGTTGCCTGCTCCAACATGAGACATTGCACCACCAACTTGACCCAGGGCTGCCAACTTGGTCTAAGCCACAGCAACTCATACTCCGACTTGGCTTTCTGCTCCTCTGTGATGCCCTCCACGAAGCACTCCTCCACCAAATAGGCAGTTGAATCTTGGACCGTCTTCACCGTCACTCCCGATTTTGGAAGTTGGAAAACCTCCTCAATCTTTTGAGGCTGTAGTTCCACCAATTCGCCCCGCACGCAGCTCTTCCTTTCCGCCACCGAATAGGCCATAACAAAAATCTCCAGTCGATTGGAGTCAATTTGCGCCCATCGCCGTCTTCCTTCCACGAACATCCAAAGCCCAGTCTCCTGAAGTTTCAGCTGCTGCTGCTGCTCCCATTTGGCATCGTCCAACTCGGTCACAGCTTCAAACCGAAAGTCTGTCTGCGTAACCTCGATCGGCGCCTCCTCGTTCTCTCCCAACTTGGGCTTTTTATCCAAGTGCTCCTCCTCGCACACCAATTCGGTATCCTCATCAACCGGGGCTTTGCCTTTACCCAATTGGTCTTCCATCGCACCTGCAAACCACAATCTCGCCTACTCTCGGCAAATGCTCCCAATTTGGCTAAGAAACCTCACTGTCGCTCGGAATTGGCTCCTGCTTTCGACCTCCACAATCTTTCAGCCCTCAGCCAACCAGCCAGCAAACAATTTCTCCCCAATTCGGAACAGAACACCAAAAACAAACCACAGCAAAACCCTCACTTTCTCGCGCTCTTCGAAACACAAATTGGGATCACTCAAACTCCAAATTGGACTAAAAAGACAGAACGCAAACTCCAAACCCTAATTGGTTTTAGTGCGCACAATCGCGCCTCACCCTTCCGGACCAACTCGGATTCGCTCACAACTGAAAGAACTGGCAAACACAACCTTGCTTTCTCAAGAAAACGCAAAGACAACACAATTTTCCTCAAAACCCAATTTGCTCGCAACGCACAAGATTTAACAAAAAAAACTTCACGCCACCCAACTGTGCAGCCCAATTCAGCTCTTTTGCCTTCGTCTGCAATCTCCCAGTTGGTGAACCGCTCGCCTTGCTCCCAATCCGATTCGGTTTTGGATTTTTGGCGGCTTCAAATGATTCTGATTTGAAATGATTCATCCCCAGGGGTACGTATCATCATCATCCAAGTTGGTTTGTCACCTCCGATTTGGCACTCATTCACTTTGGCATTGCCATTTTTTGTTTTTGTTTTTGTTTTTGTTTTTGTTTTTTTTTGTTTTTTTTTTGTTTTTTTTTTACTTTCCCTAAAAAGACTACCCCCCAAATTGAAAATGCCGCCCCCGGCATTTCAAACAAAATACGGCTTAAGCCGGTAACCATTAATCCTAGTTGGAAGTAAATTTCCCTCAAAGTCCTTGAGTTGCAATGACCCATTAGGACTGACATCTACAACCTCATACGGACCTATCCAATGCATTTGTAATTTACCCGGAAACTTGAAAAAACGGCTATCATATAGCAATACTAAACTTCCAACCTTGAATTCTTTAGGATGCAATTTAGAGTCGTAATATGACTTCCTCCTATTTTGGGTAGCTAAAGTGTTCAAATAAGCTTCTCTCCTTTTCTCATCAAGAGCTTCCAAATTGGTTAGCCTCACTCTTAAACTCTCCTCATCTCCCAAATTGTTTTCTATAGCCACTCTTAGGCTAGGAATTTCAAACTCGATTGGGAGTATGGCCTCTTGGCCATACACTAATTGGAATGGGGAAAACCCCGTAGTTCCTTTGTAAGCGGTCCGGTAGGCCCACAAAGCACTCCAAAGCTTTTCATCCCAATCAGTAGATGCACCACTAATTGTTTTTGTTAGGATTTTACATAGTATACCGTTCATTTTTTCGGTTTGCCCGTTAGCACGTGGGTGGTAAGGGGCCGTTTTACGGTGTTTAATTAAAAACTGATTTGTTAATTCCTCTATCGTGGCATTTAAAAAATGCGTGCCCCGGTCACTTATTAACTCTCTTGGGCACCCAAATCGGGAAATTATATTTTCATACAAAAAATGTGCCACGGTCTTGGCATCATCGTTACGGGCGGCCATTGCCTCAGCCCATTTGGTAGCATAGTCAGTCGCGACTAAGATATACTTTTTACGCCCATACTTTGTGGCTGGGGCTATAGGGCCTACGAAATCAATTCCCCATTTTTCGAATGGGGCTAATGCCATTAGGGGTATTAACGGCATTGCCGTCGAAGGTGAGGGTTTACCTATACGTTGGCAAGGATCGCATTGCCTGGCAAAAGTATGGGCATCCTTAAATAAGGATGGCCACCAATAACCGGCTAACAACACCTTTTGTGCCGTGGAAATTCCTGCGAAATGGCCGCCACACGAATCTGAGTGGCAACCTTGGAGAATATCCTTAATTTCACTCTTATAGATACATCGCCTAAGGACACCATCTTGACCCAACTTATATAAAGTTTTGTCTAATAGGGTATAAGGGGCACTTTTTCTTATAAGGGCCGCTTTCTGTTTACCACTATAATCTCTAGGAAATAAACCGGTAGATAAATAACTCAAAATATCGGCATACTCGGTATGAATCACATCCACCTCAAATAAATTGGCGTCAAGAATATCATCCTCAACCGGCAACCCATTTGGATCTAACGGTTCTTCCAACCTAGAAAGGAAATCGGCGTTGGAGTGTTGCTTACCAAGACGAACAATTATATTAAAATTAAATTCCTGGAGAAGTAATACCCACCGCGCCAATCGGCCACTCAACTGAGGCTTGTTAATAACGTACTTAAGCGCATCGTGGTCCACATAAAACGTGAACTTATAACCAAGTAGGTAATGACGGAATTTTTGCACCGCATATACCATACCCAAGGCTTCCCTCTCGGTAGTGGTATAGTTTCTCTCCGCGGGAATAAATTGGCGGCTAGCATAATAAATGGGGTGGTTTTTGCCATTTTTATCTTTCTGACTTAAGACACAACCCATAGCGACATTACTCGCATCCACATATACATGGAATGGCTCACTCCAATTTGGAGAAATTAAAATAGGAGCAATAACCAATTTTTGTTTTAACTTTAAAAACGCCTCATCGCATTCACGAGTCGAAGTAGGATTTGTGCCTACTTCTAATTTTTTTAGAAGGGCCGTTAATGGTAGCGCCACTTGGGCGTAATTTTCGATAAACCTACGATAATAGCTAACATGCCCAAGAAAACCCCTTACTTGCGTTATAGTGGAAGGAATAGGTAAGTTAGTTATTTTTGCTACCTTATCGGGGTCTGTACTAATACCTCGTTTGCTAACGATGTGGCCTAATAGCTTCCCATAAGGGACAACAAATTGGCACTTAGCCGCATTCAAAGAGATACCAAATTCCGAGCATTTTTCAAAACATTTTTTTAATTGCTGTGGATGCTCCAATTTGGTTCCAAAGACGCAAAAATCGTCCAGAAAAATCTCCATAAAGATACGAAGAAAATCCTGAAAGGCTAGCGTGGCTACACGTTGAAATGTGGTTGCCCCGTTACATAATCCAAACAACATAACCCTACTCGCATAGATTCCCAAATCGGTGACAAAGGCAGTTTTAGCTTGGTCTTTTTTCGCGATTTGGATCTGATTGTATCCCGAGAACCCGTCCATGAATGAATAGCATTCATGACCGGCAACAGTATCTAAAATACTATTGGTAAATGGTAAGGGAAATCCGTCCTTTTTAGTGACGGCGTTCAACTTCCTAAAATCCTGACAAATTCTAATACGTCCGTCCTTCTTGGGAACAATCACTATAGGACTTACCCATTCGCTATTTGGGGCTGGATAAATAAATCCTATCTTGATCAATTTTTCGATTTCCTCCTTTACCAAGAGGGAATACTTTGGATTTAACCGATGGGGCCTTTGCCTAATTGGGCGTGCATTATCCTCTAAATCAATGTGATGTTCACATATACTAGGTGACACCCCTCTTAGGTCCTTATATGACCATGCAAACATTTTATTATTTTCTTTAAAAAATTTAACCCACGTGGCTAACTCTTCCGGACCTAGCCTACTAAATAATTGTATGTTCTTTTCCTCATCTTCAGACCCAAGATTTACGGTCTGGCAATGGCCTTTAGATACGTAAGACCTAATTGGAACATCGTCCAACTCTCTCTCATAAATGCTTTCACTATCTTCACTCATCTCCCAATCGGAATCGACTCCATACACGGTAGAATCCGTCATGGAGTCTGTTAACCAATATTGGATTGCCCTGTCCGAGTTGTCATCATCCTCACATGGGATGATGTACTCTCCTGGGGCTACTTCCTTAAACGTTGGAATCCCACTCGGTTTATTTTCATGTGTTTTAATATTAATCCTATTAGTTGATAAATCATCCCACTCGGAATCATACCCAAAATCGCTAGTATCACCTGGTGATTCCCATTGGGTCTCACCTTTATATTTAAGGGGATACATAGTGATACTCACCGAATGATTCCCTTGGAATATTTTCATCACGCCCCTACCCCAATCGTCTTTCACTCTAGCTTGATAAAGCCATGGCCTTCCTAATAGGATAGGGTACGATGTGTTAGGTGTATTAGGTTGGAAAATAATATAATCGATTAAATATACCAATCCCGCTATTCGTGTTTTTACCTTGGGTAAAATACCTAAAGGCTTTACTCGGCTTTGGTCCGCCATGCGCAAAACCAATTTAGTTTCTTGAAGCCCAGTTAGATGGAGGCTTAGCATAGTATCGTTATTCATTAGATTTACGCTAGAACCGCCATCTACTTGGACGTTGGACACAATTAGTCCTTCAATTTCTACGTCGATAATTGGCGCACCTGGATCAGGGCCTAAAGTCACTTCATGGACTTGTCTACTTCTCTTTCTCACCAAATTTGATTTCAAGGCTGATCTACAACTAGGGGCTATACCCAATAGTTGTTTAATTGTTATGTCAGCCTTGACACTTCCCAAATTGTCTATGACATCATATGGGTTATTTTCGTCAATGATCCCAATTTGGTTGTTACTGTCCTTTCTCTTTCTCAGAGATGACTTGACAAATTTTCCAAATTGGTTTCCCATCTTATACTTTCCTGTACTATCCAATTTGGGTACAGCCTGCTGGACTGAATTGTCTGGCTCTACCCTAATTGGTGGAATAATAAATGGCTCCTGACTATTTAGGCTGATTGGTTGTACCGAATTGGGATCAGGATTTCTCTGCGATGCTACATCTCGATTTGGTTTATTAATTCCATTTGGTTCAGTCATGGTTATGACTGGACCAAATTGAACTGACTTCCCATTTGGTTTACTTGCTGACATTGTGTCATCAGCTCTAGTCTTGCTAGACTGAGCTTCATCCCGATTTGGTAAATTTAACGAAGGACCTGTACTAGCCTTTATCCGATCAGGCTATCTTTCATTACGAATTGGACTGGGCACTGATTTATTTGACTGTCCAACCAATTCGGAATTAAAGTGTAAGCCTAATTGATTTTTCTGCTCCAGCAACTGCTGAGTTTCTTTACGGGTAATTTCCTTTTCCCTTAATATATCCAAATTCCCCGGGGGATTCTGCTTTTCAATTTGTCCTCTAGTCGATACCTTTTGAACTAATTTTTCTTCCTTATTTAAATAAGGGAAATTTTTATCTTCGACTTGTATTAGATAAGATGCACGATCCTTATTAGACCTTGCTGCATCTTCATCTAATAGTACTATCTTGGGACTATTATCCCTCTTTTTATTATTATAGCCCTCTTGGGGATCATTTTTACGCGGACCATTACATTGCTCAGCCGTATGACTGGCTTGATTGCAATTACCGCATAAAGGTACGTAATCTACACTAGCCCTTGCGTTCGGGCAATTAGTGGAAATATGGCCCAGTTGTCGGCAATTATAACATATGACTCCTTTGCCTTGGGACCAATTAGGAACTTGTCCTCCATAAGTAGGAGGACCTTGGTTCACATTGCCAAATGGCATTTGTGACCAACCTTGGTTATTATTGGTTGGCATTTGTGCCACACCACGATTAGGATTATTACTAAATCCTCCTTTATTAAAGTTCATAGGATTGAAATTTGGATTGGGTTGATTATAATTTTGATTATAATTTTGATTAAAATTTCTTCGCTTCGGTCTATTTACCCAGTTGGAATTTCCTCCTTGGTAATTGTTATCCTCAACTTGATAGACTTGACTACTCCTATTTTGGCCAGCTTGTTGGACCAAACTTGCTTGCATATTGCGGCAAGACTCGGTCTCGTGTTTAAGACCACAAAACCTACACTTAGGAGGCAAATTGGGAGGAGATGGACAATCGGGCAACATGTGCCCTTGTCCCCTACAATTTGTGCACCATATGTGGGCACGGTCCTGATTAGGTTGATTTTTCTTTTGAACCGAGTTTGCTAAATTTACTTGGAGGTTGCCTAATTGTTTCGTGATTTCAAGTAGATGTGACTCCATTACCGCATCTCTTGCATTAGATTGTACTTGGTAAGGAGGAACACCTACTTGGTTGCTCTTAATTGGTTCAACTGGAACAATTGGCAGTGCTTGGACCGGTGCCATGGGTACTACATTTACATAACTGGGTTGGATATAGGTAGGCATGGTAGTACCTCCTATATCCTCCCTATTCACGCCAATTTGGTCCAAGTAACTAGGTTGGCTTATAGTAGGATTTATATATGTTTCACCCAAATGTACCTCCTCCCATAATTTAGCTCTTCGAATTGCGGCTGGTAAATCCGCAGGAGCAACTTCTTTTACAAATGCTTTTAATTTTGGTGGGTATAACCCATTTATAAATTGCCGCATAAAATGCGCATCCGGATACTCATTATTTGGCAATCTAAGCATTATGTCTTCTAGACGGCCATAATAACTATCGATACGTTCACCACTTGCCATATGTAACTCGGCCAACTTTTCAAATAATTTTTCCTGATAAGCGGCAGGGCGAAAATGGGCTAGGAATGCATCACGCAATCCTGTCCAAGTATTAAAATGCCCTATTGGCTGTCTTTGGAACCATTTCTTGGCTTGGTCCATTAGTGTACTTGGAAAAATACTTAAGAAATGGGCCTCTGTCCTAGCGTTGTTTGCATTACAACGAGTTAGGAATTCATAAAGGTGGCTATCGGGGTCATCGCCCATTCTACCATAAAAAGTCGGAAACGGCATAAGTGAATAAGGCCTGTCGGCCTCATCACCTGGCCGCATTACCACTGGGATTACATTTGCAGGATCAGCCATATTTCTATCCGATTTTCCTACTAAGGATTCTTCACTAGATGTAGACGAACTACCTAATTTGGATGATTTTCTGAAATTAACAAATTCAGTCTCATCCAAATTGCGTATTACAGCTTCCAAGACTTGGTCTTGCTGGAAAACAGAAGGGATTTTTAATTTCCCTCGTTCCGCACTCCAAACTGGATTGTTTAACCAGATTGAACTTTCTCTAGACACCTCAACTGGGGTTGTCTTACCATGAAAAGAACCTAATGGGGAATCAATAAGAGGAGTTAACTCAGCCCCCGGCTGGTTTTCCTCAATAACTTCCAATTCGGTTTCTTCCTCCTCACACAGTCCTCTTGGGGAATCCTGAGGTGATGGAGTATTCGAAACACAAATCGGTTCACAGTGAAGATGAGGGAGATCAAATCCCGTTCTCACTGTGACATTACTTGCCTATCCTTTTACTATTTGGCTAACGTCTTCCTCATTAAATTTTTGTTTATTAGTTTTATCCTCTACGCCATGGCCGCATTCTTGCCTATGCCGTGAATGACGTCCTAATCGAAAGGAATCCTTCCAACTTGGTGAAGCTGGTTCGGATTCTGCTTTAGAAATAAATTTGCGTTTTTTATCCGCAGCTCTCTTCTTTGCTCTTTCTTCTCGAGCTTGTTTGCTAATTTCAGAATTTAAAGATGTGCTACTCATTAGAGTGCAACAACTTTTTAAACTCCATCAAAAAGATAAAAGAAGAAAACTAAAAACCTATTATGATGCCTCCCCGGTAGCGGCGCCAAAATGTAGTTACGTTTAGATCCTAATCGGAATATCTAAACTAATAGTTTAATTCGTTCCTAGGGAGGCAATTCTAATAGGACTACTTCTACAACGACATTAGAACGTACTAATAAAGGCTAAAACACACAAGGAATGCATACTTCCAACTAGTATTAATTAAATCCTCACAATTTCTGTAATAATTAGTAATTTAATTATTCACTCCACTCTTAAAACCACCGAGGTTAAGTATCACCCAATTGGAATTGATCTTTAATCTTCAAATTGGATTCTTTCGTCTTTCCACCAAATCGGAATTGGTACTGTCGCTGGTACAGGCTTGCTGCGGCACTCCAACTCGGCTAAGCTTAGCTTCTTATCTTTCTCCTAATCAGATATGTCACACTTCAGCTGGTCCTTGTCTCCGGTTTTGGCTACAACCATGATCTCCGACTTGGATTCTTTAATTTCCTTCTTAAACTTCGATGTGACTCTTGCACTTGCAGAATTTATCTTCTCCTTTCACTAACTTGGAATTTTTATTTTTTATATATTTTTTTTATCACAGTCTTCTCTCCCTCATACTATGCTGCTTTCCTAATTGGATAAATTAATTTCTCACACCCATTTGGAAACTCTCAAAGTTGAGACCTGTTGCTCCGGCTTCACAGACCAACTCGGGATCCTGACTTAGACAACATTCAAACTTTATGAAACCAATTTGGATAAGCATTCATGACATCATGCATTCCACATACAGCCACTCAACCTTCCAATTCTGCTTCACTCCCAGACTGCCAACTTCAACTGGGCCGAATCAGCACTACGACTGAACCTCCAAATTGAGCTCCTTCACACAACATACATACCAACAATAAGGAACAACAATTCGCTTTCAATCCTTCTTTATTCAGCCGAATTGGTGACATATCACCGTTCCACAAAAATAATGTTTCCTTTAGCAGTTAATCTTACTGCTCTTACTTCACTCCACTGCAACTTTCCGATTTGGATCTCCTATTTGCTATCCCAGCAATTACTCTCTAACTAATCCATCCAATCAAACTTCACTCCCTTACCCAAATTGATCTCGCAGCTATATTCTATTCGGGCTCACATCACCCATATACTCTACAGTTCCGAATTGGGTCCTATTTGCTTCACTTAATACTCATAAACTATCACTGTACTTCTCCAAATTGGAATTCCGCTCCTTACAGTGACTCTCACCGCTCTGCATAACATTTCCGACTAGGACATACTTCCTAATCAGCTCCTCATTTCATCCTCATTCACTTCACCGATTAACTCCACATCACCAAATTGTTTCCGCTTCAAACTTCAACATCTGCACACTTCTCCGAATTGGATCGAACCACTCTAGAGACATATACTCACACTCGCAGCACACCAATTAGAACACACACTCATCAAACATCCGACTTGGAAAAATCACACACACACAAACAAACACAAAAAAACATCAAATACACAGCCACTCAGACTGGGACTCGCACTGGACTCTCTCAAACAGTGGGTGCCTTCCAAATTGGAAAACTCGACTTTAAAATCCCAAGTCAGGCAGTTCCTTAACCAACTTGGCATCACCTCAAAACTTGCAAACTGCCCATTAGGAACCTCAAAAATAACCGTCCCTCCAATACACACACAAATTCCCAAATTGGCACCTGCAACACACCGCGCAACCCTAACTGCCGACCACAGGCAAACCAACTTGGAAACCACAACAGCTCCGACCCAGCTGGCTACAGACAGTTCCTACTTGGACAAAAACGCATAACATTCCAACTCGGAATTGTCATCCTGCATTACAAATAGGAATTACCCTCAAACAACCCAAACTGTCTTCACTCTCCGAATTGGCTTCCCTTCCAGTCCCTTCACCGTGGCTCATGTGTGACTGCACTCGGATAAACACTTCCAAATTGGTTAATAACATCCAAAAATCACCCATTTGGAACACCAATCAAACAAAACATAACTAAAACCACATACAAACACACCAAAAAAAATGACACTAAAAATCCGAATAGGTTATTTACAAATTTCCTTATCTAAATCAAGTATATAAAATAAATTAAAAACAAACAAACAATGAATTTTCACTAGAATTTGAGCTAATGGATCTAAAATTGTTCTAAAATTGTCATTTTAGAGAAAATTGGGATTTATAAATAAAATAAAATTTGACCATAGTTTATTTTTCATACTAATGTGAGAATGTGTGGAAAATTAAAATTAAAATTAAAAATTTTAGAGCCATTAGCTCAAATTAATTTATATTCAGTACCTTGCATCCACTTGGAAAAAAAATTCTCCTTATAATTTAATAAAGTCAATACAAATATGTATCTTGGGTGAAATCTCACTTTCATCTATTAAAAAATGACTTTGTATGAACCTATCGAGCCTTCAAAAAGTACCATGGGAACTTTTTGTTCTTAGGGGTTAAGTATGTGCTTTTAATAAACTAAGGTGAAAAAATCCACTAATTGTAATATTAAAGTGCCTAAACTTCAAAAATTAGGATTTTCAAGCCATTGTCAAAGATGAAGATTTGTTCATTAATTTTTTTGATTAAAAAAATTGTGCATTCCATAAACTTATGCATTTTAGTCAAATTTTTGAAAAATTTACTAAAAATATGTAGAAAAAATTAACAAAAAATAATTTCATATTCACTAAATTTTTTTAAGTAGATGATTGTACATCATGAAAAAATGTAATGTTAATAAGTTTGACAAAAGAATTAAAAATTTTAAATTCCAATACTAAAGATGTTCTAAAAATAAATATATTCCTTATCATTTTTTTATAAATTTTAAAAATTGAGTTTATAAAATGACTTTATAACTTTTTCTACCTTCATCCATTTGTTGAAAACACAAGAATTCAAACATTTCTATGTAGCACTAATCTATCCAATCAAATAAATATAAATTATATCTTCTTCAAATATATTATTAACTACTTGCTTTGATTTTGAATTTTTTTTAAATCCTATAAAATTTAAAATATTTTTTGGAGCTCTGTGAAATTAGTTATAAAATTTTGAAGTTGAAATGGCATAGGGCTCTAAAATTGCCCACCTCCTAAAATGTACACTACATATACATTGTTGAAGGCTATGAGAAAGCAACATGTATACATAATTGAGAATTGAGAATGTGAACGGTTTTAGAGCCTGTGCAATTTTAGAACCTGTTACCTTAGCACTAGCAAAATATATTCATCTGAATATCAATGGTATTCTAGAAGGGATAACCAACTCTTTATGATGTTTAGCCCCCTAAAGTCCCAACGTCCCTCATAGGGACTCTTGGGATTTCGGGTAGGCTTGTGTGATCTCAATTTTTGACATAATTTTTTAAAATATGTTTTTAAGATAGGAAATCAAATTATCTTTCTGGGAATATAATTTTTTATTTCAATCAGTACCCCAAAACAAAAGTTATGCCACCATGAGTCCATAAAGCAACTCAAGGGGCAACCCAAAAAAACCCAAAAAAAGTTAATTTTTTTTAATTTTCAACTTTTTTCTCAAAGATTATATTTTTGTCTACATCTAAAGCTTTGATTCATTCCATTTGGACTAGTGATGGGAAAGTTATGGACAATCTTAGTTTTGGGGCAATCTAAGCATCTTCTTAAAAAAAAATCTTGAATTTGTCACTTTAAATGCAAATATCTTGCAATCTAGAAGGTCAAAGTTCCTGAAATTTTTTCCACACATTTTTATATTAGTGTAGTACAAGATCTTATGGTTAGGTGTATAAATTATTATTATTATTATTATTATTATTATTATTTTTTGCTCTTTGCAATAAAAATGAGAGTTTTGAATGGATTTTAATAAATAAAAAAAAGGCCTTGAGACTATAAGGGTTAAGAATGCTATTATTATTATTATTTCTTATTCTTATTACTACTACTATTATTACTAGTAGTAGTACTACTACTACCTTATTACCGGTACCTTGCTTGGAGGGGCAAGTGACGTGTTTGCTCCTGATAAGCTCTTCGTTGGATGAGTCGCCATGTCCTCCCCCCTCAAAGGTGCAGCACGAGGCTGGAGTCAGTCAGCTGGGTCCCAATGCCAGAAGAAGTTAAGTCCGTGTGGAAGAAGGTCCCCCTCCTGACGGCCCGGCCCCTTCAAGTCATTCTAGAGGTGCAAGTAAGAAAAAAAATCTCCCTATATTGTGCTTGATTAACTTATTTTCTACACCACTCATAGCTAATATGCGACCTCCAATTGCAAATACGAAATCAAAATTTGAAAATTTAATCGTGCGTGGCAAATAAAAAATTTCAGCGTTTTACCTTGGAGTCCCCCCTGCAATCCATGGAGATTGGGCCAACTGAAATCTTGAGCCTGGCAGAAGTTAAAAAAAACTTCCCTTGGGCAAGCGCGCGGGAACAAGCGTTTTTTTGTTTTTTTTTGAACAGTAGAGGCTTGCATGTCCTCACACTAGTGGCGCATTTATGGAGGGGTTAGTTCAGACAGGCTATGATCGTCTGACAAATCTCCAGGGAAAAAAAAACAAAAAAACGCTGCCGGGAGCCGTTCGCCTACCGTAGTACCGTAGAACTTAATAGCTGAAGAACGCTGCTGCCGAGCCCCGTCGCCGTCCGTCGCCGTCGTTCGATCTGTTCTGTCTGTTCTGTCCTGGTCTGTTCTGTTTCTGTCTGTCTGTGTCTGGCGCTGTCCCTGATTGGTGACATTCCTTCCTTGCCCCCCGAGCAGCCGCTCTTGTCGCCTCCACAGCAACATCGCCTCATCCACTGCGCACGAATCCATTCATTCCTGGCTCCCACAAGGACCCGGCCCCATCCCCCAGGTGGGCCCAGCACCCCTTCATTCCTCCCCCCTTGGGTTTTTTTACTAGGGGAAGGGGGAGGAAACCCACCCATTCTAACTTGGACATTTTCATTTTAGGCCGCGGATGTGAAAGCCAAGGGGCTTCGTTGTATATTTAATTGATTGCAATTGCAAAAAAAGAGAGAGAATCACCGAGACATTCATTGTGCCAAAGTCAAGGTGTGAGCATATCCACTCATAGGACACTGCTTTGCTTTTCCAATTGGGGTGATGATAATAAAAGGACTGAAGTGGTCTTTTTGAAGGACTGAGATTGGGATCCCAATCCAAGTGATGAGTGGAATCGAAGAGTCATGGAAGAAAGTAGGAGCCTCTACATTCTGGGTGGGTGTAAAAAATCATCTTGTAAAAGGAGTGTTTTACCATTTGGATGTTGTGTGTGTGTGTGTTTTAGGAAAATAGGGTGACCATTGTATGTGAGAAACGTCATTGTGGATGCATTTTGGTTTAAGCTAATTTCTGGGGTTTAATGGCTCTTTGGGACCTATCTGGACATTCAATATGCTTGTGGAATTCAGTATAATAAATTCATACTATGTGACTATGTGAGAAAAATGTAATTGTGATTGCAATCGCCTTCTCTTACATTTGTGTGCATTGTGAGGTAGGAGGCTCAAAATATGAGCGGGCATTAAGAAGTGCCCATATAGGTGGTTGTGAATGGATATGAAGTGGTTCTTAAATGGACCTTTGTAGTCTTTGAATGAATGGAAAGAAAAAAGCATTCTTAATGACAAGAGACAATCATACTCTTTGCTTTCCCATTTATCTTGAGAAGTTGCAAGTGAACAGTTCATGGAAGCCCTAGGGACATAAATAGGGACCTATACCGCATCTCATTTGAAAATTCATAACTAATTCAAAAATGATCCAAAAAAATATGAAACAACTTGGGTTAGATGCCAATTCCTCTTCTTTCAAGGAAAATTTACTGAAAAATATTATGAGAAGTTTCACCTACCCAAAATTCAGTTTCAATTTTTAGATGCTCGCTTTATAGAACGACTACCTTACACGATTTAAAAACAACAATTGAATATTTAACCATCCCATGGGAATAAGGCAACCATTATGCATGCAATGAATTCATCTTCCTTCAACCTCAAAGACTCATAGTTGTCCACTATGTGAATTGTGAATGTTTTTGAGAGCTAAATGAAACAAATGAAGTACATCAGAGTCTATTCTTTTTTTTCTTTCTTTTTCCTATATTCTTCAAGGATGGGGACTAGCATGGTCAGTCCATACTTCATGAATTTTGTGCATGGTTTTGAATCAGCTCATCTAGGAATGGAATTATGGAAAGGAAGGAAAACACCTGCGAAAGTGAAGATCTTATGCCCTGAGATCCTTCTCATGTCCTAAAATCTCTTCAGATCTACATGTCCTCAGTCTAATCCACCAGGATAACGAAGAGCTCCGCGTGTGGTGCCGTGTCGTGCTATAGCAAGCGCAAGGTACCGACGTTCCTAGGAACCGGAGGTATATCCGTCGCCAACAACTGCGGATCATTCCATCCCGGATGATGCCGCATCTTCTCTCCACCATTTAAGATTCCCAGTTCCAAGCCGATGGAGCCCTGGAAACTTGAGAAAACAGCCGGAGCCCGGCTCTTTCGTCCAGTACGTTTCAACTACTGAGGTGGAAAAGGATTCATTGGGCGCTGAGCGTTGTTAGTTCCTGCTGCAATTGCAGCACTCCTGTTGGGGATTTCAAGAGGAATCCCACGCAAACGAAGCAGGCGTTGGTATGGAACCGCATGCAAGAGTAATGAGGGATCGAAGACTTTTTCTTGGTGGAGGATTGGAAGCTTATTACGTCACAAGTATATCCTTTTAACATCTGTGGATTCCAACGAGGACGGTGAGATAGTTTCGCAAGTGCAGGGACAAATCAGCAAGCGCCTGCAACAAAAGGAAAGCCTAAGTTGTGGATGGGTGGATGCTTGGGACCTTGTACCCACAAATAGGGGTAGTCACACTTCACTGCACGCCCATTCTGTAAAGAGTAGGGATGTGGCAGCTCCCGTTTGGCTTTCCGTTGGCAAAACATGTTTTGGCTGTGAAATCTTCTCGATGTTGGTTACCCTCCTCTAGAACAAAAGAATGGGAAGACTTCGAAGTTAAATATATTCTCTTGCATTACATTGATCACCCCTTTGTTGCCAATTTTACTATTGTTGTTGTTGTTCTTTGTTGATCATTGTCTCTATTGACACAAAAAAAAGGGGGTGTCACACCTTCTTCACCTAGAATTGCTCCCCATTGGCTCCTCTTCTTGCTCACCAACTTCTCATTCTGTTGCGAAGTTTGTGTAGTGAAGGTGTGACTACCCCTAAAGAAGGCTACAAAAGACTGGAATTGGGTTGCAAAGTCACCATTTCATGAATTCAATGAACACTGTTGTGTGGCTTCTAGACATGGCAAAAGATTCCTACATTATTCCACAATGAAAAGGAACACTTTTGGATTGTCATTGAAAATTTGGAACCCTCTAGCTAGGGAACTAAGTGAACCACATTAGCTATCCAAAAGACAAGAATAGTTCCCCTACTTGGGTCTACAATGGGAAGCTATAGAATTTGCTTTGACTGCCTATAATATATATATTTTATAAAAAAATGAGTTGACCAAAATGCATGCATAATATTTCCTAACTTTCTGTCTTTTTGCTAAGAATAATTGGTGAATTCAATAAGTGTAACTACAAGCAATGACCAAATGGTCCACCATGGGCTTCTTATTTTAGTTGCTAGCTAGCTTCACTTTTAGAATATGTAGAAAAAAATTTGGCTTCTATTGTAGACCATGAATCCTAATCCACTATTATATAAGCTTTTTTTAGTGTATACACTAGATAACTATGGTAGAACCACCCATTCCCAACCAAGGATTCATACCCAACTTATAGGGTGCAGCTATTTCCAACCAAGGTTGGAACAAATTTCTAACCAAAGCTTGGAATGTATTTTTTTTTTCTTTTTAAGGTTGGGACATGACACATGTCCTAATGTAATGAGTAAGAAAGTAGGAAGTGGTGAGTGGGCAAGTAGTTCTTGAATGATTGGAATTGGAAGAGTCTATACATTGAGTAAGGGTCTAGACCAACTTTTGGCTTTCAAAACTCATAGTAATTTCAATTCAAGGCATATAAAATTACCAAAAAAATTGCAATCCTACATGGCAGAAATTATATGGTGCTCCACAACATGTGGGGAATCACTGAAGTGGTCGAGTATGGGTGGTTCTACCATAGTCAAGCCACAGGGCTGCAAGTTGGTTATCCAATAATGTAAGTTGAGCCCTACAAACTTGACCAACATTATCAAATGTTGGAAGTCTACATTTCTCTCAAAACGTGAAGGACAAACCACCGTCACTCTTTCCATTTGTGTACTGCGCCACATGGCAAAGAATGTCAGCAAAGAATTATGAAATTCACACAATGTAAGTTAAGCCCACTCAAATTGCAAATCGAAACTTCGTTAATTTCTTTGCGTCTCCGAAGTGAACTGGTGCTGCTGTTTGAGCATTTCAAAACTTAGATTAGGGGAGAAAGTTAGCAAGGTTCCTCCGTCCAGTTTGTTTTTGAAGATGCCTTTTTCAATCATGACAAATCCATTCGCTGAGTAACGCAACCAATACAACACAGCAATCAAGAGATGAAGCCCAATCAATCAAACTGAATCTAATCTTCAAATGATGGTGAAGATCAGACGCATCCTGGTGGAGGGAACGAACTCATTGAGCTGTAAATTAATGTGAAATTGGTCTCTACGCCAATCATGCGCATACAATAGAAATTGATTCTACAGTTGTAATCAGGTAGCAAAGAATTACCAACCACTACAATGACAGGAAACTATATAAATATCTAGAAATAAGGTTTTCCCTCCAGAGAAACAAGAGGCAATATTTACAACAGATTACCGCCACCCACAGCTAAAATTCAGCAACCTCAAACTCTTGCTAGGATGAGGCATACCTTAATGAATGAATGAATGTATGACTAGAAAAATTATTGGCGGATTCAAAGGTGTGCCGGGGCAGACGGAGATTGAATGTATATCTACAGTAAAATGGAAAAAAAATTCCCAGTTCACAGTAGCATTGGATCGTAGAGATAACGGAAAGTCCAATCATAGGGCTGCACAGACACACGGTGCCGGATGCCTCTCCCAGCTTTCCGAGATTTCCCAGATCGATTCTTCGTACATTCATCCAAAGCTGCTCGCTTCTCCAGGGGCAGTCTGGCAGCAATCCACTCAATTAAAGATTCGGCATCGTGCGAGAAGTCTCGGGCATACCAGTGCAAGATCTTTGGTATCATGATCGATTTCTTCTTGTTCACACCAACAGCGGCCATCAAATAGTCTCGACATGCTTGTTCTAGTTCGGTTTCGACGTTCATCACGGTGTACACACGCAACTGCAGAATGAAGACCACATGTTACAAACTACACAAAACAGCAACCATGTCGATTGAATGGAACTGAAACGCAATACTCACTAAATTGGCAATTTAGATGCATAAGTGGTTCTTCAAGTTCTGCGCAGCTGCAAAAATCTTTGCCGCTTTTAACGGAAAAATGCCACTTTAATGGATAATCTTTACTGATGGGAGTGATCTTGTCTGATTTGACCATTTTGTGGAGTATCACTTCACATAATGACCATTCTTTTAATGTCTTGCCATGGCCTCCAAATACCTAATTGGAGGCCTAACAGTTTGCTTATCAAGAGAAGTGTAAAGCCCTTAGAATCTAAAATTTGACGACGTCCCAGGGTTTGAGGTATGACGTGCAAAGCTAAAAACATGAGCCAAGTACCCTTTACAGAGCTCAAAGTATCAAACCGACAGCTTCAAATATGTAAAGTTGAGATGGAACTTACCACTGGGCTAGACCTGCTTCCACAGCAAAGCGCGAAACTGACCAGCGGCTCTGGATTGTCAAGGGATGATCCAGCAAGTTCATCGCTCTTCTTAATTCTAGGAATGGGTAAAAGGCTTGCCTGGCAGCACGTACCACCGTCAAAATAGCAATAACATATCAGATTCATGTCTTTACAAGTCTGCATGTTGAACATACGAGGGAGGAAAATGGGACTGCATTTTGTCTGCATAGGGTAGCCTGACATACAATACATAAACATCACCATCATGTATATTCTGGTAGAGATAAATAGGGAGAATTTAAAATACCAGGTATATTTTATAGGTAATACGTTACATACAGCAGTTATATGGAACTAATTATAATGGATTTTATTGATTTTATAGATAGAACCACAAAACTGAGGAACAAACCTATCTGGGAGGTTTTGCAGTGAGAGAATGGTAGACATTACCAGTGCGGGTCGATATGAATTGGATCGCAATATGGAGTGCTCAATCATCAATGGACTATATTGATGTCCACCCACAATATACGTCACCTGCAAAAATGAGATGCAAAGATAAAACGAAGTTGCAACTAAAAGATATCCATATAGACTAGATAAGGCAAATAAGCATATGATGACAATATTCCAATGACGAGAATGCAAGACTATCGAGACGTAAGAAGTAAAGCACACCTTATTCATCAGGTTGACCCTCTTATAATGATTCTTGGGCACTCCATATATCAGAGTCGCCTGATGAACACAACCAGAGTAATCCAGTTACCAAAACAGTCTGCCTAGCCAAAAAGCCTCCATAACGAAGGTGTATGTACGTACATAAAACATGAATAATGTTTATTAATGAAATTTAAACCTACAGCATAATTGATACACAAAAACCGCGATTCACATTACTCTTCCTCTGCAGGATCTGATATGTGGCATAAGAACGAAGCGGAGTGTACCACAGGGACTACAGAGAGAAAGTAAGAACTTACATGAAGCATAAGTGTGTTGTAAACGTTGATCCAGAAGGACAAACGTTGCTTATGATCCATATTTTTAGGCTCCACATGCTTCAAGAGTTCCAAAAGGCCTCTAATTCACCCAATGAAGACGGTTTAGTGACAGAAGGACGTTGCACAGATAAAAAAACCACTCACATACAGGCTAATGGAAAGCGTAATACAGCATTGAATTTAACGAGATGTGAAAAGCCTTACTGCAACCGCCGATGGAAAGCAGTACAAGCTTTGATGGCAGACTCTGTAGGAAGCACATTCACTTCCAAACTGTCAGCGTAAACCCCAACATCCCAAGAAGGGTAGACTTCTTTCACACTGTATGGATCCAATGTTGCCTGGTCTCCTTTGTGTTCCACCAGGGTTTCTGCGACTGAGAAATCCTGTATCATGGTATCCGAAACAATTACAAATAGCTCCAGCCAATTCGACATCAAGAACATTTCCAGTTTAAAGGTCATGACCACACTTTTGAAAATATTACCTGCTAGAAGACGAAGCTGGTTAGCAAGATATAGTGAGATGACCTTTCATTGAACTATTATTATGAAATAAATATTCAATTTTGAAATTGACCTAAATCAAGCACAGTGAGTGTTTTTAGGTGAATTTTGTAAAGTCAACAAAACTTTGACATACATAATTCCGAGACTCTATGTTCAATTGTTCTGAATTTTTTTCAAAAGTGTTAAAAAGAATATTCCTTTTCGTGATACTCCAGCAATCTAATTTTGAATTCCTTCAAGCTAAAAAAATAAAAAAAAATGGGTACAGTTCACAGCTTGATCTACTTTGCAACAATGGCGAAAGTCAATGATCCAGTCATGGGAAGGGTAAGCTTTGGCTTCATTTTGGTATTCACTACTATATCCAAACAAGAATTTGCAAAAGAACAAGTAACAAACGAGTCTCAAAAATAAGGAAAAAAATGAAAACTACTGCGATCATTATACGTCATGACTGAAGCACATGAAAATGATTTTTTGGTTTTGAGAAACGTTTAACATCAAAGGAGTGCCTGCAACACGTCAAAGCAATTGGATATTCTTCTTCCATTCGTAGAGTATACATGTGATGAATATTTGTCAAGAGCTTACTTGAGAGGATCGTCGACCAAGTTTTCGCTTAGCCGAGCTGAAATCGGAACCAGTGCGGGCCACTGCACCAACCGAGAGTGACTCTGCTGCTCGTTGATGAAGTAAAACCACAGTTCGCACTAGCTCTTCAGACAAATCATTTGGGCGGTGACTAAAATCACTAATGTCTGCGTCCGAATTAACGACCCGCACAGTTGATGCACCTGTGTGTGAGTTGTCCTGAGTAACAGAAATCTATGTCAGATTCCAACGATTGTCCCAAGTTCCAGCTTAGATCTCACGTCATACTCCCGCTTCAAAAATGTTCTAGTTATTGAAGCTAAGTCAAAAACATGCCTTTTCCAATTAAATTGAGACATGCATCACCAACCTGAAGCAACACGTCGTCAGTGCACTGCAAGGCGTTGAGGACACCAAATCCACTTTTCACAGACCGCAACTTCGATGTTGTTCGACCAATCCATGTGTGCTCCTGTGTTCCCAACTCTTTGGCTGGGCTCTCAATGTTAGACAGTCTCTCATCCTGCATTGAACATATAACTTTCAGTCATGTCGCTACAACAACCAGGTAATCAAACAGTACAAAGCATGATGAAAAGGAGGCGAAACTGGGGCAAGCTAGCAGGCCAACATTCAAAACGCAACATTTTTAACAGCCAACCTGTCTGTTGTCCGATTCCTGCCCGTTTGCCAGGCTATAATTCAATTGAGCCATGTCAGCATTGGACTTCTGAAATGTTCCATGTACAGGAGGGAGGCCTGCATCTTTCTTTGGACGCTCTTGGTCCACTCGTGCAACTTTTCTAGAGTCCAAAGATGTAAAGTTATTCAAAATGCGTTGTGTGGTATGTGCCTTCAGTCGCGAGGTGACATGAAACTGCAAGATACAAAAAACCATTGAATATGCTAAGAATGAATTAGGATTCAGTTACCTTCCCAACAGCTAGCTGACATTACTAGTGGTATTTTGAGAGGGTCCTCTTCATATGTCATGCCACATGGACATCTTAACAATCTATACCAAAAAGGGATAGTGTGACCTCCTATCACGTTGAAAAGTGGAAATGCGTGAGAACTTACCTCAGAAAAACAACGCTGGCAGAAGTATTCCTCGCAAGTTGTGCAAAATAAAGCGGGGGGAGAGTTTGTGATGCCACGTGTAGCACATACTGCACATCTACCCATACAATTCCAGAGTCATTATGCAGATATAACGACAATCTACTCTGCAGAGGCATGATAGTAGTAACGTCGCATCCTATCCTTGAGAGTCAAGCTACTGCTGGTTGAAAAACAGAACAACGCATGCAGGGACAAGCTAGGATAGGAGCTGTCACGTAATTCTATGGCCAAGGAAGTTGTGAAAAGCAGCTGCACTGTACCTGTCGGGCACATCTGAAGGCTGAGTGATCACTGTATCGGTCCCTGCTTCAGCAACCAGTAGCTGTCAATATTGAACTTCAATGACTGAAAAAACAGGAGCATAATGTTCTATAGCAGTTGGCAAGGATGGGCTCCTAGAAGGCACAGGCACCTTGAATAGATTTGGGTAGTAGCTAGGTTGAAGCCCTGGATGACTTCTTGAGGTACATGGCAACGGGGAGAGGCTTTAGGACACCTACTTAACCAGCCCCTCCCTCCAAAAAAGGGAGTTCAGGACGAGAAATTAGAAACAATTATGTACGCTGTCATGACTCCGCAGTCTTAGTATTTCATTGACTAAATGTTACATACCTGGAATGTGCCTAGTTCCGAACTGCTCAACGTTTTGATTGCCTAACTCCATCTGTATTAGCCATATTGAGCCGTAAATTATAAACGCAAAGAGCAGATTCGAAGCATTCAAAATAAAGCGAAGTAATATAGAAAATCCATATGCCAACATCTTAACAAAGTCAATAGTGAATCAAGTATGAAGAATTCAAATAGTTACTGTACCACATCTCGACGCAACTACCGAATACTGAGCCCACAAACTGACCCAGATCAGTCCTAAAAATGTGACCCAATGGACAAATAATTTCAGACAAATACTCACTGATGTTAATAGGAAAAGGGGACAAGAAAACTTGAAGAACACATCAATCTCTACATTACAGAGTCTCAGCCTCACCTCAGCCTCGAAGTATTCAGCTTCAATGTCACTGGAATCAACCGTGGAATCATCATCGCTGTCATCAGTGTCCTGGGAAGACGGCCCTTCAGGCTCTATGAAGACTTCCTGCCCTGTCCTGGGATCAATTAGAGGTGGTTGTTTTACGGTCGCCTTTAATCTTTGCCGTCCCAGGGCTTCCCGAGAACATATCTGCACAAAAAACGGGCTTTCATAACTAAACCAAGCGATTACCAAGCTCAAATCAGCAAAGTAGAGACGATTCAGAGAGAAGGAACATCCATTGACATTAGCATATATAGATACCAATTCACATCTTCCATCTACTTGCACCAGTTAAATGCTCCAGACAAGGAAGCAGTACCTCCTCAAAAGTGAGATCGAACCACTCATCCAGCCAACAGAATGCATTGCGGTGAGTGAGAAGCACGATCTGGATACACAAGGAGTAAGTGAGCACGAGAAAATGGTATACGACAAATTCACAAGGAAATGGCATAATAACTGAGGTCAGCAGAATTTTGACTACTACTAATCCTTCTCCGAGCTATTTGAATCTTCTTTCCAAACAATACTTTTAAATCAATCTGAGTTTCGTGGTGCACCTGACGAATTCCATTCATCATCAGTTTCTCAGCCCGGTTCTGTACACCCCAATAACTGCAGAGTACATAAAGAGTCAGTCAATCAGAGAAGAACAACAGATTTGTAAACATCAATGACCGTCCCAGAGTAGGTGCCAGGTCTCAAACCAACCAGAATCTGAAACATGTCCAGAACAAACTGTTTCTCCAATAAAAGCGAGTAATCTGCAGCAAAAATCGAATCTAGACATACATCTCAAAAGACCCCCCAAAAGATTGGCAAAGTTCTTAATGATAATAGCCATTAAGTTCATACAGTCCTCATGTTGAGTTAATAATAAGAAATGTTATTTTAATACAAATGATGCCAACTAAATGCTATTGCGATGTTAGTGTCATTCGTATTTATCTTGATATAACATTGGCAACTATTCAGTTAACATCAAAGTTAGCATTAACCTGACATTAACTCAACAGTATCGCAATATTGACCCAACGTTCTTTAGGATTAACATTACTTACCATTAATAACTTTGTAAATCTAATAGGGGGGTCTTTTGGGTGTAAGTGTGTACGACTGCATTTCCTATGTAGAGTAGGGTAAAGTGCATCTCGGCAGCTCTACGTAGCTAACATGTTGAAGCAACAGGATTCAAAAGGCGAACTATATATAATTATATAGATGCATATGCGGCAAGTCTACGAAAGCTTACAAAGTGGGATTTGCTGCTGACCACATCCTTGTGAACAAGGGGTGGACAGGAGCTGTTACCTACTTGGCTTCCACTTTGACCAATTTGTATGCACACATCGTCGGTACCGTGTTATCACGCCAGCCCTTCTTGAGAGGTCCTCGCCTGTTTCAACCCAGCAGTCACTGTTAGTTGCGAAACCTTCAAAAAAATTTACGAAATGGTCTCATTTTGAGGTACTAAAAGCATCATGTGAAAACTACTGGATACTGAACAAGCTTACCCAGTTTTCTTAGAAACATAAAGCTTCGGATCCAATTCTGATCGATAGTCTCGTTTTGGGACCTGCGAGCAATTTGATTGTTAAATCTTTTTTCAGAGCATACTGCTAGCTCATTTGTAGTCTACTACTTGTTGTTAGACACTTTCAAAGAGGATTGCGAACAGATTCTCATGTTTGGATCTGTCCCTCAATACCGGTATACTCTTTGGAAAACAAAATTTATGGAAAGTCTGCTGTGCATTACACAAAAAGACTGTAGGCTAGTAACATAACGTTCACCAAAAAACATGAGACCTATATTTAGTACCCTACACTTCAGCACTCGGTCCTCCAGTTTGCCGCACTGACGACGCAAGCAAGATTAAATTTTATAGATGAGCATCAAGTCTGATTATACCGTGCAAAAGACATGTACATTGTTCACCTCGCCCTACACCAATTTTGCAGGGCTGAGGTTGGAAATGACAAGTCAGACCAAAATCTAAAAGTGATTCACATCTCCCAACAACCTTGGCATAATTAGAAGAGAGGTGACTTACATCGTCAAAAGCAATGTCAATCATGTCAACTTTGCGGATGGCAAGTTCAGCGTCGGTAAGGTTATGAATGTTCTCCGTTGAGCCGTCGTCGTTCGCATGCATGCTGAACATTTCTATTTTCAGCTGATAACAGATTCAGAATTCAACTTTCCATTAATAATTGGAATTATTTACAGGTGAGGGTTCCGATCAGAATGACTGCAGATTTAAAAATAATCTCATTAATGAACTTACCTTGTTGAAGAACGGGATTGATATCGTTGTTCGTAAGTATGGATATGCCAACCATGTCTTCTCATCAATAATCAAAGCATTTGAAGGCACCAACCGTGTCACCTGCCACCGCAACGTTTTCTCCAAAAATAAGTGGTCGCCAATAACATCTCACAAGCAGCTATGTAACAGACAGTCACCAAATCAGCAGGAATCTTTTCAAGGAAGCTGCTAGACAAACAAAGTGCCTTACATCAATGTGTGCTACAAAAATTATACTACCCCATATTCATGTCACATTCATGGAAAAAAAGGCTTCAGGAGTACAGAACATGACAACATGGCAAAACGGTAGATACCCAATCCGGTAAGCGGTCTCCAAGACGATAAAGACTGTGCGTGTAGATTCCCTCGCCCCAAGTCTCATTCTCATACGGCAATGTAGAGAGAAGCTGCAAACATAGTCAACGATGGTCAGATAACCCCGAAATGCCCAGAAGGGCTTCTCGAATTTACTGCCACATAAATACAATTTCGGTCAATTCATATAATTGGGACCTCTACTGGAGTCGTCCAATCACAAAAATGAACAAAATCAAGAAGGATGTGAGCTTTTGAAAAAAAATCTCGTACCAAAGTTTACAGTTTACTGTCCGTCAATCCATGAGGATTTGTTCAATTAGAAAGGTTTTTAATTCGACGTATGTAGAATGCATGTTTTTACGTATTGTATTCAAAGTAACGTAAGATTCATTTCATCAGTCAAAATCAAGAAAAAATAAAAATAAGTTTGAATTTCAATCTTGATGTCCTCCTTTGAAGCAATAAAAAAAATCAATCTTGACAAAACATCAAATTTTTACTTCATTTTCACATAACCTATGATTCCCAAAAGAGATATTGCAAAAATGTGCTTAAAAAAACACATGAAAATGACCCTCAAAGATGAGAAAACCGCATGACGTTTAATGATTAAACAATCATGAGCTGAACTATTCAACTTTACGCAATTACGTAACCAATTTCTGGAATAATGAACTGGACAATTCAACTTTCTACAATTGCATGAGCAATTTCTGGAAATTGATTCAAGTGAGACACACACCTGACCACCTTGGCCCTCTGAGGTGTTCAATTCATTAGTCTTGAAGTTGGCAAAACGTTGGCCCCTCTTGAATTCTTCCACTGTCTCCCAGAAAATATACATGTCAATGCAGTGCGAGTAAGAACAGCTACAGGCGCTCTTCTAAAACAAATTCTTCACTAAGAACTTGTAAGTAAGAAGGAGTGAGTATGTTGGTAAAAAAAAGAAATGAAATCGGAAAAAAGAAAGCCCACACATGACCTACTCAAAACTGCTAAAAAAAAGTATGAGGTCCAACTTGGGTGGCTTGGTCCTCTAGGGGCTTAAGCCCAGCGCGATGTGACCCCACAAAGTATTTGGACAGTCCGTCCAGATGTACAATAGCCAAGTTGATTGCTCGGAAAGAACAAACTTGCAACAACAATTACGTACCTGTCAGTGGAAGGACAACGCGCATTTCTGTTATGTGGACCATGTTGCTTCTAATAGCAGTAGCAAGACGACGCAATGTCCCTTAATACAAATGCCAATAGCCACTATTCCACCTCATAGGCCACGAGAGCTTGAATCCAAGGCTAACCCTAGATCTAATGACGAGCCTGAATCCTGTAGTGCTGTAACGTGGTTTGCAAAGTCCAACTCAGGGAAATCAACATCGAACTCCTTGTGTCTGCAATCAAATAAAATTCAAAAACAATCGTCATCAACCTGAAGCCATAATGCCAAGATTGTAATATGTCGTCATCGATATCAAATGCCTAAAATCGTCTGCAGTAAGCCTCCAAAAATGATAAGCTACACAACATTAATGCAAAAAAAGGAACACAAAAGAGCTCATACAAGTAGGTTATATCAAAGGTTATGGAAAGTAGTATACAGAGCAGACGCAGAAAACCCTAGCTATATCCAGGCACAAAAGATTGGCAGGCTTTTATTCAGCATAAATCAAGTACAATGATGCATTCTCGAACAATATTCGATACGAATGGACACCCCAACCCCAGGTAACCCAATTTCAGGTTGTTGCAATCAACGTCATTTTCATTGAAAACCGTGGATCATATAGTCTCGTAATACTTGATGAGCCTAACAAAGTAACAAGATGTTGCAAAACATCCTTTCACAGAAGTCAATCTTCGATCTGTAATTGGGATCAATAATGATGAACATTGGGTAGAGTGCTGCTCAGGAGACATCCACTGCATGTTCTATGGAAAGAATGTACCAATGGTGTACATTTCAGGGGATAGTGTCCCCTGAGCAGGCTCTCGTCTCCACTTAGCACTCTTCAGGAAGAAGAAAAGGCACTATTTCGAGCACCATTCGTCTCACCAGAGCAAGCGTAACCTAGTTTCTGGAAAGCTCATCTGATCACGTGGGAGGACCGTATTCAGAAACATGTACACACTACAGCAGAATACCTAAATCCAATTGGCAAGCAACTAAGTCCACTGCTGTCGTTGGAAACTTCTAAAGAGAACACACCAATTCCGATGTGAATTAAGTAAGAAAAGAAAAGAAAAAACTGAAACTCATGACATCATCTGAAGCGCACACCAGGTTCCCATGAATGTCCAAGAGTCAATTTCCTAACACAACATTTCGAACACGCGTTCTTTTCATCTACTCAAAGGCTTCCCGTACGATTGTAAAACATACATAAATTGAGGCCCTACTGCAAAGACAACAAGAACTCTCACTTCCATTCCAAATGGCACTTGAGAATCCTAACTCTTCGCAATCCTTCGTTGAGACGAACAAGAACAGTGATCGAGTTATGAAAATGCGCAAATTCTTTGCGCTACCAAATACCTCTTGCCGAGAATCACAATGTAAGAGAGTGAACGTGAACGTGAACGTGAACTCCAACTTCCAGACATGAAATCATTTACACTTTCTTATTACGAAACTAATGCAAAAGCTCGAAGCAATTACCAGAATGAGAACGAGTGTACAAACCGTTGGCCGCGAGGTATCGCGGCCAAAGAATAGGATCCACACTTCGTTTTCGATGAAATCACAAAGGAAGTGCGTCCCGGCGAGAAGCCAGGCTCCTGGTGAGAACACTTACCAAAGACCGATTCAAACGCGTACACTTGGCCTCCTCTGCACAATAAAGCACAATACGACTTGCGTTCTTGTCAGAATGCATAGGATTCTCACTGATTTTTGTCTTCGAGTAGATATAAGTGTCAGGAGCTTCAGAGCAGCAGCACGAAAACGGACAACCGGCACAGAAATCGCCACCTTGACGAGCTCAGCTTTCTTCGGCTGCAATTGCGGACTCTCTCCTTACGAGGTCTCATCTAGGAATATCATAGATTTTGAAGCACGAATCTACGGCTTGAGGTCCCATCCAAGAACGCCATAAACAGGAGTCTAGGATTGGGAAAAGCCTCTGAGACTCCGTCCTCATTCCAGACCCCTCATTCCAGTGAGATATTCCGGAGAATTCCAGGAATCTATGGTAGTTGTAGATGACCGAACGTTCCAAACTGTTTCATTGCAAGTTCCAATATTTTAGTCGTTGAATCTAACTTTTAGATTATCTTGTCGATTTAGATATGGGACATTAGAGTTAATCATAAAGATAACCCTAGTTTGACAAGGAGTTGCCAAAGGAAGGCTTAACTAAGAATAGTACAAAAGAAACACAACAATTCCATCACACTCCAATTTGGATGCTTTCATGAGTTTCGTCCTTTGTTTCTCTCAAACTCCAACTCCTAGTCCTTCGTTGCACACACTTTACAATGAACTCTTGTTTCTTGGGGCTATTTTCAGTTTGGTGAGTGCCAAATGTGCATCCACGAAGGTCTCAATTCAAAACTTGAAATGAATGCAGTCTATACATTTGGGGTGACAAAACACAATTCTTTCCAAGATGAGAACTCTCCTTCTCCCACCAATTTTTTTGTTGGCTTTATCCAAATGAAAAGAGATTATGGCATAAACCATAGTTTCAGAATTTGAGTTTTCAAATCCCATCTACAACCACATTCATAATGTGGTTGAGGTTTGGTTGGAACGGGGATGTGGTTAATAATAAATTACCCTACGACACCGCCTCTCGGTTACACCGGTCTTGTTCATGATGATTTGAAGTTCCTGTAAAATATTTGAATTTTTCTTTTTCTTTTTCTTTTTCTTTTTCTTTGTCGTTCTTGTTTAATACGTTAAAATGGAATGTTCTGAGTCTGTTTGGAGTTAGCTGAACTGAACCGCTTCGAGACCCGTGGCCTGAGGTGTCAGAGCTGCTATGGCGCGGTTGCATGAGCAGCCATGTGGCACAAAAGTGGAACACTGACGGACCTCCCGTCACTGACTCAGTTAACCCGAGGTGGGTGGGGTGGGGTAAAGTGTCCTAACCGCTGAAGTGAATTTCCCGCGAATGGGTGGTTGGGTCCCGCGAAAAGAAACCGCGAAAACTGAACCCTTCCCTCCTTCCGTCCCAAGAGCGCGTGTAAAATAAAAGACCTCTTATTAACCCCTTGAGCGCCCCCAGAGGCCAAAATGTGGCCTCTTTGACTTGGAAGGTTGTCCTTGTTTGACTGTTATTATCTTTCAAACGGTACGATCAAATCGTTAGTTCATTTCCATGCACATTTGGATCTCTCTTCACTATCAATCGGTACGGTCAATATTTTGAATGGTAGTTTAAGGGGAATGAGTTCCAAAGGGTTTGGATTTTAGTGAATTTGAATTGAGCATTCAGGGGTTAAGAGCACCACCACTTGTCTTGCAAAAAAGTGGTTGGTAAAATGCCAGGCCTTCCATTCTGCAGGCCGGGGTGCAATGAGCCTCACTGGTTGAAGGCCAAGAGGCCAACCAATGAGGTTTTATGTGGTCCAATAATTTTTGTAGTGGTCATTTCTAGTTTTGATAATATTAAAAGTTTTTATGATTAGATGAGAGGTTTTGGGAGGGGGGACCACTTCTTGTCCTTGTTGTTTTGTAAGCCAGTGGGGGCTTACAAAATGGCCCCTATATGCAAGCCCTCCCTCTTAAGAAGTCATCCGTTTTGCAAGACGGGTGGTGATGCTCTAAGAGCATCACCACTTGTCTTGTAAAATAGGATGGTGATTTGGCTTGCAAAATGGGGGCCATCCATTTTGCAAGTGGGTTAAACATGTCTGCCCCACCCATAACCTCCTGAAAGCTTGAGTTTGAGATAAAATCATTGGTGCGGAGCGAATGCGGGCGATATGAAGTGTTGTGGTAAATTTGTTTTTTTTTAGTTTTGTAAGCCCAAACTTGGCCTCCAAAATGATCCCCATTTGCAAGCCAAGGGTGGTTTGCAACCCCGGCCTTCAAGCAAGTCATCCATTTTTTAAGAAGGGTGGGACATTTTGGAGGCCACTCTTAACAAGTCATCCATTGGGGAGGACGGGTGGCCATGCTCTCAAGCAAAAGGTTCTAAAAGTGCACGGGCTCTAAAATCACCCACCTCTTCAAATGTACACTCTTTGTACATGTTTCTTTTTTTAACCTTCACTAATGTACAAATTGTGTGCATTTGAGGAGGTGGACAATTTTAGAGTCCTATGCCTTTTCAACTTCAAAATTTAATTACTAATTCCACAAAGCTCCAAAAAATAAAAAACAACTCAAGTTAAATGTCAATTCCACCTTGAATAGGGGTATTAAGGGAACCAAAAAATTAAAGGGACTTAATGCAAAAAATTGTAGATGTTTGAAACATGATGTACAATTCTTAGACACTTTAATAACTCTTGACATATAGCAAAGGTAGATATTTATATAGTGTGTAATGTCAATTAATTAATATGGGTCTTCTTAAAACCCTATTCAGTGCACTTGTCTTTCAAGAAAAATTTATTGAAAAATATTTCAAGAGGCTTCACCTCTCCCAAATTTAGTTTCAACTTTTAGGTGGGCAATTTATGGGCCTTCTACCTTATTTTGTACTTGATTAATTTATCTTCTACACCCCTCCAAGCTAATTTGGGGGCTCTAATTGTGAATACAAATTCAAAATTTGTAAATTATATCGTGTGTGGCAACTAAAAGGTTTCAATGTTTCCTCTCAAAGACGAGCAAGGGGAGCGGTTCACTGCAATCTTAAAAAAAACCATTTTTCAATATAATTTTTTTTAAATCATGGCATTTTGATGTTATATTTTGAACATTTGTAAAATTAGTTATGAATGTTTAAAGTCCTCTACTATTTGGGCATCTACTATTTGGGCACCTACTATATTTGTGTTTTTGTATAGTACAAAGCATTTATCATTTGTCCTTAAAAGGATGCTCAAAGATTCAAAATGATATTATGTAAAAGAGAACTAACACAACTTCTTAAATATTAGAAGATGTTTGAGGACAAAAAGACTTTGGGTTCTAATGAGTTCCCGGACTATGGAAAACTGTAAGAACTCTACCAAATTAGCAATTTGACATGGCTACAATTGTGCCACTTCAAATAATATTAATTAATGAATAAATTTTAATAAAAATTTTAAAATATTTATTTATATATTTTAATAATTTAAAAATAATAATCTTAAATATTCTGATGCATTCCAAGGTTGGCGAATAGGCCTAAAATAAAATAAAATAAAATAAAAAGTCAATTTTGTATGGATTCTTGAAACTTTGACATAAGGTATGAACGTCTTTCATTTTTATCCCCTAATGACGCAAGAGACCATTTTCTAGTCATTGTTCTTCTTTCTTGAACTAAACTAAATCAACCTATGACAAGTAGATTGATTGGTTTGCCTTGTTGACATATTTGAAAATTTTTAATTTTTTTTCCATAAACAAGCAAACATGAGAAATGAGGAGAGCAACTGAAATTTAATTCTTTTTGACAAAGTATGAATTTGTTACAAATTTTCTAAGTGAACTGGTCAAATGGCTCAAAACAATCTCTAGACTACATCCAAAACCATCAATAACTATACCCATGGTGGTCATCAAACCACCTAGTACAGTTATAATATTTTCTAAGTCCTAGCATGGTTGAAATATTTTCTAACATGGACATGACATAAAAGAATAAAAAAAAGGTAGTTCATGTAATAAATTACACTAGAAAGTTGCAAGTTCTTAAAACAATCTCTAATATCTCCAGCACTATCACACAAAACATTGATTTTAGTCATTAACCTACCTAATGAAGTCTTGTTTACATTAATTAGAAAAAAACTAACATAAATTGATGGAAAATTGTAATGGGTTGTTTGATAGATGTTTGTATTAGGGAGTTTACCTATCATGGGCTAGTTTACCTTACTTGTTTTCAAATTTTGAGTTTTTTAAAAATAGATTGCATTATGAATTAAATGGTAGTAGTTTCATCAATTCTAAGGTAAACTCCATCTTGTGGAATTTTTTAATATTGCCAAGTGATAGTAGGAGTGTAGTTTGCAACTTATGTTTTTGGATTTAGTTTGGGCATAGACTAGAATGTCAATCAATCAATGCTATTGCTGCCCACTTCAAAAATGGTAGATTCAAAGAGCTCAAGAAGAAGATAAATGTGCACATTCTTGTTTTTCTTACAAACACTACTCTCATTTTAGTAACCACCACAATTGCAAGCTCCACCTAAAATTGCAAATGTTGTAAAATTTTAGATGAGCATTTTCAACTCTCTTATTTTTTATTAGGCACAAAAGGTCTTCACTTCAAAATATTCTCACTAAGATATATATGCTCCTTCAAAGTGCGCTACCATGTTTTTCTATTGATTCAAATATAACTTCAAAATTAAATGTCTATTAAATAGTGCAATCAAATAATCTGAATTTTTTTGAGTCGCTCACTTTCAATGTGAATTAAAAGATCCTATGGTTACATTCTATTTGATTTTAAGAAAAATGAGCAAAATAATTGCTCAAGTTCTTAGCAATTCAAAACCATTTTGAAAGTACAACCCCTTAGGTCATTAGGGGTTAATCCCTTGGGTCGTTAGGGATTAATCCCTCAAGGCCAGATAACTTTTTGACAATGGAGGTTTTCAGTGAATTGTCCTACATCAAATTTTTTTACACATTGATGTGCTTGAAAGTTTTAATTTCAACTGCACAAAAACAAAGACTGATTTGTCTAGCATGCATGGAATTATTTGTGAAAATTACCTATCATTGGATTTTTGGATTGTAATAATTTTAAATGATCAACTTCATAAGCAAATTTGAAATGTAGCTTTGAGAGAAAAAAATATAAGAAAATGAAAAATGCTTTTTTACCCTCCCAAAAAATTGTACAAAAATCTAAGGCAAATTTTGAATTTTGAAATTTTTAAAGTGAAAAATAAAAAAACATTCTCAAATTTGTGCACATTTTAAACAAAAGGAGTAGAAAGCCAAAACTAATCAAGTTGGATTCTTTAAAATTATTATTTTTTTATATAAATCAATTTTTGAAATTTAGCAGTTGATATTATTAGCATATTGTTTGAAACATCTTCAAAAATTTGGAATCATTCTAATTATTTTGTGCTCTTAATCATACAAGATTAAATCTTTTATTTTTTAAATTGTTAAAAATAAAAATTTGAAAAAAAATTCTTTAGTATGGAATAAAATAGTCTTCCTAATTAATGAACCAAAACAAAATAGAAATTGGAATGTTAGAACATGAAAATTGGACTAAAAATCTCCAAGAAAATGTTTTTTTTCCATCTCTATTATTCCTTTCATTGGAAAATATAATATTTGCTCCTTTTTTTAGTAGACTAATGAAAGCAAAAATTGGCTTGTTACAATGCATGTTATTTTTCTACTATCAATCTTCACTATGCTCTTCAAAGAGAGGATTATATTTTTTAATCCTTAATGGCATTTTTACCACTAGAACATTCTACTTTTTTGGTCTATTAGGGCTTTGAATTAGGTCTCTAAATATCCTTAGTAATGTGCTTGCTATTTGGATAATTTCCACAAATAGTTTGTTTGGCAAAATTAGGATTTGCATTCTCCTTGCCATGCTATTGAGAGCAACTTCTTGCTTTCTATTTTAGGGTTGCTAATGAACAATGTTCAATTGTGATGGAGCTTTGAAGGTTTGCTTTGGATCTCTCTATTTGATATATAGTGTAACCTCCCATAACTAATCAAATAAGCTATCGTGGGCATGATTTGGAGTTCAAAAAGGGAAGGAAATATTTATATAGTTGCGGAGATTGAAATAAAGGGGAAGGTAGAATATTTCATAATTTTATCACTTGAAGTGAATTTATAATGAATGTTAGAAGGCAAAAAGAGTTGTGGATCCATATCCATTGTATAGAGTCTTGAAAAACTATTCAGAAAGGGAGTAATAGATGTTCACTGACAAACGAAAAATGAGCGCCATGTATTATGGCATTTGGATGTGACAGACTAACGACTACCAATATTCTGGAAATTAAAAATGAGCTACAATATTTTTTAGTGGTGACAAGGTAGGTGTGCATGGCTATGATTTAGTGGACTAGTAGCCGTTCAACTAGTGATCCGTTCAGCGACCTTCAATGGCTTCAACAGCTTTGTTGTATGCAACTTCTTGGCGCTTAGGTTCCTGCTCTGTGCCAACAATAGAGATGTCTTTGATGTCTTTTGCTCTAGCTATTGCGACAACTCGTGCGGCAATGATGTGTTCGGAGATTGCTATGGTGCCTTACAGGCTGGTCGCAGAAGCCATCGCATGTACTAGATAAGTCCACTTGCAGAGAGGTTTGGGATAGTATAGTTTTAAGAAATAGGTAGAAGGGAACATGTAAAGAAGGGTAGTTTGTGATGTCGAGGAAAATGCTAATTGCAAGCCTATAAGAAAGTGCTAGAAAGGTTACGTAGGGTGTGCGGCAAGATCGAAGGGCGGAACCATATGATGGACGTAGTTGGCAATGGAAGGAACCCAAACATGCTAGAGATGTGGTTGTCTTAAATGTCAATATTGTCATAAAGCACGTCTTGTCTGGCATCTATGTCTATTGTTTTTTGTCACTTTTTGAGGAGGCGTTCAATTTTTTCTTGGCTATTTTAGCTTCGTGGAGTTCATGGGCTTCCTATTGTTGTCGTGCCTTCATTTGTCATAACTTTGTCCTTTGCCTTTTTATTTTTTATTTTTCTATTGCTTTGATTTTCTGTTGCTCTGCCTTCTTTGCACAACTACCACTATAAGAGAAGTGGATGTTTTTTAGAAAAACTTTAGTAAGGAATACCTTTAATTCGGTCATATTACTAGACAATCATGGTGGATAGTAGAAATTGGTAAATATGGTTGGACATTGCTAATCAATCAATGAAACATATTAAACGATGGTATTTTTGGTTACCAATCTGTTGCATGATTCCTTTAGCTACTAATTGTGGATTGAAATTCTTTTATCCTTGTAGACAAAAATTTTAGCAAAATTTTAGTAGTTACAGGAAAAGGGAGCCTATTAGGGGCCCCTTATTTGTAGAAAATTAAAATACACGTAAAAGTGTAAATAGGGATATTTAGGTAGGATGAATGGATTTTAAAAAAAAAATTGGATGAATGGGGTGTGAGCTTGATCTATGTCTATTGCTTTTTGTTGCCTTGAAGAAACAATGAAATAGATTGGAGTGCTCCACATTACCGAGTTCTAAAATTTAAATTTTGAGAACGACGACAGAGCCCAATTGGTGTAGCCATTCAACAATTCAACTGCAACTTGGATTCAAAGAGTAGCGATGGAGCTGAGAAACTGGTTGTCGGAGCAGCTAGATGGAGCAATGAAGAAATGAAATTCAAGATGAATCAAGAGCCCTAAAAAAATCAACGATCGAAGTTGCGACATTGTAGCATCAAGGATCTTCCATCTTTGAACAATTACTCCATCACAAACCAAAAATCAAAATTGAAAGATTTAGCAATTTTGACTTGTAGTGTAGTCTAATGGAAACCATGATCTTCAAATCACAATAACTTTTGATAGTCAAGGAGTTAGAGGGTGTGACTTATATCGTTGGAAAGAGGAAGGAAAATTAGTCAAAATGCGCATTGAAATTTCTTGAATCAGGCAAGATTCAAGAATTGCATGAGATATCAGTCACCAAAGTTGTTGGCCGTGACCGTAAACTGGTCTGAGAAGTGGTGTTTGTGTTGGTTCCTTCATCTGTCGATTGGAGTGAAGAAAAATTGGAGTTTGCGATTGCATGTGTGATGGAAGAGGGGGATTGACACTAGTAGAATCACCTCTTTATCTAAACATGAGTTGTTTAACTTGACGTTGTTTACCTGAACGTTCAATGTAACAACCCCATGTTTTTATGTCATTGAAGATGTTACAATGAATGTTAGTGGATGTCATTGTAACATCTTCAATGACATAAAAACATAGGGTTGTTACATTGAACGTTCAGGAAAACAACGTCAAGTTAGACAACTCATGTTTAGATAAATAGAAGATTCTACTAATGTGAGAATTCAAAATTAATTGGGAAAAATTTGAAGTGGATTCACAAATTGTAATTTGCACCGCGCGGACAACACCTTGCGAGGAGGAAATTAGGGATTTGGTGCATGGCCATAGGATAAATCACGCGGTCATAGGGGCTGATCATCATGGTCTTAGGGTCCTGACCACAGATATAAATCTAGTTGCTTAGTATTAGGATCATAGACCACAATTTTGGGCCTTCCACTACACGGTTGTAAGTATTGTTTTGGTATGATCTTAGGCTTATTTTTGCATGGTTTTAGGTTCCTTGTCTATTTCTTTGTAAAATTTAAATGTTTGATCTTGGAGTTTATATGTTTAAACAATTTATAAATTATTCCAATGTTGTGTATGTGAAATTTAGGGAATTAACCAGTGTTAGTTTGGACTCTTTGCCTTGAAAGAGTTGAAAAAAAGCTTAAGGAGAAAGACAAAATTTGGATATAAAACTTAAATTCACTATACTCTGCATTAACTAAAATTTTTTGACTTAGAATTGACAGACTTAGACATTTTGCATTAGATTTGCTCATGGCAATCACTTACTAGACTATTTGTCCTATGCACATAAAAAATAATTACTGAATTATGTGTACTATTTTCAAAGTATTATCTTGGAATTAATTAGGTCTTAGAGTATTCATCGCATAAGACGATTTGTCCAACCTAACTTATTGCCCAGACCAGTTGCCTTCTTTATAGAATTCTAGATAGGATTGGGACTTTATATGTCTTATACATTGATAAAGGACTGAGAACAAAATTTCAATCCCTAGGAATAAGAATGTTTGTATATTACAAATCCAAAAATAGGTATATTTCAAATTTAAAGTATTGTTCTATTTGAAAATGACATTAGTCACATACACGATAGACTGCATAAACCTTTTCCTATAAGAACTCCTATACTATTGTTTTCTTTGGTTTTGTGAAAAAAGACAAAATTTAGATTACAATCGTTGTGTGGCAGTTTCTTCATAGGTTCTTGTTGTTCTAAAATATGAACAAAAGGGAGTAATAATTTGTGTGGAATACTAGTCTCTTGTGACTATCATAAGTTCATTAGTAATTTTTTTCACATTGCAAAACAACAACTACTATAGTGGATGAAATTGAGTTTATCACATATGATATAGTTCTTGCGTTGCTTCTCTATTCCACTTGTAATGCATGCACATAGATGGATAATTTTTGTAATTTTGAAGGGCCAAAGAGGATTGTATCATCAATGAAGATCCTAGTGCTTTGTTGATAGACTCAGTCTTCATCTAACTTTAATCAAATAAAAAGATAGTTATTTTGTTGCTTCTTGATTACACTAAAATGTTGAATTAGACAAAGAATACTTGTCCTAGTCAAGAGAGACAAAGTGCTTTTATGTACTTGGAAACTCTAGTTCCTATAATAGGTAGTTAACTAGTGCGTAGTTGATGGAGTAGAAGACTTCTTTTTATAAATGGTGGTCCTATAGTTATTGTTAAGGTTGTAGAACTAATGAACCATGAGCACTTTTAATGTTGTGAGGTTCAATTAAGAGCGCTAAGTTATCACAAAAGATATTGCTTATATAGAATTGCTAACCTATTACTTATTAGACATTAGAATGAGTATTTTAAAGAGTAAGTGTCAATGATATTCTAACATGCTCTACAACAATGGCAGTGTTTTATGATTGCATAATTATGACTGAGGATGACTGGTGACTGCTTGTAGTCATATTTTTGAAGATAAAAAACATATGACTGCAAATATGACTACAAGTCATATTTTAGCCTTATACATTATGGCCGTATAGTATATGGCCATTGGAAACACCAAAATACTTCATAGAGAACGGTAGGGAACATATTTAGGAAATGCCCAGTCATATTTTTTAGTCATATTTTATAATTGCATCTCCATGATAGTAAGATTTTTTTTAGGGCAGCCCAAAAACAATTTGGGTAGGGAATATGTTTAGAAAGTACCTAGTTATATTTTTCTACGTAGGATTTTTTTGTAGTCATATTTTTTGAAAGTCACTTTTTTGTAGTTGCCACTAATTTAGGGTTTTGAAACCCTAGCCACTCCTCTTTTTGCCCCTTCTTCTTTCTTCTTTGTTCCTTCTTCTTTATTTTTGTTGCTTTTTAAATTTTGTTTCTTGTTGCTTTTAAGGTTTTTCTTCTTTTTGCTTCTTCTTACTTCTTCTTGTTTCTTAAATTTTGCTTCTTCTTCCTACTTAGCTTTTGTTTTTTCTTCTTTCTTTTTGTTTCTTCTTAAGTTTTGTTTCTTATTGCCTCTTAGGTTTTTCTTCTTCTTGCTTCTTCTTACTTCTTTTTGCTCCTTCTTATTTCTTGCTTCTTAGGTTTTGTTCTTCTTCCTACTTAGCTTTTGCTTCTTCTTGCCTTTAAACTTTTATTTATTTTTCCTTCTTAAGTTTTTCTTCTTCTTGCTTCTTAAGTTTTGCTTTTTAGTTTTTGCTTCTTCTTCCTTCTTAAATTTCTCTTTTTCTTCCTTCTTAAATTTCTCTTTTTCTTCCTTCTTAAGTTTTACTTCTTTCTTAGATTTCACTTCTTCTTCCTTCTTAAGTTTGGCTCCTTCTTCCTTCTTAGATTATGCTTCTTCTTGCCTCCTAACTTATGCTTCTTCTTCCATTTTAGATTTCGCTTCTTGTTGCCTTTTAACTTTTGTTTCTTCTTCCATTTTAGGTTTTTCTTCTTTTTGCCTCCTAGTCATATTTTTGCAGTCATATTTTGCAATCATAATGTCACTTAGTTTTTGCTTCTTTTTTTGTTACTTTTTGCTTCTTAGTCCCTCTATCATCATTATTATTTTTTTGTTATTTATAATTTTTGAATATATAATGATTATAATTTTTTATTATCTTAAACATGTCTACATATTTTGTAGTGCTTTAAATCTTTGAAGTTTGAATTATATTGTTCATTTATTGAAAACTAACCTTCTTGTTTATACATGTAGGCATTGGAGGTTGAAATGAAGTTATTGAAGGCTATTTGCAATACAAAAGAAGTAACATCTGTACATTTTTGTTGGAATATAGGTTCTACAAGTATGTGGAAATATACATATATAAAGAACCATTGTGATATATTTTGTGTTAGTAACTAATAAATGTTATTGAAAAAAATCACATTTTTTCTTATATTTGACTTTCTAATGTGATTAATTTTTGCCCATTTAAGAAATCATATGTATTCTTTTTTAATTAAATGGATTCTCTTACTTAAGTATTAAATTATGTTGATGTATGACTGTACATAGTCATTTTACAAATCATCAAAAAATATGACTAAAAAGAATTGTTTTACACATCATTTAAAAATATGATTGGAAAAAGTCATATTTCACGCTACTAAAAAATATGACTCAGTGTAGTTGTATTCCTCATCAACCAAACATATGACTCATCGTAGTCATATTCCATGTCATCCGAAAATATGACTCATCGCAATCACATTCTACATTAACAAAAAATACAAATCACAGTAGTCATATTCCATGTCATAAAAAAATATGACTTACCGCAATTATATTCCACATCACTGCAAAATATGACTCACTATAGTTATATTCCATGTCATCAAAAAATATGACTCGTCATAGTCATATTCCACATAGGATTTTTTTGTTTGCCCGGACAACTCAACAAAAAGTCAAGACCCCCCTAGTAGAGTCAAAGTATATGCCATGTTGGCATACTATGGCTAAATATGGGTATTTATACCCTTCAACCTATATGACTGCCAATATGACTAATGTCTGAAGCAATTGTTTTCAAACAACTAGAGTCAGTCATATCCCGAGTCATCTACAATGATTTCTGCGTGAGTCATATTTTTTGATTTTACGACTCACTGCAGTCATATTTTGCAATCATAAAACATTACTTTTGTTGTAGTGGTTTAGAATTAGTAAGTGTCGTGTAGTAGGTGAGATGCCATCCAAACTCTATACATTTAAAAAAAATGATTGAACCATTTAGCAAATAGAGAAGAAGTCATCTATAAATGTTCTTGCATAGCCAAAGTGGCTTCCGACTTGTACCTTTCAACATAATATTTGTCTATCCGTTTGCCACGGAAAATTTAGTAGGAAGGAATGCTTGTACTAGTTGCATTCATGCATACCACAAACAAGCATTTGTATTTGCTAGGTATAATTGATTGAATAGAACATGTCCCTCTACATACTAGAATTTGTGTGCCACCATTTTTGTTGACTTGCACTCATATTTCGTTGTAGTTCCAAATTCTATGAGCCGAATTCAATTGTGTCTCATACAAGTAGTCAAGGTTGTTATATAAAGTCTTTGCACTTATATTGTTCAAGCCTTGACCGCATGCTGCTTCTAACGCATGTGCCACTTGTAGTGTCAACTCAAGATGTTGTCTCTACCACCATTTGATTCAACTCTTGCTTGGGATTCTGTTTTGAAAAGGTGTGTATTTGTTGCTTGTTATCTTGTAGGCCTTAAGCTTTAATGTTGTAGGGGTCAAGTCGTATCCCATGTCATACATTGCTAATAGATAGTCCAATAATTGTTGTTCCCCTTACATAATCAAAACAAAAGGCAAACCATGTTTATAGGACATGCGGAGGTCATAGCACCATTGGCATAGTATTGAATAGGGGATGTTGAACTTCTGCAATGTTATCCTAGCACTATAGTTAAGTTTTCTAGGAGCTAGAAGATGTAGCCATGTATAGTACTTGTGAGCTTTGGAAGGTCGGTTGTGCATACATTGCAAATTTCTCAATGTGTCTTATGCAATAGAGGGACTTGGTTGACGCGCCTATATACACAAAGTAAAAAAACACATGAGATTGCCAATTCATTGGTAGCATTTGCATTTCATTTTGGTTCACTCTCGTAGACTTTCATGACTTCATAATTTGTGAATTGAAAAACCGTAGTTCTGCTAGGTTGATTTCAATGCTACATTGTGAGTGTATGAAATTTGATTAGGCATGCACAAAGGTGACCAACATTTTAGTGTGGCATGTCTAGAGAGCATGAGAAAACTATTGAGTCTTCCCTATAATATGAACAATAGCAGAAGTTGCATCTCACTAGAAGAAAACTATGTTGCCCATGCGTTTACACTGCGTTGGAAACAACCATAGAATGTTATGTTGAAAACTGCACTCCAATGCATAATTTTAGCGTTCGAAACGAGGATCTCAACAAAATCCATATGACATGGTGTGGTTGTTCCCAACACAATTTAAACGCATGACCAACGTAGTTTTTTTCTAGTGTCTTCAACAATATTCTGACTCCAACTCTTTTACAAGGAGTGCTACAAAACATTAACAAATCATTCTCTATGAAAATATGTTAGGTACAATGGCAACCAAGAAAAAGTGCCCAAATCTCTATTTACAATGGGTTGATGACATGTGTACTAACTTATTCTTATTCATTCTTGTTGTTTCTACGTGCACAAAAAAGGCAGAGACTCGTACTAGGCATGTTCTTTCAATTCTATGGATAAGGTAATTGAAATGAGCACTACAACGGTAATAAAAGTGGATGACAAGGAAGACATGCTTTTCTATAGTTCATTTAGGATTTATTGTTGCATTGAATTACATGCCACTAATCATTTTTATTATCATTGTTGTGCATTTAAAAATGAGCATTGCTTTCTTCACATTTATAATTGCAGGTGTGGAATCAAAAGATTAACAAGGAAGGCAAGTTGCTAATTTCTATTGTGGTGATTGAATTTGAAGTGCTCTAACATTGCTTGACTTTACACCATCAGGTACCTTTGTCATACCATAGGTCTTCCCATTATAATGTCGCTCATATCATTTTCACTTCTGTCATTTATTCTGAACATTCTTCAACTGCTTTTATAAACTTCTATGTCTTTGAATGTATTTAAAGGAACCCTTTAACATACAAATTAGCATCTACAGTTATCTATATTGTACTACCTAGCACTTGATAGTCTTAGAAGTCATAACACAAAGTGGAAGACGAAACACTCTAGTCACCTATTCCATTCTTTGTGTTGGTGACTAGGAATTTCAACATGACTACTTTCAAATCCTCTTCTAATTATGCATTAAGATTCATTTTTGTTCAAAAGGGCACTTGCATGCTCACAACAACTTTGGCATGTACAACATGAAGGCAATGTTGCAGGGTTGACCAAAACAAACATTCTGGGCAAAATCACATTCAAAATTTGGGCATCCAAATGTAGTTGACTTTATGTTGAAGGGGGATAAAATTGTAGTCAAAAATTTATCAAGAGGTAAATCGGCGAACAGTAGATGCATTGGCAAATGCATTGGTGGATGTATTGGTGGATGCACTGGCAAACGGTAGACAACAAATGCATTGGCAATTTTTAGGTTGGCGTTAGTCCACCCATCCATATGTCTTCTTATAAGTTTATTCATCTACTGCATGATATATCGTCAGAAAGGTATTGATGAGAGCTTTCCAATGGTGTATAATACATTCAATTTGGACAAAAACTTTAGCACCTAGATCCCTCCAAAGATTGGTTGTCATCTGTTGTCCACCTCATAATATACCATTGGAAAGGTATCAATGAGAGCTTTTTAATGGTGTATAATGCATCCAATTTGGATACAAACTCTAGCATCAAGACCCCTTCAAATATTGCATGCATGTTCATCCATTGTCCGCTTGTCCATCTCATAATATACCATTGGAAAGGTATTGACAAGAGCTTTCCATGTTTGAACAAAAACTCTAACAGTGGGACCCCTCTAAAGATTGGCTATCGTATGTTGTCTGCTTGTCTAGTCGTTGTCTATTGTCCGACCGTCTGCCATCCGCTTGCTCGTTTGCCTTAAACTGCCCCATTCATAGCTAAAACATTGGATTCTACAAAGTACAAATCCGCTTGTCAAGACTACTATCCAATGCTACAAGCATCTAATGTAGCATTAATGTATGAAAAGGTAACTCATGTTATTCTTCCATACATTTGAATATGTACTTTGAATACTATATCCTAAATCCTAAACTTTGAACCTTACATCAATTACCAAAAACATTGGTGCGGTGATGTGATCTATATATAAACACTTTTTTGTAATAGAATATTGAGAATTAATACACATAATTTGATGGAATAATTATGTGATGGCTTGATGAGAGGTGCTTCTATCAGATTGTCTTACCAAATTATTGTCTATGACTTATGAGTTTTTTAAAGCTTGTGATTTGTCTAAAATAATTAGAAAAAGCCCTATATAGGGATGTCCCTCCCACCCACCTGGGTTATCTAAATTCTATACCCTAAACCCTAAACTTTGAATCTTACATTAATTACCAAAAACATTGGTTTGACCTTCAATCCTCTTTAAATGTAATTATCTTATTATCATATTGTACTACATATGTAAACCTCACTAACTCATTCACTTATGTTTCCAATGTGTTTTGAGTTTTCTTCATCAATTATTATGTGTCAATATACAAATGCAGAACATGCAATTATAATTGAAAGTGTTTCTTTAAGTTTTGTTATAAAATGCATTGATAGTTTGAAACACTAAGATATACATAATATAAATTATTTTATTATTTTATTATTTTATTGGAGGATGCTATGAAAAATGCTTTAAGCACTTTAAGCACTTTAATATAATTTAATATAGTATAATGTAGCTAAAGATTAAATATTACATTCATACAACAAATATAATTGAAGTTATTTTCCTACATCCTTATACCTATATCTACATCCTAAATTGTAAACCCTCAACAATTTATCCCATACCAAAATATTGGTGCTTACATAGAAAAAAATGTTATTGACCTCCAAATATGATGACCCTTGATGTATAACAATTATAAACTTTATTTATGTATATTTGTGATGTACTTCTACATCAAAAATGATATCATCAATTCATCTTTTTATAAGATGCAAATGTAAAATGTGCAATTCTAACTTGATGGATTTCTCTAAATTTAAGCTTAGGCCTTAAGGTGCATACCAAATTCAAAGGATCAATACTATTGTACTATAGATTGACATCTTATTTTATTAGATGGTGTTATATTGAAGAAATGGTCAAATGGAAAATCACCCATGTCTATAGGAGGTTGTGAAGTTTTTTAAGATAGAATATGTATATTATGTAATATTCATTGATTTTTCAAAACAATTGCATTCTAGTGCTTCAAAGGGGAACATGGATTTAATTGGAATAAACCATTAGATTATAATTGAACAAAAAAATGCTTGAATGCTTGTGATCTAAGTAATGATTATTTTAGATTATTGAAATTATTGAGATTATTTTGAATATTATTTAGATGAATAATTAATATTTATATTTTGAAACATGTTGTCATGGTAAATTTTATGAGTCTTTTCAAAGTTCTAGGTAGAACATTGCATTTACAATTTGGACTTTTGGAAGGGATGTGTGATTGTTGGTCCAAAATTAGATTATGACTTTTGATTGTAAATCATTCAAAGAATCAAGGGTGGGTGTGCCAGCCATGTAGAACCTATCATCCTACCCTAATAAGTGACTTTAAAGAACATGATATTGTTCATAAAGAGCCTAGGATTTTTTACAATTCTTAATTAGTTTTGTTGAAAGACATAGAGTATAATTAGTAATATAAACCAAATAAATTTTTATAATCTATATATTGAAGTTTTTCTAATAGTAAGAAAAAGTATTGTTAACATGAAGAGTTTGAAAAAAACTAGCAATATAAAAAAAATATGTTTAAACATCAATCAAATTCTTTGTTCAAAAATCAAATGATTTTTTAAACCAAAGGCATTTGGCGCCAATTTCATATTTCTATTTTTTAAAAGCCTTATGATATACTATCAAAAAGGTATTGTCAAGAGCTTTCCAATGGTACATAACGCATTTAGTTTGGACAATAACTCCACTTGTGGGACCTCTCCAAAGATTTGATGGCATTATTAAAAAAAAAGAATGGTTGGCATCTGTCTGTTCGCCTATCCACCCGTCTGTCTACCCACTTGTTTGTCTATCCTATAATATATTATTGAAAAAGTATCAATCAGAGCTTTCCAATGGTGTATAATGCATTCACTTTGGGCCAAAACTTCGGTGGCAAGATCCCTCTAAAGATTGGTTCCCATTCGTTTGTCTACCATACGTCTACCTTTCCACCTCATTATTGGTTGCCCGTTTGCCGTTTGCCCTGTCATGAGAGGCATGTAGGCGTTCATTCCGCATCAGTGTGGTACTTGCGGAGTTGGCGAGGTATTAGAAGGAGGCATGGAGCTCACGAGACGTCAACTTGGACTTGGCACTTCAATTGGGGACCTCAAACTTCTTGACCTCTGTGTGGAGATTTTGGAGACTCATCTTTTTCAAGCTGAGTCTCCCATGTGATGGAGTGAGAGGTTTTGCCTCGCGGACTTCATCCAAACATGCGATCATTCTTTAAGAATAGCATTGGCTTGACTTTGTAATTTGTTGTGAGTTTTTTCCAATTTCTTTAAAAGCTTTTCCTCACGTTTATTACTTGAAAAAGATCTCGCTACATTTATAGGTGTATTACGTAGTGAAAATTGACACCTAAAGTAGTAGAAAATTGAGTTTTAGAGTGTTTTGGAGGTGTTTTGCGTGTGCTGGAATTGCAAGAAAACTTCGAGCTTGGGCACCATAACCAGGGGTTTAGGGGGGTTTAGCCTTGGAAATGGGTCCTAAACCCATTTATGGAAGTCAGGTGCATTATTAGCCTTGTTTTGGGGATTAAGATAAGAAAGGTGTGGGTTAGGAATGAGCCACCTAAGAGGGTCCCAAAACTCAAGGGAAAAAGTTGTCTCTCCTCTAAAATCTCTCTAAACTAGAGATTGAGGTTGGGGGAGGGAAACGAGAGAACGGGTGAGTATCAAGAGAGAGAAAGTGCTAAGTCGTTGGACGAGTTGGAGAATAGGTGTGAGAAAAGCTTGTGAGTAATCTCTCTAATTGTTGTGAGTGCGATTCCGAATGTATTAATCCTATGCAAGCCTAACGAGTAGCAGGAGAGTATCAGGTTTTATAGTCATTGAGCAAAAGAGGCTCTTAGTACAGTGCCTGTGGGTCGTGTAGAGATTGACATTATCAAACTCGGCATGTTGGTGTGCTTTGCACCTGTGAGTCTGATGACCGAGATGAAGTCTATTGAGTTGCACCACGAGTCTATGTTGGAGGCCCTCTTCAGCAACAATGTGGGTTTCAACGTGAAGAATGTGGATGTGAAGGACTTGAAGCATGGTATGTGGCTTTTGACTCAAAGAACGACCTTGCGAAGGGGGCTACAAACTTCACTACCCAGAAATTTGTCGGGACTATCACACGCCAGGGAGTTTTCTAGTTTGTCAAAGAACGTGCAGTAGTAGTGTAGTGCCTCCACAAATCTAGACAATAACTTCCCCCATTATGATTTGCCTCGACTTCCAAAAGTGTGATGACTTTGGGATTCAAGCTCTAGAGTAACTTGAAGAGATTCTTGGTAGCCACGGTGGTGAGCATGTGTAGAACGTGCGAACAGTTATCCACGAGCGCTGCAATTGTTAAAAGATGGAGTTCTTAGATGGTGAATGTTTGAAGAGGTGCATGCATGACAATGAACTCAAAGGTGACATCGAGTGTGTGTGCAAATTCAATTAGACAACATTGAGTAAGCTCCAACGTTGGCACATTTGTGAGGTGGAAGTGGGGTGACCCGCCTAGTTGCATAGTGAGCATTTGGAGAAATTAAAGAAGGGCCATTGTAACCCCTACTGAATATTTAGATTCACTACGTGGATCTTGTTGTGATACTTAATCAGCATCAATGTGGTTGGGTAGTTATTGATGAAAGAGTTCATTCCAGTGCAAATGGAGAAGCGGAAGGAATACAAGGAAGTGCAAATGGACAACACGTATGTGGCTTCATTTGACTACATGTGTAGTGACATTTGCAAGTCAATGGGGATCATCTTGCATTCTGTAAGCTACTTCTTCACTTGACTATTGGAAGGTGATCGGTGATACTTGGTCACAAAGGAGATTGGTGACTGGTTTAGCTGGTCATCCAAGTTTGGCTACCTGTGCACAGGGCACTTAAGACCCCAAAATCTTAAAAAAAGGACTTTTCTTTGAATTTTAGATTTTCATAGAAGTCAAGTGGATGTTGATTAGGGGCCAAGTTGGCAAGGGAACTTGTCAAATGGGAGAAAATTAGCTTGTGTTTGGAAATTTCAGCACCCTAATTAAAGTGAAAACATTCACTTGGAGGCCCCAATATATAAATTTGACTTTCAAATTTAAATTCTATAGAGTAGGAATATCCATGGGATGAATATGAGGGTGTGTGGATGATTTTAGGGAGTTTTTAGGGATTTTAGGGGAGATTTTGGTATAGAGTTTAAACCCAAAAACCTAAAATTGAAAACTATAACAACGGTAGGTGACTAAGGTACGGACCACTTATGGTGGCTATCAGAATACAAGCGGCTACTAAGTGTGATTATGATGATCCTTATGCCCATTTGAGAGAGCGACATCAAGTTCCGACTTCTAAAGAGCTGTTTAAGAAGGTGCATTTTTTTGCCATTTTACTTCGGTTTCTACATGATCACCTGCCGGAACAAGGGTTGCAGTATCATGATGGACAACAGTGGACTTGGTGGCAGGAAGATTTAGCTCGAGCTCAAGAGAGTGACGCGGAAGGGCTCAAGATAGTGACTCACTAGTTATATTGTGGGCTTATATTGGTTATCAACTTGGAGGAGTGGAATACTGATCGCTACAAGTTCTTGAAAACTGATGACATGTATAAATTGTTGACAAATTGATGGACCTAATTGTGTAGGGGGGGAGTAACTACATCAATTCATCTTGCTTATTGAAGGATTGAGCTCTCAGGCTCAAGGCATTAGCAATAGGAATAGGTGGATTTTTTCGTTAGAACTAACAATGTAATTGGTTAGTTTTACTTTTGGAGTATAGTTGGTGACATGTACCAATTACCAAACACTTCTTTTATTTCTAAGTGAGAGTTAATTTTTTTACACATGGCATGTAATTAGCCTTTTGTGTTTTTTACCTTTGGTTTGTAATGGTGGGTTGGTCTATATGATATTACCATGGACAAGGGCAAGGGTATCTTCAAGCCTTTTAGATTGATACCAGTTGGAGAAACTAAAGAAAGAGTTCAAATTGATTTGACTAAGGAAGAATTCCAAAGTGTCCTTGAATCCTTCTAAAGTCTTTAGGTAGGATCATTGAGTGAATTACTTCCAAAACATCAACTTCAAGAACTATTTGCTCCATTTATATTATCATCGTTGGTCAAGATTGACTTGAGGTGCAATCGTTCAGGCAACCAAGCACCAAGGTTTTGAGTCTAAAAACCATCAAGTTTTGGACTCAACAACGAGGAGTGAGCATCATTTGTGACCAACAAGCAGAGAGGCTCGTGATCAAAGCCCCATTGAGTTGAGCAAGGGATCGAGTGGAGGCAATGGATTTGGTCATTTCATGAGTGGCAATTGTGCTAAAGAGCAAGGATCAACACTGGAAAGTGGTAAGACATATTTTTGAGGGAAAAATTGAATTGCCAACATTTTCGTTGATTTTCACTGAATTTAGAGCTTGGGACTACTTGTTCCATACTACCTAGCAGTAGGAACAAGGCTGGTGGCTGGAGAGAGCATTTAGTGTTTGGAACTCTTTCACACTCAATTTTATAGATTTGGAGATGCCACCAATGATTTATTGTGAGGCTATAGAAGGGAAGCATGAGGCTTGGCAGTATTATATGTAAAAAGTGATTTTTATGTAAAAGTTGGATCCGCTTGGAAGACTGGGTTGTACTAGGAGCAAAACATCGTTCGCCATTGATACCGTTTCTGAATCATCGGGAATTAATGGCTTTGTATCAGTACGCCTTCGAAGTCAAAGGCCCTTTTTAGGTAGAAGAAATTCAAATGAATTATTTACAAACACTAGCGAAGAGCGAGTGAATTGGATGGAAGACATTGAAAGTAACAAAGGAGAAGATTTTCTAGTCATCATAGTCGACTATGGGGGTAAGACTCGCACATAGTGAATCTATATTTGCTTAGGACAAGATGGCTACACCATATGGTGGTATTAATTGAGGAGTTTGGCGTTTTTCCGGTGCCAATGGCACCATGAAAATGGATGATTTCCATAGGAAGTTCACCATGTGGTGTCAACTCCAGAAATCACGAAATTCTAGTTTCAATCCATACATGGTGTGGATAGCATTGTTTGGGTGCCTTGAAGGGGGCACCTTTGGTAGATTACGAGGAATTTGAGCTTGCTTATTCTATAAAGACCCTGACTTAGATGAATTACTCTGCTCCAAACTATGTCGATGTGTGGGGAGGGGGATTCAATACTATGGTAACCACTAACAAGGGAAAGAAAGAGGAAGGGGGCATAAACACAGAAAGATAGGGCACCACCATGACCACGAGCCTAGTGCCAGTAGTAGACCCACTACCCTTCAATCCTACTATTTAATTTTTCTTGTAGTTGTAGCAGGATTATTATGGACAAAGGGCTGTTAAAATGAAGTCACTTTGTACGTTTGCACGTGAAAGTGATGAGTCTTTGTGAGAGGCGCATTCAAGATTGAGGCGGTTAATTTCTGCCACATATAGAGTGATTGAGCTAACTGTTCAACACTGACACAATATCTTGGACAAAGAATAAAAAACTTTTGTTCGAGGTGAGGCCTTGAGATTAGGTGTACCACCAACCTTGAGGTACGTTTTCGAGACCTCTGAGAGAATTGAAATTAATCTCTTGGAGAAAAAGGCGGCTATGGGATTTTTATGCAAGGAAGCACTATAAGAACCCCGTGTTTTAAGTGACAAGTCTAATTTTTTTAAATGATTTTTAGGTGATGTCTAATATGACAAATCCATGTTTTTACATCAACATTGATGTTATATTGGATGTTTTTTGACATAAAAAATATGGATTTGTTGTATTGAACATCACCTAAAATTTGTTTAAAAAAATTAGGCTTGTCAATTAAAACACGGATTTCTTATAGTGAAGAGAAACCGTAAGAAAAGACCAAGTTCACTAAAGCAAGCATTCCAACTAACACGAGAGATGCCGACATCATATGCTTCAACTATGGGGGCATTGGTCACAGGTGGCAAGATTGTAAGAAGAAATATTGCAAGGATACATCTAAAACAAGAGGGTTTTGCTCTAGTTGTGGTATTAAGGGCCAAGTGGAGGTGAATTGTTGGAAGGTTCACCCCAAACTTAAGCCCAAGAGCACAAAAGATACTAAGGACAATGAATTCAAGGAGGTCAAGTCCGCGGGAGGAGAAAAGAAATCATGGAAGGCGCATTTTTCGGAGTTAAGGGCTAAAATAGCAACCATGAGTGCTACCACTATCGTCAAAGGGTCCTCTTCACAACACAATGCAACTTCATTTTATGCAGAAGAGAGCGATCAAATGCTGTGTGGCATGGCGGATGCTCAAGGCACGCCAATGGATGCTTATGTAATAACCAGAAGCAAGACTGTGGTGCAGGATGCACTACGAGGGGCAAGTTTGGGGTTAGATATTTAGATCTACAGAGAGGTGAGGCCAACTGCCAAGCTAGATTGCCGGAGTCATTTACACTCGAGGATACGATGCCTACGTCATCTATGATTCCACCACACCAAAATTCGAGCAATCGACGAGCTACTTGGACTTTATATCATAATGAACAAGATACAAGCATACTCTTTGATGCGGCAACCACCGTTTGTTAGGCTGCTTTATTTCCAGCCTTTATGATTTCACAAGCACAATTTAGTGTTGCTACAGTGTTCCAATTGGCAACTACCATGTATGAAGGTGATGCCTCAACATTGATGAGTTCCATGGAAGTAGTGCTTGAATCACAGATAGTGCTTGGTGGTGATTGGACCAAAGCGGAAGGGCTTTTATCAACCGTTACTCATGTAAAACCATACCAGCGCACCCGGCAATAGAGCGGTCCTCCATTCTTCTAAGGGTGGTGATATTGGACAACTCTCAAGGCATTTATCAATTGGTCAGGCCCAAAATGAGAGTTTTTAAGCCTCGACAGGTACTACTAGATTCCGGTGCACAACCCTTGATGCTGGGTGAATCGACAATCAAGGGCTTGGGTTTGATCAAAGAAACATTGAAAACGTATCTGTGGATAATTAGTACTTTTATGGGAAGGATGGAGCAAGCAAATGGCATCATGAAGAGCGAATTGATACTAAGATTACGCCATAATGATGCTGAAGATGTTAGCTTCATCAAAGTGAAGGCTATGATCACGGAGGCCAAGTCCTATAATGTCTTGGTTGGGGCTATGGTGTTGTATTTTATAGGCTTTACCTTGGACTTCTGGGAAGAAACAACATACTGTAAATCGGGATAGTAAGCAAGAAATGGGTGTAAAGTTCAATTGCCAATTAGTTTTATATGAGTTCTTACTAGCAATTTGGTTGATCTCTATTGTTTTGATGGGCTTGTGATTAAGGGCAACCATGGTTTGAAAAAGATTTTGAAAATTCTCTTATTGCCACTTCACTAGATGTCATCCAATGTGATGATCATTATGATAGTGAGGATGCTAAGGACAACATATTGTATGGACCCGACATGGAAGAGTACCGTGGGATTACAAAAAGTAGCCAACAAAGTCATCTAGGAGGTGTGGCAATAGCCATTATTACCAACAAAAGACAAAGTAGTTGAAGGTGAAGACAATAATGATCATCCCTTGGATACTTCAACAATTCAGTGAAAGCCACCAGAAAAAGGTATTACTATTCTAGAATTATTTGGTAGTATTGGCACTAGATTGGTGGCTATATTGCAAACGGGCATGAAAGTAAAGCGTTACAAATATGTAGATAATGATGATGTAGCACGGTAAGTGGCCAAGCACCATGCACGGTGTTTGTGTCAAGTGTTTCCATCATTATTATACATTGGCACTATCACGACCGCGTTTTTTGCACTGCTGAGCAAAATTCATTCATCTCACTACAAGACATTGTCCAATTGGAATCGGTAGACTTGATTATTATAGGATGGCTATGCCAAAGTATGTCTATGGTTGGCAATCAAAATGGCTTGAAGGACAAACGTTCTTCAAGATTTTATGACATGGTGAAGGTACTATGGTATATTTAGACCTCTCAATGGCGGCCACCAAGATATATCATTAAAAATGTAACAATGGTTAGTACATCACGAACCCGCACGCTTGATAGCTTTCACAGTGTGCTCAATAATCTTGGTATTCCTATGTTATTGAATATAGCAGCGGTGGGCTCTAGGGCTCATAGGCCACGATTTGGGTGGACCAATTTGGCACCATCAAAGCTATTGCATATTGCAATTAGGCGTATTCAATGGCTTGATGTGTATGTGAAGGATATTTTAGACCTTTACCGATCACCACGCCGGGTTTATTTATGATGATCAAGCACCACTTGTAGTGGTCAATCGCAAAGGTGAGCTACAAAAAACTTTGCCAACATTGGTGAGTTTTTCACAGTCCTATGCATTCAAGGACAATGGCTTTGGTTTGGTGTGGCACTACTAGAAGTTGTAAATTTTCTGACTAGGAAAATATGACTGAGGATGACTAGTCGCAGTTATATTTTGACCTTGTACTTCATGGAAGTATAGTATACATCCGTTGAGAACGCCAAATACTTCATAGGGAATCATAGGGAATGTATTTGGAAACATGAAGTCATATTTTGTAGTCATATCTCCATAGTAATTATATTTGTTTTGTTTTGGGCAGCCCAAAGTAAATTTGGACAAGAAAATTGTTGAAAAAGTGCCTAGTTATATTTGAGGTTTAGTTATATTTCTAGTCATATTTTTTAGGGTAGTTCTAAAAAAATATGGGCAATTAAAAAAAAATATGACCAATCTAAAAAAAATATGGTCAAGACATTGTTTTAGGATGTTGAAATCTTAGCTGCTACTTTTCTAAGATTTTGAAACTCTGACCATCACTTTTTTAGGATTTTGAAAATTCTAGCCGCTATTTTTTTAGAATTTTAGAAATCCTAGCCACCACTTCTTTAAGATTTTGAAAACCCTAGCTACCACTTTTTTAAAGTTTTGAAACCCTAGCCACCACTTTTTTAGGGTTTTGAAAACCCTAACCGCCACCTCTTTAAAGTTTTGAAACCTTAGCCGCCACTTCTTTGAACTCTTCTTCCTTGCCTTGTGTTGTTTCTTACCTTTTAATTCTCATTGCTTCTTGATTTTGCTTCTTAGTTGTTGCTTTTTTTCCCTATTTAGTTCATAGTGAATTCTTGTTTCTTTTTGCTCTTTAGTTCATGCTTCTTATTTCTTCTTATTGCATCAAAATTCTTTCTTCTTATTACATCAAAATTCTTTTTTCTTCTTGGCTTTTAGTTTTCTTGTTGTTGCATTTTAACTTTCATTTCTTGTTGTTTCTTGTTGTTTCTTAATCGTAGCTCTTTATTGCATTTTAATTCTTACTTGTTGTTATTTTTTAACACTTACTATTTTTTTTTTTTTTTTTACTTCATTATCATTGTTATTCTTCCTACTTTAAACTTGTACTACATATTTTGTATTGTTGTAAGTTTTTTTAAGGTTGAGCTTTATTATTCATTCACTAAAAATTAACCTCTCATTTTTTTAATTATATGTATGTAGACATGAAAAGCTAGAATAAAGTTACTGAAAGCTACTTACAATTCAATAGAACCATCTTCTATTATTGTGAGTCATATTCCACATCAACCAAACATATGATTTACTGTAATCATATTTCATATCATCAAAAAATGTGACTAATTACAATCACATTCTACATCAACAAAAAATATGACTCATCGTAATCATATTTTGTGTCATGAAAAAATATGACTCGCTACAATCATATTCTACATCACTACAAAATATGACTCACCGTCGTCATATTCTACGTCATTGAAAAATATGATTCACCACAGTCATATTTCATGTAATAAAAAAATATAACTCCTTTAAGTTATATTCCATGTCATTGCAAAATATGATTTACTGCAGTCATATTTCACATCACTCCAAAATATGATTCAGTGCAATCATATTCCATGTCATTAAAAAATATGACTCACCACAATCATATTCCACATAGGATTTTTTCATTTGCTCAAGCAATTCAAGAAAAAGTGAAGCCCTCTCTATGATAGTCAAAATAAACGTCACATTGGCATACTATGGCTAAATATGGATATTTATACCCCTCAATCCATATGACTACCAATATGACTAATGTCTGAAGTGATTGCTTCGAAACGACTAGTCAGTCATATTCCGAGTCATCTATAGTGATTTCTGCATAAGTCATATTTTTTGATTTTACAACTCACTACAGTCATAAAACACAACTTTTATTGTTGTGTGGGATGTCCGTACCAAAGAGATAGTTGCACCCAATGCTAATGAATGAGAACAAGCCATGAGGTTTCAAATGAGTATCACCCAGGCACTAGGCATCATTGAAATTTAAAGGCAATATCTCATTGGCCAAGCTATGGATTTAAATTGTCTATCATGGATTGTTTTTCTTGTATTTAGCTGAATAGAAGCGATTAGCTTTAACATTGAATGGTCACTTGGGTTTTTATGAGTTGCAAGCGGCTATGAAACCATCAAGTTTTAGGAGTTCAAACTTGGTGGTTGGGGATGAAGAGGCCTTTACAGTTCACCCATGGGACATATGGAAAGATAACACATTTTTTACAACTCCAAGAACAAGTTGGCCTAGTTGAGAGCAATTGGCCAAACCAAAAATGGAGTTAGAGGAACATGTAGAAAAATTATTTTTTGAAGAATACATATCGGATCAAATGGAAGGACTATGGCATTTGAACCAATTGAAAAGTGATATGGTATGGTGGGTATGGAACAAGATGAATCTACTTGAAGTGGTGTGCAATAGCAACCAAAAATAGAAAAATTTGCTTTAAAGGAAGAACGGAAAGAAGTAGTGACCAAGGAAATGTGGAAACCGTTAGTAGGCCTGGAAGATAAAGCAGAGGGACAACAGGAACAAGAGTTCTTCAAAAGTCACATAGATTGTTTTGCATTTAGTCTGAAAAACTTAGGAGTTCTTAAGGAATAAGAGGTATGTATTAACTTGATGGATGATGCACCAATTTATCACAAACCGTAAAAGTATAGTGAGGTAGAGTACAAAATAATTCAAGACTGAACCAAGGAGTTGTTGGAGGCTGGATTGGTAGAATTAGCACATTCAGATTGGAAGTATACATCAACAACGGTTATGCCATCTAAGAAAGACATTTTTTGGTATTTAGACCGAAAAGAAGATGTGTAGAGATTATTAGAGAATTAATAAATTCACAAAGTCTGATTGATATGCAATGCCAACATTGGAGAAGAACTTTGACGCCATTGGCCATGCCAAAGTATTTAGTACTTTGAATCTCTAGTCAGGATATCACCAACTTAGTATTCGAAAAAGTGATAAGGGAAAGACAACGTTTTGAGGAATCGATGAGGATAAGAAGGATCAACTTTATTAATGGAGATTCCTTCCCTTTCAATTGAAAAATGCACCTGCTAAGTTTAAGAGAATTATGGATTATATATTTTTGGGCTTAGATTTCGTGAAATGCTACATTGATAACATTATTGTCTACAATATGAATCAAAATCAACATAGAGCTCACTTGGAGGAGGTTTTTGCTAGACTAAGACTTCATGGCTTAAAATTGCATCCAAACAAATGCAAGTTTTATTATAATCATGTAGAGTATTTAGGCCACATGATATATCCTGGTGGATTGAGTGTGGTAGCTAGCAAAGTAGAAGTAATGATTTCTATACCAAGACCAAAGGATGTAAATAGATTGCTGGCATTTTTGGGATTGTACAATTACTATTAGAAATTTGTAAAGACTTTTAGTGTTATTGTAAAGCCATTGACCATGTTGACAAGGAATGATCAACCTTGAATATGGGGAGGTGAGCAAGAGTCCGCCTTCAATTAACTGAAGGAGCGTTTATCATTGGCACTTATCTTGAAGAGGTTGATTTCTGATAGAACATATCAATTGCATATAGATTGAAGCTCATTGGGGATTGGCGCGCTGTTGACTTAAATGGATGACAATGACAAGGAGTTTGTGGTAGCTTATGCTAGTCGCTCTAACAACAACGCAGAAGTATAGTGTAGCTCACATGAAGGAGAATATTTAACAGCAACTTGGGTCATTGCCCACTTTTGTTGTTATTTATATGGTAACAAATTTTTATTGGTTATGAACCACCAACTGTTGAAATGGCTCATAGAGTCTAACAAGCTCATTGGCAAGTTTGCACGATAGGCTTTGGTGCTAATGGAGTATGTGAGCACTTTTTTACCCACCCATGGTAAACTAGCGTTGCACAACCAAGTTCTTTGTATTGTTTTATAAGTTTTGTCCTAAGGGTGCCTAGCGTCAATCCATTGTGCCTTCCAAACAATGGATCTTTTCTAACTCTTATATGTGAAAAATAAACAAAACAACAAGAAATTCTAAATAACTATAAGTTTTACCCTTTTATCTCAACTAACTAAGCCAATGTGGTTTTTATTCAAAATGAATTCAGTCTAGATTTATCATTTTTAAGTGATAGAACATGTTATGCCATTTCTAAAAATATAAAACTCGTCCTCATCCGAGCTTTCTAACAATAGTTATGGAAGGATGAAGTTTGACCGCTAATTGGTTCATCAAACTTCATCCATTGATTTATACTAATCTACCTTATAATTTTACTTGAGATTTGACTTTTGATCTCTGAACTCTATTTACTATTTGACTTTCTAATATGGTTGACTTTGGATGATTTATCTAACTTTCATTCATTTTGACCCCTAAACTTCATCCGTCTCTATCTTTCTCATTTTTCGTTGGATTTCTAAGTGCGAGACATTTTTGGAAACCTCTAAACTAAGGGTATCACAATCTGAATCTAAAACTTGGAGAAAATCTAGTTTTAATATTCTGACTTGAAAGGTTAGTTCGGCTAAGGTATTTAAAACCATCTACTTTGCAATTTGATAGTAATTTGGGTATTTAGAATCTTACCTCACTTTGTGAGTTGTCTTGGACGTTGTAGATGAGTCTTCCAGGATCTCTATTTTTCTTCATGGTTCCGTCTCTCGGTAATTTATGCTCACCGCTTGAAAGTAGACTTTTAATACAAATTTGCAACTATTCTAGCTACTATTCCTCCTTTCTTCTATTTGGGATTTTATACTATATTTTTCTAATGGTTGGCTTAGAAAACTCTTGACCTCCTAACCACTACTTTTCCATTTTTCGCTTGCCTAATGACACCTTGCGATATTTCACATGGTCCACCCTTCGTGTCTCAATCCTATTGGTTGTTCTAGATACTTGAGATTTCTCCTTCTTCAACTTCAACTATAACAATCTAACAATTTGGTTTTCAATTCACAACTATCATTCCTATTGAGTTTTTGAACTCAAACTTAGTCTAAGCTAGAAGAGTTGAAAGAGTGGTGAGATAGAACTTTGTTTTGCATTCTTCCTTGCTAATCACACCTCCCTAATCTATCCTTCTTCCCTTCTAATCTATTTTCTAATTTCCTTATCAAATGCCTTAGCTCTCGGTCTGACTTTTGACGGATTATTATTTTTAGACTTCTAATATGTTTTCCTTGTAGAGGCTAAAACTAGCTTTCTAAGTTGATGTGGAACTTGCAAATCGGACTTTTCTAGTAGAAGTTATGCATGGATGAAGTTTTCAGTCCTAATTAGTGTCTGAAACTTCATCCGCTTGTATCTTACTCATTTTAGCTCGGATTTCTTTGTATTTTATGTTTCTGGAAAGCTCTTGACCTCTACTATGAGATTTTGAACTTCAATTTGTACTGACCCTTCTTCTTAGCGGCCTGACTACACAGAAAGACTAATATTAAAAATGACAACTTGACCAAACTAAGGCCAAAGGCCTAACTACATAGAAATGATCAAAAGAAAAGAGAGGTTCAAAGCTTTGCCGTCAAAATGAAAATAACTAAGAATTCAAATCCCACGAAGTCAAAGCTTTGCCGTGATTTTGAAATACACCTAAATTCTAAGACTAAGAGTTATAGCTTTGCCGTATTTTCTCTAACACCCAAAACTAATAGGTTTCTAAAGACATATGCTAGGGGCGATAGCTTTGCCGTATTAGAGGGATTAACCTCAAATTCTTTTAAAAGAACACGGTATAACAAGCACACGTGGACATGGAGAACTTTGAATCCCACTCAAAGCTTCTCGGAAAGACTTGACATACTCACGCGGATCACATATTCCGATTATCAAGGCTCTAGGGGGATTTTCAACAAAGAATTGTGAAATCCCACACAATAAGCTCAAATCGGAATGGTTAGTAGATTCATACACACATCCAACCCACAACAACAAGCGACTTGTCACCAACGAAGCTTGTAGGGGAATTTACTCCAAAAAAATGGGAAATCCCACACAATGAGCTTGTATTGTGATGGTTAGTACAAGTGTTAGTTCACAAAATACTTCAAATCAAACACTAAAGGTCCCCCTAAGCGGCATCGTCAAGGTACGAAGGGGGATTTTCTCTAGGATTAGTACAAATGTTAGTAATTCAACAAAACGCCCCAAAACCCAAAATAACACTTCAAAAGCTTAACAAAAACACGCAAACAAGTTAGCAAAGCTTGAAGGGACCCCAAGTCCTTCAAGAGAGCTCCAAAAACAACAACAAAAGAGCTTGAAATGCTCCAAAAGCAAGGAAATTTGGCAACGTGGCCTAAATGGCCAAAATCCAACTAAATGGACCCAAATGAAAACAAGGCGGTTCAAAATGAACCTAAGGGGTGTTTTGAGAGGAGAATGGGTGCCCTTATATACTCTCCCAAGGGCACCCCCCTCCTCTCTTTTCCTACAAGGTAATCTTATCAATTAAGATTTTCATCTAATTTGCCCAATTTTCACTTCTAAGCTGGTCCAAATTCCTAACTTTTGGAGAAATGCTCCAAATCACAAACGGATTGCGCCATTGGCTTCAGAAGGCCATTTTTAGTCTAAAAGAACCCCCACCCCTTTTTCCTACATTAAAATCACAAAGATTTCTAGCGCTAACTAGAAGACCAAAATTGGATAAAAACCTAACTTTTGAAGATCAACTTTTCTAAGAAAAATAACTAGCCTAGGCTCTTTAGTAGGTATAAGGGAGTAAGAAAAGACCCCGCTTCAACCTTAATCCGATTCCGTATGCTCCCCGTACGCCGGTCAACTCCACGATTAATCTTCAAATTTGCCAATTTTGGAGGATCTTGATGGTTTTGCATCTTCTGACTATCGGAATGCCACAAAACTTATTGGATCTTGTTATTAACATAAAAGAAGCTACCCTGATTTTTAGTGAGATTTTACGCTGCCTGGGTAATTTCTAGGAATTTCCCATCATTACTTCCAACGGTTGATTACTCGGAAAAAGATCTTTTGAAGATCAGAAAAAACCGAGAATTTTCATGGAACCTCTTATGGAGTTCCACAAGGGATGTGCAAACTCATATTCCCGTCTTGCACATCTAAGGAAGGAGAATCAAATCCTGCTATCTCCTTTAACTTCTGGTAAAAAGGAAATCTTCCAAATAGAAGGGAATCTTGGCGAGCCGATTGCTCCGTTGGACTCCTGGCATGATTTCTACTTCGAACTACCGTACTTAAGTTGTAGATGCCTTCCTATGATTCGTCTTGAGTTTTCTTCACCTGCACGCTAACAATTGGAGTTTCTACTATTTTACCAATGGAATGGGAAAACTGAAACCTCTCTTTGGGAATCTATCCTAAGGTTTTTACATAGTTCCCTTGGACCAATTTGGTTAGAATCTGTCACTGAAAGGCAGGTTTAGACAAGTTGGGCAATTTCTACTAAACATGGTTATTTTATACAATTTCTGGGTTTCTACCCTATCTACATGCAGGATTTGGTTACAAATAACAAGAAATGCCTCAATTAGGACCAATGGTCATATTGGTATGTGACATCTCCGTTTTGGTTATTCACTCTTTTTTGGGCTTTTTGTATATAAAACTACACTCAAAACTTTATAAAATAAAATAAAAACAATTCCGAATCATGAGTGACCAAATGAGCACTCACAGAGTATGACTTTAAAATTGTACATCGTGCTAGTTTGGTGAGCATGGATGTTGACAGCTTGAGCCGCAATCCAAGTCTTAGCTAAGTGGACTCTATGGTGGCATATGGAGGAGGGAGAAGATTTTTTACCAGGTTGGCATTCAGCCGCCTATTTGAGTTTATTGGCAATGACTGGAGACATTACCAAGGAAGCCATTGTAGCCACGATGGATGTGGATGGTGGTGAAGAGTCTGGAGGCACCAAAGACATTTTTGAGGATGGAGACATTATGAAGTATTTAAAGCATGGTGAATTGGCCACTATAGTGTCAGCTAAGGAAAAGAACCGAATTCTACAACAAGCAAAAATGTTAAAAAGTTTGTATGGGAAGGGGCTCATTTACTTTGAATATGGCTAAACAACAATAAAAATTGGTGTTGGCGCCTTATGAGAGAGTGAAGTTAGTGATGCATGCACACGAGGACTTAGGGCAGTTTAGAGTGCGAAGAACTCACAGCTTGCTACAAATTCACTACTGGTGGCGAGGTATGCAAATGCAAGTTCAACAAGTAGTAGCTAAATGCACGGTTTGTGATAGAATGCGGGCATTTGTTAATGCCTCAGTGCCTTAATTACAACTGTTGTCGATCATGGGATTGGGCTATAGATGGAGTTTGAACTTTGCAAGACCATTGCTAGTAACATCACGAGACAATAAGTATGTACTAGTGATGATTGAATATTTTTCCAAATGGATCGAGTTGGTGGCATTGTTTGATAAGTTCAGTGAAGAAGTAGCTTATTTATTTTTGGATCAAGTGTTGAGTCGCTTTGGCATTTAGCTGAGGTATTGACTAATTAATCAAGATCATGAGTTTCTTGGTGAATTTCAAGCCTTGTGTGAACAAGCTATGATTGATCATTGCACTACATTAAGAGATCGTCCCAAAGCAGATGAATTGGTAGAGTGCATGGTGCAAACCGTCAAGAGGGGACTTTGGAAATATAGCTTGAAGAAGGATCATCACAGAGATTGGAACTTACAACTACTATGGATAGCAATGGACTATTAGTTTAGTAAGTAAGCATCTCTGGCTTCTTTTTCACCTTATCATTTATTATTTGGGTGCCATCTCGTTTATCCATGGCTATCAAACAAGATGCAAATAAAATATTAGATGGTTTGAATGATCTAGACATGTGGGCACACATTTGTGAACAACAAACATATCTGTATAAGGAAGTTATGCCAATGGCTTTGGAGAACCTTTCTATTGCACAATATAGAGACACTTTGCGTTATGCCACGATATGAGGAGGGGGTTATTGACCTCAAACACGACATTTTCTACCAAACAATTATGTTTACTTGCAACAAACGGTGCCAACCACCCTCGACGTGACTATAGGGCATATTGATGATACATTGGACGTAATTTTTGACATAAAAACATGAAATTGTAACATGATGCGCAAAAAAATCCGTCAAGTTAAACGCGGGTTTCTTCTAGTGATATTTCAGCTAGGCTAAAATGTATGTTGTGTGGAAGTACCAAGCGCGCTACCACTATGGTTTTGTATGATGTTTGTTCCACAAGGTGGCACATAAATTGTTTGAATCCTCCTCTAGAAGAAATTTTAACAAACCACTATAAGAAAACTGTGTCTGTTTAGACATCCAACCAAAAACGACGTATGTTTGCAAAAACACGATACGTCGCAGAAGACGTTGGGGTGTTAGGCCGAAAAAGTGAAGATTTTGCTTTGATGTCTTCGATAGCATTGTTAGATTTCAGTCACAACATATTGATGCTACGAAAAATAATGATGCAATGTAAGACATCCAAGTGGACACCAGATGTTTCCAAGGATATCTACAATAACAAGTTCAGCCACGTCACCATCTTTGGTCAAACTTAGCTCAGAAGTTGATTTAGAATTTTGTTGCGGTCAAAGGTAAAATGACTGCCCAAGTTTAAAAAGAGGACAACGGGTAGGTGGTGACTCCTAAAAGCTTATGTGGCATTTGGCATGGCGTGATGAGGTGGAAATTGTATGACGTGGACATGGATGATGATGTGGCATGCCACGTCAGCATACTTGGCCTATCCATGTTCCGATCTTGGATGTCTCCGTGGACGTCACAAGTGACGTACTGACGTCCACATTGGCGTTAACATTTTGTACTTACTACGAATGTAACTTCAAACCACATGCTATCCACTGTGTGTTTCATTACGTTTAACTGGACGTGTAGGTGTTGTGAAAGCAATTGTAGGCGTCTTCTTTGATGTCAAAATGACTATAGATGCATGACATGACTTTATGCCCAAGGCTGAATTTGCATATGATGCACGTCCTTCTTATGTAGTATAAAATGACTTATGTGTTTACTTGGTTTAGATTCATTTTTGGGCTATTGAAGTCTTACATTTTGCGCACGTTCAACAAACTTCATTAGGATAAAATTCCACCCTATTCATATGATGTTACTTGTAGCACCAAGTAAGACAGACTTTGCTACAAAATGCACGTTCAAGATGCAACGGGTCTACTTGGAAGACATGAACATGTTGATGGCTTTGTATTTCTCAGACATCCTATGTGACGTCAAAATGCTGGCCCTCAGATGCAATGTCATCACTAACTACGGCAACATACTTTCTACCATTGTCTGCTGGTTGGCGCACCGGGTCCACGACTTGTTGCAGTGATTGTAGGCCATCGAAGTCCCTATCATTCACCAACTGCACCATATAAAAAAACTGTGTTTTTTCTGATGTCAGGCCAAAAACATTGTACGTCCAGGATAACATCATATGTCTGAGAAAACATTGGGATGTCATGTCAACGGACGCTGGAAAAGCAGAGATTTTGGTTTGATGTTGTAGAAAGCATTGCTAAATTTCAGTCACAGCATATTGGTGCTATGAAAAACAATGATGCAATTTAAGACATTGTTGTTGACATCAAATGTTTTCAAAAATGTCCAAAAAAAATTTCAAAATGTTATAAGCTATATAGATCTAATTTATATAACAAATTTATATAAATTAGATGAATGGATTTGTTATAAAAAAAGGTTTACAAAATCATATCAATATTATATTATATAAAAATATTTATTTTTAACTTAAGATTTAAATTCTAAATTTTATTAGTTTAAAATCATAAATTTTGCATCAAATTTTAATAATTTTTATTGTTATTTCACCTTCTTAACTTATTATTTTCAAATCATTTATATCTACTGTGGGGTGATTTTCTAGTGTTCTTGGACTTTGAGATATTTGACATCTTAACCCTTAAAGGACCAAGGCCTTTTTTTTGCTAGAAAACATTCAAAATTGCCATTTCTGTAGCAAAGAGTAAAAGAAATTTTAATTTTTTTTCACATCTAACTATAGGATCTTACACCTAACAAGTAGAAAAAATTGTAGAAAAAATTTCAGAATTTTTGACCGCATAGATTTAAAGTGGAAAAAACAAGTTTTTTAGTGCATTGAGGGACTAGATTTTTTGACTTTGTAAAATTTTTGCACTACAGAGTTTTGAGATTTAAATATTTATAGTAGAAAATTGAGTTGAGAGTTTAGAAAAATAAATAAAAAATAAAAAAAACTTAAATTTCATTCTTAAGAAAATTGTTAAGTAGAAGTAGGTATGAGATAGAAGGAAAATCTAAAATATTAATAAATTTTAGATGGAATTAAAATGCACTAATCCCAATGGTAAGATTGTTCTAGCAAGTAAACTAAACCACGTGAAATTTTTATTTTGAAAAAATTGTAAAAATTGCATTCAGAAATGCATCCAACAAGTTATTTTTTTCAAGAAGATGCTCTAATTGCCTAAAAAACAAAAATGTCCATAACTTTCTCATAACAAATCCAAATGAAATGAATAAGAGCTTTCCAGATAGACAAAAATAGAATCTACAATTGGAATTCCATGTTGGATGTATTGTTGTGTCATACTATATTGAAGTTGATGTTGCAAACAACCTACATTTAATAAATGTGACTTTATCAATTAAATGTTCAAGGAGACATCTCCATATATGTTGGAAATGACATGCAAATGTTCATCATGACATCATAAACAACAAATAAGATTTGTAGAAAATTTAGAAATTATTGAAGGAAATGTTTAAAACAACATTGATGTGAATGTCTAATTTCATACTAAAGATGTTTTTTTGAATGTTTACAATGACGTCAAAAAAACCATAACTAAGACATGTAAATGTTTTTTAAAATATCATTTCAGACATCATTGTATTTATGTTGTTTGTCGTAGCACAGGGTAAGTGAAATTCCCTATTATGCTCACAAAAACCTCTTTAAAGCATAATAAAGTGACTCTAAAGATCGAACCCAAGAGACTCTGTGAAGTGTTTCGTGTTACTAGGTGATTTGAGGAAAGTTACCTAATTCCATTATTCTTGATTATACCACTCTCACCTTTTTCCCAAAATACCGGATGATTTCTTAATATTCCCATAAACTAATCCGATCCAGACTAATACTGACCCGAATCAAACTTAATTGACAACCTTCAAGAACCAACCCGGAGTTCATACTTCCGATCGGATCTCGCACTACTTTAATCGAGGGCTTCCTTTCCTCAACTTCTATTCCGGTTCTGTTTAGCCTCTGTCGGCACTTCAGAGGAATCTGTCACTTATTTTCAGAGAGGTAGACACTCCCCTCTTTCCGGTTTTTATAGTGATGGAAAATTCACTAACCTAATCTATTCTCCTATCTTAACAGGATCCGGTTTGATCTTTCACAACAAACTGGAAGTAATCTTAGCCTGTAGGTCACACAAAGATCCCCCGTATGACCCTCACTTACTACAATGACCTTACTATCTTTTGCAATCCGTGCGAAACTAAGGTGGCTACAAATGCGTCTGCCCGTACCAGCATAATTTAACGTTCTTCCGTTTACTTCTTCAGATGGTGAGACCTCTCAAGTGTTCAGAGGCTAATTCAGACATTCCATCTAGCAGCTTTTAGCACAGTTTGAGGATCCTTTCTCTTACTGCCTAACCTAGCACTGGTTATCTCACCCGGAATTATGAACCTTAAACCTACTGAGGTGTCTTGACTCACTCCCAACACTTACAACCTGTTCACATGCACCTGCAATCACAAGAAGACAACAAGGGGAGAAGATCTACTCATCTATACTCAATCTCTCCCTTCCTTATCTGGACAGACTTTGGAAAAACAAGAAAACAATAGACAATACACAAGAGACAACATATGCAAGAAGGAAAAGCTCTCAGTCTCAGTCTTGAGACTTGAATTATATACAGAATTTACAAAAAGGTCTCCCCGGAAATCTGACATTTATCCGGCCAAGATTTTCGGATCTGAACTTTTCCTAACTTTCCGAAACGAGGTCTGACCTAACAAAATTTCCTATTCTCTAATTTCTAGCTACCTATCCCTCCTGAGGGGATCCACCACTATCTGGAGTAGCTATGGGGGAGAGCTCACTCAAATTTCTACTTTTATCTCCCCCTTCCGGAATTCGCTCCGGTTCTATAGGAGAAGTTACTCCTGTCCTCGTCCGTGGGGCTTCTAAAGTAGAAGTCCTTCCAGCCTCCTTCTCCTTCGATATTGGAGTTTCAAACTTCCCCTCCAATATCTCTACCTCATCGAACTCATCCGGGATTGAAATCCCGGATAAAGAGATTAATCCACTCTGAAACTTCCGGACGCTATCCTCTAATCCCTTTGCGTCCTTCCGGAATTCCTTCATCGCCTCTTCTAACTCTCCGGCGAAGTCAACCAAGATGCAAGCGATACGGGTACCCGAAGGTTTCGGATCCTTATGTATCCCCTCATCAAACAATTTGGCCTTTGTCATTACCTCACTGGATGCCCCTACTACTATCGTCATCCGGTTGATTGCGATCCTGGTCTCCTCCTGTAGAGTCATTGCAGCCTTCACTTGTTTGCGACCAGCATCTAAGTCCCTCCAGTAGTTTTGGATTTCTCCTTGCAACCGGACCACCTGCTCGTCTGTCTCCCGCTGGTTGATGTTCTGCTTCAGCAACCTATCCTCCAACTCCTTCACTTCGTCCGGATTGCTGATGTAGTTTGCCACGGCTTCCGTCAGGGAACTGGTCGGAGTACTTCCTACCAAATCCGCCACTTCACGCAACGTCGTGGTCTTCATTTCCCAATCCGCTCTTACTGTACTGAGAATCCGGATTAGGTCGTTGTATGGACCTGTCAGGTCCAACAACTAGGACAATGGAATGGGTTTCGGTCTGACCGCTTCCACCGGCTCCTGCTTCTTCGAGACGACCGGTTCCATTGCTTCCGGTCCCTTTTCCTTCTGAAGCCCCAAAGGGGACCCCCTTAGACTAGGCGTCCTTTTCATCCTTCGGTGGAGAAGAACGTCCTCTTCCTCCTCTTCCTCTTCTTCCCAATTCCTCTTCTTAGGGTTCTCACCCTTCTCCTCCGGTTCCGGGCTATCCGGTTCCGTCTTGGATTCTTCATCCGATCCTCCACACGTCCAGAGAGCCATAAGCGCTCTCCACTCCTTGTTCTCCTCTGCTGTGAGAAGACTCTGATTCTTGTACAGGTGGAAAAGGTAGGGGCTTACCGGAGTAGCTCTACTCTTTCCCACATTGGAGACTAAGACATTCATCAGCGTCTAAATGAATGCCGCCCAATCCATCCACTTTTCTCCGCTCAGGGCCCCAAAGATCGCATTTCCGAGCGTGGAAGTCACCCGGGTAGGTTTTTCCGGATGTAAAATCGGAACCAGGAACTCCAGTAGTCGCCTGTGCCGCACACTGACGCAGTCTTCAATTGCGTACCCGTCCTTGGGGTTAGCTGCTCCCCGGAACTTCCCATGCACGAAATCTCCCTTCTTGCTGGCCTGTTCTGCACCGCCCTCCTCCAGCTCGTAAACTTTCCGCCAGATCTCCCTGGTCCACATGGGCGGAACTGGCCGGATAGTGTTGTCAAACTGATTAGGGGCTCTTTTGATGAGCTCCCTCACTATTGCCTCGTTCCGAAACCCCCAGGGCTTCCCCAGGAATCCCGCGCAACCCATGGCTGAGAGGTCCTCCATCAATTCGACTCTCTCCTGCTCACTACTAGGCTCTAAAGGAGCCACTTTCCTTACTCTAATTTCTATCCTCTGAGCGCTCGCTGGTTCTTGATTTCGACTACGCTTTAACTGTGGCATTCGTCTCTCTTTTAACTCACTTCCTCTCTTCTTTCCTAGCCGCACGCCCCGTTTCCTCACTCACTCTCCCCTCGACCTTGGCTGAATTACTCAATGCACAAGTGCTGCGGTACTCCCTTCCTCTCTCTTTCTCTTTCTCAATTTCCGCCTTGCTCATGCACTCGATTCTAGTCTAATCTCTACGCCCGTGTGAAGAAAACAATCGTATTCACTCACAACTCTCAGACTTTGCACAATTTACACAAATACATAGAAAACACACTCAATTTGCAGACACAACTCAAAGCACTGAGAGCACGCCAAGTACGCTGGTGCTCCCAGGTGCAAATGACAGACAAACCCTAAAACAGTCCCTTTTATACCCCGAAAACCTCATCATTACTTTTCTCCGATTTTCCGGACGCGAATTCTGGATCCGTTCCTCCGATTAGGGGTTTAGACCGGATACGTTTCCAATATCCGTTCCGCTCCTTAATCTGGTTCATTCAGGGCTTATGTTTCTAATCTTTCTAACCCTTGGCTTTTCTTTCCTTTTTCATGCTAATCCGGGTCTACTCAATCCGGATTCCGTGTTACAGAACACGATAGAAAGAAAAATCAAAAAGTTAGGTTGCGACATTGTTGCTCATATTTTAGTTTTGTATATCCCATATTGTTTGTCATGCCTCCTACACCCCACTAGTATAAAAGGCTTGTCTTTTCATTAATTAATAAGTAGATTTTTGAGCCATTCAATATACTTGATAAATATAGTGTATGGCATATTGTAATATTGTATGGTGTATTTTGTATGGCATGTTGTATATATTTTGTATGGTGTATTTTGTATGGCATATTATATATATTATATTTTGTATGACATATTTTATATGTTGTATTGCATATGATATACCATATATTGCATATGATATACCATATATTACATATTTTATAACATATTACTACATTGACAACATTAGAACGTCCAATACAATGCATACATGCGTTCCAGGAGATGTCCCAAAAAATAAGTGCGTTCATAATTGCATCTTCTTCTACGAAGATCAAACAAGTAGACGTCACTGTTGACATCCTACAATGCAAGAAGCCATCTACTACCCCAGCATGTACTTGTGCTGGCTTGTGCAAGCAGACATCTCCTATGACAGGGTATGCTTTAAGAAGCACGCATGTGTAAACTCCACACGCTCGGATGGACATTTCAATCAGCATACAACTATTTCACCTGACGTCATTTAAGACACCTGAACGTTCACAGCGATGCCTCAGAAGACATCCTAAAATGCTAGGCAGACCAGGCAAGGGGTCCAAAAAACGCCACGTCAGCATCCGCGGATGCCACGTCAGCCAATTCCATCAGCACCGACATGGCATGCCACGTCAATTACACATTAGATGCCACATCATAGACGGGCAATGGATGAAAAAAATGACACTCTGGCTTTCCCGCGCCTAAGTGGCAGCCACATTTCAACTCTTGAAGTTATCTGTTGACCGATTTTTATTTGGACATCACGATGCTGGGCCTGCAAATCTAATGCAACGTATCATGTTTTTGGCATGTCCACAGCAGCACAAAGTGATTGGACATCAATCCAGACATAGAACATGTCACGTGCGATGTCCGGGTGTCCAAATTGCGATGTCGCGGCAGACACAGTTTTCTTATAGTAAGCTGGTGGGTTTGTCCCAAATGTGTGTCAAGGCGTGGACAAACATGAACATCCTAGTATGGATTTTCACTAGATTCTCGTTGGTACTTTGGGGAAGGCTACTGAGTTTGCCAATGTAAAAGGAGCTTCAGCACTAGCGAAAGGGGCAAGTAAAACAATGGTTGTGAAACCACTTTTTACACTTGGCGCACTGAGTATTATGGATGTTTCATTTCCTTTACTATGCTATGGATGTCGCCAATGTTTAGTGTTTATAGTGATAGGATGTTTTTCACATTGTTATCATTGTTTGCAAGCTTTTATCGTGATTGTAACTTACGTCATAAGGCATTTTCTCTATGACTATGGTGTCCATTGTTGGTCAGAAGCTATTGGACCTTAATATGGTTAGATTGATAGCCAATTATAAAGTCTATTGTTGGCTTAGTGCACGCTTTCTCTTATGTGGGCTTGATATGATCTTGGCACGATGTATTTGTGCACGACAACCCATCCATTGTCCGTCGTCCGCCATCTATCTGTCCGTTGTCTATTGTCTACCTATCCGTCCGCCATCTGTTTGCCCGTCCACTTTATAATACATTATTGGAAAGATATCGACAAGAGTTTTCTAACGATGTATAATGCATCCAATTTGGACAAAATTCCAATGGCGAGACCCCTTCAAAGATTGGCTACCGTTCACCCGTCTGCCCATTTACTATCCGCCCACCACCCATCCAATGGCCATTTGCCCATCCACCTCATAATATACCATTGAAAAGGTATCAATGAAAGCTTCCAACGGTATATAATGCATCCAGTTTGAACAAAAACTCCAATAGTGAGACCCCTCTAAAGATTGATTGTTTTCTGCCCTTCGCTATTCGCCATTCGCCTGTCTCCCATCTGCCTTTCGTCCACCTATTTGCCTCATGATATAAGTAGAAGCAAAGCAATGTAGCCATTTGATGGGATGGACAATGAATGGTTTGTTTTGTTGCAGTTGTTGGATTTGACGAATGACGCCACGGACGATCACGATTGGGCATACAACCATAGTAAACGGTTGCAATCGGGACAGACGCTCACTATTTATCCCCCTGGTGAAAACAAAAATCAGTGAATGTTACAGGACATCCTAGGAGATCACATCTGTACACTCTAGATGTCCAAATGTGACTCTAGACGTCAAGACATCCTAACAACCTTGCAATGTTGGGAAATCAACTAGAGCTATTAATCATTCATTGTAAATCTTATGTTGCATTTATCATGCTACCTTGACATGCTCTTCATGCAAAATTCATTATTACATGTATTTTTACTCTAAATTAGTTGTTTTCATTTGTTGTTGTGACCGCAACATATGTTGAAGCTCATGTCCAACTTACCTCATGTGTGGACATCATTGTTAATGTACCCTGCTTGCTGCCGCACCGTACCATTGGAATATTGTCCGGTGTAGCACTTCTTCTTTTTTGTCAATGCAACTACAATGTCATACAAATAAACATAGCTGAACAACTTAGGAGATTCTTTTAGACACTATAGCATATTTTGTACATTTAGTTCAATAGGAATACCTGCATATATGTTTGTATATAAAAATCATCAATCACTCAAAACAACATTTGAATTAGATTGAGGAAGTTCTAGAAGTTGCTCAATCTATCGTGCTTCCATGACTATCCTTGTGTTGAAACTAATCTACTATGAACACTATTTACACTACATTTATAGTTCATAGTAATGTAATCAAGTGTACAAGGAATTTGAAACCTTGTACACTATGATTTAAATTCCTTGTACACTTGATTACATTACTAATTGTACCTAGCACCTTTTCTAATATATCATGCACATATTTATATTACACCTGGCTGTTTTATTCTACCACAACCATTATTTTAAGTTGCCCAACTACCAAGTTTATTATGACCATCCCAAAAAAACCCGTAAATGACTCTTTAGATGTATTGCATATCCACCACCTTAGTGACTATCCATGAGGTGATGAGGAATTGGTTGGTGATGGATGGTTCTAACACATTGCACATTGTAGCCCTTCTATCAAAGTGCAGTGCATTGATTTCGGCAAGATCTCTTTTATATGATGCTCTCTCAATGCTTCTCCTTACTATTAGAAATCCATATCTTTTTTGACATATTTTTTAAACATCCACTAGTTTTCATGTTAACACTCATGTCAAATGCAATAAATATGTTATCATTAATATGAAAACAAGTGGATGTCCCAAAAAATATGTCAAAAACAACATGTAGGTACCCTTATCTCTTCCACATTGCATAAAAGCTATGCACAAGTGATATTTCCTAAGGATTTTTTGCTTCCTCTCACTTGTGGTTGAGGAGCATTAGAAAGATGACTATGATTAATCCCTATGAGCTTTCCTATGAGGATTCTCCCATGATGCTATAGCCATCACTATTACTAGATTCTAGAAAGTTTCAAATGACAAAAATTCTTAATGACAAAAGCTCTCGAAATAAACATGACATGTGGTGTATCAATTGTTATAATAATTCCATACTTTAATAGTTTTGTGATGCAATGGTTGCATTATTGGTTGAGTTGTATTTACACTTGTTTGTTGATTACAATCGTTCCCAATTCTAGTAATTGCTATAGTAAGAGGAAAAAAGAATATACTAACAAATATTATAAACATAGCCCTTAGTCATTGATGTACTAGTGGAAAGAGAATAAGAATTTGTATATAAATACAAGTCATGCATACCCATGTGAACCATGCTTTGCAAAATGTTGTACATTAAAATTTCTACTTGTCTTTGAATGACACATTATGCTCTCATATTCCAACTTAAGTAACCTACACATGGTCATGAATTATGTGTGAGTTCAGTTTTTATGATGCACCTACTAAATTGTTGGACAAAAAATGAGCATATACGTTTATAAATTAAAAATATTGGCTATTCTTCTCACTACTATAGTAGGCAAAATAGAAACCATAATGAAAGATAAAGCTTATATAGACTGCTATTTATGTATTCATGCTTAGAGATAGAGAAATCATGTATGCACATCATGCATGCACATCATGTAAACCACTGCCAAGTGATATATATAAGAAGTTCTACTTGTTTTTAAATGGCATTATGGCACATGATACTTTCTTTTCTATATCATAGTAGGTTCACTTAGAAAATGAATGCATAACCCAAAATACAATGGACAATCAACAACTTGACAAGAATTATGAATCCAATACAATAGACTTGCTAGTGATACGCAAATGAACCTTGCAATTGCTTGTAGTGTTACTAGTGTAGTAGAAAACACAACCACATTGATGTGTTCAAATTAACTAATTATGTCCGAATCAATACAAAAATGCCTTAATGAATGCAAAAATGTTCAAATCTATGTGTCAAAATTGACTAATGGTGTTTGAATCAATATAGAAATGTCCAAATGAACACAAAGATGTTCAAATCTATGTGTCCAAATTAACTCAAAATATTGATTCAACATTGTTTTCTACTAGTGATCTTCATCAAAATGAAGAAAATGATCTTCATCAATGAACCCATCATTGTCAACATCACTTTTCTACTTGCATGATCATTTCCAATACTCTTGCAAGACCTTGGATCTAAATCAACTAGTAGATTCCTTAGTATTATCAATAGGCCAAGCCAAGGCCACTCCTCTCTCTCAATTTAAAAAAATAGGTATACCACTTCACGAATGAAGTAGTAAATTAAAACTTTGCTGAAAAGTCATTTTTTGACATGCGTCCTTTTTCTTTCTCCAATCTAGGATTTTTGAGGTCTATGTATTGAACAACCATCTTAGACGGTTGGAACTTACATCTTCATGGTCATGCTTGTCTTTCTTGAGTCTTAGAAGAGACAAGAGATAGCTTTCAATAAAACAATATAGTCCACTTATCATGATGTTGTGCTTGTTGCACAAGAGGTGGTTTAAAATGGAACTCACTTTCTATCTACATCAAAAAGAAATTAATAGAGGATCTAGCAAGTTCAAAGATTTTTTTTGTTTAGACTTGGTAAAAGATGACAAAAAGAGTGGAAACATTTGTAACTTTGGGTAGGAAGAAAGTAGTGAGCAAGTTTTGTCTTTCCATCTCGCAAGAGATTTTTGCAAAATTAGAGAGTTGCTACAAGAAGTTATTACAAACTTCAATCCTATACTTCAACATTGTGTTACTTTTGTGCTTTTTTCCATAAACAATGTTCTAGCTATTAATTGTCAAGCTCAAATTGTCCATTCATCAAGACTACTCCATTGTGCGATGTGGCAAATGGCTTATAGAAAATGTCATGCTGTTGAGTAAAGAAAAGTTTGCTTTAGGAAATCACAGGGATTTTGGCTTTGATCAAGAATGGTTTAAGAAGAAAGGAAACGTTGTTGTAAACAAATCTTCACTCTCAAATGCAAGTTTGAACATTGAATCTTCTATATTGTCATGAAACTGCTCTCCATTGATTTATCTTATAATGACTTTAAATGAGTTCAAAGGTTAGGGTAGATGATAAGAAACTACAGGCTTGGGATGGTTAAAATGGGATGGCCAAACCACAAGCTGAACCGTCTGAAAAATTGGTTCCTAAAATTCAAACTCTCGATGACCAATTTTAACTAGGCTTTAGTTTTACCATGAAAACAAACAAGTTTCGACCATGTGGGCCATCAACCCCACTTTGTCACCACAATACAAAATGAGGCTAAGCATTGGTTTAACTCAAGCCCCCACAACAACAAAGTTTACAATGAAAAATAAGCTACAAACCACATACTACAAACAAATCTTCTTTCAAATCTCATTTCAAAGTTGAACTTTGGATGAGTGTCACTATTGCCTCAAAGCTTCAAATGAAATGAGTGATAACTTTTTGAAAAGCTAACACAATTTTCTACTATTCTTGTAAATTTCAACTCATTCTAAAATTTTGTCTATTGTCTATAGCCACCCGAAGGTTTGACCTCTTAAAATGAAGGCATCAAACCCTCTTTCACTTCAACTCTAACAACTCATTCATATAAACTCTAAACTAAACAAATAATAACTTCATAGAAAGTCAAAATCATATTCTACATTTTCTCAAAGTGTTATAATAAACAAAAAATTTGTCCGTCTTTTATAGTTGTTTAAAGTCTCTACCCTTTTCATAGGAGGTAGTAAACTTTCTTCCACTCAAACTAGTACAATTTTTGAATGCCAATCTCAAATTAAGCAAATGAGAACTTTTTGAAAATATAACACCATGATACTCAACTTCTCAAATTTTCATTTCTAAAATCCACATACACTACACACAATGCCCCTTTCAACATTTGGATCCTTCCAACTAACAACAAGAGATAAGATGAATAGTGTTCACTTTATCTTCTACCTCATCATTATTAAGAAAAAATTGAACCTACAAAGAGGCCTTGAATTTTCCTACTAATTTTCATATTAACTGAATTAATATGAAGGTAGTCACATCTTCATTAGAACCACCACTTGATGTATGCTCCATTCTTCATGATAGAACAAAAAGATATTTATAAGATCATGGAGATGAATTGGATAATGATGACAAATTTTTAAATTCATCATGCAATTCATAGCCCAATTAGTGAATTGAGAAGGCTCATTCCATCCAAGCTTTTGCATTACAAAGCGGCCTCTTTTGGGGTTCAATTTTTTCCTGATGCTAATCTAACTACACAAGCAAATGAAGATCAGTCCATAACTTACTTACAAGGCTAACTTACAATCATTAGTTACTATATTTTAGCCCCACAGCTATTTCTTTATCTATATCTTAAAGAAAAATCACTTTAAAGTTCATCTAGAAGGCAAACTATCGCCATCTTTTCCTTTCACAATTATTAGAGGTAAAAAACTATAATTCCAAAATAGCCTTCACTCCATTTGTAAAAACTTGAGAATGCGTTTAACAATTGCAACAATACCTGCATGATCCGCCTTCGTTAAGGGATTATTTGGCCCCTTTAATCATTATTGGTGACTGCAACTTTCTTAAATAGGCTTAACCATATAATAATATTGATCATCATTTAGACCCTCAAAATATCTTTCAAATATTACTTTACGACTACCGGACTCAATACATCCAATATACAACAAGATCACCAATGAAGAATGTACCTTGATGATAGGTCTCGTTCTTTCTAAGTTAACTCCATGGAAGATGTTGAGGACCAAAAATATTCAATGGATGACTTCATTATTTAGTATAGAAACAAAGAATGTACCTATTAATTTAATAATTGAAGCATTTTGGTGACTGCCTTGGTCATGGGGGCCACATTCTTTAAGGGTTTACATAAAAAGATTAGTGAAGAAAGGCAAGAAATAGACTTTTTATGGGTGAAGAACAAGAAAATCCATCCATTAAGTTAGGTTGGTTGTTTTGTTTTGTTTGTTTGTTATGGTGAGATCTCTTGGCCCGTGCATCTCCCAATCGTGTGCTTAGTACCGTTGGAAAGCCCTTGGTGAAGAAGGGTACATGAGTCTTGTTTTGTGGCGTTCCAATATTCAAAAGAAAAGATATTGAATATCCAAATTTTTATGAATTAAAAAATTAGAAAATTACCTTTTTCTTTTCTTTAAAAAATAGAAAATGGCACAGGGCACACTAGGTATATTGAAGTGGTGCAATTTGGCCCCAATTAAAGGTGCAAAGAAAAAAAAAGGGGGGGGGGCCTAAAGTTAAGTTAGAAATTCAAGAGGGCCAGCTGCTGCGTGTGGCCAACGCCACGCCAACCGCTCGCTTCGTCATCACCTCTTCCGTTCTTTCCTTCGGGAGTCTCCCCAATCCAAATGAGAGTGATGAGAGTTTTCAATTTTTGCAGACCCTTGTAAATTCCATGGTTTTTAGTTTTTTTAGGTTTGTAGGGTATTAGGGTTTGTTTTTTGAGCCCGACGATGCGCGCACAGCATAGCGTTTTCTCATGGGGCCATGGCGCCTCTCAGCGCATCACGCCTGCCCCTGCGTGTCTGTGTCCCACTGCTGGCGCACGGCGGTCCGCTTTTGGTGTCTCCGCCGATTCGCGCACTCCAGCCCTTTGAATTCCCAGGAAACCTCTCCCCTTCCCGTGAATTCTTCGCACCGGCCGTATTGGCTCACTCGAGAGAATCCGCTTCCTGGGGAGAACGACGAGAAGGCGCACCTCGTTCGTCAGGTTTTGGATCTCAGTGACGATCTCTCTGTAAAGCACGTCCTTAGCTGTTGGGTGAAGAAGCTGGGATCGAAACCGAATTCCGATGTTCGCTATGTTCGCTATGAGCAGGTGGCGAGGACGGTGAACGCCGTTTTGCAGGAGCTTGGAAGACAGGGCCACGCCAATGCAGCACTCGAAGTTTTCCAGTGGATGGAGCTTCAAGGGTGGTGTCGACTGGACCCGCATTTGTATACGACCGTGATTGACACGCTGGGGAGCGCAGGGTGCTTGGATTTGGCGGAGAAGATCTTCATGGACATCAATGAGTCGGTTCAGAAAGACACGGTGTTGTATAATTCGCTTTTGCACGCTCGGAGTCAAGCAGGGCAGGTGGACGCAGCAGTGGAACTTTTTCAGTCGATGAAAGAGAAGAAGTGTAGGCCGGATTTGTATACTTATAACACGATTATGAACATGTATGTCAAGGCCGACACGGGCCTGGCGAAAGTGCTTTCGGTATTCAAGGAGATGTGTCTGCTGGGGATACAGCCAGATGTGGTTTCCTATGACATTCTTTTGGCAGCTTGTGCTTCGGGAGAGCGGGTGAAGGAAGCCCAGCGGATTTTTGGCACTATGAAGAAGCGCGGGGTGAAACCGACAGTTGTAACGTATACATCTCTCATTACTGTCTATGCGCAAACGGGTACGTGGTTTTTGACCTAATCTGTCCTGTTTTCGCATTTTAGGGTTTTGCAACTTCTGATAGGCAATTTGAATAGTTGGGATTAGATAGAGGTAATTCCATTAGTAGACTGGTCAAATTTTTATATGCTCTCGTTAGCGGATGAACACACCAAAGAATGCATACGCAAAAGCTACAAATTCTCAAAGTTTTATCGGTAAATGACCTAATAACGTCAGATGTTTAAGTGATCTACATCTCCTGAACATACGTTTAACAGATGTTTAGGTGGTCTACATTCTTTTAATCAGTGTCTTTAGATTTAGGTCGGCGATTTTGGGTCAGTGTCGATTAGGGTTGTCCCTATCTTACGTTGTTTAGAACTGTAGGTTGTGGTTGAATTTCATGTGACTACTGTGGATCAATTCTTGAATGTAGGATTTGTGATTATATTCATCATATCAAGATGTTTCTTTGATGTTTCTTTGACCTTGAAAGGACCAAGAAGCTCTAATTGGGCCTCACGGGTTTTTTAATAGTATATGGATACACTTTTTAGCCCAATTTTATTTCATTTTGGGCCAGCACATGCGATGTTCTTCACTGATTTTGGTGATATAAACTTTGGTCCCATTTGGATTCTATTATTTTCACAATGATTAATCGATTTGATCATTCTCGAACCATGAATCCTTTTCCATTACGGATTAAGTAGCCTGTGTTTGGGGTAACTGTTATATGCTGATTGTCCCGTCCTGCTGCGCATGAGAATTAGCACTACTGTAGTGGTTTCTAGCACTTCTCAACCAATTGGACCAGTCAACGCTGTTGGCCGTCCTGGAGATGGTCGTTGTTCAGTATGACGTGATTGAGCAATTGTATCTTATGTTCATGGATGTGTCAAATTTTGCAGGAGATTTTCGATCTGCTATGCAAGTATTTGGTGAAATGGCGGCAGAGAAGTGCGAACCAAATGTGAAGACTTTTACATCACTTATAAATGCTTGTAGGGGAGGTGGACACGTTGAAGAGGCGCAGACAATATTTGAAGCCATGAAAGAGTATGGTGTGAAACCAAATGTCATGACGTATAATGCTTTAATTAATGTGTATACTGAGCGGGGTGAACAGGGTCGTGCACAAAGTATTTTCCTTGAGATGGTACAAGCTGGGCTACAGCCCACCGGCGTGTCCTTTACAGTCCTTATGTCCAGCTTCAAGGCGACTGGAGCTTTTAAAGACGTGAGTACCTCAATGCAAGCTAGTTTTTTCTGTTGTCTCCACTCTTTTGAAGGTCAAGCCTGAATCGAATTCATGAGTTAGACTATGTAGCACATGTTATTAAGAATTTGCATATCTATTTCTTTCTTTGTTCTACTATTTTATACGGTTTACTGCTGGAATTTGCTAATATGTTGTTGGTCCGATCGTTAAAAGATAGAGCGTCCGAGTACAATGATACATTTTGATGAGATGAGAAGTCTTAATAAATATATTCCTTTTTAGTGTTGCTTTGTACTGATCAGTCGGATTATCTGCTGTATTGCAGGCTTTATCTATTTATGATCAGGCAAAACAGTTTAATGCTGTTTGTAGTGTACAGACCTATACTGAGGCTCTGGACAATTGCTCAAAGGCAAAGAACATTGCAGGAATGATCAGAGTTTTGGACGATATGAGAGCAGCAGCAAGTGTGCCAAATTCTGTAACATGTACCGTGCTACTTGTAGCTCTAAGTTCGAAATGCTCCAACAATTTTGAAGTTTCGAGCCTGCTTCAATCTCTGAAAGGCTTTGATTCAGAGCTGGTACAATGTTGTCATTCCCTGCTGACTGATGGTGCAAAGACTGATCAAGAGGTAAATGTTTCTTCGCTGGAAAAGTGCTGTTTGATTGATTGCTTGATTTTGTTCAAATCAGTTTCATCCTGCAAGTTCTATTTGCAAACTATCGCTCTACCCAATCTGATCGATTTCATGCTTGCAGGTGACAAATCTCTTGGGCAGATGCTTTAGTTCTATTGCACAAGGGGATGTCAAAACGTGGACTGCGTTAAGCTCCTCTCTTTTGGACGCACTTTGGGCATTGGGTTGGTATCGACGAGCTGCGATAGTTTTAGGTTGGGTATGTGACAACAGCAACATTCACGATGATCTCTGCGTGGTGACTCCAAATGAATGGAAGCTCGATGTGCGTCGTCTTTCATCTGGTGGTGCTATAGTAGCTTTGTATCAGTGGCTAGCTCACCTACTCGGAGCTGCTCGACAGCTTGGTGATCTTGGGTACAGTGACCTTGAAGGGGAATTGTTGACAAAGGTCGAAGTGAAAGTGTCATTTTTGCCTCAGTTTCAATACGAAGAGGCACCTCTTCATGAGTCTGTTGATGCGATTGAAGAACAGAAGGCCTTTCCAAGATTCGTAACTGTGGTTAGTGGATGGGGGAAATTAAGCAAGGAAGAGGGTAGGTCGCAGGTGAAAGCAAGTATTGAAAAGGAAATGATCAAACTTGGGGCACCACTTCGAACATCAAATGATGCTGGAAGGTGGACAGCAAATGGGGAGGCACTTCTGCGGTGGCTCCTAAGACCTGAAACACCTTCTCGTCTCATCCTTTGGGATACAGCAGCACGAAATTCACATTGAAAAGGTTGAAGCTCAATTTCAATATCTTGATAACGAGCTGGATGTAGTTGCTGAATGACTGCTTGTGGCCTCCACAATACTTGTTCCTCATCGCTGAACGCCCATTTGCTTCACCAATGGAAGTGGCATCTCCTTGAAGCAGCATTCAGAGATTCTTACAATTATTCATTCCACAAAATTAGTTGGTATGGATGACCTCTTCGTAAGTTTCTGCCTTTGAGCGACGTCACTTTATAGTACTGCCGGTGGGTAGCCACAAGAATTTCGTGCCAGCAACCGTTATTTGAACTGCCAAATCATAAGGTGAGAAGCTTCGTCACCTTGAGTCACTGGACTTTTTTTGTCGTGGATGATGTGATATTTTTCTTATATTGTTTCGTACATAATCGGTTTCCCGGAACATTGGTACATAAAATATCACACTAACATTGGTCGTCAGTGTGTCGCACACTAGGTTTCACGTGTTTATTTTCTTCATGCTATCAATTTTACTGAAAATGATGTCACGCATGAAAAAGTAGATATGCTATCGTGTTTTTTGAAATTAATGAAAACATGAATTTATAAGTTATAATACATGTTGCCTTCAGTATGAAACTTAACAATGTTCGGCCTAATTACCGTATTTGTCGGTCTACTTAGCATGTTTCATTTCGTCTTTTCGAAGCATCTGATTGAGTTGAGTAGGTTACTGGTGGGATTTACGTTGTTGATTGAATGGATTGCGAGGTATTTGTACATTTTTTAGAATAGTGACTCCCTGTTATTGAGTGGGCAAAACTCATAAATTCTTCTTGTTTCTGTTTTATAGGATCTGGTCAGAATGGGAGAAGAGGATGCGAGGATGCTTCAAATCAACAGTCTTCATGAGCAATGTTTGATATTATTACCCCGAGTATGGCTTAGAGAACCTACAAATTAGTACTGCGCAAAGAGATCATTGATCACGTTCTCAAGCGTTATGGAATGTAGACTTGCTATGTCCGTGCAGTGTGATAAGACTTTACTTGGAGGTACGTGGTGAGCTGCCTATGATCACTTTCTACTACTTCAAGTTCTTAATCTGAACTGTCTACTCGGGACGTCACTTAAGAAGTATATAGGGATTTTCATCTACTTGTAAGCTGTACTTGATACGGAATAGAATATTCTGCCAAGAGTCCTGGAAGGTCTGTGCTATCAATATATGGCGGACGAGAGTATTTGCAATGTCTGCCGTAGTATGATAAAGGATCAGGCAATCCCCTGATTATATCACAGCTTACTTTGACACTATAAACAGGGTAGCTGGGACACCCAGTTGATTCGACTAGTTCGGCTGTTGCTACTCTTGGTGTGCCATCTCTCTTATTCTGTTCGGAGCTCACTGCCAATGAGTGATGTTTCAGTAACCCTTTCTCTCCAATTGATGAGCAATTGCTGATTGAAGTCTGCTTTTCCACCTACGGGGAAGAACGGTTATTTTGTTTTATCTTTTGAGCACACCCTGAGTTCGAGCATTGAGTCAAATAAATTGATAGTACAGAAGAGCCAGCTCCCAACATCCTACGCAATGATTGTGTACCAAATTTGGGAGATTGACAATATCGCTGGCTGGTTGCTACATTTCTACCCACTCATCATCCTGGTATGATGTAGTGGAGTATTGTTTAGTTCCGCCTCACCTTATTCTCTAGAGGCAATAATGATATAACTGCCGATTTTAGTATTTTTAGAGACCTCAGGTATCTATCCTAGTTTGCCAACCAACACTTTTTCCTTTTGTGGTTCTTGATTGGCAGGTTCAGTTCTTCACTGGCATTGTCTCTGTCGTGTAACCGAGGGTATCAAGTCTTGCAGCTTTCAGTAATAATTCTAACCCACTACTGATTGTGTTGAAAAGGAGCTCCTGCCAACTTCCGCTATCCGTATTTGCTCTGCCAAGATTACATGTGTATGTCTGTACCTGTATTGCTGTGGTGGTGGGTTCCCATGCGAGTTAGATTGAACAGCATCATACTGTTAGTGTCCAATTCTGCTTCCATGAGTAGGGCTGGCCGGGACCCACGGAAGTCAATGATGAGTAGGTCCCTTTGTGTCTTGCTCACCTTAGTGTTGTTTTTTGTCTAGAATTTCCTTCAGTAGTACCTGATAAATGGGACTTGTAATCAGTGAGAGCGTTACCCAAGATGTTCATGGAATCTGAAAGACGAAGTCGTGATATTCTGTTGTTCTGCTTGTTTGCATTGTGCATCTTTCGGGTCACCTGCAACAGGGTCTCCCCACACTTCCGGTGATTATGGTGATTGCCGTGATTACGTCCATTTAGCCATACAATGTGTCCTGCGGGGAAAGTGAAATAAGTGTGGCCACTTTCTCTTTAATATGAGCAGTCAACGAATTATTGTACATGGAGTGGGATAAGGAATTCAGATTAACTAACCAGCTTTTACTCTTGCACGAATGGCTGGCTACATTTGCACGTTTTCGAACAGAAGCAGACCTGGTGTACGTTATCATTGTTCTCATCCATGTACGAAAAACAGTCTTTTTTTTTCCGCTTTCTTCCAGTAAAAAGTCAGAACTACATTCCTCCCCAGAGAAAGAATCTAGACCTTCGGCCTTTAGTGTTGTGACCTAGTACTCCTTAACACTGAAATCCGCTTCCTGAAATTTCAGAGGTCCATTTCAATGGCGTAAATGTGTAAAGGAGGAGACAACACTTTTGTGAAGTGAACGCACTCCATGTATCTCAAAAAGGTAAAATATTTAAAGCAAGAGGCAATGATTTGGCGCAGTGAAAGCTCCTTTTGCTTTCGAGATGCAACACATGTAGATCCCTTTTGATATGGGCCCCAAAGTTATAGGAACTGCCTTTTATTTCAAATATATGGATGTGACACCATGCATCCTAAACCTCACATATGCAGTTCAACTTCCACAGCCCAAAACGTGAAAATGCACCAGAGAGAAAGAGTGCCATCCTCTTTTGGAGGTTCACTTGGCGTGGACGAAGAGTTCGCTCATCTTGCGTCCCAAGTACACGTTTTTAGTAATCAATGAGGTGTAGACTTCCATGCACCTAGAATCTGTCAAAGCTTGCTTATTATTACGGAATAGACGAAAAGAAACTTGGAATTCTACATGGAAGTATACAATAGTTGCAAGAGGACAATCGGAAACTGTTGGCTAGCAAAATTTTCGGGGTAGGCTCGTGCGAAGAAGGGGAGGGGAGTTTTCAGACTTCCATTGTACAGTAGAAAAAATTGTTTTTTTACATTGAACTTGAACTTTTGGGTGGCTTTGAGTTTGACGACCAAGGCAAAGCTGCAGTTTCTCCCTCCTGCTCCCGTAGAAATGCATTCCAAGCTTCGATCGTGAACTCCGAAATTCATTTGGCCGATTCCAACCGACACGACACGGAATGTTCTCTCGATAATCTGTGGTGGCGTGAATCCACCATTTGGGACCTCTTGCTTGCCACCCACCCACCCACCCACCCACTGGCTCGTAAGCCCGGCCGGAGGATAGTCTGGTGGCGCTATATGTCAATAATGTCATTAGTTTTGTGGCCCAAAGCTCCTCCATGTCGAGACTAATTGATGAGAAAGCATGCGCGCTTCCCTTTAGCAGAGTCTGGGAGTGCAGAAGCCAACATTCAAGGGACTGAATGATTGGAGTGCAGGCTAGGCCGGGTACACTACAACTGTACTGTACATGCATTACTTACATTACTACTGAAGCCAGGCCCCACATCCATTTTGCAGCTAGCTAGCGCACTGATTGAATTGAAGGAAAGCCGGCAGAACCAATTACAACCAACTGCTGAAGTTCAGGGACTGAGGATCTCCCCCACTGCATGCTCCACAATTGTTGGGCTTCTGTGTGTCCTCACATTCACTCCTAGCTTAGCTAGCTACAAACAAACAAACAAACAAAGAACGCCCTGCTTGTTTCATACTTCCATGGCTTTGCGGAGTCCTTTTCCATGTTCGATCACCAATCTCCAGACGTAATTGGAACGGGCTCAGCTAGCTCCTTGGGGTTTTCACTTGGGCACAGTTTTGACCCGCGCCGAGCGCAGCAATCATTTGCCTCGGGTTGCTGCTGCTGCTGGGAGAAATGTCGGGAGAATCCCCAGGCGCAATTATTTGCGGAGTTTTGACACAGATGGAAAGAAAAGAAAGAAAAAAAGTCACCGCCCGCCCTCGGGGGCTCCGTCCGTCATGGCTTTGCTGGGGTTTACCTGAAATTCGCAGTGAGCGGAGGGTGACGAGAGAAGCCTGACATGGTGAAGTCACCGACTCGGGAGACCCGGCACGCAACTGTCCACGAGGACCCAAGAATGCCACGCTATATCTAGTCCTACAATCTCGTAGGGGCGAATCCCAATTTATTTTTCTAGTTGTGTATAATTTTTGGAGTGAAGGTGTTAGCAAGACCAAGAGAAATCTAACCCAAGTTGTTTTGTAATTTTTCGATACTTGGAAAATATTCTACGAATTTTCAAAGTTGGAAGTTTAGAAACTCACCTTAACCCTGTAACACCGTTGAAAACACTAAGTGTCCAATGAACCCTTCCAAATAAGACAAAAGAGCAATCATTCATTCTTGGAATTTCGTGCAAAAATGGGAGGTCTTGCATAGTAGTTTGACCTCCACTAAATACTTTGGGTTTCTTTTTTAAGTAAATGATTCACATTGTACCAAAAAATTTGATTTCTACAGTGACCAAGTTCATCCTTACAAGGTTAATAAGCACCCTTGAAACAAAAAAAATGCTTCAACTCCCATTGGTGGTCTCCAAGAATTCTTCAACTTTGGACCACTGGTTGACTCTAAAAAATTCAAAGAGAGGCATTGGGAGAAGTCATTTGAACAAAAGTCATTGTGTGACTTCATTGTTTGGATGTTTGCTGTATTTTTTCTAAGACATGTGTGTATGAGTGTTTGATTTATGGGTCAATCATAGGTGCTCGAATAACATGAACTTTGCAAGTAAATATCTCTCCATTTTTTAGTAGTAGATCTCTAATTTTGGCTCAAGATGAGAACATTCTAGAACATGTACATTATTCCTAATTCTGGTGAGTTTTTATCTTCATCGATTTTCATTCTTTCTATTTATTTTCATCCAAGTTTCATCTATATCTCATCCCAATATTTTCACACTAACTATATCACATTCATCTATACTTCATTCAAGTAGTTCAAGGGCCGCTTGTACTAATTAAATTAACTTCTATAAAGTAATGTAAAATTAATGGTTGATTTGTGTGGCTAAACTTGCACATGAAAAAATTATGACAAAATAAGGTGGGACCCCCAAAACGCACCATTGACCCAAAACCATCATCATTACTTTATGTACATCTCCAAAATCAATATGTAAGTTTATTGAAGAAACAATTTTAGAACCTCTACCAAAAAACTAGATTTTCTTTAACTTTTGCTTATGATAGCCAAATGATGAGTTCTTTGGTGTGTTGGAACTTCCTTTCACTCCTCAACAAGTAAAATCAATAAAATTTGACCAATTTAATAATATTAACTAACTAGGTACAATAGTATAAAGTGGTGGTTTTCAAAGAGTGCCCATTTAAAATTGACCTAGGTCTCCTATAGTGTTTTGTTTTGTTTTGGGGCCAAATGGTTATGTGGCCTTCCTTTCAAGAAGGTTCTAAGTTTCCTCACTCCTTCATTTTGAGTGCTTGAATTGAAGGAGGCCAAGTTGGAGTGTGTAATTTTGAATATGTAATTTATGTATGCAATTTTTGTATATATGTAGTACAACTGAAAATCCATATTGATTCCTAAGAAGTCAATTTTGGTTGGATGTTCACAAAATTTTGATACACAATGTGAACATATACCCCCTTAGTGGAAATATAAATTCTTTTCTGATGAGGTGCTCAAATCAAAAGTTATGATGCCTTGAAATTTTTGGGCAATTTGGGCAACTTCAAGTAGCTTTTGCAAATCTCCTCCTTTACTTTTGAAATTTTGCACGAATGTAACTTACATGATATAATATGCAAGTGCCAAAAAAAATAATCATGTGTAGTATATAAATCTTACTCTAGGAATTAAAGGCTATTGCCTTTATCAGACAAGTTTGGAAAAAAAATCTTCTCACTTCAAACGTTATAATCTTTCAATCCATGGGATCAAATTATCTGAATTTTTTTTTACACATTCCCATAGTAGTCTAATAAAATTTTGTACAGTTGAATTTTGGAAGAAAAATCGTATTTTATTTTACTACCCTAAAAAATGGCAGTTTTCACAATTTCTGCTCGAAATACGCCTCCATCATTTAGGGGTTAAGGGAATTGGGCAATTAAGACCCAACTGGGATTTAAAATTAATTTTAAATCTGAGGCAACCAATGCAAAAAAGAAAAAAATTAACCCCTAAAGGAATTTGGTATTTTTAAACCCAAAATTGCTTCAAAGTACTCAAACCCAAAGCAAGGCTAAAATCTTCATCTATGTTTATTCATTTACAAATCCAACTATATGATCCTTTAGTAAACTTGTTAGAGTACAACCTCCTAAAATTTCAAAATAAAAAACCTTACCAATTGCAAAACCATGACACTTGATGATTTCAAAAATAAGTATTTTCACCTTTTTCCAAATGGTTAGGTTTCATCTTTCAAAAAATTTACACAAAAATGTCTAGATCCTACAACTTCATAACATGTTAGAGAAGTAAGTTGGGAATACATATAAATTTTTTTCAATAAATAGTATTTCATATTCATGCTTGAAAAAAATAATAAGTAGAAAGAAGTAGAGTATGATTCAAAACGCTAAATTGTTAAGAATTTAGTTATGGAATTGAAAAATTCTGATCCCAATGGTTGTAATGTCATAATAAACAATCTACATCCACCAATTTTATTTTTTCATAATTATTGAAAATTGAGTTAAATAAAGGACTTTAATGTGTATTTTGATTGAAAGCTTTCTACATACGTATGAATCTTGAAAACCAAGTTCAAATTTGTATTTCTTACAAAAGTCATTTATTTTGAGCTACCTGGGGACCACTTTCAGTATCACTCACTGTCTCATTTAAAATTCAATGAATGTTCTTCAAACCTATTCATGTTGACATTCACCATCTAATATTCATATTCAAAAATATTTTTAAAACATATAATTATTAAATGAAATGTAGAAAAAAATCAATTTGAATAGTGTTTTGATGGAACTAAGGGTGAAGAACCTCATTGACTCTTACACAATATTTGTTGTTTGCAAATGCATTGTTGTTGTATCTAGTTTGTGTAGTTTAGATATATAAATGATAGTTTATAATTATCTAAATTTGTATTATGAATTAAAAAACTTTAACCCCTAAAATCCCATGGCCATTTTTCCATCAAAACTAACTAAAAGTTGCCATCTCTATTGCAAAGAGCAATGACCTTTATAATTTTTTCTCCACATATTTAACTATGGAATCTTGCACTAAACTAGTAATACTATGAGAACATATAGAAGAAATTTTAGGAAAATTAACCATGTAGATTGCAAGATATTTGTGTTTAAAGTAAAGAAATTGGGTTATTATGCACATTTTGTAACTGCATTACTTGATTTTGAATCTTTTTAGTTTAAACTTTTTTTATTAAATATTTTGATTTAAATAAAATTACATTGAAAGTATTGAAATTTAAAAAATAAAAAACGTTGATTTTCATCATTCTTTAAAAAATTATTACACATGAGTCGCAATGCAAGATTGAAGGAGAAACTAAATTGTTGCTAGCTCTAAGAGGGACTTAAAACACACCAATCCCAATGGTGAGATTGTTCTAGCAAGCATACTTAACCTTGTGGAACTTCATTTTTTGAAATTCTAAAATTTCAGTTCAAAAACAAATCTAATACTCTATTTTTTCAAGTTTTTGTGGATTTTTTTTCAATATCCAGTCTTTCTAATTTCTAATTTATTGTATTCAAAGAATAGAATCAAAAACTGAGTTTACAAGAGCCTATCCAAAATCCATTTTGTCACCTATTGGGATAATGGGACTTTGGATTAAGGGAACTTCCAACCTTTGTATTTTGGTATAGTATGTGCAATATATTGAGCTTCAATATAAAATGATACTAAAAATTTTACAACTCAAATTAATAGATATATGTGATTATACCAAAATGTATTGAATCATAATGAAGCAACCTTGAAAAAATTACACACTATTTTGATTTATTGTCTCAATGAGGTAGGACATTAAACCCATCTAAAGAAGTTGGCCATGCTGGGTGAATTTTATGTTTTGCAAGGTAATTGAACAACAAAACAAAACAAAACAAAACAAAACAAAACAAAACAAAATTTATTTTGTGCCATGTTAATTTTATGTTATTTACCTCTCCTATCTCTTTTGGAGCCTCTGATTGCAAATATGAATTCAAAATTTGCAAATTTTACCATGTGTGGTAAATTAAAAAAAGATTCTTGTATTTTCCCAAAGGTCAATTCACCCTACCTGGCTCACTTCGTGCAACGGGTTTGACATCCTGCCTCACCCGAGGCCCCAAAACTTGAACCACCTACCAACAAAAGCAGTGTCACTCAAAACAATTATTTATATTTGTTGAAATCTATTTTAATCTGCACTAATTTACAATTTTCACAAATAGTGCGACTTTGGTACATTGATGTCCAAAGCAGTAGTTGGGTACCTCAGTGTACGACATGTGAGGTATAAAGTATGTAAGAATTGCGGTTTCTCTCAGCAAATGAATGATTTTTGAATGATTTTTTTTTTCTTACCTTTGAGCCCCCCATTTTTCTTAATAGTACATGTGAAAAACAATTTCAGTTGTAGGCTGGAACAGAAGTGACTGGCACGCCAGACGGAGAAACCTTTTCTGACAACAAAAAGAATTGTTGCCTCACTGTCCATCCGTCCCCCCATAACATTCTTGGACAGAGTACAATTCATCCTTGGACAGAGTACAATTCATCCATGGATAGAGTACAATTCATCCATGAATGAAATTGCAATTCATCCGTGAACTGCCCCCCCTCCCAAAAAAAATTGCATGTGCAACAGCCCTTTCTTTTACTTTTTGAGAAAGTGCCAAGGTGGCAGTCACTTGAAATTTTGGTGAAGCATTGTATTTCTACATTACATTCATCCATATTTTGGACCAATGAGCGCTTTTTAGTTATATTCATGCACTTTTTCATCCAAAAATGACAACTTCATGGAAATTTCTGACAAAAAAAATTACTTTAACTAGCAAAATGTAGAAAGTTACTTTTGAAATGGTACAATCTAGCCTCGTGGTGCCAAAAATAAATAAAAAGATTTGCAATGTTAGTAATAATTGACACATTCAATTTTCTCATTTACATTTGAAATCTTGCAAGTTTATATTTCTCATTCTCACGCATGAAATGCATTTCAAATAGTATATGAATTGATCAACTCCAAGTCAAATGTAGGATACATTTTATTAAACTTAGAATTGATAGATCTATATTTAATACAATAGGATAGTGACCATAAATCACTTTTCATCCATTATAAGTTTTCTTCTATATTCTCTTCCAATCACTTGATTTTCTCAACATCTTCACCCAATTGTTATGTTATTTATTTTGTAAATAACTCAATATGTAAGCCTTCGTGTGATTTCTTACGTAGTATGCATCTTTGACTTTTTGATTATAAAGCAAAAATTCAACAACTAAACTTTTCAACTTGACTTATGACTCTTACCCCTTGAGCACCCAATACATGTCTACCGAAATCCAAACCCTTATGAACTCATTCCGATCAAACTATCATCCAAAATGAGATCCACAAAAAATTAACCTCAGTATTGGAGACAAGCTTGAAGCTATGAGAAAATTGACAAATGTTTTGACCTTACCATTGAAAAGATTATAATAGTCAAACAAGACAATTTGACCTAACTTCTTCATACATAAAAAATAAGGAAAATAACAGGATATCATAAACATGATAGTTGCTCTTATTATTTCTTAGAATTTGTGTCAATCTATCCACCTTACCGTGTTCTAGTAGAAGTTTCACAAAATCATTTTGAAAGAGCAATCCAAGTGGTCCCCAAACACATGCTAAAATGCCACCATGATCTAACCAAAAAAAATTAAAGGTAGTTTTTATAGCAAGAGACAGTCATTGTGCATATCATGTACGCTTTGTTTAGTTCTGAAAATGTGTTATAAATAATATTATATGGTGAAAGCGGCATGTCAATGAAGTACTGTATACTTCTCTTCAAGCCGCACTACTGGCTGAGTCTCGAAGATTCTAGAAAGAGGGAAAGGTTCCTATTGGTTGGGCTTCCTGAAGGGATAAAAGCGGTTGCCCTTTTTATACTACAGGCTTGTCGTGTGAAAAGGGCTCTTCTGAGGATGTGGATCTCTGGCTTTGCAATTTGGGTACCCTTACTTGCACTGCTCAAATATTCTCAAATTCTCTTGTACCCTATTCACATTTGCTAAAAAAGAATTCAAAATATAATTAAACATGGCATCTAATGAAATTTTCAGAAATTATAATGTGGTATTATTGAATAATATAAAAAATAGTAATGAAAATAATCTTAATTCTAACTAAAAAAACATGAAGTTGGAGTTGTGAGTACTGGTGAAATTGCAAGTATTGGTAAAGCTTGAGTGTCAATAAAGTTGTGAGTACTACTAAAGGTTATGGAATGTTCCAAACTTGTTAAAACGAACTTCGAGAAATTCTAAATCTAGTGAACAAATGGAAATTCCCCCCCCCCCCCCAAAGAAATGATTCTGTATGGGGTTTAACAAATTTGACCTCAAGGTGTGGTATTGATGTTTTGAAGTAGCTTTCATTTTAATTTTGGTCGCAATACAAGGGATGTACACTAGACTCATAATCATCATGGTACAATATGTATGTTGCACTTACATTTGGACCAACATAAACTTAGATATTGATGACTCAAGATGTACACAATCAAAACATGAGAGTCTATAAGAGCCTAATGTTGGTTTTGGATATGCCTAGAGACAATACTTTAAATTTCATAACTTAATATTCATAGAGTGTCCAAATAATGTATGCTAAAGTGCATTGAAAACACCCACTTTTAGTTGCCAATATGGTCCAATAATGTAATGAATATTTATCAATACAATAGAACTTCTTTAGGGTGAACTTTTGTAAGGCAATGACCTCTCTAAAGTGATGAGTATTGATTGCCTGGTCCCACACTAGGCCCAATCCCATACACATAATAAAAGTTCTTTGAGATTATTGAACATGGAGACTTGAGCCCAATCTTGGGGCTATTACTTTAGAGAAGTTCTACTATAGTAAGGTAAACTATCCCATTCCAAACCAAATGGCAGCAAGCCCACTATGAGTTGAATTATGTTAGCAATGTACATCTTAGAACTTGAACGTACACCACTAACATAATTTAGCCCACAATGGGCTTACTCCCATTTGGTCTGAATGGGGTAGTTTACCCTACTTGTGCTCAGTTGTTATTACTACCGATTTTAGGTGCGGACAGATACCTGAGGGAGAATGCTGGAAGAGGAAACCAACAACCTGAGACGGAAGTTTGCTTTCAATCGAGTAGAGTTCTCTATTTCAAGGTCAAAAGAGTTTACAGAACAATTAACTTACACACTTGCAATCAGCCAATTCAGTTTGGGATTTTCCGGCACAGATCCGTCCCTGGTGAAAAGCAGCAACTGACAGTTACTGGTTTACGCATGCAGCAAATCACCACTTAGCCCTAACAGAATGGCTTTATTATGACACAGTCCCCCCCTCCCCCCCTCCTCCCCCTAAGCACTTTGACTAGCCCCTGTGAAATCTGCGCGTTTAGATAAGAACAGTCTCACCAGGGCCTTGAGTAGGGCTGTGCAGCAGCTTCTAATCTCCCAATCCAACTGGGCTTGGATCCGGTGTACAATTTATCACGCTTCACTCTCGCCTGTAAGAATTCATATTCCCCTGCATGATCATCATTGGAATCTGCAGACTGAAGCTCTCACGTTGCAGCAGGCGTGGTATTGATACAATTCAGTGGTTGCCTACGAGGTATTCTACGGGGATCGCAAACTGAAATAAGCTCTGCACAAGCACCCAAGGACCGAGGTAGAACCTGCACCTCATTGCAACGCCTACCTAATGCGACACTCCCAAATCTTGCACAACGAGGACATATCGATTTCCAGAATGTACTCCACCTCAACATCGGAACTTGTGTCAATTTTAGATCATCCACCAATAAAAGTATGAACTTTTGCATATGGCCTCCAAATTGTTGCATGCCTTGGTGCGCTGGAATTCTCTTTCCAACGACGAGAATAATTTTAAAAATCTGAGAATTCTAATGATAGAAAACTATGTCAGCGCTTAAAGTGATAAAGTGTCGCAATTAGGTGTGGTGACCTTCATGGTTCTCCCGCCGTAGAGCCGGTTGCAGGTAATGCAAGTGTGTGGAGTTGTAGAAGTACACTAAGCTTACAACTGACCAGCTGCTGCTGGTCAGTTATCATTCCATGGACGGGGTTTGGGAACATTAACTACACGAAAGTATCTACCCTCTTGAATCTGTACACAGCCAACCAATTAACCCCACCCCACCACCCTCACGCCCACAGAAACCAAGTACTACGACTGCTCCTGCGAAATTACTGTGGCATGAGCAAGAGCAGGACAAGGGACAACAACATCCCCCACGTAGCTAGCCAGGCTCTGTTCGTCTTCGGGAGTCAAACGTGCTGAAGGTGTCCGTCCTGAAAGCATGCGAAATGAATGATCCCACAGAATCTAGAATAGCAGCATCATGGGAGTGGGATGACGGCACCCAATAAGAGAGGGAGAATATTCTACGGACCCAGAGCGTGTGAGCAGTAATCGGCCTTAAATCAGCTCCTATCATAATTCATGGGAGTACGTACCACTACAAAAGCCTACAACCCCCTGTTAACATAACTTGAGCTACCATGAGATCTGGGGTGACCGTAAGACGAAGCTAAGAGTCTAAGGTGGTTTTATGCTAAAGGCTGTGACTGGGAAGACAGGGATAGATAGGTGTTCACACGTTCACACAGCACTGAGGTGAAAGGAATCTGTCAATCCCCTATTCCCAATGAGACCTATTGATACGTGATGGATCCACCCCAACTGAACCTGCCTGAATTTATTAGGTCTGACTCTCTGCACAGAGCTCCAAACTACACCCCAATTAGGTCAAAAGTCCATGCCCAAGCTCAACCCCGAGAATGATGATCATGTGCATGAGAAAAGGGAAACCACCAAGCAGAAGCTCGAAAGGGAACCAAGTGAAGTGACCTAAAAGTGTAGAACCGGCTTATTGATAAAGAGTCGGTACACACCATGGAAAAAATGAGACCTTTATCTGTACGAGATGCAAGTTGACACACGCCAAGAATTGATGCTCTCCTTTATAACCAATGCCCAGCCAATGATGGGACACATGCAAGCTCTTGCCCAGTCGAAGGTGGACACAGGACAGATCTACAAAATCATGCACAGAGGACCTAGTGATAGTAATACCAGAGAGAAGGGAAGGAAGGTTTGGGATGGGGGAGGGAGGGTTGCAAGGCAAGTGAAGGAAAAAAACCCAAGAGAACGTCCCTGAAGGGTGCGCACTGTTTTATAAGAAAAAAGATGGACTCTACACAATACACAACGGGCCACGCAGCAGCAGGAGGGAAGTGGTTACAACTGCTCATACTGGAAGGGACAAGTGCGCAAATCCCAGACCCCGGGAAAAGAGTGTTATTAACGCCCCAACAGCGCCAATAGTTGCTGTCGAAGACATAGACAAAGAATGACCCCTACTGAGTGACACTAGGAGGAACTGACAACCTGCTGTTTCAACTATACTTGTGTGGGCTACCTTTTGGAACCTTTGGATCCGATGAATTATGAGTATAAAAACACGGGTCCTGGGGTGTGAGTTACAGGAGGAGGAGGAGAAGGGGGTGGCATTGGACGAGGAAACTCCAACCTTAAGCTGAAAGGTTAACCTCCACCCGAGCCAGAGCGAGACCATCCAAGCGAACCCCCGTTGGAGTAGTGCAAGTTGCTATTGCAACTCAATCACCTTATTGGATTGATTGTTTTTTCCATTCCCTTGATTGCACAGCACAAGCGGTGTAGGGACTGGGAACTCCCTGGCCAGATGTAACATCCTTGTACAGCAGCCGCACCGTGCATACCCACACCTGGTCTCTGCCATAAAGCTTCTTCTTCTTCTTCTGGTCGTTGTCGATGTTGTTGTTGGTTTTCTTGTTGAAGTAAGTAAACCTGTATGGCACAAACGGCCTATTTGACACAAATTCTCAATCTAGACGAGAGCAAAGCCAGTGCAACTGCTGCCGCTATGATAGGGTCCTCATCCATGGTCTGGCTCGCCTCGCGTGCGCAGCAGCAGCATCAGTACCATTACATTCAAAACTTGGGTGCTCGTCGTCGTCGTGAACAAGAGTGAGTGAGTGAGTGAGGAGTGGCAACTATTGTGAGCTGGTGGGATCGTCGCCGCTGTCGCCCTGCTGGTGCCCTGACCCACCCATAGACTGATGATCAGGGTTCAAGTTGCGGCTATAGGCATTCAAAGCAGCCAGCATGCCCAAGTGCCCTTCCCCACCAGGACCCCCACCAGGACCCCCCCCACCTCCACCTCCACCCAGGCCTAACCCTGTGGCAGGCATCTGCTGCCCTTGCTGCAACAACATCGACCCCAGCGGCATGTGATGAGCCATATGACCCCCCTGCAGCTCGAGCCCCATACCTCCCTGGATGTTGATGCGCGGCATGAGAGCCACCCCGCTGGGCAGCACGGACGCCGTGAGTGGCACCATGGCCTGCTGTTGTTGCTGCTGTTGCCCGCTGCCGCCTGGGCTGCCGCCGCTGGAGGTGGGCGCATTCCCTTGGCCGCTGCCGCCGCCAGGGCCGAGTTGAATCGACGTCCCCGTGGGGGCTGTCATGCGGTACGAGCCGCCGGCTGTGGGGAACGTCCAGATCTGCTGCTCGGACGGGCCTGGCATGACGCCCGGCGTGGAGCCGCTCGCGCTGACGGGGAGCATCCAGATGGTGCCGGGCATGGGGCCGCTGCTGGAGACGCCCGCCACAGCCGGCGCCACGGCCCACATTGCCGCCGGCATCATGCTCGACGAGCCGCCGCCCGCTTGCGGCCCACCCTGCTGCCCTATGGATCCCCTGGCGCGCACGGGGCGAACAGGCTCGGGATCCTCCTTCATGCGGCCTTGCAGAGGTGAGCCGCGCGGTCTCTTGCGCAACCTGTCGCTGGATTCCATGCCTTCCCCGACTTCTGATGGCCCGCCCACCAAGTCCTGGTGCTGGAAAGACATCACGTCGTGACCCATCCCGGGATCCCCCAAGCTCATCCGGCGACTAGCCTCCATGGCCCGCGAAGCCTCCATCACGCGCTCTTCCGTGCTCGCGCCCCACTCGTTGCGCCCGCGCTGCGCCTGCTCCTGCTGCTGCTGCATTCGCAGGTCGGCTTCTGTTGGTCCCCCGCCCCCGGGACCGGCCAAACCCAAGCTCCCGTGCAATCCCGCGCGCCCCGCGGCTGCGACGGCCATGCTCGCACTGCTGCGCATTGATCCCTGGATGGAGGACGACAGCGCAGGGACCGTGCCAGTGCCTGTGGCGGCAATTATCGACTGCTCGGATTGCTGCAGCAACCACTCGATGGTTTCCCCGTCGGATTTGTGGCCGAGTTCGCGAGTCAGCTGGAAGATTCGGGCGGCGCACGACGCGGGCATGCGAATGCGGCGACCACGACCATCCACTTTCGTGTGCCTGTCTTTGGTGGAAGTGCGCTTGGGAGGCTGCTTTTTCACGGCGGCCGCAGCGACTTGTTGCTGCGCTTGCTGCTGCTGCTGTTGTTGTTGCTGTTGCTGTTGTTGCTGTTGTTGTTGCTGCTGCTGCTGTTGCTGTTGCTCCCCAGAGCCTCCCGCCATACTCCCCATTCCCGACACGCCCCCGCTGGATTGCCCTTCAGCCCCGCCGTAATCCTGACCCATCCCCGCCATGACGAGCGAGGTCGAGTCCCCTCCGCCTCCTAGTCCCTGTCCGCCCATCGACGCCATCGCTGATGAGACCAGTGACCCGGCATTCAATTCTCCCCTCACTCCACCACTCCACCACTCCACCACCTAAAATTCCTCTCTCACCGCTGCGTCACCAGCCAGCTGCGGCTTGTCAATCCCCACTCCCTCAACGAAGAATCCTCCCTTCGCCTCTCCCCTAACCCCCAAAATCTAACCCCAAAATCCCGCGACGAATCCACAGATTCACCGCCACCATCTAACCTCATCTAATCTCCCCTCTCGCCTTGCCCCGCTTCTAACCCCATCAGGATCTACCGCCACCTCCTCACCTTGTTTTTTGCTCCCTCCCCTCAAAAACCAGAATTCCAACCCAAACAGTAGCCAAAATAATTGCACGCGTTCGTTCGTACCTAGATGGTGCCGTTCTTTCGATGCGGTGAAGCTCCCGCTGCACCCTAGCCAGCTCCGCCTTTCCCCGCACCGCCGATCATCCTCATGAAACCACCTCCACCACCACGCTTCCGCAACGGGAACCCAAACAACAGCCCCTGGTGCGCAGCATCCGGAAACCCCGAGATTCGACCATGGAAGGAGGATCCCTCATGCCTGGCAACTCCAAACGAACAGCCGGAAGAACAGCCCAACGCTCATCTAGCGCAAGCTTGCTACCCTAGAGAAACGGGCCGATGCGAGAACGTCGAGATCCGCGGGGTGAGGAAAAGGAAAAAGCGGAAGCTCACGGGGACTAGAAAAACAAACTGAAGGCACTGCTGGCGGGGAACCGGCCCTGGTGGGGGATGGCGCTCGCGGCCTATGCGGGCGCTGGCTGCTGCTGCAGCTGCTGCAGAGGACGGAGTAGAAGCGATCGTTGCTGCAAACGCGACCGACGCTGGAGTGCTGGACTGCTTCGCTGGGGGGCGTCAGGGCGGGCACTTCCATTATTCGACTGCCCTTTGTGTCTGCCCGTGGAAAAAAGTAAAAGGAGCGGGGGCCAATATACCCCCCGTGTGTTGCGGGGCGTCCGTCCGTCCTCGCGACGGACGGGACGGAGGGCGGGGGGTGATTATTATTGGGGCTCGCCTCTGTCGTACCCCGCTTGGGGCCCTTCGATTCCTTTGTATGATTCCCCCCTTACGAGTTCCCATCCCACTCCTCGTCCATTCATTGAATCTTGTTGGAGTGCCAATTATGATGCCACCCTCCTGCCTTTCTTTCTCTTCTCTTTTTTTCTTTCGTATGGCAATAGAAGGGCGCCCCCGAGCTTGGGGCTGTCGGTTTTGTCTTTGTCACTGCCCTGGGGTGGGGAAGGAAAGGGAAGGAAAAGAAAAGGGAGAGAGAGAAAGAAGGGGCTTTTACTTGATGGAGAGTTCATCTTTGGGTGGAGATGTGGCCGGTTGTCAAGCCCACATGGTTCGGATGTGTAGAAGACCATTTTGCTTTTGGGGTAAGATTCATAGCTTAGGTAGGCCAAGCGTACATGCAAACTTAAGCATTACTAGTGGGCCTTGTATTGTTGTCATAGTCAAAATAAAAGTAAAAGTAATCTTTCTATTTTGTAACTCATAAAAACTTGAAAATTCAATACCTTTTTTGCCCTAAGTTGGAACGCCATGGAACAAAGCCCATTTATCCCTCCTCGCTGAAGGCTTTCCGATGGTACCAAGCACGCGATTGGGAGACGCATGGTCTAGGAGATTTCATTGTATCAAACAAAACAAAACAAAACAAATAAACAAATAGCCTATCGTAATGGATGGATGGATGGATACAAAAGGGCTAAAGGCAATTTTCACACGTCAAGTCAAGTCCTCCATAAACATAGTTGAGATTCTTTGTAATTAATATGGGATTTTTTTCACATGTTGATATATCATCGCCCTATCCAAGCACTGTTGTTGAATCAAAGCTTTGTGCTGTTAGTTTTCTCTTTGTCATTGTTCCTTGGGACAAAGGGAGATTCACTTGATGGAGAATTCATCCTTGTCTGAAGATGTTGCCTTTCGTTAAGCCTACATGGATGGTATGTGTGGAAGCAAGTTTACTTTGGGGGGTACTCATAGAGTAGGTAGGGCAATACTACATGGGCTATAAACTTCAACATCATAATCCGGAAGGGTTAAAGGCAATCTCCACATGTCAAGTCAAGCCGCCCATAAATATAGTTGAGATTCTTCATGATTAATATGCGATTCTTTTCAAATGCTAATATGTCATTGTCCTACCCAGGTACAGTTGTTGAATGGGAGCTTTATGTTGTCAATTTTGCCTTTATTTTTGGGAGAAAGGAGGGCTTCACTTGATGGAGAGTTCATCTTTGTCTTGAGATGTTGCCTTTTTAACAAGCCTATGTGGGTGTTATGTGTGGAGGTTGGTTTGCTACGTAGGCGGGTACTACATGGGCTAAAAACTTCAACATTATACTCCCTAAGGGCTCAATTGAACAATCTCTGCACATCAATTCAAGTCGTCGATAAACATAGTTGAGATTTCTTAAAATTAGTGTGTGATTCTTTTTAAATGTTAATATATCGTCGTCTTATCCAACACCATTGTTGAATGAGAGCTTTATGTTGTTAGTTTCACCTTTGTCACTGTTGGAGGGACAAAGGGGGGGGGCACTTGATGAAGAGTTCATCTTCATTTAGAGACGTTGTCTTTTAACGAGCCTACATGGATGGGTATGTGTGGAGGCCGTTTTTTCACTCATAGTTTAGGTAGGCTAATATTACATACTAAAATTTTCAAGTAAGAGTCCAAGGCAATCTTTGCACATCAAACCAAGTTGCCCATAAGCATGTGTGAGGATTCCAAATGGTTAACCCTTCAATGCCCTTGCGGCGCAAAAAAACGTCGTTCACAATTCTTTGATCTCAAGAACTCACCCATTTCTAGTTGTCATATTATCAAGATCAGTGTGCTCAAATCAGGCGATCTTGGGCTCATTCAATGTGCAATTGAAGTGGTTACTGAAACCATGGGTGAAATGTGCCGCAAGCATGCACAATTTCTGCAAATCAATAATTCATAAGACTGATTCAGAAAGCGTCTGAAACATGTTAAAAAGGCAAGGATGTTGAGGGGTTAAAATGAGTGGTGCCACTTTGTAATGTGGCCCAATTAAGGAATTGAAGTTTATTAGGTCTATTTATTACTTGGCTTCTTAACTTCTAAAGTTTTGTGACTATGTTTTCATCAAAAACGCTCCAAAATTGCCATTTCTAGTACAAGTACCAAGATTTAGAAAAAAAATTATTTTGGGACACCTGTAACTGTAGGATCTTGTAGTACGTTGGTGCTGAGAAAATGTGGAAAAAATTCAGAAATTTTCACAATGTAGATTGTAAGATATTAGCATTTGAAGTGACAAAAATCCTTTTTTAGACCCTACAAAAAATTGGGCAATTGCACTTCATAAGCTCACATTTGTATGAAAAATGTTCAAAATGGGGGGGCTTCTTTCAATTCATTTTTCAAGGCAAGTTGGCTACATCCTTGAAATTTTTCTAATCATTTGGAATTGTAAAACATATACGAAAAAAATAGTAAGTAGAAAAAAGTAGAAAATGATTCAAAACACTAAATTGTTAAGAATTTAATTATGGAATTGAAAAAGACTAATCCCAATGGTTGAAATGTTGTGATAAATAATCTACACCCAATGATTTTATTTTTTTCCAAAAATATTAAAAAATGAGTTAAATAAAGGACTTCAAGGTTTATTTTAGAATAAAGAATCCATAATTGCTTGCAAACTAAAACTCCTTGTAACCTTCATCTCATTAATCAAAATGGAATGGTTCAAAGCTTTCCACATATATGTAAATCTAGAGAATCAATTTTAATTTTTTGTTTCTAAAGAAAGTGATTTTTGTTATCTACCTAGATTGCCTAACCAAGAAAAAAACTACATATTATACAATAACTTTTTAAACATGGAGTCAAAAGTTATGAAAGTTGTTGGGCCTTAAAAAAAATACTCATCTTCATGTCATATGAAAATTTCAAAGAAAATAAACTCCATTTGTAGTGAACTGTTCAAAATTACTATGTTCAGAATCTAAGGGGAAAAATTCAACAAAAAACCTCTTAATTTTCACTCATTAAAAAATTGTCCCAATTGGAACTGTACGTCCCCCGGTTGTGTTCTTGGTACTCTTAGAAAGCTCTTTGTGAAAATGGATGCAATGACTTTGTTTTATGACATTCCTACTCATAATAGAAAAATATTGAAGTTTAATATATTAAAATTTGAAATTTTATGAATTAAAAGATTAGAAAATCACCTTTACTTTTACTTTTTTATGATATACTATGGCAACGGCCCAAAGCATACTAGTGAGTATTGAAAAGACAACTGGTTACTCCTCCTAAATGATTAAAAGTAAAAAATAAAATAAAATAGTGTGGAGGGTTTGGTACAAACAGGAGAATTCTGCCTGACCTACCTTACAGGCTTCTACTGAAATTTATACCACTATTTCTGGTATCAATGGAAATTGTCCATGTGTTTCCAAAACTTAAAACTTAAAAAAATAAAATTATACCACTATTAGAGGTTGTAGTAGGATAGAACTACACAATAAGTTTAGAAATACCGTTACCACATGGGCTCTTACCCATTCATCCCACAATAAAGGGCCAGGGTGAACTGACCCCTTGTTGTTCCCGAGGGAAAACGCTGAAATTTGTATTTGTCAAGCATAATAAAATTTGCAAATTTTGAATTCATATTGTACAATCGGAGATTCCAAATGAGCTAGGAGAGGTATAGAGAGGTATAATGTAGCTAACCCATTTCCAACCACTTAAGCAATTACACATATTTGGAGTGAAGGTTTTTTGAGTGTGGAATTTTTTCCATGTACAAAAATAGAATTGTATATTTTTTTAGAATTTTACTATACAAAGTATAATTATTTTGAATTTTTTTATGAAAGATTTTTTTTTACCTAGAATGATGATGTAGACCTTTCAATTTCTAACCATAGACTGATTGCAAAATCAACCAAGGATTGGTTGCAATATTGATAGCCTTATAGCCAATCATGATATACCACAAAAGCTCCTCGAACTCTACTACAACTTCATGAAAACAAAGCAGCCTATAGATTGGAAATGGGATGATGGTTGAAAATGGGTCAGCTACTATAGTAGATAAATTAATCAAGCACAAAATAGGGAGTCTTTTTTTTTTTTTTCTTTTACATGCACCCATGGAATGACTTTGGGGGACGAGCTCGCAGGTCAGTTCACCCCCACCACAATAAAGGGTGTTGAAGAAGATATCCAAGGAGAATGGGGTTCGGTGCATGGATAACAACTTCAAACTTTTGGGCCCAAAAATGGGCTCCAGAATTGTCGAACAATGTGCCCCACCTGAGGGCTCTCACACTGACGGACAGACTGATATGAAGAGCATGACCTAAAACCTGATTGCATGACAACCTTTGCATCGAATTTCCCCATAATCACTGCTTTGGTACCACACTATTTAGTGCATCACTAATTCAGTGCATCACTGACTTTTTTTTTATGACTTTCATATGATGTGCGTGTGGTGTTCATTGGACTTTCATTAAGGTGAAGCCACCCATAACCAATAACTTAAGCCATGGTGGATATGATCTGCAGCAGTATTTGGCAAAGCAAATATTTATTGAAGTGCAAAGATAGAAATTACACTGTAATAGAAAATTTGGTGAATTTACAGCTTGAACTGAAATTACTATGAATTATGAAAGCCTGAAGTTGGCTCGACCCATGTCCAATGTCTAGAGCCTTGCAAAATTGATCACTGGGAGAGTACTTGTAGGTAACTCTGGCACACAAAGGGAGGCACAAGTTTTGTGACAGTGTCGGGACCACATTGGTTCCAGAACCCAGTTTCTTTGAATTCGAAATTAATGCAAATGAGACCCACCCTCTCTTGAATTTGAGACACCCTAGTGATTGGTAATGGGTGCCTCCACCTTATACATATTAGTGTGCCCTGTGTCGTTGTCATAGTAAAAACAAAAGTAAAAATCATTTTTTCATTTTTTCATTTATAATTTTTTTAAGAGTTTAAGACCTTTTTTATTGTTAATTTGAGTATTATTAAACAATATCTATATACCTTTCCTTGTTGAGGGCTTTCGGATGGTACCAAGAATGTGATCAAGGGACATACAATTTGAGATCTCACCGTAACAAACAAAACAAAGAAGCTAACTTAAGATATGGATTTTAGGTTATTGAAATTTGAATAAAATTGAAGAAGTCCCTAGACACCTACAATAAACCTATAATATAGATATCCTATAACTACGAAAGGTGTCTATAATATAGATACCTAGGGACTCAAGATCCTAGATTGATATGCTAGCAACCTTCACTTGAATGATTGATTTGATTGAAGATTTGAATTTGTGAAGTTGCATAACTAGTCTATGAATTTACTAACTATTTCATTGAAATTTCATTTACACATACTATAAACGTGAAAGTAAAAAACACAAAATAATAAATAAAATAAAATAACTTTTAGAATAAATTTAATTGTCTTTTTAATATTTTATAATTTTCACCTCAAAATACAAAGATATGTTATAAAATTTAACATAGAATAATGATCTAGTAATTAGTACTTCAAACAAGAATTGTAAATCGTCCATGGATATAATACTATGTACATGGATATTATTTACTAAAAGGACTTAAATGAAAATTAAATATTTTTTATATTTAAGTTCTTTGAAAATATTTAAAAATGGGTAGAATATCAATGATTCCCATAGGAATGAGTTGCTTTGAATTTTAAAATTAAATTATTTATTGTTATGATTTATTAGGATTTTACATTTGGATACCAATTTAAGTTAATTTTAAGGGTCACTTTTTTAACTAGGAAAGTTGATTTTGAATTCTTTGAACCAAAGAATATTTGTCATGAAAATGTTTGAAATTCTATACCATACAAAACTAAATCAAGAATATTTAATAAATAAAAATAAGGGAAAAAAATCAATCATCGTTCAAAATATTTACAAATTGTGACAATTGGGGGTAAACCCCTTAACCCATAAAGGTCCATGCATCCCAATAGTGAATGTGCTTTGATCAACCTCAATTGCAACTTTCAAAATAATTATTTTTGGAACTTGATATAAACTAAGAACGTGAAACTTGCCAAGTTTTGTTTTTCCTCAATTTTGAAATTTTGAAAAACGTCAAAAATACAAAAATACGTGTCCATTCATGTGTGTTGTTCACGGGCTACTAGCATGTGAGCCTAGGATTCTAAGCCCATGAACCCAAACACATATATTATAGGCACCTTCCCTGGTTGTAGGATATCAATGTTACGTGTACTCATATTGTAGGTGCCTATGCTGCTATAAGCAACTTTCATGGTTATAAGATATCTATGCTATGTTATAGGAACCTTGAATGGTTGTAGAGTATCCACTTGCTCGTAGGCTCGCATTCCTAAACTCATATGCTATCATCATCGTATACAATATACTTTTGATTGTATAGATATTTGTGCACTTGGTAAGAAAATCTTCGTCAAATTTTTTTTCAAAAAGACTTCGAGCCGGATTTCCAAATCAATTAGTGTGGTTACACTAAATACCATTATTATCAGTGTTAGTAGTGATCAGTGACACGAGTCATGCCACCTCAGCTTCCAGTGGCGCCTGACTGGACTGGTGTCACTGGACCCAACCCCCAAGGGAATTCGTTATTCCTTTTTTCTTTTTTTTCTGATGAAAATACTTTTTTTTAAAAGGTAGCAGCAAACCTTTTTCTTTCTTTTTTTTAAATTCTTTCTTTATCATTATTTTTTTTCCCCCCTTTCTTGAACTGAACCACATGGACACTGACTTTTATCCTTATTCTTGGTTTCGTCGCAGCCCAGTCCCCCAGTCCCCATATGAATGAAATTTTTTTGGGCCTGCCCGGACTTTTTAATCATTACTGGGCCACCACAGTACTGGGCTGCCTTATTTGGGAATTTTGGATCCTCCTCCAGTCAAATTTCGAAGAAGCTTTTTACTATTATTTGTGGGCGTTTTTTGGGCTTTTTGAGTTGGAAGTGAAGTTTGAGTTTTCTTCCCCTTTTTGTCCATCGCTTCATAATGGGGGAAGACTAAGTAAGACTTGATGCCAGATGATGTGGGTCCAGCACATTTGCATCTAATTTGGGGAGAGGGAGAGGGGGGGGGGGGAGGGGCGGCAGAATAATCCAGGATAATAATTCATCTTTTTTTACCGGGGCATCGGCACCACTCACTACTGACCCTCCAATCTGGTGAGCATTGAGAAAAATTCAAAAAAGGGGAAGAAAATGGGATTCATTATAAGTTTATCCATCCGGGTATCCTCCCAAGGCAAGGCAAAGCAAGGCTAGTCAGTTGTTATTATTATTATTGAAAATCCTGGAACTGATGCACTTGGCATGGAGGGACAGGGGCCTCGTGCCTGGGAGGAGGAGGACAGACTGGATGACAAATGTGGATGAAAAATAATTAAATGGAAGACAGTATGATTATTGAATGATTGGCTCAACTGATTAGGCAATAAGTTAAGGGGACAGTTAAGGGGGTAAGTTAAGCTACGAATTAACTTAGCTTAGCTTAGGAAGTGCACGGGGTCAGGGTTACTTACTCAATCGACTGATTTCATCCGTTTGGATGAGTGGTCATGCGACTGCAGTGTCATCCGTACGTATTTTCATCCAAAATGTGAAAGCACTCGGGAGTTTTAAATCCAAGCAAATGAAATGGGACTTTTATGCAAATGTTGCATGGGTTGTACTATGAGTTCAAAATAAATACATAACAATGCTATTGTGTGAGAGACTTTATCTTTAATCCTTAAACATTTCAATGTTGATATTATGGACAATGAATGGAGGTTTTGCAAGCGTAGTTTAGTCCAAGTAACTTCTCATTCATTCAATGAAATATCTGAATGTTGAAAAGACAACCTTCCTTAGTGTCCAATTTCATGAAATTGGGATATATGATATTTTTGTACAAAGAAACAAGCAAAAATGTGCCAAAATTTGAAAAAGCATTGAGGCATTTAAGGGTTAAATTCAAATATTAAAATACTATAATTCGTCTTGGTAACTAATTTCTGATGAAACTAAAATATGGTGTTTGTTGTTTTGGATAGGTTTTATATTTCTAATGAAACTAGAAGGGTTGTTTTGAGAAAAATTAATTTTCAATTTAAAGAAAAAAATCAATTGAATTCTTCAATAGCGTTCTAGTAATATTTTTACTGTGTCAAATTCTAAAATCAAATGTGTCCAAGATAAGTTTTTAATTTTAATTAATGGAATACAACCTTGTTTATTTGATATTTTTAACTTCTTATCCAAGCACCATCATGTTCTTCTCCAACTTTCAAGCCCTTCTTATAATTGATGTGTCTTAAACTTCCCTTGACCTATTTTGTTTTTGTTTTTTTGGCAATATAGAATTTTTGGTCATCCATTCACAAATGAAATTTTTATTTTTTTCTTTGAGGGTTTTACACTATTTTCTGAAAAGATGCACCCCCTACCAAACACACACATATACCACCCTAAATATCCTGAGCCATTGATTTTTTTTAAAAACTTATCACCGTTGATCCAATTTAATACAAAATACAAATACAATTAGAATACGAATATGAATACATAATATGGATGCAGATATAAATATGAATACAAAATATGGGTGCAGGTATAGATGGAAGTGGATACGGATACAAGTAGCATATCCCATATCAATTGAAAACTTGATTGGTCCCTGGGAATTACAAATAGGTTGGTTGTTTGGATTGGGTTGGGGTTGGAATTAAAAAAGATATTTAATTTGGGTTTAATTATTTGGGAAGGGGGGGGGGTTGATAATTGGGAGATTTAATTTTTTTTTAAATATTTAAATTGGGATTTTTGTGGAGTAATGTAACCTGTGAGTGACTATGCGCTCAAAATACAAATACACAATATGCGAGAAAATATGTGAGTGAGGGGTAGCTTCGAGGTACACTTATTTTTAGAACATTTGACTACATGGTTAAAATGACAAGTTATTGAATGATATGTAGTCTCTTTCAAAGCCCAAGCAACTTAGAAAAAAATACTTTCTTTTAAAATAAATATTTGAACTTGGTTTTATATTTATTTACACATGGAAAGCTTTAAATCATTCTATTCCTATTAACAAGATGAGTATTATGAGAAGATTTAATTTGCGTATAGTTATGGAATCTCTAACCCAAAATAAACTTTGAAGTCTTGTTTTGAACTCAATTTTCAATATTTTTAGAAAAATTAAAATATAGGATGTAGATTGTTTATTACAATATTATAATTGTTGCGATTGAGAAATTTCAATTCTATAACTAAACTCTTCACAATTTAATATTTTGAATCACACTTTATTATTTTCTACTTACTGTTTTTTTCAAGCAAGAATATGAATTCAATTATTATTTATATGTATTTCCAACTCATTTCTTCAAAACATTATGGAGAGATGCAAGTTGTAGGATCTATATATTTTGAAAGATAAAACCTACTACCATTTGGATAGAGTTGAAAATACTTCTTTTTGAAATTCAAGCATTATGATCTTGCAATTGGTAAAGTTTTGTATTTTAAAATTGTAGGAGGGTGTATTCTACAAAATTAATTAAGGATCCTACAGTTGAATTTGTTAATGAATAAATATAGATGAAGATTTAGTGTTGCATTGGATACAAGTATTTTAAAGCAGTTTTGGACCTAAAACCACCACATTATGTAGGGGTTAAGCTTAGTTTAGCATCTAACCTAATTGTAATCAACTCTATGGTTCCTAGCTATTGTGCAATAGTATTTTGCGAAGGCACAAGGGATGCCATTTCAAATACTAGTAGACAATAGAACAAAAACACCCCAACCCCATGCAACAATCATGACCAATGCATTGTTTTTAGATATTTATTGAAACTTTAGTAAAACAATAGTTAAAAAAACCTCTTGGTGCCAGTGACCAAGTTTGGCTTCTAAATAGTAAAAAACAAGATTGAATATCTTAGGAAGTTGTGAGCATTTTCATACCCACCCTTCATATGAAACAAGCACAACTTGTTTAAGGTAACTACGTTGAGCTCATACTGGAGGTAATATGTCTCTTCCAAATGGATTTCTTCCTATAGTTTAGTCCTTTGATAGGATGTCGGCAAGACGATTGGACTTATTTCTTTAACATAAGGGGGGGTAACTCATTTATGAATTAACAAATGATATGCACATTTGAAAGCTCGTGATCAAATAATTGCAATAAAATTTCTTCTAGACGTCCATGGTGTGAATCTATTCTCTCTATTAGCCATTAGTAATTTTTCCAATCTCTCAAATAATTTTTTTTCATACAAATTGGGTCTAAAATGAACAAAAACAACGTCTTTCAAACTAGCCCAAGTTCCAAAATGGCCCAATGGTTCTCTTTGAAACCAACATTTAGTTTGATCTACTAGCATATTAGAAAATGTATTAAGAAAGTGGAGCTTCATTTTGTTCATTATTGGCATTGTGACAAGTTTAAAACTTGTAAAAATGGTTGTCTAGATCATCACCCATTTGGCCTTTAAAAATTGGATAAGGCATTAGAGAGTAAATCTAATCTTTGCTTTCCAATTGGATACCATACAAAGTATAATCTTTAATGCTATTGGGATTATCTTCATCATTAAGCAACACCAATTTCCTACTTGTATCTCTTTTATTGTTGTTGTAATCTTCTCAAGTGTTATTATAACAAAGTCAGTTACATTCATCTACTATATGTCCAACTTGTTTGCAATTTTCAGAGAGTGGAGAATATTACTCACTAGTAGAAGGATTGGGACAATTTGTTGCTATAAGTTTGGATTGATTACATCATAAGCAAATAATTGTTCTACCTCTATTATGGTTCCCATGTCAATTTAATATTTAACTTCCATAGGTGGAAGATCCTTGGTTAGCATTCCCAAATGGCAACTTGAACCAACCTTGGATATTCTTAGTTAGCATTTGTGCTATACCTCTGTTGGAGTTATTACTATAACCTCCATCATAAAAGTTATTCCAATTGAAATTTGAACTAATATATTTAGATTGATGTAAATTTAAATTTGGGAAGAAATTTTGATTTTGATTATAGTTTCTTATTCTAAGATGATTATAAATATTATCCCAATTTTGATTATTTCTTAAAAAATTATTATTGTTCTCAACTTGGTATATATGATCACTGCTATTTTAGTTATTGACCTCATTTACCAAACTAGCTTGCATATTTTTGCAAGACTCCCTCTCATGTTTTTTCCTACAAATTTTTTATTTTTGTGGCAAATTGGGTGGGGATGGACAATTAGGCAACATGTGCCCATGTCTTTGACAATTGATGCACCAAATGTAAGCACAAGCATTATGTGGTTGCCTTTTTTTTTCCTACTATTTTAGCCAAATTAACTTATAGATTTTCCAATTGTTTACTTAACTCTATTAGTTGGGAATCAACCACTAAATTGGCTTCCCTTCCACCAAGATATCCTTAGAATAATAGAACTTCAATTTGATTAACTTAGGCTGGTTCAATTAGGAGAATGGGGGCTACAAGGGTTGTCACCATTAGAACTATGTTAACCTAATTTGGTTGGTACTAAGTTGGTATGTTATTACTTTCTAAATCCTTCCTTCTAATAGGTTCTTGAATTCAACGTATAGAATCCTATGTAGGTACTTAAACATGTTTCATTGTGCCTTTAAGCAATGGATCTTTCTATATTCCTAATTGATGTAAATTGCAAAAAGATACAACTACAAACTTTCAAACAAAGCAAATTAGCCAAACCAACCAAACTAAGCTAAGATTTTGTGTTTTTGAGAGTAAAAATTCATAGACATAACTTATCTATTCCAAGTTATAAAACATATTCTACCATTTTTGAAATGGTACAATTTGCCATAATCAGAGTTTACTAGAAGAAGTTACAAATGGATGAAGTAGTTAGCCTTAGACCCAGTTTAAAATTCATCTATAATTTTCTATGAATTTTGGATTTCAAATAAACTTCAACTTTTGGATATAGGGTGAATGCTAAATCTACTATTACTTGGTGTTTAAAAAAAATCTAGATTATGATCTATCTCATTTTCAAGGCTTTGGACTTTTTCTGTCAATTTTCTCTTTTCATAGTTTTTGGATTTGTTCCTTGTAGGAAATTAAATCATACATAAAAAATGTTAAGGCACTTGAAATTTGAACTTTCCTAGTGAAAGTTATGAGTGGATGAAGTTGGACCACTAATCAGTACTAAAAAACTTCATCCACTATTTACTTTTAACCTATGCTTGAAATTGGCTTCTATTTTAGACTTTTAGATTTTGGATATATACCAAATTATATGATTCTATTCATATCTAATTGGGATGAATTTCACTAATTCTCATCCGGTATTATTCCTAAACTTCATCTATTCATATCTTATTTGTTTTAAGTCTATTTTCTAAGTGTCATATGTTTTTAGAAAGCTCTACAAATCCGTTAAAATCATTTGAAACTACTTGAAATAAACAATACTTTTGAAGGTCTGAATCTAATTTATCACTTTAGCTACATTTTTAGATTCCTAAAAGACTTGGAGAAAGATGGTTGAATTAGGCACTTATCTTGGAGTGAACCTCAATCAAGAGTTGTTTGAAGATGCCTTCGGTGTCCTCCTTGTTTTTTCTTGGATCTCTTAATCTCTAACCTTTTAATATTATTTTATCATGCCATTCTACTACTTCTACTTCCACCTCTATTTTTTTTTTTTAGCTCATCATTCATTTTGCACTGTCAAGTAAATATTTGTATTCCTATGCATGAGATGCCAAGCTAGTTTGTTTTAAGAGGAAATGATCTTATTCCATGCTTTTTGTTACTAAAGTGAAGATTTTTTCTTAAGCAATCCCTTGGAGTGGCTTACAACTTGTTGTAATAACCTCTCCTTTTTTTGAAAGCTAGTGGCCGTGACCATTCATTTGGGTCAACTTGTCAAAGGCCATTGGATCAAACCTTGGTGTTAGGAATGTCAATTGTTGGATTACTTCGCACTTAAGGCTATGGGTCATTGGATCATCCTCTAGTGTTTCATTGTTAGATAATTGGCTTTGATGTCTGGGTATTGGCTTCAAGACTATTAAGGCAGGCTTTGGGACTAGTGGACCAAGCCTTGGGGTCACTAGACTTTAGTGGTATCTAGTTACAATTGGGTTGTTGTGTTTGAATATTACAATAAAATGAGTGTTTTATGACTTCAAAATATTGACTATAGTAAGTCGTAAAATCAAAAAATATGACTCACATAGAAATCACTGTAGATGATTTACGATATGATTAAATCTAGTCATTATTGATGAGTTGCTTTGAACATGAATCATATTTGCAATCATATGGGTTGGGAGGTATAATTAGCCATATTTTGCCAATATGGTGTATATGTTGACTATCTTTGAAGGCTTGACTTTTTCTTGAGCTACTTTAGCAAAGAAAAAAAAGCCTATGTGGCATATAACTTTGTATAATCATATTTTTGGTTAACATGGAATATGACTGGAGTGAGTTATATTTTAGTTGACATGGTATGTGACTTTATGTAGTCATCTTTTTATTTATTTTGAATATGACTCTTATGAGTCATATTTTTTGCTAATGTGAAAATTTCTTTTTTGAGACATATTTTTGAATGATGTAAAATATGAGTCTTGTTAATTATATTCTTTATTGATGTCAAATATGACTCTTTGTTAGTCATATTTTTTGTTGACGTGGTAGTTCACATGGATGTCATTGGTAATTTTATGAGTGACTGTAGTCATGTTTTTGGAAACCCAATTAAAGTCACACTTTGGCATGTATAATTATGAGCATTATATGACTATAGCTAGTTATATTTTGGCCAATATATATTATGAAATATAACTCAAGCAAATGATACTCAGGATGATTGAGAGTCACATTTTTTATGCATTTTAAATAGACATGGCACGTTGCAATTGTACATCCAGTTGAAAATGAATATATATATATATATATATATATATATATATATATATATATAAAACAAGAGTTAAGAGAACAACAAAAGGTAAAAAAAAAGAACCAAAAGAAGTGTTAGTTATAGATTCAAAATCCAAAAAGTGTCGGCTATGATTTTTAAACCCTAAAAAAATGGTGACTAGGCTTCAAAATCCTAAAAAAGAGGTGTAGGTGCTTTATTTTCACCTTTGGAATAATGTGTACAAAATTGGGATCTTAAGTGTTTTGTCGTAAAAGTTTGCCTATTGGGTGTCAAAACATGTCGTTCAATTGTGCCTTCCAAGCAATGTGTTCTTAATCTTGTATTCCCTAAGTGCACTCCTAAACAAAATCAAATTGAAATTAATAATAGAGCCAGTTTTGATTATGACTACCAAAACTAAATGCCATGAGGGATTAGTCAAGCACAAAAGGTCAAGATGATGAAGTTTAGTCCTAAAACTAACCTCTAAAATTTCATCCGTTGATTCCTAATGTTCTAATTAGTGGAATTCACTTTGGATTTTTGGATTATTTTTTGTTTTGATTCTTCTAACTAAGTTCAGAGTCTTACCTAAATTGATCAAAGTTTGTGGACTTTCATTCAAAATTATTCCAAATCAAGTCAAAACTTCATCCCACTCCAACAACCCTTTTAGACACTTTAGCAAGTCAAAATTCTTGGAAAATGTAAAATCCTTCATTTGGATTTTATTATTCTTTATTTTCACAATTTGCAATGTTTAAGAGTCTGAAATATATAGAGAAAGGTGAAAAGGGATCTATAGTAGTAATTTGGGACTTTTAAAGGTGATGGCACAATCCATTTATTGTTTGGAGTCCAACAATAAATTTGATTTTTTTTAATAATTAGCTGCTAAACCTAAAAACTTTTAGAAGATAGATGAGGAAAGGAGACATTTGAGAAATGTATAGAAGACCACCACTTTTGTCTCTAAACCACCTTCATTTCTAATGTGAAACTTTGGTCTTTCATTTAACATTGTGTTTTGGCCAATTTTGTATCCACATTGTGTTTTAGAGCCTTTTTGTCTCATCTCTTTGACTTTGGTGCATTCCTTGAAGGACTTAAGGATACACCTTCAAACTTTAGTACTCATATTTTAGTATTTTGGCATTTTAAATTCTACTAATGTGTAGGTTTTGGGTGGATTTTATTAGTCAAGTACTAATCTTAGGGATTCCAACTGAATTCTAGCTATGCCATTAGTTAGAACTCTTTAGAGTCCTTTGTCTTTGTATTAATTATTTTGTACAAAATCCTTTGCATGAAAATTCCTATTTTGGAGAAATTTTTCTAGAGCCTTGACTTATAATACACAAGTTTTTGTTAAAATTCTTTGTGCTGGTCTAATTTATGTGTTAAACTCTAACCAAAGGCAAAGCTTTGAATTTATCCCATTTGTACTATATAATACCTAATCTTTTTTTTTTTGTTCTAGTTTTTTTTTAGTTTATTATAGTGTCCACCTTATACAAAGCAAATTTGACTTTGCTGTCTTTGCATACATGTCTTAGATAGAATTATTGCCGTCCCTTATCCAATTATTGATAAGTTTCTATGGTTAAAACATCTTAAACAACAAAGCCTTGATCCTCCACATACATGTTTAAACATCCTTAGCCTTACATTTTTCCATTGTGTTTATCATTTTCTTATGCTCTATCCTTATGACAAAGCTTTGACTTTTGGACCAACAAATCCCTACCTTTTATTCTTTATATATTATAGAAGTGTAGTAGTAGTATTTTTGAAAGGTCCTTAGACCAAGTTCAACCAAGTGCTTAGCAAGCCTCATGAGAATTAATGAAAGTCAGATTCAACATATGATAAGCCTAAAATTGAGTTATCTACTAAAGGACTAGCATCCATTTTTTGGCTATATAGCAATTTTGGGCATGTATGTGTGCTTGGAGATTTCTATATTTTAGTCCAAATTTCAATAGAGGTGGGGACAAGGAATATCTTTCATACACACTTAATTTCATAACATTTGGAAATATGAATCAAAAGTTATGGCCTAATATGTTACTTTCTTTTGTAAATGGGCAATCTGGGTAGATAAGAAAAAATCACTTTTTTCAGCAACAAAAATTTGAAATTAATTTTCTAAAGTTATATACACATGGAAAGCTTTGTGTCATTCCATTTTGATCAATGAGTCAAAAGTTATGAGAATTTTCTTTGTTTGCGGGCAATTATGGATTCTCTACTCTAAAATAAACTTTGAAGTCTTTTATCTTACTCAATTTTCAATATTTATGGAAAAAATTTAAAATCATGGGATGTAGATTGTTTATAACAACATTTCAACCATTGGGATTGGCATAATTCAATTTCATAATTAAATCCTTAACAATTTAATATTTTGAATCATTCTTTACTACTGCCTACTTACTATTTTTTTCCTATATGTTGTACAATTCCAAATGATCTGAAATTTTTTAAGCATGTGGCCAACTTGACTAGGAAAAAGAATTTAAAGAAGTGCCACTATTTTGAACATTTTTTCATAGAGCAGTGAGCTTGTGAAGTGCAGCTGCCCTGTTTTTCGTAGGGGCAAAAAAATGATTTAAGTGAATTTGAATGCTTATATCTTGCAATCCGCACGGAAAAAAATTCTGAAATTTTTACCACGTGTTCTCAAATCAGCATACTACAAGATCCTATGATTACAAGTGTCAAAAAGAAGTTTTTTTTTTTCAAAAATTTGGTTTTCGACATAGTCTTGAACCTTTGGGGATTAACCAAACTAGAACAACCAGCCAACCAGACTGCCGTAGCTAATAAGACAGCGTACCCAACCAGCTGGGTACGAGCTGCCAAATGCAAGCGACGGGAACAATTGAGCAACTGCAATACACGAGGCAAGCTGTGAACAACCGAGCAACTGCGGTATAAACTTAACTGGGTAAATACAACTGAGCAATTCAAATACACTAAGGGAGCCAACCCATTTCCGACCACTTAAGCAATTTTGCATATCTCGAGTGCTGTTTTCTTGAGTGGAGAAATTTTCCCATGTACAGAAATAGAATTTAGAAGGATTCCATATTTTTTCAGAATTTTATTTCTCAAAACACAATTATTACAAATTTTTTAGTTGAAGATTCTGTTTGACATATTATTGTCATATAGGTCCTCCTATTTCCAACCATAGGTTGGTTGTAAAATCAACCAAGACTGCAGCTAATCATAATGTGCCACGATTGCATTGGAGATTGTGCCACAATTAATGTCCTGCTTTCTCATCTTGATTAGAAAGAGTGTAGTCTATATGACGGGAATGAGTCTCTAGTTGGGAATGGGTCGCCTCCTTTACTTGGCACAAAAGTGCTAATCTACTGCACACTAAACGTTAATTGTAAGGTAAACTACTCCATTGTGGACAAAATGGGACAAATCTATTGTAACCAAAATTGTAATTGGTAGTGTACATCCAAGTTTTGAAATGTACACCATTATCTTAATTTAGCCTACAATGGGTTTGCTCTAATTTTGTTTGTAGTGGGATGGTTTATCTTATTATGGCTAGGAAGGGGTGAGACTAGAGGTTGTAAGAGGATCTAACTAAAGAATGCAGAGGGAGCATGAGGAGAGAGGGAGAAGAAAGTGAGGGTTAAGTAGAGAATATAAAGATTGAAGTAGAGAGTATAAAGATTGAAGTAGAGAGAGAATTAACACTTGCAAAGCAAGCATTGAAGAGCATGAGGGGATTAAGTTGACCTTGGTGAGCTCCCAATTTGTCACTTGGGACTCATTGTGTTTTTTGTTTTTCATTTTTTTCATTTTTTTTCATTTTTATAGTTCAAAGTTAAGTTTCATATGTCCAAAGCCTCCCATAGAGTGTTAAACCCCCTAAATTCCCACATGTATATGGTCGATCTGAATTTCAAGTTCATTTGGGTGTGGGTAGTTAAATTGCTTTGATTGTTTTAAAAAAAAATTCTGACAATTTTTCGAGTTACCTATTGAAAACTTTCATTTTTCACTGAAAAAAGGTACATATTTGATTGTTGAGAGGTCTCCAAAGCCATATATATCCATTAGTGGAAGAGTAAAGCTTGCTAATTTTACTTCATTTCCCAAACTTTGCCAATTTCACTTGATTTGCGATCTAAAAACTTCTATTTATCCATTTGCTTTGAAAATGATCCCAATGGAAAGAGTAAAGTGTTTTCATGATTTTCACCATTGAAAATCTAAACAAACAAGTGTTGATTTTGAGTTATTTGTGATTTGTACATAAAATATAATCTATGTAGAATTTTATTTTTTTTAAATGTACTTTTAAGTTTTCTTGAAAGTTTTTTTCCTATCCACTGAACAAAAAAAGGGCTTTTTGTTCCATAACTTTTTCTCTTGGGATCTAGTTAAATTAAAACTTATTTTTGGAGAGCTAATGTATTTTTCTATCTTTACTAAGAGATACAAAAAATCACAACAAATATTAAGACCATAGGAGCTTGCCTAAAATCCATTTTGTCACATGAGGGGACGATAGGACTTTAGGGGTTAATTACCCTACTCCGCATATGATAAATTTGGGCAAAATTGGTTCAAGGGAATCCAAGTGAGACTCCAAAGTCAATTCCCAAAGATGGGCTTTAGTTTCTTAGTTATCTTGAAATATAGTAGGAACCTCAATTGTTAGCCTATAAGTGATACAAATTCAAGATGGACTAGAGGAAGGCATCTTTAGTGACAAAGTAGTATTCTGGAATTGAAATCATACCAAGAACCCAAAGAAGAAATCAGTTTGTTAAGATTCTTTTTTTTGTAAAATATTCTTCAATCACCATTACAAAAAATTTCAGGCCTTCGGAGGGCCATTAGTGTCACCCCTTGGGTGCAATTACAAAGGAAATAAAACTGTTTTTTATTGTTTATTTTTTTAAATGACAACAACTGATGTGGCACTATTTGTGCCACATCAGCACCACATCATGTTTTAGTATTTTTTAATATTTAAAAAAATATATATTTTAAATTTTTTCTTGCACTTGCATTGCGGCATGCCAAAAATCAAAACCTTAACAGCCCTCCGGAGGCCTAAATTTTTTTGTAATGTAATAATTAACTCAATAATTAAAGGAAATAGCAAGATTTTTTTCTTTTTCCTTGAATGTAAAGAGTAAAAATATGAGCTAGCACCATTTTAATAGGATTCTATAAGAGGTTCCATAAACATTCTCAAAATCTTATGACTTACAAAATATCCTCTTTCAAATAATCAACTGTTCAAACCAATGATAGAAAATTTCTAGAAATTATCCTAGTTGAGGTAAAATCTCATTAATAATCAATATATCTTATTTTATACTAATAATACACACAACAAGGTTTCAAGGCATTCTAACATCCATAAATACTTGAATTGGTAAGATTCTCTAATTCTGACAAAATTGGAAAATATTTGTGAAGTTGATTGACATTTTTGGAGCATATGAAATTGGAATGGGACCAAAGTAGGGACTTTTTTTACTCCCTTTCTTACTCCCTTTCATTTCTTGGACAACCTAGGCTAGTTATATTTTTCAAAAAAAGATAAATTTAATTGGTTGAATTTTTACCATATTTTATTTTAAGTTGGTACTGGCTTTCGATGACTATTTTGGAATTGAAAAAGGCTAATTCCAAGCTAAAAAAAATAACAAGGTTGGCTTCCCTATATGAAAAAACCCTTAGCTTTATGTTGGATTCCTGAATATGGCAAGTCTTTGACTTGTTGGGAACTTTCTTTGTTTAAGTATTTCATTTTGCTAGGAAGAATTTGATGCCCAAATATACTCTCCTTTAATAATCTAACACTAATAGGAGCCCGTGTTTAAGTTGAGGGATTTTGTTTCACATTCAATGTAACATGTTCATGTTCCATTGGTCGTCATTGTTGACATAAAAACAAGGTTGTTACATTGAATGTGGAACAAAATCCATCAACTTAAATACAGACTCCTACTAGTGAAATAACCAAGATAAAATTACAATTGTGATTAAAACATTCTGAAGTCCCTAGTTATAAATTAGAACCTCTAGTTTGGAATTTAAAGTCTTGAGGCTCCACATTGAACTCAAAAACCTAGCTTGAACCCTAAAGACTTGGCAGTGAATCTCTAAATTAGGTGCAAGGCCCAAAATGCTTGGCTCAAGCCCCAAAGGTTGGCAACGAGCCCTTCAATTTGACAATGAGTCCCTAAGACCAGCTTGAGTCATAAGACCGGTGTAATGAGCTAATGAGATTGGGTTTGAAGCTAAGGTTGGTTGTTGAAATTAGAGTTTGAATTGGAATTGGAATTCAATTCTTGGAATTGGAATAATTGTTTTATTTTATAAAGTCAATTGTTGGACTTCAACAATTGTAAGTAAAAAAAGAGAAGATAGTAGTAAAATATGAAGTAGGAAGGGAAAGAAAAGGAAATTAAAAAGAAAATAGAAGAAGTGAAACTTAGGACTGCTTCAGACTATAGCAAAGAAGTGCACCAATTGATGAAGAAGTCTTGGCCAAGACATGGTTATTTGAAGCAACCAATGGGATGTTGGACAAGATGGAAAGACAATAAAGTAATGCCTCAAGAAGTCTTGATTGGTTGTTGATACGACAACTGGAGAAGTCTTTTAGCCAACTTCACATATTCAAGTCCACTAGCAAACTTTACCAACAAGAGAATTTTGGCCGTCCATAATAGGAATCGTAACCCCTAATGGTCTCCATGGATGTATTTTGTAAATTGGGGGCTATAGTTGACTTTGAGAAGTTGTAACTTTTGCATTTGGTGCCCAAATTCATTAAAAATTGTTGGAAAAATGCATCTACTTGTCTAGTTTGTATAGTAAAATGTTCATATCAATCCAATGCTTATTGAATTTTGGAAAATCATTTAAATACACAAGGTTCAACTTCAGTTCACCAAATTGCATTTTGATGGTTGCAACTTTGGGGTTATTTCTCCTTCATCCAATGTCTAGTGAAGAACATAATTTATGATTTTCAATTTTTAACACTACAAGAATGTTTTTTTCTTGAAAAAAGTGCCTCCAACTATATTGACTGCTATATTTTGACAATTTTAAGAAATGTTTTCAACTTAACTACCTTTTGCTTGTAGATGCCAATGGTCTTTTTTGATCTTCTTGGAATTTTTCTAAATTGAATATGATTTGGGTAAGTTTTATCAATTTAAAAAAAATTCTAACCATACAAATTCAAACTAGACATATTAAAGATCAAATGGGGAAAGAAAAAACAACAATATCACTTTGAATTGAAAGATAATAAAATTTGATCTTGAGGGTGTTAAAATTGTGAAAGTAATTTGAAGTCTTTGAATTTTCTTTTATACATGTCAATTCTAAAATGGAAATGACTTAAAAAAAACAAATAAATAACATGTATAACCACAATCAATTTACAACTTTTCAAAAAATCTACTCTACAACTTTTTTCAATGAATTTTTAATGTAGTTTTTTTTTCCAAGATCTATTTAGATCTATTGAAGTATATTTGAGGCTCATTTTTAAGAGCTGTCAACACCTAGAAAATTAAGGTCATCAAAGGACACCCTTGCACAAAATCTTGAATAGAAAAATCATAAACATTCATTTTCAAAATTGGATTTTCGATGATGGAAGTAGACTTCAACACGAGTGTGTCTCTAAAAACTCCTAAAATTAATAAATTGGTAAACTCAGTTACAAAACTTAGTATCAGTTGGATCTTGGTAAACTGGAAAGATGGAAACTGAACATTTTTTTGGTAGTTGGATCTCTATCAACATGTTGAGCATCCCAAGATCAAACCATTAACATTTGAACACAACAATTTCAGTGGTCTGAAGTGTAGTTGGGCTTCAGCAGTTTCTGAAACAACTGTAGAACAATGATGAGTAGTTGTGCTGCTCTACCAAAATTGTCACAAACTAATAATATTTTAATGAAGTTAGAGTTCTTCAAAGGTCAGTTTCTTGTCGTTGGAGGTGAGTCTGCCCCAAGAAACTTGGCCTCTAGAGAACTCCGTTTACAAAAAGTGTTGTCTCGTAGGCATCCATGTCATTTTTTCATTCATGTTTTTAAATTCTCCACTGGACAAGTAGTCTTGGCTGTAGTATAAATCCAATCTGGCGAAGAACAAAATTTGCTTCAATCATATTACTCTATTTCCCTACAATTTTTGACCTCTCGATTGTAGTGTAAAGCGGCCCTTAGAAGGAGAAGTAGGAAGTAGATTAGGATTTTAATTCCACAACTTGTAGTAAAATTCTACAATTAAGTGGCGATATGCAAATCAACAAGAAAGGACAAGATTGGAGAATGAGGGGGCGTTGAAGGCATCTTCAAATACCTCTTAGATGAGGTTCATTTCAAAGTAAGTGAGTGGCTAGTTTACCTATTTTTTCCTCCAAGTCTTTTAATTAAGAATCTAATAATGTAGCTGAAGTGATAATTTAGATTCAAACCTTTTGAAGTAGTTTTAATTTTATTTCAATTTTAGTTTTAGATACATGTAGAGGAGTTCTAGAGCTTTTTAAAACATAACTATATAGATTCATGTTTTAGAGCTTTTTAAAAACATAACTTAGAAAATAAACTCAAAACAAGCAAGATATGAATTGATGAATTTTAGGAACAATATTGGATGAGAATTAGCAAAAGTCATACAAATAAGATAAGAATAGAAATTTAAAATAAAATAGGCATCTAGAATCTAAATGTACAAGTAGAAGTTAATTTCAAGTGGTATATTAAAAATAAATAGTAGATGAAGTTTTGAAATTCTAATTAGTGGTCAAACTCCATCCATCCATATTCTTCACAACAAAAGTCTAAATCTTAAATGTCTCAACATTCTGGATAGCTAATTCCAGTGACTATAAGAAACAAATTCTCAAATTATGAAAATAATAAACTAGTAGAAGTCCAAAGTCCCCGCCATAGTCTTAAGAATTAGATAGATAGCAATTTAGAATCTTTTGAAGACAATCAAATAATAGTTGTAGTTTAGAATTGCATAGGAGAAGTTTAGAGAAGTTCAAAACTAATTTATAATTAGAAATCAAGTTAAACTCTATAAGATAACAAGGGATGAAGTTTAGGATGGAAATTAGATGAAAGTAGGTAGTTTTCATCCATCTTGAATCAAATTTGGGTCTAAGAAATTAGGTTTATTCTTATGCTCATATCCAAAATTTTGAATTATTTTGAATTTAAGTTTATAGAACCCCGTGGATGAAGTTTGAACTACCCTTCCAAAGGCTAAACTTCATCTAGTTGTAACTTCTTCTAGAAAACTTTGATTAAGGCAAATTTACCATTTTGAAAATGGAAGAATTTGAACTACAACTTTTAAAAAGATAAATCTTGTCTATAAATTTTTAGTCTCAAAAACAAAGTCTTGGCTTAATTTAATTAGTTTGGCTAATTTGCTTTATTTTGAAGTTATTAGTTGTTTCCTTTTGCAATTTACTCAACTAGGCACATAGAAAGATTTATTTATTGCATGAATCATGCTTAGATACTTGCACAAGATATCTTACACATCAAATACAACAATTTGAAGGTATTTATAACATATGTACCTATATCATAAGTACATTGTATGATGACAAGAGTCTATATAATATAGGTATCTATAACATAGACATAGATACCTATAACCATAGAACGTATTTATAATGTAGACTCCTAGGTTCATGGGCTCATAGATTCTATACTCACATACTAGCACTTCCCATGGCAACATTAGTTGGAAATATTATAGTAACAAAGAACAAACACACTCCCATGGTGGATTAAACTCTCATGGATACAACAATGGATATGATAGGCATTACAAGGAAACGTTGTAAGAAGTGAGTCCATTCATTTCTAAAAATACAAGATGAATTAAAATCTAACACTCCTATGAAAAGTTATGACCAAATGAAGTTTAGCCTTTACAATGGCCATTTAAACTTCATCCATTTTTTTCTAACAACTCCTAAATTCAATTTGACCTTAAATTTTGGCTATGGACTTAGAATAAAATTTACTATCTACTTTTTAAATTTGGCTTCATAAATTCATTCAAATTCCATTTTAAACTTCTTCTTTCAATATGTCATGGATTTAGATTTTTTTTCTATTTATCAATAGTTTTTGAACTCCTTAAACCTTCTTCTCTATGATTCTAAACTTTAGTTTCTAATTGGTTGTATTCATAAGATCTTAGATTGATATCTATCTCTTTCTAAAGGCACTGAATTTCTTCTTTTAGTTTATTATTTTTAGAGATTCAAAGTTGTATCCTTTTAGAACCTAAAATCACTTGTCTAGAATGGTAAGACATTTAGTATTTGGACTTTCCTAGCAAAAGTTATAAATGGATGAAATTTTGACTCCAAAAACTTCATCCATCAATTTCTACTAGTTCGTTTGTTCAAATTGACTTTTCTTTGCAGATTTTGGTTCTAAACTTTATTTAAATTTGAAGGTTCTTTGTTTACTTTAATTTTATGAATTTTGTAATTCCCATCCAAAACTTCTACACTTACTGCATTAACCCCCGAGTGCCTAAACCTTTTCAAGGATGTTTTTCCTATGAAAAAAGAGCACGGCCTTATAGTTATTGCCAATGAAGGAAATTGTTTTTTCATCAAAATTTGACTGTATAGATGTTTAAAGAGCTTCCTTATTAGTATGCATTCCAATTTTGAGTATGAAATTGCATAGGAGTTTTGAGATTATAATATGAGAAATGTATGCATTCTATATTTAGTATGCTACTCCTCTCTACAATGTTTCAAAAATTTGCATATAAAAGTTTTTTGGGATGAAAGGTGATACGAACAACCACAAATAGTGTAAGTACACTAAAATGCACTTTTAAAAAACATAATTTCACATGAAGAGCTATCAACCTTGCAATTGTTGAAATGCAATTTAAAAAAAAAATAGTAATCACAAATAACTCCAAATCAATACTTGCAAGTTTAAATTTCAATGGTGAAAATCATGAAAACACTTTACTCTTTCCATTGGGACCATTTTCAAAGCAAATGGATATGTACAATATTTTAGATTTCAAATCAAGTGAAATTAGCAAGCTTTGTTCAAAGTTGGGAAAATGAGCAAAATTTTCAAGCTTTAGTCTTCCACTAATGGCACATATATGCCTTTGAGGACCTCTCAAAAAATCAAATATTTATATTTTTTAGTGAAAAATAAGCTTCCAATAGTTAACCTTTAGTACTACTCATAAATTTTTTTAAACTTGTTAAAGGAATTTAATCGCTCGTGCTAAAATGAACCTAAAATTTTGGAATGACCATATATAGTTGCTCAAGCATTTAAAGGTTAACTATTTGAATAACTTTAAAGTTATCATAGTAATTTTTTCTAATAATTTTTAGCATATTCACAATAACTAAAAATTTTCAATTACTAAAGTGAATGACAAAAAGTCAAATGATCTTAGTGCCTCTTTGACAACTTCATCTCTCTTCTTTCATCAAACACTAAATTTGGGGTGGGGGACTCAACTTAGGGTTCTCATATTGGTTCCCTTAGACCAATTTAGTCATGACTTGTCATATGCAACGCAAGTTTAGGCAATTTCTACTACATATCAATAAGTTGTAGAAATTCCAAGTTTCTTCTCTATTTACATAAAGGATTTGGTTCTAATTAGGATCAAATACTATATTGGTATGTGACATACCTATTTTGATTTTACACTCTTTTTTGAGATTTTTCTATATAAAACTACATTCAAACTTGCAAAAACGAAAAAAAAAATCATGAGTCCTAAGTGACAAATTGGGAGCTCACACTTATAGGACAAGCTCAAAAGCTAGGCCATCCAAGCCATCTCCAACCCACAAATTGAAGCCACATTTCTAAGGCTCAGTGTCTCACATCTAAGCTAACTTCAAAACCCAATTACAAAAGTGAGGACTAGTTGGGAACTTAGAGAAGCTTTAAATAGTTTGAGGTGACAAAGGAAGTCTTAAAAGAATGTAAGCCATCTATTAGGAAATATTTGAACCCATTAAACAAGGTTTGACTTTGTTTAAGACAATGCAAAGACTACAAAAGGGGATTAATTGATTTTTGAGATTCTAGATGTTAGTTATTAGTTAAAAGATGTTAAATCTCAAAGTTGTTTGATTCCTAGACAATTTAGCAAATATTTAGGACTAGGCTTGATTTTATTCCAATTACAAAAATATCTTAAAAGGCAAGAGAAAATTAGAAAGATGTAGGAGAAAAAGAAAGAGAAGGTTTGGAACAAGGAAGGATTTTAGAACTCTTCTACGCCTCCAACATACCAAATACAAATTCAAAGCAAAAGCAAAATCTAGTTGGATAGCGATTTTGATGATATTTCAATGGTAGTACTTGAAGAAAGAACCATCAAAGCTATGGAAATTGAGGTTAGTTATTGATTTTTTCCCCCCAATTTCTTCATTTATATAAAAATATTAGATTAGAATTTGAAGTTAAATTAAAATTTAGAGTTAAAGTCAGACCATTAGGAAGTTTAGAAAACCCAAAAGAGAATTTAGAAATAGTTAGAAAATTACCTTAGCTTTTCAAAAACATACAAAATAGATTAAAACTCCTAAAGTTATACTTGGATGAAAAGTAGAAGTAAAAATGGATGAAAACTTAGAAAGTCATTCAAAAATATATTAATAAATATATTAGAATTTAGAATAGAAATAGAAGTAAGAGATAAAAGATAAAAGTAATTTAAACAGTCAAAAGTAAAAGAAATTGATGGACAAAGTTTGAAACATTGGATTATGGTTAAACTTCATCCGTAAATAACTTTTATTGAGAAGGTCAAAATATAATGCTTAATATTTTTAAAGAGGTAAAACTAAGATCTTAAAGATAAAATTACTCTTTTTAAAAATAAAAAAACAGAAACAGAAGTCAAAGTAGTAGCCTACAATTAAAGAATTTGAATTAAAATCTTGAGATGACACTAAGGAACAAAGTTTAAGTAGAATCTTTTAGAGAATATTCTAAGGATTTAGAAACCACTTTGAACTTGGAAAATAGTTTAGTATTGAAGAACTTAAAGTGAAATGAAGTTTTGATCTAATTTGGAACTAGTTTGGATGAAAGTCCAAAGTCTTTGACCAAATTAAGTCAAATTCAGAACTTAGGTAGAAAAATTAAGATTAAGTATAACCCAAAAATTCAAAGTTGATTATGATAGTTAAAATAATAGAAAGTGATGGATGTAATTTAGTTTTGAAACAAATTTGCAATTTCAAATTCACTAAAATTGTCTACTTCAAGAACTCCATCACCTCCATATACCATGTTGGAGTCTCGGTCTCCATGTTTTCCACAAGGTCCTCAATAGAGATGTTGAGGGTTAAATCCTTAGTGTTGTCTACCTCATGGCTTGACCAAAAACAATTACCTTTGTCCATTGGGAAATGATATCTTTTGTTAGTTGTGAAAGTATGGACTTCTTTTTGACCCTACGCTAAACTCTAATTTGTATACAAAAGCCTTGGTCTACTATGGAAGATGTTGGGATTAGGGCACCACCATCATCTTTCTTCTTGCCTTTTTCCTTCCCTTTTTTGCCTCCATCTTTGCTAGTTGCTCTGCTTCTTTTTTTCCCCCCTTTGTGGTTAGAATAACTTGGACCCTACCTTCTTTCCTTTAATCATTAGTGTCCTTCCTCGCAATGGCCCCTCTTCTATTTGTTAGTCATGCCTACAAACTCATCTACCCTCAAGTGAATGGCACCTTTGCCATCTAAAGATGTCCGTTGTTCTACCTACAACAAAAGAGTGAAGGTCACACAACAATTCACTAAGATGAGCTATTGTGAAGGTGCACAATTGGTTTGGAGTGTGCACATAGTTCAACAAATTGTGGGGGACACGAATGGTTTAAGGTCTTTTTGAGGGATTTCACCTTTGGCTTCAAGCTCATGCTTGAAGTAACTACAATGTAAGAACAAATAGTCATGAGAGTAAGGTTGAAACTAAGGAATCAAGGAAAAAACATTTCTATATTATCATACAAGTTGAAAGATTGCCATGAATTCAAGCAACAATGGAAACAATTGAATATTGAAATACCTTAGCAACAATATATAACAATCATTACAAAATCCTGGAACCCAAAAAATAAACAAATGGAAGTGAATGTCAACCAAAATTAGGGGTACCTTGAGGTACTCCTTCAACTTTAGTCAAATTCGATTGAGGTATCTCTTCAACTTTAGTCAAATTCGATTGAGGTATCCCTTCAACTTTAGTCAAATTCATTTGAGGTACTAGAAGTACCTTAAAGTACCTCCACATTTGGTTTTCTTCATGCATTTCACATAATATTCTTAGTGGATGAAGAAATCCAACTACAAATCATAATTAACAATAAGAAGACTACAAAAATCAATAATGGGAAGACATGTAATTATACTAGACAAAAACTCTTTGAACAACCAAATTTGACCTATCAGTATTTAAGTCACCTTTCTTGGAATAATTCGATCCTTTGAAATAAGGTCCAAACCCTTGACTTAGATCTTCTTCTTTCATCCTTCCATGTACTCCACTTAATACTTTGGCTATTGTGGGATTTGGTCTTTTATTGGGATGTTGTCTTGCCTTAGCTACATCCTCAATCTATAAAAAGCTCGGTAAAAAGAAAACTACTATTACTTACCTTCTTTACTTTATGGAATTGAATGCTTCAATTCTCTTTGAATTACAAAATGAAATATTAAATAAAAAGAACATCATCTACAAAAAAATTATGAATATGATTACACACTCACTTACCCCCATATGCCAAACACATTTGTTCAAGAAAAGCTCAAGATCCGTCGTAGAAATGGGTCTCGTTGGGAGCTTCCTAAAGTCACAAACAACAAAGATGACTTCTACCATTGAAGGAACTTTATCTTCTAGAAAGATGTTGTGTTGCAAGTAGCAACAATCGGGAGTTTTCCAATGTCATCTTAGGGACCTTGTTCAAACTCCAATGCTTCTTTACATAAAGTATTAAAAACACACGCTTCATAACAAACCATAATTAAAAATGCAACAAAGACCAAATTTTATTTTTTCAAATTGAAACTAGCCTCTTCAAAGAAACCATGTCCATGAGTAAGATTTGCCACCATCAACAATTTGATCATTATTGTGTATAACTTTGCATTTTCCTCTATAGCTATGACCTTCATGGCATTAGCAATGCTAGCTTCACTCTTCTCTTCAAACAATGTAACCTCATTGTACTTCCAAACCACATCATCTAGTGCCTACGCAATCTCTGTAACACAACCCTAACGTTTTTTCAATTACAAAATAATTTCAATAATGGAAGCACAAAAAGCAATACAAAATTTGGAAATGCCACTAATACATAATCCCTTTCTCACCCAGAATGAATGAAATCAAGACCTCAGTTGGCATTGAGTACCAAGTCTTCTTTGCTGGTTGGGCACCACAACGTTTCACCTCTAAGTGCATCAACAACTTTGAAAATTTCTTTATTGGTAAGAGGCCGTACTTTTGGAGCCAGTATGAAGTGTGTATTAACCCCAAAGGCCTAAGGCCATTTTTCTATCAAAAACCACTCAAAATTGTCATTTCTATTGCATTTGCTCAAAGAAACAAAAAATTCAAATCTAACCATATGATCTTGTACTTTACTTGTCTGAAATCATGTAGTAAAAATTTCATGAAGTTTGACTAAATAGATTGAGAGATGTTAGCATTCAAAGTTTATTTTTATTTACTTTTTTTAACACGGCTAGCTTGCAATTTCAAATGACTTTGACCACCATTCGTAAAAATAAATTGCACTATGGAATTTAAATTTAAAATTCTTTGTGTTGAAGAATTGAGTTGAAAGACTAAAAATTTTTAAAGAAAAAATGCACACTTGATTTTCATTCTTTAAAAAATTGTTAAGAAGTAGGCCCAAGATTGAACTAAAAACTAAATTGTTAATAGTTCTAAGATGGAATTGAAACACAATAATTCCAATGGTGAGATTGTTCTAGCAAGCAAACTTAACCTTGTCAAACCATTTTTAAAAAATTTGTGATAATTGTATTAAATATTGAATCCTAAAAGTTATTTTTTTAAGTAGATGCTTAGAATAAACCAACCTATAGAATGAATGCAATTTAGTGGGAATTTTTGCAATGTGCATTTCTAATTTTGAAGTGATGGTTCTAGTCTTCTAGCCTATTGGACATGAATAGGAATGCTAATTTGGTGTTATTGTTAGCCTAGTTAGACTTATGTTTGGTGGAAGGTAGTCAGGTTACCAAGTTAGGATTGTGACGTGGAATGGGATGTAAAGAGTTGCATGGTTTCCTAGTATTGGGAAGTTGCATTGGGAATTTGAATGTTGTAAGATTTGTGGTCTATCCAAAAAAGCTTGGGGCTTTTGATTGTGGCAAAGTTTGTGAAATGAAAAGTAAAAAGACATAAAAGCCAAAAAGATCCCCTAAACCAAACCCTAAATTGGTCACAAAAGTAAAAGAGAGTAGCTCTCAACTAAAAAAAGTCACTACTATTGCTTTAGTAGTTTTTCTCAACCAAACCTAGATTTCTACACTCAAACCTACAATAATGGCAACACTCGAAGCCCTCTCAAGTTTACCTACCTAAATCCCTCTAGAACTAAGTAGAAACCTTTCAAAACACAAAAATAAAGTAATCCTTACAAAATACAACCAAAAATTCAACTGCTAAGTAAAAAGTGTAGTCCAAAAGTATGGTTTCCAATTTCTAACACTAAAAAGCCAAAAGTACCAATGGTAAATAAGGTGTCAACAACAATGAAAGCCAAGCCTTAAATACCCCATGGAAGGAGTCTATCCTACCAATGATATGGAACAAATGGTCCTTGAAACCTCCTAATGAGACTACCTAAAAAACTTTGACCCCCTTGCGAGGCTATTCATAACTTTTGGAACCAACAAACTTTTTACTAAGATGGTATCTTCAAAATATAAACGGGCCACATCACGACAACAATGAGGAAGGAGTGGTATTTAGGCTTTTTCCAAATTGGTATTGTCACCCACTTTGAGAGAGTCAAGTGCATATCCTAGCCAAGTAGGTTGTGTAATTTTGTTTTGTTTTGGAGAGTTTATGAGATAATGGAGTGTGAGTTTAGGGGAATGATGTTGAGAAATTTAACATATTAGCGGAATAAGTATAATAGGATGTTGAACTTAAGGACTAAGAAAATTGTAAAACTTTAATCAGTGATATGTTTACCAATTTGAATTAATATGAAAATCTTTGCAACCGAATCGGTCTCTTTGTGATGTGTATGGATGTCTATGATTGTGGAAATTGATTGAAATTGTGAAGGAATGATTTGTGAGCCTAATTGGAGGTTATGAGTGTGAGTTGGTTGTGTGAGTCTTAATGTGATGAGTAAGTGCAAATTGTGGTTCCAGTGTATGAGTGCAGTGTTGTTGCAGTAATGTTTTTGGCTATGGAATTCTAAGTTGGATTATTGAATTTAAGTTGATATATTTTGATTTTAGTGATTCAACCTTTTAGCATAGATTCCCTATTTAACTATCTCCTTTGGAATGAACTTATTATATTTAAAAGATAATTTCCAAGTAGGTCATTATCTTCCTTCAACATGGCCATTCAGTGCACACATCTAAGAACCACACAACCTCCGTTGCCAATTATTGCACATATAATGATATTTCAAAAACCTAATCCAAGATAAAGTAGATCCAAATCATTTATAGATTTTTTCTCCAATAAATAAAATGTACCCTACAATTTAACTCACGTGGTTTTTTACTTTTTGCAAAGTGACCTCCCTAAGTTCACTAGTTTGAAAATTATTGATTTTTGCTTACAAAATGGCCTACAAGTTTGGAATAAAGGGTTGTATTGATTAATTTAGGACTTTTGAAGACAATGGCACCATCGTTTGGCATTTGGAGCATTTCTCCAAAAATTAGAATGATCACAACAATAGAGTAGAATTTGAATAGTTAAAGTTAATTTGATTTTTTTATAGGTAGTGTTAGTTAACTTATGAAAGGAATGAGACCTTAATAGTATAAAAAGCAAACACTCCTCTCACTTTGGACCCCTTTTTTTCATTTTCTTGTTTAGCCACTTGAGGCCAGGGTGATTGCAAGAAACACCTGTCGATTTTGTTGCGTTTTCATAGTACTCATGGTTTTTCTTCTGTAGTACTTTAAAAATAAAAAACTAATTTTTTTAAAATTAAAAAAATATGAATTATGTATATACTTCTAAAATGAAGGTTTGCAGGGAAGGAAATGTGTAGGAAAATTCTCTAACTAGGAGAACTTGAAAAGTACCAAATCTCAAGAAAATAGGACTTTTGATGTGAAAATTAGTTAAAAATAGTAAAAACAAGTAAATACAAAAAAAAGTGGACATTTTTAAGAACTTTATGAAGATGGTCATTCACCAAAAAACTTACAAAAATAATATTTTATATGTTTCAAAATGCAAGCAGAAGGAAGCTCTCTTCATAGACTTCCACACCACACAAAATTAATTATTTTTAAAAACCCTTCGGTGAAAAGTTGTATTTATATGTAAGGAAGAACTCCATATAATTCTCTTGATGTAGGGTATATGAAAAAGGTACTCAAAAGTACTAAAAACCTCCAAATTGGCAAGTGTGACATTTATTTCGGGCCTATTTTTGGATAGTAAATTATTTTTGAAAATTACCAAAAAATCAAGGAAGTTGTAGGATAGTCATGAGTACCTTCCTTGTAAATCTTAATTCATTCGAAGTTAAAACACAAAAGTTATGGCCAAAAAACAACTCAGCCCGCAACGTGTGACAGAAAATAGTACAAGTGTTTCTTGCAATCACCCGCCAATATCTTTCTTGTTTGGGTGATTTGCCAAACTTATTGGTATTGTTTGAATTTTGGTCATTTGGACCAAAAAACTTGCTTTTGGAATTAATTGATTGGATCCATTTGCTCCCTTTTTGTGAACATGCATTTTGTAGCTCACTTCAAAGGATGTTGAGGTCCCTTTGAAAAGCCTTGCATTTTGTGATGTTTTGAAGCTTGATACTAATAATTTTTGTTTTGGCTCTTTGAGTTCTTGTTTACTAACCACTTTGACAAGCTTATTGTATGGGATTTCACGACCTTATTGTAGAAAATCCCCTCAAGTTTGTTTGCTAACAATTGCTTGTCTTTTGTGATTTTTGTGTCCTTGTTATACTAACAATTTCAAACCAAGTTCATTGTGTAGGATTTCGCAACTTTGGTTGAAGAAAATTTCCCCTATAACCTAGATGTTTGGAATACGTAGTTCTAAGTATTTTGTGTCATTTAGAGAAGTTTTAGTGAGATCAAAGCTCTCAAAGTCCAATACTAGTTGAATCCTTGGATTTATGTCCTAGAATTCGGTGCTAACCTACTATGCGGCAAGCTTTCGCCTTGATTCTAACTTTTCCTTGGTTATTTTTCAAGTTTTCTTTGTTACTACTCCATACAACAATACTTGGTTTATGTGTTTTGATTTTGAGTGGAGACTTTTGATGATAAACTAAAATTCAGAAGTCTAAAAAACCAACCGAGTTGAAAGTTCAAAATCAATTTAGTTGGATCCAAGTCAAAGGCTCAAGAACCATCTAGTTGGGGTCCAAATCAAAAGCCCAAATACCAAGCCAATTTGGTTTGATTAAGGGTTGGTCATGCAACTCATCCGGCAGCTTATATGGTAGCTTGAAGGTAGATATTAAAGGCAACTATCAAAGGCAATTATTGAATCTATTTGGCTAGCTAAAGAGGTAGTTAAATTAAACTAATTGACCCAAAATTTGGGCATACATCCATGTGATGATATTTAGTTTTGTGAACAAAGGCTTAGAATCATTTCCAAACCTATAAGGTCCCATTCATTTCCAAAAGCAAATACAGAGAGGTCCAAGTCAAGTTACAAAGTTAGAGATTAATTTCCATTTCATAAATCTAGTTGGGAACAAAGTTTTAGTTTAGATTTCAATTTTAGATACAAATCCCAAGAGGTTCAAAATCAAGTTACAAGCTAGGGAAATTAAAATCAAGTCATAAGCCAAAGAGGTTAAAATCAAGTTATAAATCAAAGAGGGTCCAGATCAAGTTGCAAACTACAAAGACAGAGAGGTTCAATTAGTTGAATTTTAAAATTTCAAATTATAGCATAAGGTCCATTCTGTTGGAATCTCTCCATTGCAATAGTCAACCAAGTTGGTCCATGTCTTGAGTTCAAGCCTCCATATGGCCTACTTTGTTTCCAAACTACATTTCAAGCCTCAAATCCATATATTTTGGTCCATTTGTCTTACCATCTATTTGTTGAAAACTATATTTACCAAACTCTAAACTCATATGTGTTTCAAAATACAATTGCAAACAAATAGAATGAGCTTGGAGGTTTAGTGTTTGAAGGTTTTAGAATTGAAAGAGAAGTTTCCAAGTTAATGTTGTCTACCTATTAAAAGTAGTTGACTCCCTTCATCAAGATTAAACTTTGATTAAAGACAAAGGGAAAATAAATAAGAGAACAATTGACTTCAATTGATTCTAGAATTTAGTTATTAGTTAGAATAGGTTATAAAAACTTATCTTGAGTTTTATTTGATGCCAAAACAAATTAGTAAAGAATTTAGAGATTAGACTTGATAGGCTTTTTAATTAAAAACAAACATGGGAAAGAAGTACGAGAAAGAAGAAAAGAAGGGAACCAAAGGAAAGAAATCTAGACTACTTCAAGTCCATTGCATGAGTCTACAAAATACAACCTTTAAGTGTAAAGAGTACAAGATGGAATTGGATGGGGTATACAACGACATCATGATCACAATGAATGAAGACATGATAATTAAATCCACCAAGTTTGAGGTAGGTTTGTGATTTCTATCCCCCAATTACTTTATTTTCGCAAAAAGAATTGAATTAGAATTAGACAATAGTATTAGAAGTTAAAATTTAGGTTCAGACCATTACTCCAATTAGAATACCAAAATTTGAATTCAAAAGTAGTTAGAAATAATTAGTAGCTTTCCAAAAAGTTATTAAACATAAAAAATAGATAAAAACTCCAAAAGTTATGTTTGGATTAAAAAAATAGTCATAAAAGTCTATGAAAATTAGAAAAGTCATCCAAAGAATCAAAAAAAGAACCTTAAAACCTAGGTTAGAATCTAAAATAGAATCAATAGTCTAGACTAAAGCCAAAAGTGGAATCCAAACTTTAAAGTGAGAATTTAGTGGATGAAGTTTGAGGAGCTACTAGTAGTCAAACTTCATCTGTCCATAGTTTTTCTTAAGAAAAGTCAAAAGTTTAAGTGTTAAAAAAATTTAGAAAGTTAAAATTAGGCACTACAAGAAAAATATATCTTAATCCTAAAATAATAATTAGGATAAAAATCAAAAGGCACAATTAGCCATTAGAGATTGGAATTAAAATCTTAAAAGTAAAATCAAAGAACAAGATCAAAATATAATCTTTTAGGTGATATTTTAGGATTTCCAAAAGAACCTTGAACTTAGAAAATAAAGTTGTAACAAAGAAATTAGAATAGGATGAAGTTTTGATTGGATTTGGAACAATTTTGGATGAAAGTCCCCAAACTTTGACTAATTCAACTCAAACTTAGAATTTACATAGAAGAACTAAAACTAAAAATGATTCAAAAATCCAAAGTCAATTTTGATAGTTAGAATAGAAGGAAAAGATAGATGCAATTTTAACGCTTAGTTTAAAGGTTGAACTTCATCCACATATTACATATAAGGAATTAGTCCAAACTTAGAGATCTTTATTATTTGAAAAGGTAAAAAAAGTCCTACAGTTTACAATCTTTAACTTTTGTACTTAACTACCCCCCATGGTTTTTACTTTTGGTTGTTGTAGCCAAAATCACTTGTTTTACTAATTTCAATTTGATTTGGTTTAGCATTGCACTTACATAAATTAAGATTAGAACAACAAAAAAGCTACCCATTGCTTGGAAGGCACAATTGGATGGTACATTTATACACCCAATACACAAATTTTTTATAACAAAACACTAGGAACATGGTTGTGTTTGCGTGATTCTAAGGGTGAGGATAAAGCATCCACAAGGGGGAAGACATATTAAGGGGGGTGTACAATTTATTAGAAGAGAGTAGGTCTGAATTAGAGTGAAGACTATAAAAGGAATTAAAACAAATTTAGTTTTCTCTTGATGAAACAAAAGGTAGAAGTGAGGAGAAGTAGAGAGGAGTTAAGAAGTAGTTGGAATTGTGGATACAATTTACAAAAGGAGTTCTTATTGCTTAGAACCAAATTCTCTAGTCCATGTCAAGTTGTGGGATATCTCTCTACTAGAACTCTAAGTGCAATTGAAGGAATGAGAGAATGAGATTTTGATTTAATATTGGAAAGTTGGCAATAGAAGAAGATACATGAGAATCCAAGAGTAGTCCATTTAGCCATTAGAAGTTTAGATTAGGCAATTATTGACTTTGGATAAAGAAACCAAGAAGTAGAATCTCTCACATTTCATTGTTGAAGGTCAATTTATAGATGTCAATAATTGAATAGAATAGAAGTGGAAGATAAGAAGTAGTAGGAAAAAAAAATAAAGAAAAAAAATAGAAGGATGGAAACTTAGAAGTAGGAAGTAGGTTTGGAATTAAATTCTACAATTTGCAACAAAAACTCTAAAAATCAAGCAATAAGTACAAATCAAGGAAAGACAAGATGGATAATGGGGAGGACTTTGAAGGTGTCATTGACCATCTCATAGTTGAGGTTCAATTTGAGGTGAGTGTTTAATTCTTCTACATTTTCTTTAAGTATTTTAATTAGTAATTTCAACCATAGCCAAGGTACAAGTTAAATTTGGAACATTAGAACCAGAGTTTATTTCAAATTTAGCATTAGAAGCTTGTAGAAGAGTTCTAGAACTTTTTGAAACCTAAAACACTTAGAAAATATACTTAAAACAAATAAGATACAAGTGGATGAAGTTTAGGAACAAAATTGGATGAAGATTAGTAAAAAAAAATCAAAAATGAATCAGAAGGAAAAATTAAAGATTAGTTAAAATTTAGAGTTTAGAAGTGAAAGTAAAAGTTAATTTCAAGTTGTAGCTAGAAGTAATTAGCGGATGAAGTTTAAAGTATTAATTGGCAATCAAACTTCAATAGTAGAATTCATCTTAAGATCATAACCAAAATCCAAAGTCTATTTGAGTTTAGTAATCTATAGAAAAGCTTGGATGACATTTGAATTGCCCAAAACTTCATCCAATCATAACTTCTTTTAGGAAACTTGGATTGGAATGAATCTTACATTTTTAGAAATTTTGTGATCTAATATATAGTTTAGGATTAATATTTTTGTGATTGTGAATTCTTGCTTCAATAATCATAGTAGCCTTGTCTAGTTTGCTTATTTGGCTAAAGTTGGTTTTCTTTTGAAATTGTTAGTTGTTTCTTTTGTAGTATACTTCACTTAGACATATAAAAGATTAATTTCTTAGAAGGCACAATGAATTATACCTAAGCATCCATATAGGATAATTTTCAACTTAATCCCTAAAATATCATTGTTTTTAACCAAAAAAAAATTGGATATTGGGTAGGTACCTATATTTTTTTCAAATGGTGACTAAGAACAAAAGTTATGCCTATATAAGTTCAAAACATGGGAGACCATGCAACAAAAAGAAATTTAAAATTTAATTAAAATTTTTTTTTCTCATAGGTAATACAAGGAAAGCCTTTATTCATTTCATTTGGATAAGTAATGCGAAAGTTGTGGGCAATCTTGTTTTGGGCAATCTAAGTATGTTGTTGAAAAAATAATTTATAAGATTCATTTCTGAATACAATTCTTACAATTTTTCAAAAGAAAAAATCCTCATGGTTAAATTTGCTTGCTAAAACAACCTCACTATTGGTATTAGTGTGTTTTAATTCCCTCTTAAAGATAATAATAATTTAGGTTTTCCTTCTATCTTGTACCTACTTCTAGTTACCAATTTTTTTTAAATTGAAAATTAAGTTTTTTTTGACTCCCTTCCTAGAATCTCAACTCAATTATCCACCATAAAGATTTAAACCTCTAATCTTTGTAGTACAAAAGATTTAAGCAAACCTTTTAAATTCCTTAACTATGTTTTCACCAAAAATGCTCTAAAACTGCAATTTCTAGTACAAGTATCAATTTTTGAAAAATAAATAAATTTGGACACGTATAACCATAGAATCTTGTACTATAGTGACTTGAAAACATGTGCAAAAAATTTCAGAAATTTCCACCACATGAATTACAAGATATGAGCTTTCAAATTCATAGAGCTTTTTTTTTTGGCCTTGCAGAAAACTAGGTAGTGGCACTTTACAAGCTCACAATTGTATGAAAAATGTTTCAAAATGGTGGTGCTTCTTTGAATTCATTATTCAAGGCAAGTTGTCTACATGCTTGAAAAATTTTAGATCATTTGGAATTGCACAACATATAGGAAAAAAATAGTAAGTAGAAAGAAGTAGAGATTGATTCAAAATATGAATTGTTAACAATTTATTCATGGAATTGATTAATGCCAATTCCAATGGTTGTAATGTTGTAATTAACAATCTACACCCTATGATATTATTTTTTTCAAAAAATATTGAAAATTGAGTAAAATAAAAGAGTTCAAAGTTTATTTTGGAGTAGAAAATCCATAACTACCACAAACTAAATCTCCTCATAAATTTCATCTTATTACCAAAATGGAATAATTCAAAGCATTCCATGTATATATAAATCTAGAAAATCAATTTCAAATTTTTGTTTATGAAAAAAGTGATTTTTTCTTATTAACCCAAATTGCCCATTTACAAAAAGGAAATAACATATTAGGCTATAACCTTTTACTCATATTTCCAAATGTCCCCAAATATTAGTGCACATGAAAGATATTCCTCATTCACACCTTCTATTAAAGTTTGAGCCCAAAACATAGAAATCTCTAATCATACGAACTTGCCTAAAATTCCTATGTTGCCAAATTCAGTATGCTAGTCCTTTAGAAGTTAAGATGGTGACCTCTATGTAGCAATTTGCATGAATTTCTAAAGTCTAAGAGGGCATTTTTCATCAGTACCACTAACTCCTATAAGCCTATATTACATCACATGCACTCATAGGTATTGTCCTAGTTTTGTCTAATTTAAGAATCTTGCATTTAATTTGGCCAATAGAAGTCAATTCTATGTTAAACTCCTAATTGATCTTTTATACTTAATTAGATACTGAAAACCAAAAAAAAAGTGCTTAGGGCACTTCCAGACTTTAAAGAATAATTCATTGTATGTATAGGGACTATTGCCAAATATAATACAAATACTCTTTTTAGATATTTGTAACTATCACTTTTAACAAAAATGAGCATAAGTTGAAAAAAAGAAAATCCAAAGACCCAAGTAATAACTACATGGCTCACATTAGTCTTTGAACACCTAGCTCCTAGCTTTGCCAAAACAAGCCTTCACCATAGTTAGTTGCTTTAACTTGTCTATTTCAAAACTGGGCTTTCTATTCTAATAAGAGAAGTTGGGTCCCCACACACAAACATTATTTTCTTGATGTCTTTATCATCAAGGTATTAAGTTTTACTTGGATACTAAGGTTATTGGGATGTGATAGTCCTTGTCTAAAGAATTCAAAATTTTAACATATTGTGAAAAAAAAAAGGCTAAAGATTGACACTTCTAATATTCAAAGCTTTGTCATACTTGGGATTCTAACACAAAACTAAGGACTTTTATGGGGATTTTTATGAGGATCAAAGCTCCATTGTAATTTGGGAATAGAAAGAAACACTATACCAATTTTGATAAGGCAAATTAGTAGAGTATTAGTACAACACACTTAAACCATATATGTTAGTACAATCATTTAAACTTGAGATGAATATAAACTTTGGTTAGTACAACACAAGTACACAAATTCTAGATGCAATTTCAATAAGGACTTTCCAGCAAAGGAGTGCAAGAACAACATAAACAAGCACTAGAGGACCCTTGCAAGTACCATTGCCAAGATATATGGGGACTTGTCTCTAGGGTTTATACAAGGTTAGTATAATAAACTCAAATACAAAGTGTTAGTACAAAATCACACCAACAAACCACAAGAAAATGCAAGGTTTGAAGGGACCCCAACTTCCTTCAAAAATACAAATAATGCAACAAAATTGCTCTAAAAACAACCATTTGGCAAGCTTGGATTCATAGCCAAAAATTCCACTAAAATGAATCCAACAAGAACAAAAAATAAACAAGGGGTGGTTTGAGAGGAAGAAAGTCATCCTTACATATGATTTACATAGGCACTCCTTCCTCTTTTCTACCTAGTGGTAATACTATCACTAAAGATTTTTATCCAAATACACTAGTAGAAAACAGCATTTCAGCCAACAAAAACCAGTTGATATTTTTTGAAAATTGTGTTCCTGCAAACGCAGTTTTTCCGAAACTGCACTGACTATAACGCAGTTTCAGAAATTTTGCGTTCGCAGGAACGCAATTTTCAGAAAACATCAGCTGAATTTTGTTGGCTGAAATGTTGTTTTCTACTAGTGATATTAGAATTTTCTACTTTTATAATGATCTAAAGCTCTAACTTTTGGAGAAGAACTCCAATTACAAATAGATTGTGCCATTGACTTCAAAAGGCCATTTTTAGTCTAAAAGATCCCTTTTCCCTTTTCCATTTTGAAAAAGTTACAAAAACTAACACCAAGTTTAAATAAAAATGTTGTAAAAATTCAACTATTAAAGTTCACCTTTTTTGAAGAAATTGACTAGTCTAGGTTTTTTCAAAGGTGTATTAGAGTATGAAAAGACCCAGTTTTAGCCTCATTCCAATTTTATACGTTCCTGTACCGTTGGTCAATTCCACAAATATTTTCCAATTTTGTTGGAATTGAAATTTCTTCCCAATTCAGGTATTTATCAATGTTGGAATGCCTTGAAACTTTTTGAGGCACATAGGTATTATAAAAGAAGCTGTACTAGTTTTTAGTGAGATTTTATCACAACCTAAGTATTTTTTAAGAATTTTTCATCATTGGTTTGAGTGGTTGACTGTTTAGAAGAGAATCTTTTATTAATCAAAAGATTCTAGGAATTTTTAGGGAACTTCTCATGGAATCCTATAAAAGACGTGCAAACTCATATTTTTACTCTACTAATTCAAAAAAAGAGATTAAAATTAGCTATCTCTACTAATTATTGGTAACCAAAGAATCTTTTATATGAAAAAGAATCTTAATAATTTGATTTTGGCATTGGATTTATAATGTAGTTTCAACCCTCAAATTCCTTAATTTTACCGTAGATACCTTCCTCCAATTCATTGTGAATTTGTGAAATTTGCAAACTAACAATTGGGATTTCTACTATTTTTGAGAACAACTAAGAATCTAAAACTTATCTTTGAAAAATGGCTTAGGAATCTCACTAGGTTTTCCATGGATTGTTTGGTCAAGATTTTTCACATGGAGGTAGGTTTAGGCATTTTGGGCAGTATTCACAAAGTATTCTCAACTTTCACTACTTCTAGATTTCTAACCTATATGCATGCGAGACTTGGGATAATTTTAGGTATTCTATTTTATTTTGAACCAATTAATATATTGGCATATAACATACTTGTTTGGATTTAACACTCTTTTTTTACTTTTGTCATATTAAAATTAATTTAAATTATAAATACAAAAACAAATATAAATCCCAAGTGACAAATTAAAAGCTCATAAAGGGTCCTATTAAGTGTTGGCTTTATGGTGTTGTATTTTGGGTGGTTAAGTCTCTCAAAGTTGTGATTTCATTTGATTATAGACCCACAAACTTATTGTAGGGAATTTCAATTCTAGCTCAGTTCTAGCAAGGTTAGTTGTGATGTAGGCCATTAGCTTTTGGGTGATTGCAAGAAAGATTGGCCCTATTTTGTGTCACATTTAGAGTGATAGAGTTGTTTTTTGCTAGAACTTTTGATGATCAAACCCGATGAAATTGAAATTTTTGTTGGAGATGATTAACTTATGCCTTATTTTTTAGAAATTAAAAAAATAATTTTATATTTAAAATTTAATTTTGTTAATTTGTCACACTTTGAGGTTTAGGGGTTTTTAGTACCAAGAAGAACCAAAATTTATGATCTAGAGCTTAAATTCTTGTGGTCTATTTCCACAATAGGGAGACATTTGCCTACCAAAAAAAAATCTAAAAATACATTATTTTATGGCCTTCATATTTGTACAAATAGGGCTCCCTTGCGCTTGCACTTCTAAACATTGAAGATGGTTTTGTCTTCCATTTTTTTGGTGAAATGTGATTACTATCAAGTCTTTACAAATGGCCAATTTTTAGGGGGGGGGGTGTTTGTGATTTTTTAATAATTATCCATTATTACCTAGTTGTATCTATTTTTGTGAAAAAGGTTTTTTTTTCAAATAGTAATTTATTAGTACTTGCAAGTAGTCATAGGTACTATTAGCCTTTAATTTTTCAGATCAATGGTTGAGATTGTTATGTTTCATGGTACTTGTAGTACTCATAATATTGAGCATACAAAACAATTAGTCTTTTTTGCAACCACCCTTTTAAATTTTTAGAGGAAGATGAGAGAAATATATATATTAGAATAGAGAAGTATGGTAGAGAGAGATATAGGAGAGGATTAGGAGAGGGAAAAATATATTAGGATTTTTTGGTATGAAGGTTATTTTTTAGAGCTTGAAAAGATGCAACAAACAAACTTGAAAGGGATTCAAGTGCTATTGTATCTTTCAAATATTGAGGGTTATGAAGATTATACTTTAGAGCTAAGAGAATGCAATAGGCAAACTTTAGAGGGATTCAAGTGCTATTGTATCTTCCAAGTATCAAAAATTATGAGGATTATTTTTACTTTAGAGATAAGAGAATGCAATAGGTAAACTTGAGAGGATTTCAAATACTATTGTTTCTTTCAAGTATCGAGGGTTCAATTCTAAGTTTGGTGAATGTAGAGTAGGTATAGGAAATTTACTAAACGAATAGTAGTATCTTGCACTAATGACTTGTGTGGGAAATATGGCTATGAAAAATTCTCCCTAGAGCCTTGACCTACAAACCTTTGTTATATATCTTGAAATTACTTGAATTTGGATCTTTTGTTTGATCTTGTACGAACCCCTTGTATGGGAAATCCCTTCTCAAAAACTTTTTCCTAGAGCCTTGACCTATTGGACATGTGCCTTGTCAAAATTCTTGATCTTACAAAACATTTTGATCCTAATATTAACCACTATAAAGAATTGACTTTGTTTAGTTTATTTGGAATACTCACCTTTGTTTGTTTTGTGTTTGTGGGTGATTTCTTTGTCTTCTTTGTTAAGCTTTTACATATACGACAAAACTTTGGCTTCCTTGTCATCTTTCTTTTAGGTTTTTTTTAGCAAAATTGTATTTAATAGTGAAGCCTTGATTTTAGTATTTTCTTTTTTGTATTGATTTTTCTATCTTTATAGGTATTAAATTGACAATGAAGCTTTGATTTTGCCATAACTTTTAATCCTGAAGAACTTTCATCATTCTTTCTTTTTAGTTTTCTCATTTCAATTTCCAAGGTACTTTTTGATAGATCACCAATTTATCAAAGTTTTATTTCTTTTAGGAAAGGACAACCAAAAACGATTACCAAAAATTCCAACCCTAACAATTAGAGTAGAATACCAAAAAATCTAAGGACCAAAGATCTAGAGCTAGCAAGCTGAGGACTAGTACTGCCAAAGCACACCACCAAGGAGCCTAAGTAGATATTAAAGGTCTAGTTAGATTGTCAAGGTGTTATGTCATGTCCAATAGTTGTCAAGGAATTGGAATCTATGAGCATTTATTTACCCTTTTTTGATAAATACATGAGTACAAATAGATTCTTGTTTCATTTATGTTTTTTGTGCTAGATGGAGGCTTGGGAATTGTAAATTGTGCCTTCCAAGCAAAGAAATGTCATAAACTTGCAAATAACCAACAAAACCTAATCTAATTACAATAAGTAGCTTAACCCTTAAAGGTCCAGGCATTCAAAAAGTGGATGCGCCTTGGTCAACCTTGATTGCAACTTTCAAAATGTGTTTTTTTTAATTTGATTTCAACTAAGAAAATGAAGCTTTGTAATTTTTTTTATACTTCATTTTAAAATTTTAAAAATGTTAAAAATTGAAAGAGTAATTGCAAATGAAAGCTCTATGTGTTAGAATCCAAAAACATTATATGGTTTGCTTTTCATTTATATTTTCTATTCTTAAAATGTATTTGAAATTTAAATTATAAAATTACATTTCTCATTCTATCCTTCATTTATAGTAAAAATTATAGATTATTTTCATATATTATATAATTGATATAATTTTATTTCCACCTTTAGCTTTTAGAAATCACAATAATTGGATTTTTCCATCAAAATTATTGAAAAATACAACATGAATGGAAAATTTGTTTATCCTCTAGCAAAAAATATCAAAATCTTGCTTATTAATTAAAAAAAAGGATAAATTTAGTTTAATAGTCAAATTTGACATCAAGGTCTTTGTTGTGGTTGTTTTGGGTGTAAAAAAGAAAATAACCAATTGAATATTTGGCTATTTCCATTGCTACTTGTAACTCTTGAAAAAAAATTTACAAGTGTTATTTTACAAGTGTTACAAGTGTAAAATAACACTTGTAAAAAACTTCCATTGCTACTTGTAACACTTGAAAAAAATTCAAATAATTTGGATTGTTTTTGCTATTTTTACTCATTTATGTTTATTTTTTGCAACAAAAATGATAACAATTATAACTTATCATGAAACAAATTGAAATTTCTCAAAATGATATAGAATTCAGAGTTTCGTGTAATAAAAATACAAGATTTCTGTTTTGAACACAATTTAAAAGGCCAAATTTAGCTCAATTAGGAAGTTTGACCATTTCACAATGGATCAAGTCTTTTGAGGGTTAAACAACCATTGTGGTTTTCAAGTGAAAGTAGATTTAATCTACATTTAGCAAATCTAAATTAAATTTCATATCAAGCCATTTTTTAAAACATAGAACTTATGAAATTTGGACATTCCTACAACATTCCTACAAAGAGTTATAGCTAGATGAAGTTTAGCTGTTGAAATAGCTACTTAAACTTCATCCACTCTTTTAAAAACCTTCCTAATTCCAATTGACATTGAAATTTTGAATCTCACCTTAGTTAAAGAACTTCTCACTAAGGTTCATATTTTGAACCGAATTGACAATTTTCAACTAACTTCATCCATTTTTTAATCTAAACTTCATCCTTCTATAACTTCTAGAGTTTTAAGTCTTTTCTAACATTTTAAACTATAGTTGAAGTATTCTAGAACTCTCCTACAAGTTGTCTCTTCTAATCTCTACCCTTGATTAACTCTTAAGGTCCTCAGTATAGTTGTTCCTTGATTCTATGTCTTGGTGTTACTTCTGGCAGTTTATTATTTTAGAACTATTATGTTTGTTCTTTAAATAGTTTGATTTCATCTATCAAAAATATTAAATTACTTCAAATTTGAACTATCCTAGTTAAGGTTATTGATGGATGAAGTTTGACCACTAATCAGTACTTCAAACTTCATTTGCTATTTACTATTAACCTAAAATTTCAAACTAACTTTTAAATTTATTTTTAGAATATAATTCACTTTGACTTCCTAAAATTCTATTTTCATTCTTTTTGGATTAACTTTGCTAAATTTCATTCATTCTACCTCCTAAACTTCATCCACTAATATCTTGTTAGTTTTAAGTCTATTTTTTAAATGTCATATGGTTTCAAAATTCTATGAACCTAATCTATAAGCTTTAAACATAAAACTTGGAAGAAACCTAATCTTAGTACTATGAATTAGACTTGTAATTTGGCTAAGAGTTTAAATGGCTAATCAAGAAATTTAAAGAAAAGATAGAATAATCAACAACTTACCTTGGATTGGACCTCATCTATGAGGTGGTCAAATATGCCTTCAAATTCCTCTTCATTTACCATGTTTGTTCTTTTTTTTGTTCACTTCTTAAAGTTGTGAAATTAATACAATTTTGGAAGTTGGCCTTTCAACTACTTCCTTTCTTTCTCTTTTTCCCTTCTCTTTTACTTCTATAACAATTGACTTTTTGCAAAATTATTGCATTCCTAACCAAAGTTAATTATTTCCTTCCTAATCTACAATTCTAATGGTTACTTGAGGCTTCTCGGATTTCCACCTAATCCTTATCAAATGCTAATTTTTAGTTGCTTTTTCAATGTATCACTTGTAACTACCCACCTCTCTCTTCTCTCTCTCTCTTGGTTAGTTTAGTTTTGAAATTCCTATTTATTTGAGTTGTGAACAATTTATCTCTAAGTGTCCCTTCTTTTGAAGTCTCTACTTTTTTTTCATGTGTGAGTTTTGACAATATTTGACTTCTCTCTTAAACTCTCTCCTACTCTACTAAGCTAATGCTACATGAATTCTATTCTAGTCTATGGGTTTTTAAAAATACTATAAATTTTTTGTATAATAAATTTTTTTGAATGCCCAATTTTTTGAACCAACCAACAACCAATTTGGTAACAACAACCAATTCATATGAGAAAGAGACCCATTCCATCCACTTAAGCATTTGACCCTATCTGCCAAATGTATGTGTTGTAAGAAAAGATTTCCCCTTGTAGGAAAATTGAAGGAAGATTCGACATTTTTTGACATTTTTTTGTTAGAAATGAAATTATGCTAAATTGTTTTGGTCAAGATTCTGCAAAATCTATTCTTGTCATTTAGGATTTTGTATTTTGAGCCATAGGTCAATCCAATAATTCACTGTACTTCATTTCTAGAAGTGATAACAATGATCCATGTACATGCTTTCCCTCTACATTGCATACCATGCCACATGAAGAAGATAACTTGCTTACAAGGTAGCTTCAATGCAATTAAGCAATTGTTAAAAATATACGAGGTCACTATTACTTTTCTAATCAAAGAACTCACTATTCTTAGTCACAACAAACCTATTTGCATTCTTACTCAATGTAGCGTTGCCCCTCAAATGGCTAGTTCTACCTTACACTTTGTCTATGATGTTTTGCTATGAAGTCCACGTCGGTTGTATAAGGTAAGGAATTGAAAATTGTTGCAAGTGTGGAAAGTTGGGAATCATAGGTAGCTATTGTGATTGCAACATGGATTCTATACACTATAACAAAACATGGTAAAAAAACCACACTCAAAATTGAGTGCGGTTCTTTTGACCACGTTTCCGTGCAAGCCCACTACACACACAATTAGCTTCTTTTGTGATTTCTAACTGCAATTTTTAGAATTTTGGAGCATGTAATATACCATTGGGAAGGTATTGAGAAGGCCTTTTCATCAATATATTACATGCTCCAAAATTTTAAAAATTTGAGTCAAAAATTGCAAAAGAAGATAATGATGCACTACACATAGAGGCACAAAACATGGTCAAAAGAACCACACTCGATTTTGAGTGCATTTTTTTAACCATGTTTTGTTATAGTGATGGGGACAACAAAATTAGAAAACATTGTACCCAATATGAATTGTGGGCTTTGCATGACTTGTGGATTGCAAGGTGGAACTTGGAATGGTAGAAGTGGAAAGGGAAGCATTGAATTTTGTCCCCCCTTGGCACTCTTGTTGGTCTTGGTAGTTAGAGGCCCTGTGACCCTTTTTGCACCCGCTTTGCTAATCACATTGTGCAAGCTTGTGCTTGGAGAGCTTAACACTGTTCTTTTTGGCATGCAACCTTCTCTCTTGTAGCTACCCTTGCTCGTGCCATTGCCTCCCACTCCATTTTTTTACAAGTGTGCTCCTCTGCCACCTTGTACTAGTGAACTTTGCATTGTAGCTTCCTCGCTTCTTGCTCTTCTATTTTCTTTTGTTTTACTTCTTTTCTTTAAATTTGTGCTATTTCTTTTTCCTTCTACTGCTCCACATTCCACTCTTGAATTTGTTGCAAAGTGGTTATGTACGCCTCTAATATGAGCATCATTGATTTTGAGAAATCGACTATTGGATCTACACTCTATCTCCTTGGGTTTGTTCTTTGTGTGATGTTGGTAGGGTCAAAAAAGATGTAACAAATTGTAGATGAGTCCAGTCACACTCCAATCCACCAAGCTCCAAGTCTTTGGCATCCGTATCAATAAAATATGCTCGATGCTAACAACGGAAGGCATAGCCAAATCACAAGCAATCTCCTTCACCACCAACGCAAGTACATCTTCACTGACTCTGCCAATTCCCAACCCCGACTCATGGCCTTGGTTTGCAAAAGTGTCATCCCTTGATTAACGCCCTAGTTTGTTGAGCGCATAGCATCAACACCTCCGTTGTCCTCGGTTTGGTCTGTTGTTTCACCAAATTGCATATAAGTCATGTTGGAACAAAATTAGTCATCCATTGCATGGGTGTTCAAAGGTCAGATCCCTATAGCCTTGAATCTACTAATTGTATTTGTTTCTATTAAAGCCTGCTTCAGGTTTAGTGACACCCATTATGCTAGTGTGGCTTTTTGTGCAAGCTGGTCCACATTGCATAAGACCCAATAATCCTTGTATTTTTTGAAGTAGGTTTTGAAGGATTCAAAGATGGACACATCTAAAGGCTGTAGGCTGTAGGATGTATAAGACAATAGTGCCATAATTTCTAATCTAGCATATTGCACTATTTTTGCTAGTGTAATAATTGCATGGCTACCGAGTCTATTGAGGATGAAAAGATGTTTGTAGTTTAGAGAGATTCCACCCATTTTGTCAACATTTTGAATGGAGTGAGAGATCTAGGTGGAAATCAAGTATTTGGTCATTCAAGCTCTCACTTGCATTGCCATAATGCCATTGTTGCAACAACTTCACATCGTTCAACGTAGTTTTGCCGAAAACGCTTACCTTTAAAAATTTAGAATGATGGTAATACCGACCCTGTTGCATTGATGTAGACCAGAACCAAAGCCACTTCTGTTGATTAGGAATGATAAGATTTACTTGATGAACACCTCTATTGCTATACAACTCACACAAATTATGGTAGAAGTTGTCTACATTTTCTTTACATAGTCCTTTCGTTTTATACAATGAGAGGGTTTGTTCCACTTGCAATGTGAGTTTTGAGTGGTGGTTTTTAAACCATTGGAACCATCCGTCACCTAGAATCCCATTTTTGAATGACATGGAACAACTTCTAATTATCTCTGAAACTTTCATTTTAGAGCTAGTGGATTGAGACATTAGGAAAAAATTAAACCCCAAAAGAGGCCGCTTTGTAATGCAAAAGCTTGGGTGGAAAGAGCCTTTTCAACTTACTAATTGGGTCAAGAATTGCGTGATGAATTCAAAAATTCATCATCATTATCCAATCTATCTCCATGATCTCATAAATTTAGGTGGGAAGAGCCTTCTCAACTCACTAATTGGGCTATGAATTGCATGATGAATTCAAAAATTTGTAATCATTACCCAATTCATCTCATAAATCTCATGATGGTTCCATCATGAAGAATGGAGCACACGCCAAGTGGTGCTCCTAATGAGGACGTGGCCACCTTCATATTCATTCAATTAATATAAAAATTAGTAAGAAAACTCAAGGCTTCTTTGTGGGTTCAATTTTTCCTAATGCCTAGGCCCCTATTGTACATGGCTAGGATGTATTGCACAACTTTTCTCCCTTCCTCCATAGATAGGACACTATAAACACCCCTCTTCCTACATTTTCAAACACCATAACACCATTCTTTAAAAACTACATATGGAATGCCATTCTTCCTAATGGCTTGCTTCATGCTAGTTCCTTGTTCATGATCAACTAATGCTACTCCCATATCTTCATCACTCCAGAAGAAATTTTTTTTACCTTGTCATGGCCAATATTGTATTGCGTAGATTGCAAAGATTGGAGCTAGTGGTTTATAGCATCTCGTAAGGGTGGCTGAGCCCCTTGCTATGTAGGTGTAGGGGCGGGATTTCATCACTTGTTGGATTGGAGTAGAGAAGGACTCTGTTGTGTTGGTGCATTCTACTCCGATCAAATGGTGTGCCACTTCTCTTGGGCTCAATGTTGATTTCGACAACTATTCGGAAGTATTTTGTTGCAATTCCGACTATTGCTCTGTTGATTGACCTCACACTCAACACTTTTGACAACTACAACATCATAATCACATGTCTGTCGTCTAGTTTATGATTGGAATGTCTCCAATAGGTCGTAATTCTTTATTTGTGTTTCAATGGGAGAATTCAATTCACTACTCTCAATATCGAACCACCCTTCATGTGCCATGTGATCCTTGTCATTGTTGTTCAAACTCATATTGAAGGAGATGCAAGAAGACTTGCTACTTCTATCTATCAAGCTAGGAGGTTGCTGCATGCAGTGAGCTTGTAAATAAAATTTTATTAATTTACATTCCTCCCCATTGCCTCTGCATGCCATCATTCATTGCATCTAGAAGGTTTGCAATTCAAAAAGAATGTGAGTACATAAAATTTGAAGTGTAATACTCAGTTATACTCAATTGCACTACTCTACTTCAAGTGTCCATGCATGTTGACTAGGGATTCAATTCATAAACAAAATTAAAATTCACAAAAAAATTCACTTGATTGTGTTAGCAACGCCTTCAGTGCAACAACATGAGATGGCAAGTCTACAATGCAACCAGCCACAACGACATTGAATCACAAGTACCCTAAATTGAATCAAGTAACTAAAAGCACCTCAGACACTATAGAAGCTTGAAGCTTGCTTATACTCACAACATGCATGGAGGGTAATTGCGCATCAATGATTAAACATCAATGTGTTTAATATTTGTAGCCATAGGAATGATTAGTTTCCAATCAACGCCTTGTGGGAGATGGACATGTCACCCATGCAAATCAACACACTTAAACTCCCATTATCAACTAAACTAGGATCACATTGTAATCAGCCGCAAATGCAAAATTAGCCACTTCAATTAGGAAACTCTACTATGAACATTTAATTTTCTGAATTCAAACTATAGACATTCCAAATACAACCAATCTCCAATTCCATTGACCACCATCTGTCAATATTACTATTGCGGTACCTAAAACCGCTCATTATTTGCTAATGTAGAGCAATTACATATGCTCGGTTTGGACAAAAATACACCTCTATATTGTGGAAATGGGTTGTGGTTGGAAATGGGTTACCTACTCTAACAACAATCAATTTTGTTAGTACATAGTAGCTAGTTTAGTAATAGGTCCCTTTCCCATGCTACCACGTGTTAGTCTGTGGTTGGATGGACCCCCGCGAGCTAACTGGGCCTTATTGATTGCACATTAAATTCCTACACAACGGCTTGGGATTGATTGAAATCCCCCTCTTGGTCAATTTGACACTGTTGACATGGTGGCCTTGGATTGGTTAAAAATACCTTTTGAAAACAAATCAAACTTTAAATAGATGGTTCCCTTGGCCTGGTGAGTTGTATTTTTGACCCTCCAAGTTGTTGTTTTTTTGGAATTTTGGAATGATAAGAATTGTCATTTGAGGAGCTAATTTTTTGTTGTAAAAAATGAAAACTTTGGAGAGTTAAATGCTAACATTTGACACAAAATTAAATGACTACCTTGGAATTTTTTTTGTGAAAATACTAAACACTTTGAAATTCTAAAAATCAAAGCTCCGCATCTATAGAAAAGACTAGGGATCTAATTCAAGTTTCGAATGCATCAATGTACAAAACTAGAGGTTAGTATAACACATGTTAGAATAGCACAAATTAATATAAGTGACTTAGTATAACCATTTGTTATTATGAATCTAAATTTACACAAGTTAGTAAACACTTTGTTAGTACAAAAACTCAACAATGATTTAAACTAAAAAACACAAAGTGCCATTGCCAAGGTAGGGAGGATTACTTTAGAATTAGTAACCCAAAATCTCATTGAAACCTAGTGGCAACTTAACGCCAAAAAGGATTTAAAATGCAACTTTTGGAGTTTGACTTTTCTATTAAAGTAACTAGCTAAGGCTTTTTATTAGGTTGAGGAAGTAATAAAGGACCTTGCTTTGACCTCATTCTAATTTTGTATGCTCTCGAAATGCCAATCAATTCCTCTAATAATCTTTAAAGTTGACAGTCTTTCGAGAATCTTGTCAATTTGGGTACCTCTAGCTATCAAAATGTCTTGAAACTTCTTAGAGCATCTTATTAACATAAAAAAGATATTTTAATTTTTAGTGAGATTTTATTGCACCCCAAATAATTTCTACAAGTTTTCCAACGTGAATTTTGGCAGTTGACTATTTGGAAGAGGATCTTCTTACTATTAAAAAATTCTAGAATTTTTTGTGGAACCTCTCATAGAATTCCACAAAAGACATCCAAGATCAAATTCCTACTTCATTTAATTTTTGAAGGAGAAGAAAAATCCCACTACCTCATTTAGTTATTGGTAATCAAGAAATCTTTTATATAGAAAAGAATCTTAGCAAACAAATTTTTCCATTGAATTCCTAGAGTGATCTCAACCCTACAACACCATCCTTTAGCCATAGAAACCCTCCACTGGTTCATTGGGATTTTCTTCCCCCTACAAATTAACAATTGGAGTTTCTACTAGATTTGGAATTTGATTGAGGAATTGAAATCTAACAATGGGACTTGGCTTAGGGTTTTTACTGATATTTTCGTGGACCAATTTGGCTTGGTTTTGTTACATAGTTGTAGGATTAGGTCATTTGGATATTTTTACTTAATATTTATCATTTGTATTAATTAGTGGTTTCTAACCTATTCATAAGTAGGATTTGGTTCTTTTTTGATAAAAACATTGTAAATACAAAAAATACTATATTGGCATGTAATATCCCTCCTTTTACACTATTTTTTGGACTTTTGTATATAAAATTACATTCAAAATTGCAAAAACAATAAAGAAAGTAAATCATAAGTCTCAAGTGACAAAATGGGGACTCATAGAGTTCCATCCAATAAGGTCATAAAGGAGTTTACCACAAAGTTTAAACCCTACGGCTTGTTAGCAATTATCATGTGATTATCACTATTTCATGGGTTTCCACGTTAATTACAATTTATCGCATCATTACAATGCATCACTTTGCATCATTATTGCATTGTTACAATGCATTACTTGCAATTGCATTGTAACAATGCGAAGTAATGCATCGTAATAATGTGATAAATTGTAATTAACGTGCAAACCCATGAAACAACAATAATCACATGATAATTGTTGACAAATCGTAGGGTCTAAACTTTGTGATGTTGAGGTCCCATCTAGTTAGGCCTTTGAGGTGTCAAATTCTCTCTAGTAGTCAAGTCATTGGGTTATCGGGCTTTGTCCAATCAATTATAATGTACCATGCATCTAGAAAGTTTGGAGAGCCAAAACTTGTGGGAGCTTACAAAGAGCTAAAGAATAGAAATATGTGGGTCTAAAGAGTGAGAGCTTATATGATCAATAGAATGGGAGAATATGCAAAGTTCAAAACATAGGGCTCCAATTGGGATTTTGGGGTTGGACCTAAAAAAAAAAACATTACTAGAAAGTTCAATTTTTCTATTGATTTGGTTGCATTGATTTGAACAAAAAAAATGAACCAAATCAATGTGACCAAATCAATAGAAAAATTGAATTTTCTAGTAATAAAAAAGAATCAAACTAAAATGGAGTGAGATTCAAAGGAGAAGAACACATCCAAGATGTCAAGCAATTAGAGGAATGAAAGAGATGAGTTTGTGTTGAGGGTCTACGTATTAAGAGGGAAAAAGAAAAAGGGGGGATTGACATCAATCAAAAATATTAAAGAGGAAAAAATGGCATGTGGAGAATGTCAATTAATTAAAGTTTGATTATAGATTTGGTTTTTAGTTATTTGATTCCAATACCACAAGTATCTAATTTGTCTTTTAGCAAATTATTTAGATGCTTAGTAGGACTTAGGGGCCCATATCTTTCTATTAGCTTGATTCCTAATCTTAATTAGTGTAGTAGAAGTCAGTAGAAGCAACTAAAAAATATTTAAAAAATTAAAAATAATAGAAAAGACCAAAAACAATAGTAGGACAAATAGATTGGTTAACCCTTAAGCACTCCAATATCCATATTTTGAATAGTAAACAGAGGACTTGCAGGCATTGTGTAGTCCAATTAACTTCTCATTCATCCAATGTAATACTTGAATATTGAAAAGACAACATTCCTTAATGACTAATTTTATGAAATTGCGGTTATTGATATTTATGATTAATGATATAAACAAAATGTACAAAAATTCAAAAAAGAATCAAGGCGTTTAAGGGTTAATGAGATGCTTAGTAGGTTTTTGGAGGCCTATGTTTTCCCATTAGCTTGATTCCTAATATTAATTAGTGTAGAAGAAGTCAACAAGGATAACCAAAAATTATTAGAATTAATAAAAAAAATTAATTCACATTTAGAAAGTAGATTAATATTGAAGGAGATAATCTTGGATGAAGTTTGATCTTAGTTAATTTAGATTTGGATGAAAGTCATAAGTATTTGGTCAATTCAAGTAAAACTTAACATTTAGAAACTAAAATTAATTTTAAATTAAAAATGAAATTAAAAATAAATTTGCATTATTAGGTTAGTAGAAATTTATGGATGAAGTTTTATAGGAAAGTTCAAAAGTAAAACTTCTACCATTGATAACTTTTAGTAGGAAAATGTGATTAGAATGCATTTTATTATTATGAAAAGGGCATGAGATTCTCTACAACTTAATATATTTGAAATCTTGATTAAATTAGATTTTCTTTTGAGGACTTGTGAGCGCTTATTTACCCACCCTTGGTAAATCAGCAAATACAACCAAGTTCTTTTAATCAGTCCTATCCTATGGTTGTTCTAACATCATTCCATTGTGACTTTTAAGCAATGGATCTTTTCCAATTCCTAAGTATGTTTCAAGTATGCGAAAACCCAATCAAAATAATTTTATACTATTAATTGTTTGGTAATTCCTAATTCTAATGAACCTTTGTAGTTATTCCATGAAAGATGAGTCAGACATCAACTAAGCATTCCATCTTGTAAAGGGATAATTCCCCTTTCCAAAACTATAAAAATCTCTTGAATCGGTCATTCCTATCAAAAGATACGGGTGGATGAAGTTTGACCACTAAATGGTCTTCCAAAACTTCATCCACAATTTTTGGTTGGGTTCCTAATTCAAAAGACTTTGAAATTTTTAGGATGTACTTAAAGTACTTTTCTCTACTTAATTCTAAAGTTTGGTCTAATTTGACAATTCTACCAAATTTTCATCCAAATTGGGCCCTAAACTTCATCCTTCCCTAACTTCCTTGTTTTAAGTCGGGATTCTAAGTGTGAGATGTTTTTGGAAACCTCTAAGCAAGATCTACTATCTTATCTGATTATCCATGAAGAAAATATTTTTCTTGACACTCTGAATCCTATTTGTAGTTCGGCCCTATGGTATTTTATCCTATTTTCAATAATTCAAAAGGAATGGAAGAAATTCATGTTTTACCTCAAAGTTGGGTTCAATGTTGAAGTAATTGTAAGCATCTTGGAATGCTCCATCATCTGCCATCTTCAAAACTCGTTTGATAATTTTGCCCACGGCTTAAAAAGAGGTGCAAAATACAAGATTAAACTCTAATTCCCTCAACTTCCTCTTTCCTTTTCTTTAACTCTTCTTCTTTCTTTTCCACACTATTCTCCTTCCATTATTTGGATTTTCAAGAGTTGACTTAGGCTTCTAAATAATTGCTCCAAACTTCTAAACAATAATTGACTTTTGAAATCCTTCAAGTCAATTATTATTCTATCCAACTTCTAATGGTCTAAATTGCTTCCCTAAGATTTCCAACTAATCCTTTAAACTCCCCATCTTCTAATTGCTACTTCAAACCTTCATTCTAAACTACAATTCCTCACTTCTTCTTCTATGAGTTTTGTGCAACTTGAAATTGTTTGAGTAATTTGAAAGGTGACAAAATCCTAAGCCTATTCTATCTTTTGTTTGTGTTTCCTTCTTCTATTGCGTTTCTAAAAGTGAGAAGTTGTGAGCAAGCTTCTAATGTCCTAGACTTCCCTATTCTATTGTTTTCTAGCCTACTTCTCTTCTATCATTCTAGATCTACTTTGATTTTTATTTTATTTTTTCATAAGGCCGTATGGCCTATTCAGTCCAAACCAACCTATCAAGCCCTATCGCAGCCAGACTGGACCAGTTAAGGCCACAGACAGTCCTTACTGGAGGTTCTTGACTGCTTGTACCCGGGGGTTCCCGACTGCTTGTACCTGGGGGTTCCTGACTGCTCGTTCCCGAGGGTTCTCGACTGCTTGTACCCGGGGGTTTCCAACTGTTCGTTCCCGAGCTTGCTAATATACTGGTTGGATACCCGACTGCTCGTTCTGGGCTAGCTGATATACTGGCTGGATTCTTTCCTTTTTGGCTACCACTTGGTGTCTTAAAGGATACAATTTATCCTAATATGAAGCACGATTTTGAAATCTAAACACAAGTGTTTTTCTAAAATGATGTAATTTACTAAGGGAGGCACAATTCCTATTGTAAATCTATGTTCGCATTCAAAAGAAGAATTTGATATGTTAAGACTAACTTGGTGGGAATGACAAGATATCTAGTTTGGAAATTTTAAGGACCATCTAGGTTCAAAGCTTTGCCGTCGATTCTAAGTATGGAGAATTTCTAAGGAAATTTTGCAATCGCTTCTGCTATGGTTTGGAATACTTTCTAATCTCTATGATTTGGCTAATTTTTCCCCAAGCCAAAGCTTCGCCGTGATTTTGTCAAATTATCAAAACAACTATTATAACCTCTAGACAAGAATTTTAAAACAAAAGAACTTCCACTCCCTACTATAAATTAGTACGAGTTCCTACACGTGTATTAGTACAACCTTTTAAGACAATGGGTTAGTACAACACAAATTTGAACAAAGAACAAGATCTTTTGCAACAAGGATGGTTAGTACAACACAAATTGACTCTAGAGACCCCCACAAAGCGGCATTGCCAAATTACGGAGTGGGGTTTCTCTCTAGGATTAATACAAGCCAAGAAATCCAACAATAACAACCAAAACCCAAGTTTTAATGACAAAAACAACTTAAGATGAAGCCAAGATTTGAAGGGACCCCTCAAGTCCTTCAAAGCTTGAAAAATAATAACAAAAGTGGCCGGAAACATACACATATATAATTTGGAACCAAAAATTGGCCCAATAGTCCAACAAAATGGACTAACGTGTATTTGGTGCCAAAATGGTCACCAATTAGTAACAAAGGGGTGGTTTGAGAGAGAAATGAAAGTCCTTATATACTCTTCCAAGGGCCTCACTCCCCCCAAGTTCCTATAAGTTAATTCTATTTACTAAGTTTTTTATCTAAATTCTTCAATTTTGACTTTCTACGCTGGTCCAAACTCCTAACTTTTGGAGAAAGACTCCAAATTGCAAACGGATTGCGCCATTGGCTTCAGAAGGCCATTTTTAGTCTACAGAAACCTCCCACCCCTTTTTCCTACGTCAAAATTACAAAGATTTCTAGATGACCAAAAATAGATAAAAATGGCCTTCTGAAAAACCAACTTTTGGAGATCTAGGAAAAGTAACTAATCTAGGCTCTTTAGTAGGTGTAAGGGAGTAAGAAAAGACCCCTCTTTGACCTCAATCCAATGCTGTATGCTCCCGATACGCCGGTTAACTCCACGATTAATCTTCAATTTTGCCAATTTGGGAGGATCTTGCCAGTTCTGTATCTTCTGACTATCAGAATGCCACAAAACTTGTTGGAGCTTGTTATTAACATCAAAGAAGTTACTCTAATTTTTAGTGAGATTTTACCGTAGCTTAGATAATTTCTAGGAATTTCCCATCATTACTTCCAATAGTTGACTACTCAGGAAAGGATCTTTTAAAGATCAGAAAAAACCAAGAATTTTCATGGAACTTCTCATGGAGTTCCACAAAGTATGTGCACATCTAAAGAAGGAGAATCAAATCCCGCTATCTCCTTTAACTTCCAATAAATAGAGAATCTTTCATATGGAAGGGAATCTTGGCGAGTTGATTGCTCCGTTGGACTCTTGGCATAATTCCCACCTCAAATCACCGTACTTAGGTTGTAGATGCCCTCCTTTGGTCCGTCTTGAGTTCTTCTTCACCTGCAGGCTAACGATTGGGATTTCTACTATTTTGCCAATGGAATGGGAAAACTGAAGCCTCTCTTTGGGAATCTATACTAGGGTTCTTACATAGTTCCCTCGGACCAATTTGGTTAGGATTTGTCACTAAAAGGCAGGTTCAAACAAGTTGGGCAATTTCTACAACACATAGTTATTTTTTGTACAATTTTTGGATTTCTACCCTATCTACATGCAGGATTTGGTTGCAAATAGCAGGAAATGTCGTATTTAGGACCAATTACCATATTGGTATGTGACATCTCCATTCCAGCTATTCACTCTTTGGGGGGCTTTTGTATATAAAACTACATTCAAAACTAATAAAATCCAAAAAAATAATTTCTGAGTCATGAGTGACCAAATGGGCACTCACAGGACTAAAGTTTTGGTCCACAATTGGCCAAAACAAGTTCAAATTTTTAACTTCAGGAGATTTTTTTGTTTAAATTTATACTTAGATACTTAGGATCTAGAACAATACAAGCTTGTCTATTACTTAAAAGGCATAATTGGACAATGTTTAGGCACCCATTAGGATTTCTACATCAAAAATACAAAGAACCTGATTGTGCTTGGTTTATTTCAAGAGTAAAGATAAAATGATCACAAGACAACAAGACGTGTGGCAATCCAACAATGTCTAATGGATGACAAATAATCTTTCTATTTAATATAGTAGTGCGAATGTTCATCCTTGGAATTTTGTGTGAAAAGGGAAGATCTTGTATCAAAGTTTGACCTTTAATGAGGTGCTCTTGGATTTTTATTTTAACTAATGATTCATATAGTACCAAAGAGGATGATTTCCATAGTGATCAGTTCCACATTCCAAAGTAAATTAAATTGAATGCACTTGTGATGAATTGAATGCCTTTCCACAATATAGTCAAATTCAATTATTATATGTAAGCATACATTATCTATGATTTTTAAAAGATTTATTTAGAAGTGAAAGAGATTAGTATTGATAAAATCAATTAAAAGACACCATGCCACTACATACTAATTGTTTGTGTCTAAACCTAAAATTCTACTATTGATTTCACAAAGTGTTTTTTTAAACACATGAGCAATTTTCATTGATAAAAGAAACAATACAGTGAACCAAAAGAACCAGTCCTTGGCAAAATTGATTATACATAGTTTTAAAACATTCATGGGCCCATTCAATAAAGTAGGAATTTCCAAATGTAATTGATATTAATTATTGTTAAGGAACGTAGTGTGAATGCTCACCATAATATGGTGAATGACACGTGTCATAAAGATTAGGTGGAATTCCTTTTGACCAATAGGAGAAGACAACTATTCATTGTCTCTCTCTTTTCTCCCTTTGTATATACTTCAAACTCTCTAATGAAGATTATTACTCTTTGAGTGTATTTTGGTGTTCTTATGTTTTATGATTTTGTTTTAGTTTTGTGCTTACAACATGTTATTAGCACATATCTCACACTTTCACGATTTAGTTTAGAGTTTTCATTTCCGATTTTGAGATTTGTTTGTAGGAAGAAGTGTTTTTTTGTACCCCCCCTCCATGCAATCTCTCTACTGCTCTATGTAGCCACCCTCTTACGGCCTCCTTCTAGAAACCCTCTTCTTCAGACCCCCTCTCTCCGCTCCAACCTATCGCATACAGAGAGCTCCCAGCCTACTTCCACTAGACTACTCCCAAACTATTCTCAGGCTACCTTTCCAAGCTATTCCCCCTCCCCCTTCTGGCCACCTCCCTCTCTAGTTCCCCAACCCATCCTTCTACAATCTCAGATTGTAAACCCTTAATTTTTTTCTCCTCACTTCTTTGCCTTTTTTTCATTTTTCACATATTTGTCCTTCTTCCTCTCCTTCCCTTCCACCCCTTTGCTTCAAACTCCTTATTCATTGTCCTTTCAAACTCTCACTTCAAAGTATTTTTATTTTATTTGATATTAACTTAATATTGACATTTGATCAATAATTTATATTTTTATATTTTACATTTTTCTTTATCTTTAAACTTCTCTCTATCTTTATCTTCACTTTTATCTTTATTTTTATCTTTCTACTTTTATTCTTATTCTTATTTTTTATCTTTATCTTTTTTCATCTTTATCTTTATTATATCTTTTTTTAATCTTTTATTATATTTTTTTCTTTTCCTTCAATTTCATCTTTAACTTTACTTCTCATTTCAAACCCTAATTTTTCCTTTTCTTTTTCATCATGACTACTTCAATCTCTTTCGTTGCAACATCTACCATTGTTTCGGTATCTACTATCATTATTGAGCCACCACAATTTCAGCCGCTTCTTTTTTTACAATTGGCAGCTGATAGCAATAATTATTTATTATGGGCGAAAATGGTGAAAGCACACATATATGCGGAGCAATTGTCAGATTGTATTGCATTTAACGCAGATTCTATAGTAAGTGCTTTTGTTTCTCCCGCTATTTCTTGGAAAACTTCATTGCTATGTCATCATCTAGTTCCCTCACTATAACATCAATGTTTAGAATTAGACAAACCGGATGAGTTTTGGAAAAAGCTTAAATCCCATTTTGATCACCAAGAGATAATTTTCCTTCCCAAAGTATTACATGACTGGATTCATTTACAAGTGTTAGACTTTTCAACATTTGTTGATTTTAACAATGACGTATACCGTATTGTGTCACAATTACGGTTGTGTGATTAGACCATCACCAAGCCAGAAATAATTGAGAAAACCCTCTCAATATTTCCACCTATTTCTGTTGTACCAATCCAACAATATAGAAACATAAAATTTGAGAATCACTTAGATCTCATGTCTCTATTATTTCTTATTGGAAAAAAAGCGAGATCCTCTTGCGCAATGCAGAGGCCCGTCCTATTGGAACTATGGTTTCAAAGTCCCATGCTATTAAGGTTTTAACTATGAAACCTAAAACACAGAAACATCGCCCTAAACATCGTTATAAACAATCAGGTACCAACATGCCTAGAGGAAGAATACCACTTCCTTTATTAACAACCGTAGTAAACATCCATCAGAGATTCATTTTTGTTACAAATGTGGCAGAGTGGGATATTTGACAAATATATGCCGAATATCAGACTATTTTGTCAAAATGTTTCAAGAAAATAAGAAGCTCTGAGCTCAAAGTTATGAGACCTACACTATGGATGCGTCCATGAATTCATATGGCAATGATGACATGAAAACATATGTTGTTGAGGATACCTCCATTGGTGAGTCTTGTGATACTCTCTTTGACTCTGCAATTACTTATACAATCCTACGAAATAAACAATTTTTTGATATTAATAATCTTTCAACTTCGAAAATCAGAAATTTAATGACTATGGCCGGATCAAATGTGTTTTATTTTTAGGAAGGACTAGCAAAGGTGATATTGCTTGAGGGCACTAACATTATATGCATACGTGCAATGTATTCTCCCTCTATGCCTCGGAGCCTAATCAACTATCGAGATGTACACACCAATAGTTTTCACCTCTCAACTAAAACTATAGATAAGTAAGAGACTCTAGTTTTTGTACAAAACAATAATATTGTGGAAACAGCCCTTGCTACGGCAAGTGGTTTGTATCAGATTCCAATCTGGTCACGTATTGTCTCTAGTTTTGTTGTATCTTTTAAATATAATAAAACTTCTTTTTGACATGGAAGATTGGACTATCCAAGCTCAACTTTATTTCGCAAAATTCTTCCATGTATTGTTGGCCATAACTTGCAACCAGTAGATGTAGATTCTATAACACTATGTTATACATATGTATAAAGTAAGTTAATTGCTAGACCATTTTCATGGAAGCTTCTCCATAAATTGCCACTGATGCTATCTAGACTACAAGGTGATATTTATGGTTCAATATCTCCTATGTCTGAACAATTCCGATATTTTTTTATTTTGGTTGACGCATCGGACAAACAATCATGTATCTTTATTATCATCTGGAAATTTGGCTTTTGCTAATTTACTTTCTATGCTCATCCATTTCAAGTCTCATTTCCTTGATTATCCAATCAAAACATTATAAATGAACAATACTCAAAAGTTTCAGTCAAGATCCTTTAAAGATTATTGCACTGCAATAGGGATTGAGTTAACATATTCCGTTCTATATGAACATGCTCAAAATGGTTTAGCGAAGTCTTTTATTAAACAGATTCAACTCATCACGAGACCATTATTACTTCATTAAAATTTGCCTTCATCTATGTAGGGACATGTAGTCTTACATACTACAACTTTAATTCGTCTTTGTCCTTTATTTGTGGAGATTGCTTTTTCACAAGAACTTCTTTAATAGTGCATTCCCAATATATCTCATTTACGAATTTTTGGCTGTCGTATATAGGTTCTAATTCCGGAACCTCAACGCCACACTATTGGCACTTATCGACAAGAAGAGATTTACGTTGGTTTTGATTCTCCAAGTATTATTTGTTATATTACTCCATCAACTAGTACATTACTCCAAATTCATTTTGCCAATTGTCGATTTGAAAAAGACATATTTTCATTTTTAAAAGAAAGAGCATCTATTTAAAAGACTTCTACTAGCCTTACGTTTCAAGCATCTCAAAAATTTACATTAAATCTTGATCCTAAAACATCTATGGCTGAAATTGAAGTTTCTAAGATTTTGCATTGCTAATTAAACCCTTGATGGTTTTCATGATGCGCCACGGATTACTAAAAATCCATTGAATGAAGCTCATAATCTTCTTGCTTACATTTTTATACCACACACTACAACAACTCCAGCTCCTCACTTGATAAACAAATGAACTTGTGAACCGGATAAGCAGCCATTCAAACGTAAAGTATTTATAGATGCTATTGATCTTTCTCTACTTATAGCAATCACTACCAATTTTATAGGATCACTTACAGATGATTGTCCATCTATTTCTCATGGCAATATTCTTATTTACAAGCAAAAACAATTTAAGTTGAATACATAATTATCTGTGATGTATTGCGGTACAAAAGATGTATGGAACAGAGAAAATATTGACATTTATGATTCATTCATTTGTATGATTGTAGAAAAAATTTCTTACAAGAAAAGATGATCTTGAACCACGTACAATTGAAGAAGCAATGTGTTGCTTTGATTGGCCAAAGTAGAAAGTTGCTATTGAAGATAAATATGCTTCCTTAAACAAGAGACGAGTATTTGGTCCTATTGTGAACAATCTCACTTCACGACCTCTTGAGTATAAATTGATATTTGTTTGCAAACGCAATGACAAAGATCATATTATTCGCTATAAAGCTCATTTGGTTGCTCAAAGTTTCACACAAAAGTTTGGTATTGATTATAATATTACTTGTTCTCTAGTTATGAATTCAATTACTTTTCAATATCATTTTAGACTGGTAGTTCATGCCATTCTTGAAATGCGTCTCATAGATGCAATGACAGCTTATCTTTATAGCTCTCTTCATACTAATATTTATATGAAAGTCCCACTTGGTCCTAAAACCAACAATTAAAGCCCCTCTATTTCAAGCAAATATCATGGCATTAAATTACGATGCGCACTATATGGTCTTAAACAATCTCAAGAGCAATCTAAACGTATGAGGTATTAACAACTACAACAATTTCTTATTCAGCATCATTTCATAAATGATGCATTACTTCCATGTTTTTTTTATCAAAAAAGACAAAAATGGATTTGTTATTATCATTGTTTACGTTGATGACTTGAACTTAGTAGATACCAAATCTACATGTACTACATCCATTCAGCTTCTTATTCGTGAGTTTGAAATGAAATTATTTGGCAAAATTACATTTGCATTATACTCAATCAGTGGATCCAAAGTATTTTAGTTTTATTCATGACTTAATTACAAATAAAACACTTGAAATCAAAAAAATTACATCAGCCAATAATCTTGTTAATCTCTTCGTCAAAGCTCTTCCATTATGTATCCATCGTCAACTTATTCATAACATTGCAATTGGCATGCGACAACTTAATATTTTAGAACAAAAGATTCAATAAGTTTTCTTTATGAAAATTGTAAACCTTTTGATATCCTTCTATGGATTTTTTCCATTGGATTTTACTGTGAGAATGGATCAATGAAGGTGTTGTACTATTTTTCCTTCATCTGTGATTTTGTCCTTGAAAATAATCAAGGTTTTTCTAGATAAGATTTTAATGAAGTACACTTGTAAACTTACGAGATTACAGAAATTACATAGAAAAAGGTGGGGTCATGGTTAGAACCATGATTTCGGGATCAATGTTGGAGCCTATTAATCATCTTGGGGTGCCCATACATCTTGTTACATCATAGCTCAGAGGTGGGGTAGTAGGTCGGCTACTTATTTTTGCCTCAACTAGCCGTGCCAAGCCGCAGATTCCCCAAATCAATCAACGAGGTTGACGAATATCGAACCTCAGACCAATTGGTTGACCAACGACGTACAAAAATAGACGACCAAGTCCACGACTTGGTGACAATGATTGACTTTTAATTGAATTTATAGACTCTATCGACTAATTCATATCAAATTTTTATTTTATCTTATTTTACTTTTATTATATTAAACAAGGAAGAATGTTAAAAAACGTAGTGTGAACGCTCACCATAATATAGTGAGTGACATGTGTCATAAAGATTAGGTGGAATTCTTTTTGATCAATAGTAGAAGAAAACTATTCATTGTCTTTATCTTTTCTTCCTTTGTATATACTTAAAACTCTCTAATGAAGATTATTATTTTTTGAGTATATTTTGGTGTTTTTATGTTTTATGATTTTGTTTTAGTTTTGTGTTCACAACAATTATTGACATCTAGATCAAATAATGGTCCTGTCACACTTGGTGTTTGGAAGCATTGGTGGAAAATCAGTAAGGGAGTCAAACAATGAGGATTACAGGGATATTTTTTGTCATTAGAAGGTTTCGGACATTGTCATGATGAAAATGTTTTTATTACATAGAAATCTCATTTAATGTGGCATTTGTTTGGATTTGAATTGTTAGTGACATTAGGAAAAGTTTGTGGCCTGAAAAGGCTATCAGTTTTTTATTTTTGGCACTTTAGTAGTGCAAGTACAAGAAAAATAAAAAATATTTTTTGTTAAATATTTTTTAATTTTAAAAATTAAAAAATTAGTCAATCTGACCAGGCGCTGACGTAGCAATAGTAGTGCCATGTCAGATTTCAAAAAAATTTAAAATTATATATAGATATAGGTATAGATGTTTTTTCTATAATTGCACCATAAGGGGTGCAAACTTGGATTTTTCCTAATGTTTCTGAGGTCTGTTAATAAATCTTGGATGTATTACATCTTGTCGCTAACTCAAGGGGGGTAGGTGGCCATTTGGTTGTTTATTTCTTACTCTCACTAGCAAGTACTAAGTTGCAACTTGCTAGCAATAGTCAATGGGTTCAGCAAGAATTGAACTTGGACCGGTAGGACAACCTTCAATGGACCGTAACGGCCAATCAAGTTTGTGACTTAGCAATTTGCTACAGGATGTTGAAGATTTTATACCTCTAAATATAACTGTAGAGCCCTATCTTGAAAAAATTCCTATCTTTTATTTGTTAAGAAAAGTCAAAATTTAGTTTTCTTTAGCTATGTTGTAGAAAAATAAAGGCAGAGACCATTTTGCTTTTCTTTCCTTGTTTTGTTGACTTGTAACCCGATGTACAAAGTTGAGTTGCAGTTATGGGAGATAAATGGTTTAGGCAATAGGAATTTAGTGCTCATATAGCTTAGGCATGGGTTAATGTGATGCTTGAAGTTGGATAAGGAGTTGGGTCATCTCCCTTCTTCATTGTTGTTTTTGGGTTGGAGAGTTTTTGTCATGAGTTTGGAGAGAGATTACAATCTATGTGCAAAAAATTTGGTTGTAAAATTTTGAAAGGATTTTTTCCTTGTTGTTGTAAATCTAAAATGTTATAGCTTGCACCATTTGGATTTTGTATGTGAAAATTGTCTTTCTAAAGAGTTATAGCATGCTTAATTTGGGTCAAAGAAGAGGGAGATATAAGCTTGGAAGGATAGTATAGTAGAGCTATTATTAGATTCATTAGTCTTAACTTCATAGCATTGTAAAAGATAGAGTACCTTGAGGTTTGAGTTGAAATTTGAAAGTGTTATGTATAAAGTCTTTAGTTTTTTGAAAAATTATGACTTATAGTATTTAGAGATTAAATGAGTAAGTTATGCTCTTTGAAATAAAGATGTGTTGAGCTATTACTAATTTTGGAGGAAGAGACTTTGATTGACTATAAAAATTGGTTAGTATATGATTATGGCTTGAAATTTGGAGAGATTATAGAATTTTGTGTCAACTTTTCAAAAAGCTCTCACACTCTTGATTTGTGACTTTTATGTAGCTATGACACTTGTGTGACTAAAGATTACTTCTACAAGAATTTATATGATTATTTGAAATGGATTTGGGTTTAATATTTTTTTATATATGGTATATATATACTATGAGATATATGTATAAATTTTGATATATAAGGGATTCATACATTTTGATACGTATGTATCTTACAAGTGTATATATATTTTGGTTTGTATATGTATTATAGATGTAGGTTTATACATATATTATACAAGATATTATACACTTGTGTGTCAATAGGGCTACACAGATGTCCGAATGTCCAATGTCACGTCCAAACGTCCAACGGACATAGATGTTCGTCTCTGGATGTCCCTGGGCATTTGTAAAATGTTGTTTTCAAACGGGCAACGGACGGGCAAGCGGTTGCGGACAGGTAGAGAAGTAGTCCGCTTCGTCAGGGTTGTCCAATGCAGAAGATGCTCGATGTTGCAATCATAGAATATAGCATTCATGTATGAAAATGAAATACAAATTAAATTTGGTCACATTGAAATCCTAAACCCTAAACCCTACATTTGATATTAAATTACTACAAAATTGATGGGATGTGTAGAATATGTTTAAACTTCAAATTCCTTTAAATGTGAATATTGAACTATAGTACATATTTAGGCCACAATGAATTATTTATTTATGTTTTAAATGTAATTAGGTTGGATTTTTTCAACTATTTTGTGACAATTCTACAAATATTGAACATACAATTATAACCTAGAGTATTTTTTAAGTTTATTGAAAAATGCATTGATAGTTTGAATTACTAAGGTATGCTTAATATAAACAATTGTATTTTTTTGTTATTCTATCATAGGAATATATAGGATGCTATTCAAAACATTATTATTTTTCATTTGTATTTAATTTAACTACTATGTAGGATTGCACAAGTTTTAATATGTATTATTGTCATCACACACATATGTGATATCTAAATAAAATTTTATGCAATGTTACTACATAATACAAGTTTTCTTAAACTAAGGCAAATGTGTTTTCTTTGTTATTGATTAAGTGCAGGCTATTACCTCAGGAAATGGTTTTTTAACCCCTAAATGCTCAAAGCACAAATCCCAAAATTTTGAAGTTAACCCCTAAAGGTCCAAGGCCTTATTTTTGCCAAAAAACACTCAAAACTCTCATTTCTGTAGCAAAGAGTAAAAAAATTTGGAAATTATTTTTTCTACACATCCAACCGTAGGATCTTATACCTTACTATTAAGAAAATGTGTGGAAAAAATTTCAGAAATTTTGACCACATAGATTAAAAGATATTTGCGTTTAAACTGAAAAAAAAACAATTTTCTCAGCACCTTGTGGGACTGGATTATTTGACTTTGAACTTTTTTAACTTAAAGTTTTTTGCACTACAGAGTTTTGAACTTTAAATCTTTATTGTGTGAAATTGAGTTGAGAGTCTAGGGGGAAAAAAAATTTAATTAATTAATTTTCATGCTTAAAAAAATTGTTAAGTAGAAGTAGGTATGAGAATGAAGGAAAATCTAAATTATTAATATCTTTAAGATGGAATTAAAATGCACTAATCCCAATGGTCAGATTGTTCTAGCAAGCAAACAAAATCATGTGAATTTTTTTTTTCCAAAAAATTGTAAAAATTGCATTCAGAAATGAATTCTATAAGTTATTTTTTCAGGAAGATGCTCTAACTGCCCGATAAACAAGATTGTCCATAACTTTCTCATAATAAGTCCAAATGGAATGAATCAAAGCTTCCCATGCACAAAAAAATATAATCTACAAGAGAAAAAATTCAAAAAAATAAAAATTCAAATTTTTTCAAATTTTTTTTTGCTGCCCGAACTGCCCCCCATCCCCTATTTTGAGCTTATTTGGTCATAACTTTTGTTTCCCGGCACCAAATGTGAAAAAAATTATATTCCCATAAAGCTCATCAGTTTTTCTATCTTCAAAAAAAGTTTTAAAAAATCATGACAAAATTTCAGCCCATAGGTACCTGCCCGAAATCCAATTTGTCCCCTGAAAGGACAATGGTCCTTTAGGGGTTAAATAAAACTTAATCAAGATTTCATTTTTAGTAGTGTATATTTTGAACCTCTAAATGCTATTCAGGGTTTAAGATCATACATGTTAGGCCCTTTAACTTGATATTTTTTTATTATTAAATTTTAAGATTTGAGTTGTAAAAGGACAATTGAAGGACTTCACATTGCTTTTGTAGTTTTAACACCCTCATGGTCAAACATTATATTCTTTCACTCTATAAATGATATTGTTGTGTTTTCTTTTTGTATAAGATCTCAAATATATTTTGTTTGAATTTGTATGGTTACAATTCAAAAAAAAATTGAAACAATTTAACAGAATGTTGGCATTTTATTAAATATAGAGGATATTTTAAGAAGCTCAAAATATGCCTTAGACATTTAGGAGTTAAACTTTAGAAACTATACAAAGAAATTGGATAACTATTTTCATTGATTAATATAAAGTACAAAAGACAAAATTCCTGCATAAACAAAATTGAAATGTATGCCAAGAATTTCTAGGCCTTTAATGTAATAACATCAAGAACTAATGCATGCACAAATGATTTTGTATAAAGATATGAAAAAAAATAACAACATTTTCAATAGCATTTAGAAGTTCAAAATATACACTACTAAAAATAAAATCTTGATTAAGTTTTATTTAATTTCAAAATTTTGGGATTGGTGCTTCGAGCATTTAGGGGTTAAAAAACCATTTCCTGAGGTAATACCCTGCACTTAATCAATAACAAAGAAAACACATTTGCCTTAGTTTAAGAAAACTTGTATTATGTAGTAACATTGCATATAATTTTATTTAGATATCACATATGTGTGTGATGACAATAATACATATTAAAACTTGTACAATCCTACATAGTAATTGAATTAAATACAAATGAAAATAATAATGTTTTGAATAGCATCCTATATATTCCTATGATAGAATAACAAAAAAATACAATTGTTTATATTAAGCATACCTTAGTAATTCAAACTATCAATGCATTTTTCAATAAACTTAAAAAATACTCTAGGTTATAATTGCATGTTCAATATTTGTAGAATTGTCACAAAATAATTGAAAAAAACCAACCTAATCACATTTAAAACATAAATAAATAATTCATTGTGGCCTAAATATGTACTATAGTTCAATATTCACATTTAAAGGAATTTGAAGTTTAAACATATTCTGCACATCCCATCAATTTTGTAGTATTTAATATCAAATGTAGGGTTTAGGGTTTAGGGTTTAGGATTTCAATGTGACCAAATTTAATTTGTATTTCATTTTCATACATAAATGCTACATTCTATGATTACAACATCAAAAAGAAGTTTTTGAAAAAGCATTTATACCTTTCAGAATCCAATGTTTTAATTAATGAGGAGTTCTTAAGTGGATAGCTAGGTGGATACCTTGAATGTTAAATGGGTGACCATTATGAACTGCCGTCCACCCGTCTACATGTCCGCCTAGCTACCATCCGCCCGTTCGCTTGCTTGTCCATCCATTTGATAGCACCAAACTTTGTTTATCATTTGCGACTTGAATTTTTGGTGTTTTGGGGCATGTAATATACCATTGGAAAGGTATTCTCAATACCTTTTCAACGGTATATTACACGCCCCCCAAATCCAAGAAGTGAAGTTATAAATGCCAAAAGAAGTTACAAATGCCAGAAGAAGTTTATTACAACTTTGAAGGGGCCATTTGCCCAACTACCGTCTACCCATCTGCACGTCCACCTAGTTGTTGTCTACCCGTCCACCTAATTGCCGTCTACCCATCTCTGCGTTCGCTTAGCTACTGTATGTCCATCCACGCGTTCACGAAGGCGATCGACCCATTTGCCTTCGTTGTTCGCTTGTCCACACATCCGCCAAGGCAGTCCGCCCGTTCACCTTTGCCATCCACCTATCCACGCATCCGCCACAGCGGTCAACCCATCCGCCTTCACTGTTCGCCTCCTCATGTACCATCCATGTCTGTTGTCCACCGAAAACCGACATCCGTTGTTTAGTGTCCACGACTGCTTGCTTTGAAAAAAAATTGTTTTCCAAGAGCGGACGTTCAGTGGATGAAGTGTCCACCAAATTTGAACATTTGAACATCCAAACATGCAAACTTTGGATGTGATTTTGCCTGGAATGTTCATTTCGTGCAACCCTGCGTACCAAGCTTATAGTACTTATATCTTTGCATGATCCACAATATTCCCTCCATTTTATTCATCTAATTACATTTAGGAACCCAATGTTTTCTTGAAATAGTCTCTTTATACACAACAATATTACATGGCATTTGATGTTAGTGGCTTTTTTGATAAAGGGCAACAAGTTTACATATGACAATGAATGTTGAGAAGTGCAGATATGATTATGAAAGTTTAGGAGCAGTGGTTCAATAGCATTCAGACATAGTCACCATTATTACGTAGTTTGAGTAGTTTAATTGTCATTGAAGAGAAGAGCGCAAGCAAAATCAGTAAGCACACAATGACCTATTTGGAGAATTCTATAACGTGTATGAGGGCAATTGTTTGCAACAAGTGTGCTATAGGACTACTCTACAAGATGGTTGTAGAAGTCATCATTGGTAGAATTAGAAAGAGGACAAATGGTGGACTCATTCAATGCAATTACATAGGTAGAACAGAACATGAATGACAAAGCACATTGTAAATATCAGTAGACAATGCTTGTGAAGAAATTGTGTACTACACAGTTCGACGATTAGGTACTCTCTAATCTGTTACCTTAATTTTTTTGCTCTCTATTGTATACACACATATAGAATCGTCAGTGTTGTATGTTGTTATGTGGATTGGACATTTTGCAGCTTTGGTTCATTGAGGCAATGTATGTACGGTGCAAAGTGGTTTAGGATTCATGTCACACCTTTCATAAGATCCAACATCTTTGTGCTAGTCACCCCATAATTGTGCCTTCTTTTCTTTTGATGTGACTGGTTGTCAAAGGCTACAATAACAACATTGACTAGTACTTCTCCATGTCCTATTATAAAGAATATAGTGGTCTTTTCAACATAATAGAACACAACTTATATAGTCACAATGAAGAGTCCTTTGACATTAGCTACAATTAGTCCCCGCTTCCAAAATAGTGGACATTCAAGACTTCCCCTTTGATATCATGTCGACAGTGTCTTTGGTTCCTTTAGTGTTGTTTATTACCTATTGAGCGTTACTAGATTACGCACAAAACTACAATACAAATGAGAACGTTGGTGACCCTTGTTTAGCCATCTTTAAATGCAGTTGTTGCATTGACGATGTTAAAGCCTTGTCCACAATAATTGTTCACAATTTCTATCTGTTCTATAGCTTTAATTTCCTAAATGAAGATTTGGGATTTAAAGTAAAGCCGCGGTCAATGATATTATCGTGTAGAGAGATGTTTGCTTTAAAAAATTACAAGGATCCTAATTACAACTAAAAATGGTTTAGAAACAAAAGTAGACGTTGTTGTGTAATCTTTAGTCTTGGACATAGAATCTTCTATACCACCGTAGGACTACTTTCCATTGACCTACTATGTTTTGGTTTTAGTTAGTTCACAATGTCGGGGTGAAAGGAGTCTGCTTTGAAAATATAGGGTATCTACCTGCAACTGAAAGATTTGAGGTTGGAAGATATAAAAAGGAAATAAGTTCTTTTAAGATCAATCTTATTTTCAAAACATAAATTGTCTTCGGTTAACAACTTTGTTTGCACCTAAGACCCAAGGCATCTAATAGTATTCAATGCCGATTAGGCTTACAAATCTCGTTGATATTTACCATCAATTTAAAGCCTCAAATACAAACACCTCCAAGTAGTTTTGATGACTACTTGGGTACCTACAACTATCTACAGGGTAAGGGCAACCTGCACTTACACTTGTATCACTACCAAAACTTATAGTTTGCTAATCATCACTCCAACCTCACCATAAGGGGAAACTAGCACTATCCACTTGGTGCACACTCAATGATCTCATCGGCCATTAATTTAACTTCACCACCACGATAGAAGCTATAGAAAATTATTCTAATGTTTATAAAGCTCAAAAGAAAAAATTAATCTTATAAGTCATGGTAGTCACTTGAATCTCTACTCCTCTTCTTTTAAATGGCAATAAACCCTCTTCCACTCACACTTATAACTTTTCATCCACAACTTCAAAATAAACAAAAATAGTTTTTTTGAAAGCGTATAAACTTGAGAAGTAAACCCTCAAAATTTCATTACAAGATTCAACATACATCAGAAGCTATGGCTCTTCAAAGTCACAACTTTCTTATTTCTCTTTTTCACACACAAATTCAACTAAGCAAAGGAAAATTGGGACTTACCTACCAAATAGACCCTAGGTTAAGGCAACCCATTTACAATCATCATAAGTCTTTAAACCTTCATTGGTCATGAAAAATATCCATTAGAAGTTTTTATTCACCTTCAAAGGCCCAAATATCATCAAGGTTAAAATTTAATAAGTAAATCCCATCTACACCTCTATTTTTTTAATTTTAAACATATGAGTGCACTACAAAATACAAAATGGAAAAAATAAAAGCTAAACAGAGGTAAAAATTGAAGTGGAAAAAGAATATTGCCTCATTTATAAGAACTTCATAATGTGCTAGACAATAGCAGTCATATAATCTATACATTCAATTTTTATTAAAGGATTTATTGGATTTTTCAACCAATATTGATGGTTAAGACTTCCTTTAATCGGCCTAACAATACAATATTATTTCTCTTTGTTTAGGCCTTCAAAACTGCCTTCAAAATTGCCTTCAAAAGTCACATTTTGAGTGTTTAATTCAATACAACCAACTTGAAACATAATCACCAAGGCACGGACATCTCTTTGAAGATTGCCATATCAATTCTGCTTTATACAAGGTTGTTTTAGCGGCTAAGAAGGCTCACCTTCCTTTAGTGGACGGACTTGTTGTGATATCGCTAACATATCAAATGTTGATAAAAAAACTGTAATGTTTGAGAAGGAAACAAAATTAATTTCTTTGACCTTTTGCAATTTCTTGTGTCATAACTTTTTCTTTGAGACATTGATTGAAATAAAAATTTGCTCCCACAAAGCTTATGTATTTTTTCTATCTCCACAAAAGTTTTTAAAAATTACAATGAACATTGAGACTATAAGAACCTACCCAAAGTCACATTTTGACCCTCGTAGGAGCCTCTTATTGCAAATATGAATTCAAAATTTGCAAATTTTCTCATGCATGGCAAATAAAAAAAATTCAACGTTTTTCCTCGGGGACAAGCGAGGGGGTCAGTTCACCTAGCTTACAAAACAGGTTGATTCATGTTTCTGTTAAGATCAGTCCTTGCTAATTCAAGCCCTTTGGAGGGTCCTTTTGGAGGCCGAATCATCCACAGAGGGTTGATTCTACCACAAAAGACCGATTTTACTACGAGAACAAGATAGAAACGTTGTGAGAACTGCTCTTAACATCATAGAACGGTCCATTGAGGGCCGATTATGCCGTGGAGCTTGCTTTGCCGGGCTCGCCCTCAATGGACCGTTCTCTTACTACGCTTGAATTGAGTGTTGTTTGTGTTGTTTTTTCCCTTCAAACCTAAGCTTCCCTCTCCCCCCCCCTCCAAGTGGGACCCACTTCACTAGTGTCAGTGGCACTTTTCCCCTGCACATGGATTATTCCTCCATCCTCCGCCCCTCTGACATTCTTTTGGCTTGTAAGATAACTTAGCATTAACTTAACTTGAAGTGAGCAGAGCGTCCCACTTGGTGACGTGGTGATTGCCTGTCAATGGAACGGTCGGTCTCGTTTTCGATAAGCTTAGTCATCTCATAATTCCATTCAAATGCGTTCACTTGCATGGTGTGACACGATTGACTGACGTACGTGGGGATGTCAGCTCCACACAATACCACTACACTTGAGGTTTCCCACAAGTAAGTACAACAAAGCTCATCAAGTACTTGTTTGCAGACAAATTTGTTTTCAGTAAGGTAGTGGGCAACTTGCTTGTTCATAATCAGTTGGAACTACTGGAACTACCCAATATCACCATTTACCCAATTCCGCCACCTACAGGTTCTTTCCATTCCTGTCACTAACCCATCTATTACCACGATCTTACTAATCCTTCATCATGATGGCAATGCACTTGGGGAGCAGACACATCAGCCCACGCTTCAACAATGGTCTGGTCATACTTCAACAAGGGTCTACTCACAGTTTTACATTTCAGCTTTGAAAAATCACAAAAAATTAAATTTGAGTCGGAATGTCTTTATTCTGTTTGAAATTGACTTCTCTCAAACAATTCAATCTCTGAAAAATATGAGAGTTGACAAATAGCTTCTCCAAAGTACCTAGATACCTATGTGGTAATGGATAGTCCTACCTTAAGTTAAGCTTTACTTCTGTATTTTCTATTCTATACCCTTTAGTATTCGAATGGATTAAAGCTATGTGAGTTCTATAGAAGTGCAGTTCTTCTACACTAAATAGTGAAATTAGGTTGCCCCACACTAAATTCTCGACATTCCACACTATATAAATATGTACAGTTAGTATAGATGGATGCAGTAATGTAGGAAACATGTGCGTTGCATGGGTTGGTGCACTAGTTCATGACTCAGGTTTAGAGAATTGCTTGTGCCTCCATCTGGATGAGTGGTGAGTCATGAGGTAACTCTCATGAGTAAGGCAACTTAATTGTTCAGGCAACCTAATTTCACTATTTAGTGTAGATTGGTAGGATGTATAGTGGAGTACAACTCATTTACAAATTTTTTAGTCATGCTTTATTACAAAGTTCAACAACTTTAGGAAGTTCTAGTGTGCTAAAAAATGAACCCATTTTGAAACCACAAATTGTATTGGAATTGCAATGAAGCACACTTCAACTTCATAACAAGTGAAAAAGGAATCATTTAAAATTATACAACAAGTTGGAACTATCTGCTATTTCATAGAGAACCGTTGGAAGATAGTCAATTATTTTTTGCAATGGGGTGAAGAATAAGCAATAAATCATACAAACAATTCAAGTGATACAAGATTAAGTGTCTCTAGAACAATTGTGAAGGTTTATTTCTTATATGTATCATTGATTACAAGTTGTAATTTTCACAAATGTTGAGAACACTAGATAATACATAGTGTATAGAAAATGTCAAACTCTTTGTATATTTTCAATTACATATGTGTGGTTGTAATGATGATAAAGTAGACTTTAGTGTGATTCCAATGCAATTCAAAATTCAAAATTTTGTTCATTTTTTAGCACACATGAGCCTCCGAAAGTTCTCCTAATCTAAAAAGGATCCAAAATTCACAAATGAACTATACCCCACTGTACTTCATTGATGTAGGAAGTTCTAAACTTACCCATCTCCTCAAATGTATATTATTTGTACATGTTGCTTTATCACAGCCTTCATCAATGTACAAATAGTGTACATTTTACAAGGTGAGTGGTTTAAGAGCCCCATGCCATTTCAACTTCAAAGTTTCATAACTAATTCCACAAAGCTCCAAAAAAATGTAAAACCACTTGGGTTAGATGCCAATTCCATTGGTCTTTCAAATATAATTTACTGAGAAATAATTCAAGAAGCTTCACCTCCCAAAATTCAGTTTTAGTTCTTAGGTGGGTGATTTATGGACCTCCTATCTTAACTATGAATTATACTTACTTATAGGAGGTAAAAAAAGTAACATAAATAGTTGAATTAGATTTAAAAGGATTTTTTTGCAATCCACTTTGTTTGATGCAACTTATAAAGTAGTATTAAATTGGTGGTCTTATTCTAGACAAATAGTGTTTGGATTGATTATAAAACACATTATAAAATTGAATTTGTTTGTGTTCGATTAATGTAGAAGGGTGGAATATACTATTGGTACATAGATTATTAACTCCTAAAGGTTTTTGACTATGTTTTCACTAAAAACACTTTAAAAGTGCCATTTCAAATACAAATACCAAATTTTATATTAAACATTTTTGGACACATGTGATTGTAGGATCTTGTAGTAAGATGGTTTCAAAAGATTAGGAAAAAATTTCAGATATTTTCACTGTGTAGATTACAATATATCAACATTTGAAATGAAAAAAAATCTTTTGGAGGACTTTTTGAAAAAAATGGGCAATTGTACTTCACAAGCTCACATTTGTATGAAAAAATGTCAAAAATGGTGATTCTTTTTTGGACTCATTCTTCAAGGCAAGTTAGCTATATACTTGAAAAAATTTAGATCATTTGGAACTACACAACATATAGGAAAAAAATAGTAAGTAGAAAGAAGTAGAAAATTATTCAAAATACTAAATTGTTTGGAATTGAAAATTGTCAATCCCAATGGTTGTAAATTTGTAATAAAAATATACATCCTATGATTTTAATTATTTTTAAATAATAAAATTTCAATTAAATAAAGGACTTCAAAGTTTATTTAAGAGTAGAGATTCTATAACTGCTTGCAAACTAGAATTCCTCATAACTTTCATATTATTAATCAAAATGGAATGATTGAAAACTTTTCACACATACATAAATCTAAAAAACCAATTACAAATTTTGGTTTGTTAAATAATTGATTTTTAAAGATTTTTTTAGACTACTTGCAAATCACTGAAAATTACATATCTTACAATAACTTTTTAATTATACAGTCAAAAGTTATGAAAATTGTTGTGCTTTAAAGCTACTTCTCAGGCACATGCTATGTAAAATTTTTTTTAAATAAAATAAAAATTTCATTTGTAGTGAGTTGCCCAAAATTGCTATATTGCCAGAAAAACATTATTTGGTCCTTTAGGGGATAACCCTTCAAGTCTTGATGCATGATTTTAAGTCATTTTCTACTTTTGGGTAGGCCTTTTCTAGCGCAATATCTATTGGATTCTTGTAAAATTTTTACTAATGGTGTGTTTCACTACTAGTTTGGTTAACAAGTTATGCCTCAAAATAACGGGGGAGGGATTAGTTTCAAACAACCATAATAGATAGGTCTAATTGGTTTGAAATTTTGTATGCATACTTTCAAGAAGTTTATTAACACAATTCCAGAACTTGAAAGGCACACACACAAAAAATCTTGACTTGCAAGCTTTTGAAATTGGATTTTTATATGCAATGTTCAAAACTTACAAAGCCCAATTTCAAAGGCTTGTAAGTCAAAATATGTGCTTTTATGCCTTTAGCTTTTGGAATTATATTAACAAGCTTGTTGAAAGTATGTATAAAAATTTTCAACCCGATTGGACCTATCTATCATGGCTATCCAAAACTGCTTAAAACTAAAATAAACACCCATTTCAGGCATAAATTTTTAATTGCAATTTTCTAGACATCAAGCTAGTAATAAAATACATATTTGGTAAAAAATTCATAAGAACCCAACAAATATTGCACTGCAAAGGAGGTGAATATTGCCCCAAATTAGAAAATGGCTTGAAATCATGCCTTGTGACTTTAAGGGTTAAATATACTTCTTTACAGGAAGTCTTAGTAAAAACACAATAGGAACACAAGGATTGGATCTAAAGAATAAAAGAATAAGGTGGGTATCCTCCAAACTACCAATTTTTGCTATTGTGCTTAAGGTAGTATGCTCTAAAATTGCTTGTCTTTTTCAAATCACCCCTAGTATTAGTTAGAGAATGAAGATGAAGTGATCTTTAATTTAGCAATTGAATGAATCAAAGAAAAATTGTTTTTCTATTGCAAGAGCCAATCATTGTCTTTGATTTCCGCACATTCCTTTACAAGTTGCAAGTGGATACATCAATTTGGGAAACCTATGGTCACAAATAAGTGTCTATGCCCCAAATCATTGAAAATTTATAAGTAATTCAAAAATGCTTGCAAAAATACAAAATCACTTGTATTAGGTTCAACATCTATTTTTCTTTTCTTTAGAAAATGATCTAAAAATATTTTTGTCCACGAAAAAATATGAAAAAGGCATACTAACCCTTAAATGGTTACTTTTAGAGCATGCTACCTTCATTATTGCTATTAAACTAGTCAAATTTTCATATTCCCTTGTTTCCAAGGCACCCAAGACTGGAACATGTGGATACCATATGCAAAATTATGAAAAAGAAAAAAGAAATTGGTACATATTTTAATATTGGTTTTGGAGATGTACCCCAAAGCTTACCCACCTTATGTCTATTCCATGGTCCTGCTTTGTGAAGCAATGACAGTTTCAGGCAGGGTTCAGGGCTTTGTATCCCAAAAGGTGTACCCTAAACCCTAAAAGTTTATGCAAACCTTTGTGAATGTGAAGGGTGAAAAAAGTTTTTAGGCGTAGCTCAGTCAAACTCCGGAACCCTTTGTCCATACTAATCTGCAAAATGCATAATGAAAACTTGGACTTGAAATTTTTTAAACAATTAGCGTTCCAGATCCTGAAATATAGTATAGGTATTCCCCAAAAAAGAATAAAATTTTGACCAGTTCTTAGGGGACCCTTAGACATAGTTAATGTAGCATTGAGCAACACAATTGCATACCAACTCCAATTCCACCAATAATTTGGCCAGGGAGGATTGACCTCCTTATTTTAGCCCCGTGTTTTAGCCCAGGAGAAAACACTGAAATTTTTTTATTTGCCGCCCATCATAAAATTTGGAAATTCTGAATTCATATTTGCAATCGGAGGCTCTAAATTCATTGAGATAGGTGAAGAAATACAAAATTGATGTGGCGCAAAATAGGTGGCAATTTTTACATTTACCCTTGAATGGGGCAATAAAGGGGTCAATCCTCTTTGGCCCAATAATTTGGAGTACGCATTTCCATGCAACTAATGTGAATAGTAGTGGTGATTTCAAAGATGTCATGGTTTGCGAAGTACTAAGGTAAAAACACCAAAAAACATCAAAATAAACATAGTTGGAGGCACTTTGTTTCAAGATTTTTTTGGGTGGTATTTAGCAATTGAAAACAATGAGTTTTGGGGAAAGAAAAGGAATTCTTGGATAAAATATGTAATTACTATGAATTTTCAAAGTGGAAGCTTCCTAAGTAGGCCATTGAAATCGTCATAGAGATTGGTTATAAAATTGAAATTTAACAAATCAACAATCAATGAATTGCAATTAAGTATGGGAACAATTTGATTGCATTTTGGGGGACACTTTTTTTCTCTTCGAAACACATGGCATTTGACCAATTCAAACTACTCATGTACCACAATTCCTAGAGTCCAAGAACTTGGGGGGAACTTGTGGCCTTATTGAGTACCTCAATCTCATCTAATGGTTGGTTATGTTTGGGTAGTTTTAAGAATAAATATTTTCTTCTAACTTCAAGTCCTATTATCTTGCAATTTATAAATTCAAAATTCTTTAAATTTTTTACACATATTCCAAATGTTTGTCTCTAACTTTTCACCTTTCAGATTTCAAATAAAAATTTTTCTCATTGCACAAGAAATCATCAAAAAATGATTGCTATATTACTAATTTACTTAAACTCCCTGCATTGCTAGGTGATTTAGAATAAGCTAGATTCCATATTTACTTCTAAAATTTTTCATGAGTGAACCTCATATCATATAATTATGAATGGTCAAAATCCTCATTCTTGTGTAGAGCAAAACATTTACCCTAAAAGGGCCCAAAGTTTGTCGATCCTATTTTGCAAGAATGAAAATAAGTTTTTTTTCTCACTTCAAATATTACTAGTATGCTTTGTGTTGTTGCCACATCCAAAATAAAAAGCAAAAATAACTTTTTATGCATAAAGGAGTGCGAGGGCTTTGTTGTAGTGTCAAAGGTTGTGTTCTTAATCCTGAGAGGCCCTTAGGGCCTCTCTGTATTTAGACTTATAACTCTTCAATTTTAGTTTACAATATGAATCACGATACATTGTTATTTACATACTACTATGATCATTAATTTACTTTGTACTAAACAATATTTGATAATTTTTTTTCTAGAAAAATGCCACTATATTCATAATATATTATATGGCCACAAAGAGTTTTTAGGCCCTTCTAGGGTTAATACAAATATAAACTTTGTTTTATGCACAAAGGAATGTAAGGGCTTTGTTTCATGGAGTTTGGACATGCGTTGTGATGGTTGTGATTTTTTATGATAAAAGATTCTTTATTTTTGAATTCATAAAATTTTAAAATTTAATAACTTTCACACCATAGGTCCAAATGCCACAAAACACATTTTGTGCACCCCTCCTTGGCCAAGAGCTTTCCAATTGTACCAAAAACATTGCCAAAAGCCTCATGATTTCTTATAGCATATCAAACAAAACAAACAATCTAACTTAAGGTATAGATAATCTTTCAATCCGTGTGGTCAAATGGGCTGAAATTTTTATCACATTTTAGTAAGATAATTTACTTAATTTTTTTATGGTTGAAGTTTCATTAAAAAAAATTCAATTTTCATTTCTGAATAACATACCAAAAACTTGCAATTTTTAACAATGTCTCCCTCGAAAACACTCAAAGTTCTCTAGGGATTAAAAATGTGTACAAAGATGATTTGGGATAATTTCACATGCCTAAAATGTTATATTTTTGAATACTATATGCAAAAAAATTCAAGAGTCCAAGGTTTTTCTGGTAGATTTTTTAAAATCATTTCTTCCACATATGTACATATTGATTTTGGAGATGTAGAAAATAAGGTGATGGAGGTTTTTTTATAGGGTATGGTTTTGGGGATGCCCATCTTATTAGAGCATCCAACACGGCTTTTCATGAAGTCAACTCCTCTCCATTGAATTTTTAACTTGAAATTTGTAACCAGTTTCAACTTGAAAGGGCTGATCTGACCCCTTGCTCGTCTCCACAGCAAATTCATATAGTACATGAAATTCAAACTTCAAACATATGAATCAAAATTGATTTCTATGATTAATTTGATTCACTTCCTCTTTGAATCACAAATCAAATTGTAACAACCACTTGCATTTCAACTCATGAATGTTTAAGACCTTTTATCCATCAAAAATCACTTGGAACTATTATTTTCTAGTGCAAAGAGAAAAAAATTAAAACAATTTTTTTGGTTAAAGTTGACTACAAGATCATGTACTAGACTAGTAAGAGAATATGTGTAATATATTTTAAACACTTTGACCATTGGGATTGTACAATATTTGCATTTTAAATGAAGAAATATGTCTTCTTGCACCATACTAAATGATAAGACTTTGAATCTTCTTAACTTTGAGCATTATAAATTTGAAAAAATAAATTATATTAAAAAATTGAATGAATTGACATTATTGGGAGGTATTAATTTTTTATTTTTCAATAATTGTTACTTAGAAGTACGTACAAGATGGAAGGTAAATCTAAATTACTAATAGTTCTAAGATATAATTGGCACAAGCTAATTTCAAAGTTGAGATTGTCTAGAAAGCAAACTAATCCCTCTTATTTTGACAATTGTGAAGATTGAGTTCAAAACAAAACCAAAAGGCTATTTTTTTTTTGCAAAAATGCTCTAATTGCCTACAAAAGAAGATGCTTCAAGGTTCCCATTTGAAAACTCGTAGGCTAAATATTTTACAATTTGATATGTAGATTGGTAAATAGTATGCTTGGCATATTGTAGTTAACCCTAATGAACAAATAGAAACATCAAACATGAATTTATGTACTTCCTACAAAGTGAATTTGATGGATCTTTTGGATTAATCTTTTCTAGATCTTGGTCAAAAGAATGGACAAGGAAATTCATTCTACATGCCTACTATCTATGAGCCCCTAGGCCAAATTGTGTATAGATTTTTTCTATTTTATGGTTGAGTAGGTCTTCCCTTTTCCACGAGTCAATCAAAACCAACATCAGCATATGTAGAAAATAATATCTCAATGTGGACATTTATTCCCTTCATGCAAATAATTTTTTCCCCCTAATGAGGTGCTCAAATCAAAAGCTACATGGAGTTTTGCCCAACTGCATTTGCACAACAATTTTTTTTTCCCAAAAGAGTGCTCAAATGAAAAGCTATTGAGACTGAGGAAAATGGGTAGGGCATTTATACTAGTTTTTTTCATTTGAAATTTGGAACATTTATATCTAAGTTTAATGATCTAGTGGGATGAGACAAGACAAAACAAAACCATTTAACTTTCAAACTCTATAATCTTGCAATCTAATTATTTGAAGTTTTAAAAAATCCATAAATTTTCATAATAGAATATTAAAAAATTATGGTTCAATTTAATTTATATTATCATTTTATTTTTATTTTTTTGCTCCATGCCAAGTTTTGACAATGTTGGGCAGTTTCTACCACAAATGAACACCATTTCTTCAAGGAAGTTCATATATAGGCTAGCATATGGTATTACATAACACCATTAGCCAATGTAAATTTCCAATACTACTATTTAGAAAATATCCTTCAAATTGGCCCCACCTATAAGCTCCATTATTGCTAGTTATGCACAAAGAGAGTATGCAGTAAGAAAGGTTCTATCTATATTAGTATAAATTTTTTGTTGCAAATACAGTATGATTGAAGTCTTGTGTAGGTATGAACTATAGTTTGAAAAATATTTCTCATATAGATTAAATGTACTATTGCTCTACATTGAATAGGAGTATTAAAGGTATGTTTGCACTTGGTGTTAAACATGTTATTATTGAAGGTCTTAGGAATGAACATAGACCTTCTTTTGGACATTCCAAAAGAACACCTCTAACACCAAGTGTAAACATACCCTAAGGGGATCAAAAAATTAAGGGGACTTATTGTAAAAAACTATAGATGTTTGAAATATGATGTACAACCCCTGGACACTTCAATAACTATAGATGTACATAAAAGGGAGATATTTACACAATGTGTAATGTCATTTAATTAGTATGGGTCCCCTAAAAACCCGAATTTAGTGTATATCTTTGTAATACACTGATACACAAGCTAGTCATAGTTCGGAAAACTTTTTTAGTTTTACCGGTTGATTTCCTTCAATTCTCATATTGAATCGGTTTTTTGAAGAACTGAGCCCAGTTACTCTCTCTATTTTTTACTCAAAATAGAAATTTTATAGATTTTTGCACCGGCTTTTTGCCAATGTTTTCAAATTGCAACTTTTTTTTTTTCCCAATTCCTCCAGCTAACTTTGAACTAGCCGCCGGGTTTTTTCCGAACATTGAAGCCAGTGCATTGCAAGGAAATAGTATGCCCCAAAATAGTGTGACCCAACCAAACTTAACAAACACTAGCTGCTACAGATGACTTTGTAGGAATTCTTGGATTGAACTATGGAACCATTATAATGATTGCCCGTTCACTTGTGTAATACTGCGAACTTCAAGGTAAAAGTGGAAATTCATGATATTTGCATGGATGCCTATGATTCCTTTCAAATTTCAAGTCTTTAGGGGCCCCTCGGGTCCAAATCCTGTCAAACCGCTTATTTCAATTAGTTTGCGTGAGCTCGTGTGGACCTTATGGCCCCCTCCAACTGGTCAAGAGGCCCCCACCCACGTGGGGGCACCACTTCTCGATGCCCCGCCCGTACAAGGCCAAGGTGGTCGCAAATGTTTTGTTTTTCATTTTTTGTGGGGTACTTACTGAGTGAGGTTTTCTAGATTGGCTATTGGAAAGCACAAACTTGTGACCAAATATGTTCGGAATTGAATTGAATATGTGGCACTACTGGTAGTAGTAGTGACCTAGGTTCTATGATGGCATGGGTGGACACTGGACATGACAAAACACGAGGAAGGGAGGTCCAGGAAGTGACCATTTTGAGAGCTGGAAATGAATTGGGGGAGGTTGAACTTTTTGAAAAATATTTTTCACATGAATTTTTGTTGGAAGATGAATGGAATTGGCATCTAAGGTAGAAGCTATTTATGAGCTCTTGTATTGTTCAGAGATTGAATTGTTTGAGAGAAGTCAATTGCAAAAAGAATGAAGACATTCTGACAAGAATTGAATTTTTTGTGATTTTTCAAAGCTGAAATGAAAAACTGTGAGTAGACCCTTGGTGAAGCACGATCAGAGCATTGTTGAAGCGTGGGCTGATGCCCCAGTCCATTGCCATCATGATAATGGATTAGTAAGATTGTGGTAATAGATGGAGCCAGTGATGGATATGAGAGGAACCAGGTGGCGTAATTGGGTAAATGGTGATATTGGGCAGTTCTACCTTAACCCAAGTTCTTTCATATTCTTTGAAATTTCGTGGAGTTTGTTACAAATTTTTGAAGTTGAAATGCACTGGTTACCAAAAGCTTGAAAGATACTAAGACTCTTTGTACATTGTGAGAAAGCAAAATGCACCTTTGCGGTAAAGGGCGCTTTTAGAGTCCATGCGCTTTTCGGACCTCCTCCCTTATTATAAGTCCTCAAATACTGATCCAAATAAGCAAGGGATGCATATAATGTAAAGAGAATTAAGCCCTAAATGCCCAGGCCTCATTTTCATGTCTATGGAAGGCATTTTAAAATACAAGCTACGGACACCTCACTACAAATGGATTTTTTTGTTCTTTTTTGAAATTTTTAGACAACATGTGCTTGAGGAGTAGTTTTAAAGGCCCAACAATTTCTATAATTTTTTATTATATGGTTAAAAAATTATTGTATGATATGTAATTTTTATTGATCTTCGGATAGCTCAAAAAATTCTTAAAAATTCATTTTTAAGAAAAATAAAAATTTGAAATTGTTTTTTTAAAATTATGTATACGTGGCAAGTTTTGAATCATTCCATTTTGATTAATAAATGAAAATTACGAAGAGTTATAGTTTGTCGGCAGTTATGAAATCTCTATTCTAAAATAGAATTTGAAGTCCTTTTATTTAATTAAATTTTCAATAATTTTGGAAAATAAAATAAAATAATAAGATGTAGATTGTTTATTACAACATTACAACTATTGGGATTAGAATTTTTCAATTCCATGACTAAATTCTTGATAATTTAATATTTTGAATCAATCTCTACTTCTTTCTACTTACTATTTTTTTCCTATATGTTGTACAATTCCAAATGATCTAAACATTTTCAACTATGTAGACAACTTGCCTCGAAGAATGAATCCAAAGAAGCACCACCATTTTGGACATTTTTTCATACAAATGTGAGCTTGTGAGGTCCAATTGCCCGGTTTTTTCCAAGGCCCCAAAAGGATTTTTGTCACTTCAAATGCTAATAATTTGCAATCCACATGGTGGAAATTTCTGAATTTTTTTCACGTCTTCTTAAAACAACGTACTACAAGATCCCGTGGTTACATATGTCCAATATTATTTATTTTCCTACAATTTGGTACTTGTACAAGAAATGGTAGTTTTGGAGCATTTTTGGTGAAAACATAGTAAAAAATCTACAAGGGTTAATCTCCAAAGTCCGAGGCCTTTTCTCCATCAAAACCTACTCAAAAGTGCCATTTCTATTACAAAGTGAAAAAAACTCTTAAAATTGTTTTTTGTTACATATCTAACTAGAATATCTTATACTAAACTAGTATAAGATGTATAGAAAAAGTTTGAAGAACTTTGACCTCATAGATTGTAAAATATTTGCATTCAAAGTGAAGAAAATAAGGTTTTTTTTACACCTTAATTGGCTAGATTTTTGGCCTTGAATCTTCTTAACTTAAAAAATTTTGCACTATTGATTTTGGTTTTATAGTTTTTTATGTTGATGAATTGAGTTGAGAATCTAGGAAAAAGAGTTCAATAAGAAAATATTTAATTATCACTCATTAAAAAATTGTTAAGTCCAACTAAAATGAATCAAAGCTTCACATATAGACAAAAATATAACCTTTGAGGGGAAAAAAAAAATTTAATTGTAACTTTTTTCGAGTTCCTTTTTGGACTCATAGTGACATAACTTTTGTTTCCGGGCACCAATTGAAGTTAAAAAAATAACATGCCTACAAAACTAGTCTGATTTTCTATCTTAAAATAATAATAAAAATTATCTCAAAAATTGAGATCACACAAGCCTACCTGAAATTACCTGAAATCCCATCCCAAGAGTACTTTAGGGGTGAACTTACTTTTTTCTCCTGAAATTACACAAGCACACCTGGGAACAGATAAACTTATATTGGTAAGACTCCAGCAGTTTGGATACTGATAGACAAAAACTACCTTTCAGTATTACTGACACACAAACAAGGGCATCCTCCACTTGGCACCCCATTTTTTTTTCCCATTCCAACACTCAATCAACAAATGACAGCTACTATCCATGTTCTTCATGTTCTTCATACCAATGTATAGTTTTATTTAAATAAACAATTCTTAAATACAACATTCTTTTTTTTTTCTTTCTTTTTTTCTCTTTTTTATATTGTTATTGCATAGCATTATTCAGTTGGGTTGCAAGGGTCGGTGTTTGCACCACCAAAATGAAACAAAATGAAACGAGAAACAAACAAAGAGAGGGTGCTTGCTTGCTTTCTGCATTCATTTGTTGATGATTGTCCCGACGAGAGGAACATCGATAGGGGTCTGACACCCCCAGCCAGGCGGGCAACGGGGGCCACTCTTCCCGGCCTTCCCCCCCGGGTCCCCCACCGCCCGGGGTCCTCATGCCTTGTCCTTCACCATGTCCCTCCCCAGAACACACACACACAGACACATGTGACTCCAGCAACAGAAGTCTCCGGCCAGGCTGGTTCTCGTCAATTATCGTTCATACCGTCATCCGGACCTCATGAGCCGGCTGGCGCCTCGCGTGTAAACCCTTAAGGGCTCTGACATCTGTATATAATGGACAATGAATGGAGGGCTTCCGGGCACTATTTCGAAATTGTATAACTAAAAGGGAGAAGCACCCTTTGTCAACCACGCTCTTTTTTTCCAATCTTAGGCTGGGAACTCAAGCTTGGACGCAATGGTTTTTTTTTGTTGGGTGTCCTTTTCAAGGTTGTGACTAAGATGAGGTCATGACATGTGTCCTGAAGTAGTGAGCAAGAAAATAGGTCTTCGGTGATCGGAATCAGAATACTCTAAGCATTAACCATGGGTCAATTGTACTATTTGGCTCCCGAAATTCACAGTGACTTTCGATTTCAGAAATGAAGTTATGAAAATTTAACACTTAAATGATGAGCCGGTCACCGTGGAAATCATCTGTTTTGGTATAGTGTGAATTGTTGGCTTTTAAAAAAAAAATGAAAAAGCACTCATTGGGAGACAAGCTACTATAGAAGACATTCCCTTTTCCCACAAATTTGGAGGATGAATAGTTGCACTTCTGTCTTGCATGGAGAGATTCTTTATCATCTATCGGACAAAAAATGTCTACCGCGGCATTTGAGGGTTAAGCATCTCCATGTTTCATATCTTTCTACGTGGGAAATTTTTTCAGTATTTCATACTCTTCACTGTATGCTCCAAAATAACTTAAATGATCCACTACTGGTGCTTCTACCTTAATCCCTAAAGTCCCATAGCCATTTTTCTACCAAAATCACTCAAAACTACCACTTCTACTACAATCACCTACAAAATAAAATAAAATAAATATTTTTTAGAATCTAACTATAGGATCTTGTTCTACACTTGTCTTAGATCATGTGATAATTTTTTTTGTGATTTTTGACCGAATAGATTGAAAGATATTAGCATTCAAAGTGAAAGAAAAAAATTTATTTCAAGAAGTTGCTATGATTGCCCGCAAAACAAGAAGTTCCATAACTTTCACATCTTTAATCTAAATGGAATGAATCAAAGCTTTCCATTTACCAAAAAGTATAGTCTACAAGAAAAAAAATATTAAAAATTTTATTTCAATTTTTTGTGGATTTTTTTTGTTGCCCGGTCTCCCCCATTTTGAGGTTATTGTGGTATAACTTTTGCTCCCGGGCACCGATTGAAATAAAAATTATATTCCCAGAAAGCTCTTAAGTTTTTCTATCTTATGAGAAAGTTTCAAAAAATTTAGTAAAAATTGAGATCATAGAAGCCTGCCCAAAATCCATTTTGTCCCCCGTAGGGACAATGGGACTTTAGGGGGTAATTCCACAAAGCTCAAAAAAATATGAAATGACTTGGGTTAGATGCCAATTCCACTTGTACTTCAAGGAAAATTTACTGAAAATTATTTCAAAAAGCTTCGCCTCCCCAAAATTTAGTTTCGGCTCTTAGGTGGGTGATTTCTAAACCTATTACCTTATGGACAATTGTAGCGATTAGTCGGACCAGTATTCCTCCAGTTAGCCCTTAATTCACACCAAAGGCCTTCTTAGAGTAAACCGCTCTGGAATCGTTCCCACGAGGACTTGTGGATTACAGTTTTATAGGCTATCCCAATCTAAGCATTCACTTTTCTCTCCGTTAGACTATTCCGGACTCTAGTGCCGGATGGGTTCCGGAAGAATCCGGAAACCGTTCAGTGTCCCTTCCGGGATCCCTAGGTTTGGATGACGAGTGGCCAAATCCACCGTCCGGATGTTTACCGTGTCCGGAAACACGCTCTCTTTCACTCTCTCTCTCTCTCTCTCTCTCATACTAACACTAACCTAATTCTTCAGGGACCGGAAGTGTCCTCCTGTTCCGTTGCCTCACAAATCCGGAAGGCCTTCCGGATTAGGTCACACAGGGACGGTCAAGAACTACAACAACATTCTAACCTTTAACCGAGCACTAAGCCTCCTGTTGACCGGGTGGTTTTTCCTGTACTTTCTTGGGCTTGCGCCGGGGCTTGACTCTGTTCTACGGGGAATTTCGGCAATCTGGAATTCGGGCACGTCCGGCAATATTCCCGTACACGGAAGTTGCTAGCAGCCTCTCAGATACCCCTTTCACCTAAGGCTGTATCCTACACGCAGGCTATACCGGCATCCGAGCAGTACTACACTAACCCTACTGCCAGAACCATCCGGTTGATCTCCCCCTCAAGTTAATACATCTGGATACTCTCACAAAATCGACTCTTGCCACACAAGGTAAGTTCTCAGTTCCGGAAACGCAAGAACGGACCCACACCTCTCACAAACATATACCGTACACAATAAAGATAAGAGATTGGATACTCCAAACACTTTAGAATTAAGTTCAGAAAAAGATACAATGCTGAAACTATGAGATGGCTGTGAATGACCAGAAAGGCCATTAATAGTCCTACTTATACTAAGACTAACGTCATCCTAAAAATCCTACAAAACATTCCTACTGGTCCGCTAGATTTCCGGAAAATCCCAGATCCTATTTTTCCGGCTTTGACTGCCGGACTCCGGTATTGCCGCTATACTACACTACTGCATACTATTTTTTGGAATCCGGATCTTTGGGAGGAACATAGTCCTTCAAAAGATCCAGCTTTACCTCTTTCCGGCTACTCTCCGGAGAAAACAGATTTGGACCCTTTTGGCCCCATCTTTGGACTTCCACAATACTGGTGTCCCTGTCTACACTCCGGATCCCGACTACCTGAGTGTCCGGATTCCCCCGAGCATCCTTTTGGGTCTTCTTATGACGCGGAGAAGACTGCACCGTCTGTCCGGTGTGAACTTCCGAAGAAGCACCTGTCAGGTCAATGGTCGGAGTCACCGGCAGCAGGTCTTCGCTTCCCGGAGGTACCACTGCTCCCCAGTCCACTCCTTCTGGCCTTCCGGTTGGTGGTGAAAGTTCCGGATTCACCGGTACCACCGGTGAGACCTCCATAACCATAGGTTCCGGATTGCTGCTTTCCAGAACCACCAAAGTCTGCGCTGATGGGGGAGATTGAGGTGCCGGATCCGACTCCGTGGAAATAAAGTACTCCATCATCTCCCTCATCGCGGCTCGGGATGTATCCATTCGTCTTGCCTGCTCTAGTAAGCATTTGACGATAGGAACCCGACTTGAGCTGGCGGCTGCATCGAGGTTAGTTTCAAACAGCCGGGCCTTGTTGATATAATCCGCTGGCACATGTAGAGAGCTCCGGAGCTGAACTACACTTTGGCACAATGCCGCTATCTGCCGGCGATGGTCTTCTTCTATGAGCCAGGCCATCTCCTGAGCTGTGCGGAGGGTGCTCTCTAAATCCACACAGCGGGATTCCGAGTTCCGGACTTGGTCTCGCAACGTCCGGTTTTCTGCGCGCAACGTCCCCAGCTCCGTCACCAAATTCTTCCATTCTTCTATGAGGAGGCCGTTCTGCTGCTTTGCTGCCACCAATGCATCCGTCCTCCAGAAAATGGCGTTCCGGTCGATTAGCGCCATCTTCCGGCACACTCGTTTGAGGGCTCCATCATAGTTCTCGCAGATCTGGGTGAGATCGTCTACCCGCCACACCAGATGTTGAGCCATCTCTTGGATGTCTTCTAGGGGCGACCCTCCCAATCGTATGGTGGTCCGGTCCCTCTCCTCCATACTGTTGGAGTTGGACTAGGTCTTGATACGCACTCTCCTCGTTCGCCTTGAGTAGAGAGTGGTGGGCGTACAAATGAGACAAATATGTCGGAAGAGGACTCTGGCTTTTCTTTCCGGACCGGAGGGCACGCACTAGGTCTCCGACTAACTCATGGATGATGGCTGCCCAGTCCATCATCATCTTTCCCTAGAGGCTCCCCAAGATGGTGGAGGCCACCTTCGCTACTACTCGCCGCGGCTTGGTGGGATGGAGGATAGGGTTAAGAAACGCTATCACATCCCGGTACTCCGGATTCACCAGGTCGGAAACCTGGTGACCTTCCTTCGGGTTGGCGGGCGCCCGGAATTCGCCCTCCATCACCTCCTGGTTCTTCTCCATGATCTTGTCCGGCACCTCCCGGAACTTGTAGATGGCCCTCCAAGTGTTCACCGTCCACAGGTCTGGCTTCGCCCGAATGGTGGTATTCAAGATACCACTTTCCGGACGAAGTATGTCCGAAACCAGACTCTCCTCTCGGATCCCCCACGACACTTCTAGGAGTCCGTCACACCCCATATTGTGGAGGTGCTTCCGTAGGCGCGCCAGCCGGTCCTCCTCCGTCGGAACCTCCGGAACCACCTTCATCACCGGGGTGGTCCTTGGTCGAGGTGCCGGTGCCGGCGCCTCGTCCTCCGAATCCTCAGGCAAGTCCTTCAACTTCCGCCGACTTGCCCTAGAAGCCATTGTGTTCACGAACAATCCTCACACAATCTCTTCCTAAATCTCTGCTCACAACTTTCACTCCGGTAACCCCTGCACGATTGCAACTCACACAGTCCCTCAGTCTACCGGAATTCTAACAAAGTGAGGAAAACAGAATACGCCGGCGGAAGAACAAAAGAAAGAAGATAAGTGTACCCACGGCCGGCTACAGTCCCCCTCTTATACTAGCCCGATGTACGGGACAGGTTTTGGCGGCAAAACCCTATCCCTAGTACAGATCCGGTTTCCGGTTTTTAGGGCCGGCGCCGTCATCCGATTTCCGAAACTTTCTAGGGTTCCGGATTTTAGTTTTTTAGCCCTAATGAAATTTTTCCGGATCCGGAAATCCGGTTTTCCTAATTTGCCCTAATGTCACAGCACGGAATAAGCAATTTCCCTATTATACTCACAAAAATCACTCTAGAGCATAACAAAATGACCCTAAAGATCGAACCCACGAGATCCTGTGAAGTAGCTAACTCTAACAAGGAGCTAAACCCATTTAACCCTTAAATTCTAACTTCCGGTTCTACCTCTGAAACCGGAACATCCAAAAACTCACCGGAAAACTACGACCAGCATTTATACAAATTCCGGTTTCACTAGTTTTCCGGTTCATTGACTAACTTCCCAACTCAGGACTTTACAACTTCCGGTCCTAAGTGTCCTCCCGGGCGGATCCGTTCCGGTCCACCCTTCCGTACCCGGTTTAGTTTTGCCTCTGTTTTACCATCAGAGGGGTCGCCGCTTGCTTTTGAAAGTGGTAGGCCCACCACTCCTTCCGTGACTTATAGTGGCTGAAGACCCACTCTTCTATCCGCTAATCCCCTAACTAACCTAGATCCGGTTTGGTCTTTCACAGCAATCCGGATGGCAATCCGGATGGCAATCCGGATGGCAATCCGGATGGCAATCCGGATGGCAATCCGGATGGCAATCCGGATGGCAATCCGGATCACAGGTCACATAAAGACCCCCCGTACGATCCTCTCATACTACAACGACCTTGATGCTAAATCCGTTCCGTATGAAGTTAGGTGGCTACAAGTGCACCCGTCCGTTCCAACCTCTACCAAGCTCTTCTGTTTACCGATAACGGTGGCAAGACCTCACAGGAGTCAGGATACTCAACCGGATTTCCCACCCAGGAGTTCTAGCGCAGCTAAGGAATCCCTCCCTATCCGCCTAGCCTAATCAACGACTTTCTTATCCGGAATGCAAAGCTCCTACAGATGCTGAGGATCTGGAATCCACTCCTAACTCTTGATGACCCACTCACATGTACTTAGAACCGGAAAGACACTTCAAAGGGAGAACTCTACCGACACCCCCCCCTACATACCCCCTTACTCCAATACCGTGTACTTCTGCCAATACTCAGGAAAAACACACAAATCCGGATCAATGGAAGGTACACAAAGAAATGCCAAAAGAACTCTCCCAGTCTCCAGCTCAGAGACTGTTTTATATACAAAAAGCAAAAAGCAAAAAATGAATACACGATTTCCGCCCCTGAAGGCGCGGACAATCCGGTCCTACCTTATCCTAACCGGATTCTATTCCGGTTCATACTCTATAAATCCGGTTCTTACTTTATAACTCCTATTTCTATAACACTTCCTATTCTGCCTCGTATACTCGAGATCCGATGGTAGGACTCTCATCAGGCCTCTCTAACTGTTCGAATACCTCAGTCAGATTCCGGTTCCGTTCCCCATCCGGAGGTGGAGCCGGGCGATCTTCATCAGTTTCCGGGGAGTCTAAGTTGATCGGTTGTGGTTCAGTCGAGGGCGTCTTCTTCTGTGCCCTGCTTGACTGGGGCGTCTTGTCCTTTCCCGGTTCCTAAGCTGCCTCTTCCAGAAACAAGTCCGGAAGTGAAAGTTCAGAGAGCCGGACCGGAATCTCTGTCAGCTTCTGGCTGCTCTCCACGATCCGGTCCGCTGACTCCCATGCCTTGGACAGGAGCTTCTCCATCTGCTCCTCAAAATCGGTGAAAATGTGCACCACTTTCGTTCCGGATATCTTCTTTTTCTTGTGCACTTCCTCTTCGAACAGGCGCGCCTTGGTGATCGCGGCTCCGGGTTCTCCGAGCACATCCTTCACCTCCGCGGCCAGCTTCTTCATTTCTTCCGCCATCTCCTTTGTCGCGGTGGTGTTCTCGAGCAAGGCGAAAAGCTCGGCTTTGAGGGTGTCAACCTCATCGTGCTGCCGCTTGCTTTCCGCCTTCATCTTCCGGAGCTCATCCGGATTGATGACACACTCCGCTACCCGCTGTGGCAGCTGACTGTCCGGTTCCACTCCAATCAATTCCGTGATCTCCCCGATCGTCCGCTTCTTGATTTTCCAATCCGCCCGGATTCCGCAGAGTATTCCGACCAACTCGTCGAATGGATCTCCGGTTCGTGATCCGGACGGCACATCCGGTCTGGATGGAGCATCTTTCTTGCGTGGCCGCGGGTGACCTGGAGGAGTTCCTCGATTCCGAGTTGGCGTGGTCTTTACCTCTTGGAGGTGAACGGCGGTTCCTCCTCTTCGTCTTCCTCTTCCTCTTCCTCCTCCTCGGTTTCGTTTCCGAAATCCGCTTCTTGGTCAGACTCGGATTCTCCATACTTCATGGTCCGCTCCTGGGCCTTCCAAACCTTCAGCTCCCCTTCCGTCAGCAGCTCCTGTTGCTGGTAGAGGTGATACACGTAAAGACACAGTGGGGTAGCTCTACTTTTTCCCACTCTTGTAGTAAGCTGGTACACCAGATCGAAAAAGATCCGGCCCCAGTCTACTCTCCGGTTTCCGCTCAGCGCTCCGAAGATTGTGTTACCCAAGGTGATGGTCAACCTGGTGGGCTTTTCCGGATGCAAAACCGGAACAAGGAACTGCAGTAGGCGACGCTCCCGGTCATCGAGATAGTCCTCTACCGCGTAGCCATCCTTCGGATTCACGACACTTCCGAACTTGCCCTAGATGAAATCATCCTTCCGGCCGGTAAGCCCAAGTCCCCTCGTCCGGAATCCGTATACGTCCCGCCACAATTCCTCGGTCCACTAGACCGGATTCCTTCTTAGGGTGTTATCGAATTGGTTTGATACGCCACTCAGGATTTCCCTAATCATTCCCTCATCTTTGAACCCCCAAGGTTTCAAGGCTAATCCCTGACAACCCATGGACGCTAAATCCTCCCTGAGTTCTCCCTGTTCCGGTTCCTTGGTCGGCATGAGCGGAACTACCTTCCTCAACTTTACTTCACTCGGGGGTGGGGTGCTAGAGCCTGGTCTCTTTCGGTTCAACCGCGGCATGAGGGCGGCTCTACCCGGTTTCACTCTCTACTGACCTAACAAGGGAGCACTCACGCTTTTCCGCTCCACCTGCAAACCACCCTCCTCGCGCGCTCATACTCTTCCGCTCACTCGCGCTCGGAGGCGATCTCTCCGTCCCACACCTTCTCACTCACTAATGGGCCCTCTTGTACTTTCCCTACTTGCCGCCGTAGACGGAAAAGGCTTCAGGCGCTAAGACAAGAAACAACAACACGTGAAAGCCAGAGACCTGAAAATAGGCAGGGCCAGGCTTTATATAGTCCTGACGCCCTGGATTGGTCATTATGACCGGTCGGGTATCCGGTCCGATTCTTGACATCCGGTTCTCTCCAATCCGGTCAAAAATCCATTCCGGTTGAGATTCTAATCCGATCCGTTTCTGCCTAAAATCGGATTAGTTCTGTAAGGTCCTTTTGTGACTATTTTTTATTTATTTCTCTCTTTTTAGATGGATCCGGATACCTATTTCTAGTTTCCGTTCTACTTAAAAAGGTAAACGAAGAAAATCAAAAATATGAGTTTGTCACACCTAACTTCCTAGGAGAACTCAAAAACTTTCCCTCTGAAGGAGACAATTTTTGAATTTTTCCGTCCTATGCTAGTATTATGGGTCTAGCATGTGGGATCGCATTCCCACAACAATGAATGGAGGGCTTTCATGCAATGTTTATTTCAACAAACTTTTCATTCATTTGATATAATACTTGAATGTTGAAAAGACATCCTTCCTTAATCCACTAGAAGGGCCTAAAGCCCTTTGCAACCGTATAGTATATTATAAATACGGTGGTATTTGACTAGAAAAACATTGACCAAATATTGTTTAGTACAATGTAAATTAACAATTGTGGTAGTATATAAATAACAATGTATTACAATTCATATAATAAACCACAATTAAAGAGTTATAAGGCTAAATACAGGTCATATAGAGGTCCCCAAGGACCTATCAAGAGTTAATGACCAATTTCATGAAATTCTAGTAAATGAAATTTTTGTACAAAGATATAAAAAAGACAAGGTATCTTTGTTAGTTAAAAATTAATTATGAAATATCCCTCCCTTCCCTTCTAAACTATTTATTTGTTTTTTTAGAAATACCATTTTTGAATTGGAAAGTCATTTTTTGAGAGCAAACATACTTTTGCAATTACTTGAACTATAAAATGTTTGCAAAGAAAAGCTTTGAAAATTCATATTAGAAGTATATTTAAAACTCACACAAGAATCTACAAATATCATACTACTAAAATCATAATTCCCTCTATAATATCACAAATGCTATCATTAATATTAGGGGCTCGTGCTTGCTATGCTACGCATTCATTGTATCACATATTAGTAAAATTTTGATATATTTGAATAGAATGCATGATAATGATTTCAATAAGTCTTTGAAATAATTATTTTAAATATTTTGTAAAAATGTTTTCAATCATGCATACATAAAAATTGTATTTTCATACAATGTGATATTACAGAAAAAGAGTAGCAGTTTGCAATCACTTTTGTAATATCACTTTTTACAAAGGGTGATATTATAGAACTAATATAGTTGTTGCAATTAAGGTGATATTAAAGAGGATCCATAGGATGATTATTTCATGATTTCAATTTTCTATTGCTACTACTAAATGACTTCAATTTGAATTGTCATTTTTTGTAACAATGGAGTCAAATTTTTAATGCATTCTAATGTATGTGTATCTTTTATAGTATTTACCATTGCATATGTTTCATTCATCATTTAATAAATTTCTATTGTACATTTCAATATATGCTTACTTATAAAAAAATGATACAAAAATTTTAGTCATTTTTATTTGAAGAATTATCGAAATTTTTGTTCTGCATTCTATCTACATACATAAAAATTCTTTAAAAATTTTAATGATGAACTAGCGGTTGGTGCTTGCTATGCTACGCATTCATCATTAGAATTTTATAAAATAAATTTATGTATTAGATAGAATGCAAAACAAAAATTTCAATAAATTGTCAAATAAAAATGACAAAAATCTTTGTATAATTTTTTTATAAGTAAGCATATATTGAAATGTACAATAAAAATTTATTGAATGATGAATGAAACATATGCAATGGTAAATACTATAAAAGATACACATACATTAGAATGCATTAGAAATTTGACTCCATTGTTACAAAAAATGGCAATCCAAATTGAAGAATTGAATTGAAAAAATTATAAATCTCAAAAACTTGGTGAACAACTTAATTGTTGTGGAATCCAAAATCGCTTCAATTGAATAAATTTCTCAAAATCATTTGGTAGTAGCAATAGAAAATTGAAATCCTGAAAACTCAAAGCTCACAAAAACACAAAATCATAGAAGTGCAAAGAAGTGTAAAGCCAAGAGAAGCAATGGATTTGCTCCCTCTATAATATCACTAGATTGATCCTCTTTAATATCACCTTATTTACAACGACTATATTATTTCTATAATATCACCTTCAATTGTAAAAGGTGATATTACAAAAGTGATTGCAAACTGCTACTCTATTTTTGTAATATCACATTGTGTGAAAATACAATTTCTATGTATGCATGATTGAAAAAATATTTTTACAAAATAATTAAAATAATTACTTTAACACTACTAGAAAATTTAGTTTTTCTGTTGTTTTGGTCGCGTTGATCCGGTCAAAATCTAACAGAAATTTGTTGATTTTAACAGATTTCTGTCAGATTTTGACCAGATCAACGCGACCAAAACAACAGAAAAACTAAATTTTCTAGTAGTGTAAAGACTTATCGAAATCATTATCATGCATTCTATTCAAATATATCAAAATTTTACTAATATGTGATACAATGAATGCGTAGCATAACAAGCACGAGCCCCTAGTATTAATGGTAGCATTTGTGATATTATAGAGGGACTTATGATTTTAGTAGTATGATGTGTAACCTAGCAAGCGCCAACTGCTAGTATTATTCTAAAATTACAAATGTAGAAGTATGTCAAGTAGTTGACCAAGCTAAAATTGCATTGACTCTAGTTCAAAATTGGATTTGCAAAAAAGAAGCCATCAATTTAAAGAACAAACACTACAACAACGGCAGTGTTTTATGACTGCAGAATTATAATTGAGGATGACTGGCAATTGCTTGTAGTCATATTTTTGAAGGTAAAAAAAAAAATATGACTGCAAATATGACTGCGAGTCATATTTTAACCTTATACATCATGGCCGTATAGTATATAGCCATTGGGAACACCAAAATACTTCATAAAGAACGGTAGGGAACATATTTAGGGAACGCCCAATCATATTTTCTAGTCATATTTTGCAATTACATCTCTATAATAGTAAGATTTTTTTTAGGGCAGTCCAGAAAGAATTTGAGTAGGAAATATATTTAGAAAGTACCTAGTCATGTTTTTCCACGTAGGATTTTTTTGTAGTCATATTTTTTTAAAATCACTTTTTTGTAGTTGCCACTAATTTAGGATTTTGAAACCCTAGCCGCCACTTTTTGTAGCCACTCCTCTTTTTGTCCCTTCTTCTTTCGTCTTTTTCCTTCTTCTTTGTTTTTGTTGTTTCTTGTTGCTTCTTAGGTTTTTCTTCTTGTTTATTCTTACTTCTTAGGTTTTGCTTTTCCTTCCTATTTAGGTTTTGCTTCTTCTTCTTTGTTTTTGTTGTTTCTTGTTGCTTCTTAGGTTTTTCTTCTTCTTGCTTCTTCTTACTTCTTAGGTTTTGTTTTTCCTTCCTATTTAGGTTTTGCTTCTTCTTTTTGTTTTTGTTGCTTCTTAAGTTTTGTTTCTTGTTGCCTCTTGGGTTTTCTTCTTCTTGCTTCTTCTTCCTTCTTGCTTCTTAAGTTTGCTTCTTCTTCCTACTTAGCTTTTGCTTCTTCTTTCTTAGGTTTTGCTTCTTCTTGCCTTTCAACTTTTATTTATTTTTCCTTCTTAAGTTTTTCTTCTGCTTACTTCTTAAATTTTGTTTTTTAGGTTTTGTTTCTTCTTCTTCTTAGATTTCTCTTCTTCTTCCTTCTTAAATTTTGCTTCTTCTTCCTTCTTAAGTTTTACTCCTTTTTCCTTCTTAGATTTTGTTTCTTCTTCCATCTTAGATTTTGCTTCTTCTTGCTTTTTAACTTTTGTTTCTTCTTCCATCTTAGGTTTTTCTTTATTTTGCCTCCTAGTCATAATTTGTAGTCATATTTTACAATAATAGTTTCACTTATTTTTTGCCTCTTCTTTTTTGCTACTTTTTGCTTCTTAGTCTCTCTATCATCATTGTTATTTTTTTTGGTTATTTATAATTTTTTAATATATAATTATTATAATTTTTTTTTTATCTTAAACATGTTTACATATTTTGTAGTGCTTTAAATCTTTAAAGTTTGAATTATATTGTTCATTTATTGAAAACTAACCTTCTTGTTTATACATGTAGGCATTGGAGATTGAAATGAAGTTATTGAAGGCTACTTGCAATACAAAAGAGGTAACATCTTTACATTTTTGTTGGAATATAGGTTCTACAAGTATGTGAAAATATACATACATAAAGAGCCATTGTGATATATTTTGTGTTAATAACTAATAAATGTTATTGAAAAAAAATCACATTTTTTCTTGTATTTGACTTTCTAATGTGATTAATTTTTGCCCATTTAAGAAATCATATATATTCATTTTTATTTAAATGGATTCTCTTACTTAATTACTAAATTATGTTGATGTATAACTACACATAGTCATTTTACAAATCATCAAAAAATATGACTGAAAAGAATTGTTTTACACATCATTCAAAAATATGATTGGGAAAAATCATATTTCGTGTTACTGCAAAATATGACTCACCATAATCATATTCCACATCACTGCAAAATATGACTCACTACAGTCATATTCCACATCATTGCAAAATATGACTCACTACAGTCATATTCCACATTACTGCAAAATATGACTCACTACAATCATATTTCACATCACTACAAAATATAACTCATTATAGTCATATTCTACATCACTGCAAAATATGACTCACTACGGTCATATTCTATGTCATCAAAAAATATGACTCACTACAATCATATTCCATATCACTACAAAATATGATTCACTGCAGTCATATTCCACGTCATCAAAAAATATGACTCGCCACAGTCATATTCCACGTAGGATTTTTTTGTTTGCCCGGGCAACTCAACAAAAAGTCAAGACCCCCCTAGAAGAGTCAAAGTATACGCCATGTTGGCATACTATGGCTAAATATGGGCATTTATACCCTTCAACCTATGTGACTGCCAATATGACTGATGTCTGAAGTAACTGCTTCTAAACGACTGGAGTCAGTCATATCCCGAGTCATCTACAATGATTTTTGCATGAGTCATATTTTTTGAGTTTACGACTCACTGCAATCATATTTTGCAGTCATAAAACACTACTTTTGTTGTAGTGAAAAAAATTTCAAAAAAATTACCGTGCAAAGAGAACTTCATTCCAAATCCGTTCCAACAAATTGCATTAAAAAATGATAATATTTTGTTTGTAATCAAATTTAGAAGGAATTCTCTCTCTCTCTCTATATATATATGTATGGTGAATCTAAAGCTCAAAATTTGTAACTTTTATTTGTACACAAATTGCAAAATATTCTTCAAAATAATATTTTATAATGATTTTTTCCAAATCAAGAATTTTGGAAAAGACTCTAGACCATTTAGGGGTTAATGTTATGCAAAAATATATATAATTAGTGCACATGTCACTATTCATACCTTAAAGCTTCATGACTACCAACCGTATTTTTCTTGGTACCATAGGGTTAGGCCAGATTTCACCATTTCAAAGTAAATCTATAGTTTTTGTCTAGGCTTTGAAAACTAGAATTTTTTCATTTATATATAAAATTTGCATAAAATTGCCAAATTTAAGTTAAAAAGTGCATGAATACAATTGAAAAGTATTTGTTGATTCAAAAGATAGATGAATGTAGAAATAAAATGCTTCACCAAATTTTCCATCTTGACACTTTCTCAAAAAGTAAAAAAACAGAATTGGATATTGCACTGATTTATTGTATTAGTGAAGGTGCAAATTGCAAAAGTTTGTATTGCTACAAAAAAAATTGTGTGGAAGTCAATACAATATTGGGATATTTCACTTTGCACTAAAGGTTTGTTCTCACTTGATATTAAAGGTGCAAGTGTTGTTACTAAGGGTCTTAAGAACAATCTTAGACCTACAACTAGACTAGAATTACATTACAAACACCACCTCTAACATCAAGTGCAAACATACCCTAAGCTTTGAAAACACCCTTACTCAAAAAAAGAACATTAGCATAGAGGTACATTTTGCTTTCTTCAATAAATCAATAGTGTACATTTTAGGAGGTGGTCACTTTTAGTGCCCCCTGCAATTCTACTTCCAAAATTTGTAACTAAATCCGCAAAGGTTCAAAAAATATGAAACAACTTGGATTACATGCCAATTCCGCTTTTCTTCCTACTCTAATGAAAATTGTTTCAAGGAGTTTAGTTTCCCCCCAAAGGTAATCAACTCTTAAAAAGGTTGCTTCTAAGAATAGACTACCTTTGGTTGGTACGGCCTTCAATATTCATGAAGCAATTGAAGGAAAGTTGGGTAGTGGTATGATACTTCTTGAACAAGGACAACTTTGAAGTTTTCATTGTGTGAATAACAATCGCGCTTATAGTTGTATGTGATGAGCCTCTTGTGGAGGTGATTTGCCCCATGGTTTTTGTGGGTTTTTTTGGAAAAAACACAAGAACCTTTTGTTTGTTGTGCAAAATTTGAATTTATATTTGCAATTAGAAGCCCTAAATTAGTTAGAAGAGGTATAGAGAAATAGAATCAACATGACACAAAATAGGGGACTTTTTTCTTTAACAGTCACCCTTGGCTAGACCTCTACAAGAGGCTCATTATATAAGCGCAACCATGAATAACCATATGACAAATATTATTTTTTTGAATAAGATGATGGGCTGCGTTGGCAGTCCCGGAAGCCTCCATCATCGTGACTAAGGTGGGTACACCCAAAATCGCCCTGTGTGTAAAAGCACCAGCTAGAAAGGCACTAAAATGGCTTTGTCATATACAAAGAATGGTCATTCATTTGCATAGGCAGTTTTAGAAGTTGTCAGGGTTTTTATGAGAGAGTTTATGTTAGATTACGGATATCATTAAGAGTCTTTAAGTGACAGCTAAAGCATTTTAGAGGATGATGAGTTAAATGTCATTGATGAGAGGATGGTGTTACACTTTGGTAGTTTCTTCTGCTACTTCTTTATTCTCCAAACTTCTTTATTTTTTTCTTTTTTAATGGCACAATGGCTGAGCATTTGTGTTCCTTCTGACATCCTGTGACAGCCATATTGGGCATGGCCATGCTCTTTTCTAATGTAGTCTATGAGCTCTTTAAGTCACCCTACATGCAAAACTTTGCAAGCCTACTATACTCTCATAGTTGCCACAATGACTAAATTGATTGTGCATCTCTTCCTCATGAACACATCTCTTTGATTTTCTACATGGACTAGTCACCATTCAGCCTTCACAAGAGCCACAGACCAATTTGTGGCGCTTTTAGGTGTACCCACCTTACGTGGATCCCAACCTCTTGTACAACTTGTCCAAACTGATTCCAAAATCCTTTTTTATTTGTGTGTGGAAGACAAAATAGTGCCAGATTGCAAAGGAAGGAAGGAAAAAGAAAAAGAAAGCTAAAAATTGACAACAAATCGAGAAGCTTTTTGTTAAAAGAATTCAAATTTTTAAAAAAAAATCTTGGATGAAATTGCTAGATTATGGATGAAAACAAAATTATGGATCTGTGATATGTGCTAATGTAATATTTTCTATCAAATATGTATATGAATGTTGAAATTTGGAGCACCAATATAACATTTTATATTGTCATTTTGGCCCTTGTATAAAAAAAATGAAAAGAAAGTCATATATACAATATAGGATGACCTATTTTTGTGAATGAGGAGAATATAATATAGGGAATTTCATTAAAATGGAAAATATTCTATGACTTTGACATTCCACAATTCAGACCAGGCGATTTGAAATCTAGTACACTAATAGATTTCAAACCGCCTAGTCTAAACTGTGGGAATGGCATACTATGAAAATGGCACATGGAATATCACCATTTTAATGAAATTCCCCATTGTTGTGGTTTAGCTACTTTATTGTTGTGTGACAAATAATACATTGACACCTTTTAATAACACATTTTAGTTTTGCACTTCTCGAAAATAGGTTTGCCTATACATCAAGAACAAGTTGAACTATAATCTATACTTTTAAAATTATAACTAATTCCAAACTTGATGAAAGTTAGCAAAGAAATAGATCTTCATTATTTCTATTCCTTGAGTGGAGAAAATTATCCCCCTACCATCGCTCAATCGGATATATGCTAAAACATTTAACATTGTTGGAAATAGGTGATATACCTAATTATTCCTAATGTCCTGGGAGAAATTTGAGGCAAGCTAATGAAATTCCATCCATAAGTTCACTAGTTTTTTCTAGTTTTTTTTATTGAATTATGTATGATCTCAGGATTTTGTATACTTTTTATTTTAAATAGAATTTATCTTGACATAATTTTTAGCAACTTTGTTGAATTTTTGAATTTGAATCAATAGTTTAGAAAAATAAACCAATTGATCTTTACTTTCACTAGTAAAAACATGCATTGCAAAGATTAAGGAGATGAATACAAGAAGACCCACAACTAGTCCAATTTGCTATGTAGGTCATTTTTGTGTTCTATGGTGCATTTGTTTTTACTAGTGTAGTAGAAAGGTGGTCTTTGGGCATCAAACTATAAATTTAAAGTTTAGTACTTTGAGGCCACCTCTCTACTACTAGTGCTTACATTATTATCGATTATTTTATTCAATTTTTTAATTTTTGGAAACAAAAAGGTGACCTAAGATAAGATTACTTGAAACAAAGTTGTTTTCTTTGAAAATTTCATGCTATCAATGTTATTGAAAAATTTACTACATATCTTCCTATCATTGAAAAGCAAGATTTTAAAGTTTGATTCCAAAATTATTCTTTTTTTTGCCCTTCCTTTTAGATTGTGCAGGAAGATTTCTAGCACGAAGATTGTATGAAGTATAAAGTGTCCAAAAACAAGAAATATAACCCTAAGTAAGTATTATTCCACATTCTTTTATTAGTACTAAAATTGTGTGTAAATTGCTTTATAAATGATCATAGAATTTATAAACATGACACATGTTTACCTTACACATGATTTTCTCACTAGTATTACAACCTTTGATTAACCTTTAAAGGTGAGGGAAGCCTAATTTTGGATGCAACATGATATTTTCTGTCACTACAAAAAAAAAGGACATAAATGGCTTATCCACAATGACTTCAAGTAAAATAATGACTATAAAATGACTGTTTTGTAGTCATTGTGGACAAGAAATGACTACTATATTACTGTGAACAAATCATGTATACCCTTGTTTTTATCAATGTGTTTAGATGTTACAATATATCTAAATGAGAGATGCCAAATGTTGAATTGTGAATCTAATAGTGTATGTCTTGCCATAGTTTAGTACATAATTTGTATTCTAGGAATGCAATACAAATCCATGTATACAATTCCCCACAAACCTTTGAGGTATTAAAAAAATATGATATTGGAATTGAACTAGTGAGCTCTTAATTTTGAAGGTTCTATCGGTAGTGAATACGCATGATTTCCTATATATTGAGTATTCCTTCTATTTTATAATCATAGTCCGTTGTGAGTTTTTTCATTTGCCCCAAATTACTTGTCCCATTTAGCAATGTCACGAGCAATGTACTTGAAATTTGATTTTAGGTTGAAGATGAATTCTTTTGTTTTGATGATAACTGATGAAATGAGGTACAAGAAGTCTAGTTTATTATCCACTTTACAAATCTAAAAAAATATGAAAATTGAATTTTTTTGAAATAACAATTTGAATTTGATTATATCAAAGACCAAAAGGCATCGAGCTTTTCATTAAATCTATCACTACAAGAGAAACTCGTCCTAATTGACAAAAATCAGCCCATCCTAATCTACAGAAATTTGACAGATTTTTGTCAATTAGGACAAAAAACTGTCCAAATTGACAGAAAATTGTCCAAATTGACAAAAATCTGTCAATTTTCTGTAGATTAGGATGGGCTGATTTTTGTCAATTAGGACGAGTTTCTGTCATTTTGGACAGGTTTTCTTGTAGTGTATTGAATTCCAAGTTGTTCTTGTGCAAATCTAAACACGCAAAAGAGAAGGTAGTTGCATAGTAAGTGTTCCTTTTCTATAAAGCCTACCTTTATTTATATGTGGCACTTCGTATTTATTGCAATTTCTTATTTTATGATCTTTCCTTGATTACAATTAATAGTGAGGTCCGCTTATTTTCTACTTGAAAAAACACATGTCACATTCATTGTAGAATCATTTGATTGTAACATGCACTAAAAAATTGTTGCCAAATTCCTAATACTTTCATTACTATAAGAAAACTAGTATTATGGGATAGAAAGAGTATATTTTTAGACAAATTTGGATCATACAATGACTTATTAAACTCAATGCAAAGATACCCTTGTACTCCGCAAATTAGATGTAAATGTCAAGGTTAAATATGTCATTATCCAACACTGGTGAAGGTCATGAATTTCTACATTTTATAAACCCCTACTAGAAAATTCTCTGTCACTTACTAGGCAAGTTATTATTGCTTACTCAACATATTATGCAAGTCCACCCACGTACTAACTTAACTTAGTTGAGCATTACAAATTCTTCATTCATAAAGTTTTTCGTTTGTCCAAGGAATCTTTATCATCTCTTTATTTATTGTATTTTTGGGTGGGCAATTTACACCATACAATACATAACATTCAGTAGCAAATAGAAGAGTCTACCTTCCCTCTGACAGAATGGTGTGGAATATTCGGCATCATTTCATCCGTTGGATGATACGGTGCCGAATATTCCACACCATTCAGTAGCTACATGGCTAGATGTTGAAAAAGGTCAGACTGTGAGAGATAAAAGCAGTGAAACAAGTAATGGGGGCTTAGCTAACTCCAATTAAATTAGCTTTGGTAGTTGGCGCCACCACTTCCTGTGGATGAAATTCTTGGAAGAGAAGAAAGTCAGCCTTTAGCTACTGAATGTTATGTACCCCTTGTCATCAGGAATGGTGCAGGAAAAAAAATGCCTCCTCATTGGACTCCCCCTTCCACATCAACACCATTTTTTCTTGCACAATTACCTCCTCCATAGGCATAGCCCTAGACATTTATTTATTTTGAACAAATAGAAGAACCATTGCATTAACCCCAAAGTCACATTCAATATCCAAGGTTCAAAAACATCATTGCTTTTGAAGCTCTATAGGTCTAGATATCTTCAAGTTATACAAATCTCAACTGTACAATCTTGTAGTGTATATGTTTTAGATGATATGTACAAAATTTGAAGTCATTTGGTCATATAGATTGCAAAATAATAATGTTTTAGTGTCAAAAATAAATGCTGAAATTTTCCCAAAAACACATTTGGAGGTGAAATTTGTTTTCTAAACCTACTCAAATGAAAAAAAATTACACTATAAAATGATTCAAAACTAGTATACAAACACATTGGTGAATTTTTTTCATTCAATCAACTCATTGTGTCTAAAAATTAGCTTTGAAATGTCAAAAAACAGCAAGAAAAATTGCAAAAAAACACATCTAATGTTGAACCTCTTCCTACTAGAATGCTTCTCACTTACTCATTACTTCTTGGATTGACATGAGATTTTTGCCTCACAAACTTGACTAGTATGCGCAACTTTTCCAAAAAAATTATTGAAAATGGACTTTGTACAAAGAAGAAATAGGCCGCCAAAGTTCACTCTACTCTCAAAATGCTAGGATGTTGAACTTCGAATTGCTCCCAAACATTCACAACAACTTGGATTGACATCAAAATTTTACCATAATAACTAGACTTCAAGGGGAACAAAATCCAACAAATTTTATTGAAAATGAATGTTTTATGAAAGAGATCCAAGCCCCCGAAGTTGCAGCCCTAAATGCAGTTTGGTGAACTCAAATTGAAGATGTGAACTTCAATTGGACCCAAAAAATTGAATACATCTTGGATTGATATGAAATATTTGCCACACAAACTAAAGGGTAGAACACAACTTTCCCAACAAGTTTTATTGAATTTGGACCTTGGATGCAAAAGTCACAACACTTTAAACTGGACTTCAAATTGTGTGAGGACACTTTTTGTCCTCTTTGTCATTTTGGGGTTAAAAAAAAGTCACTATACAAAACAGCCAAGCCAAAGGCTGGACAATGAAGAGAAACAAGCACACACAAAGAAGTGACAAAAACTTATGAAAAGGGAACTAGAATGAGGGAGACACTGGCCAAGGTGAACTGACCCCCTCATTGCCCCATTTTACCCTTGGGAAAAACACTGTGGTCCAAATGACACTTGGTCCCCTTTCCTACATGCGAGGACAGGAGAGTGAAGCCAAATAATGCGCTAGACATTTCCATGATCAGAACTCCTTTCCAATTTGGTCACAATACTAAGAAATTCTTGCTTATTTTTCAGCGGATCCGTTCCGATTTTGGCATTGGAGCTTAATTTTCCTTCGTACTGACCCTGTCATAATTTTCAATTCTGTCCGTAGAATGATCGTTACCGCTACGCTGGGTAATTTTCAAGTAACACACAATGTGGGTAATCATCATGTCATGCAACTCCCTTTGTTTGTTGATATTTTTGTTGTCGATATATGTATTTTTTTACGCAACGGTGGATAAGGCACACGACCCGGTCTTTCTTTCTTTCCCTTTTGGATGAAAGGGGTGGTGCACACGTTGTTTGTCGGGATCCAAAAGGCCCCAAACCAACATCTTCCGTAAGTTTCGGTTGCTTGAAATGCAAGAAAAATATATGTATGTGAAAGCTTTCAAGTAGAGCAAGTACAGTTCTCCAAAAAGAAGGCTTTTGATTGATACACCTGAAGGAAAGGAAAAAAGGAAGGAAAAAAAGGAATTGAAGGAGGAGGAGGTGACTGAAAAAAATGGACGGAGGGAGGAGGCGACCGTTTCACACCACTTGCGGACTTGCCCAGTTGCAAGGCTTGCTTTACCCTAAATAAATGAGCTGGATCACGTCGAAGGTTTATAAAACAATACGACTCGTGTTGGGTGGTTGAGTGAACGTTCTGTCAAACACGGAATTGGTTGGGTTGCTTAAATTCGGGGAAATGTAGAAACGGTATCCGATATGTTCCAAACCTTTGTTTGATCGTGTAAAGATCCATGGCATAGTCTAGGTTTGCAACAATGTGAAGGTAATTTGTAAAGTGCAACTTGGAATAATAATTTAGAAATGGCGTTAAAAAAAATTGTAGGTTGCATTTTACGAGGTTGGGTTTTACTATTGTACCAACTAATATTTTTTTTTTAAACTAATCACAAGTCTTTAACATCAAAGCTACATATAGAAATGCAACAAAAGTAATCTAAAATGGTATTGCTAAAATATAAAATCTTGGTGATTTTAATGACCTTGCATTGAGAAGTTTGAAAATTATCTCAATTGCTATTACCAAGATGTATAAAGTTAGCATGCACAATGGGTTGTGATGATCACTCTTTTGGGGTGTAAATTTCTCAATTTTGAACATATGTAAATTTTTTCAAGAAATAACATGGATGGTCATGTAACTAGGATAGTTTTGGTCTTTCAAGGAACATCATCCATCCCAAATTTAATGTGCATTAAAATTTATCTAAAAGCTCATTATTATGAGTTGTAAAAAAAAAAACTTGTACATTTTATTTTGCAAAATCTTTTAATAGTGTGAGGGTTTAAAGAAAAATAATAATATAGACACTCAATTCAATTATATTTGAAGTAATTATATAATAGAAATAATAATTTAGATGTTTGAGAGGATAGATCTTTAATTTGTTACATCTTTTATAATTTACCAACTATTGAGTCAATAAAAACCCTTTCCACCATCATTGATTAAGTGTAAAGTGCATTTCACATATTTTATAATAATTAATTTTATAAAAATAATTCCATCCCCAAACAATGATTCTAAAAATATTGAATTTTACATAGACAATGTTTTGTGTTCAAATCATTTCCAATTTTTTTAAATGTCATGATTCATGCATGCTCTTTTATTTACACATTTGTAATTATTTGTAATAAATTAAAAACACGTCAAAATAATTTGGTGGTCATTTGTGTTTTAGTAGTTATTGAAATTGACAAAAACAAATTGGTTGATTGGTTGAATGAATTTTGTGTGTTATAAACTATAGTCTTTGTGTGAAAAATCTGAACCTAAAAATATATCATACGATTCTTATATAAATTGAATGCATTGTCCTATTCAACAAATATTAGAAATGCAAGGGCATTAAAATACAACAATGGTTCAAGTTGCAACCTATATTCTTTCTACAATGGTTAATGTAATTCTATGCTCTCAATTCCCAAAAAAATTCAAATATTATAAAAACCAACATCATTTACATCTTTGTCAAATTGTAAATGTCAACTCTCTTCAATTTTTGTTTGCAACAATGTGAAATGATGTATACCACCAACATGCCAAGGCACAAAGAAGGTTTTTTTGGAGTTCTAAGAAGAAACAAAAAAAATAATAATTCCAAATTATGGTGCATAAAACTTGAGTTTTAGACATGGCTAACTATGAAATTAATTTTCTTTCATATCACAACTATTTTTTTCTTCAAAATTACATAGTAATGTGTTATATGTTGCATGCTACAACTTTGGGATAGATACTTTTGGACTTTGTCCATTGATGCTTATGGTATAGTTGTTTAAATGAAAAAAAAATTCAAATTTATACTCAATTTTGATTGTCACTATAGCTTTTGTACATGTAAAATGTTCTATAAATCCATCTATATATTATTGATTTCAAAAGAGTTCATTACACAACTAGTTTCAAAATGGTGAATATATTTTAAAATGCTTTATATGTTCATTATTGCTCATTCTGCAAAAAGAAATGGAATCCAATAATGCAAGCCAATGGAACACCTATACCTTGAAAATGTCCTTCACTTCAAAACTAAAAGATAAAGATTTACTCTCCTATTCAATGGCAAAATAGAGAATGAAAAGCAAGGAATTTTTAAGATTGAGCATATGATCATAGACTCTATCCTTTCATGTTTATTTGTTCCCAAAGTCTAAGGTAAAAACACCCAAAACCGTCTGTGTACTCATTTGTGATAAGTAGACTTGCATTGAAAGTGTTCATTAAACTTGTTCCCTTACTTAATTGTGATGGTTGTTGATTCTTTAGATTTTAGTTTTATGATCAAGCTATGTAACAATTTCAAAGGCCTGGGGAGCTTCCACTTTGAAAATTCATAGTCATTACATGCCTTATCCTAAAATTCTTCCACTACAAGCAAAAGGGATGTTTTAAGTATAGCCCTAGTAGTATAGCCCTAGTAGTATAGTACTATAAGTAGTATTACTAAAATTTTACTAAACATACATGTATTTTCATTTTCAATAAAATTTTACTAAAAATCTCGTAAAAGGTCATTATTTATGGGACTATACTACTAGGACTATACTTAAAACACCCCTTTCTCTTGAAGTGTTATTCTTTTTTTGAAAATCATAGATTTTCAATAGCTCACTACCATCAAAAATGTTTTGTTTTGTTTTTCTTGAAAAAGGGCTGAATTGCTTATATTTTGACGTTTCCAGCTAGTTTCCACCTTAGTTCCTGTATATCAGTTCAAGCAGTCATTTGTTTGCTTCTAATGATTGAGTGACCACAAACTTTAGTGGCAGCATACACATTGCAGCATAATTGAAATTTAAGCACAACAATGTTGCTGTTCTACTGCAGCTGCTGAACATGTTGAGGTTGAGACACTGAGACCCCCACCACTTCAATAATGTCTTATGAATGTGTGTGCTATCAATGTTTGAAAGGCTTCACATTATTGGCAATCCACTGAACTGCTCAAGCAGATGCATAGTGTTAAGGTGGGTACCTCCAAACTGCTACTTTTTCCTATTGTGCCTAGTGTTACTATTATCCGACGGGAATGGTCAAATTTTCATTGATATTTTTGTTAACAAGTGAAAGGTGGTTTTGACGCACCAAAAAATGTGACATTTGGATACCGTATGCAAAAGTTGTGATGCACCAAAGAATGTAACATTTGAATACTGTATGCAAAAGTTATGGAGGGTCAAAGTTTTGGGGGTAGAGGTTTTAAAAATTGTTTCTTCCACATATTTATGTATAGTACATATTGATTTTGGAGATGTACATGGAGTAATTACGGCGGGTTTAGGCAAGGTGTGAATTTGGGGGTACCTACCTTATTATTGTTTTTTTTTTCCATCAGTTCATTTTTGAGTTCATGGGATCACGAAACAAATTCTTAACCCCTAAAGGCCTAAGGCACCAAGTTTTGGTATCGACAATACTTTGAAGTTACAATAAAACCTAGCCAAGTTGCTATTTTTAGCATTTTATATTTTCAAAAAAATATTTTTGAAGTTTAATTTTAGCATCAAAAATCCGATTTTGAAAACCATTGATTATGATTTTTCCAGAGATTTTTCTATTCAAGATTCTGTACAAGGGTGTCCATTACAATCTTGACTTTATGTAGTGTTGAGGGCTCTTAGAAATGAACCTCAAATACATTAAATCTTGGAGAAAAAATCACATTAGAAGTTCATTTAAAAAAAATTGTAGAGTAGATTTTGAAAAGCCATAAATTGATTGGGGTTATGCATGTTAGGCTGTTTATCCTCATAATTTTTTGGTGACCAACTTTTTAGATTTGACATGTGAAAAGAGGATTGAAAGATTTCAAATCACTTTTGCAACTTTAATACCCTCATGATCAAACATTATAATCTTTCAATCCATAATTGATAGTGTTGTGTTTTCTTTTCCTATGTAATTCCTAACATGTCTAATTTGAATTTGTAGGTTACAATTCAAAAAAATTGATACAACTTATTAAAATGTTGGCTTTTTGTTCAATTTAGAGCAAATTCCTAGAAGCCAAAAAAGGACTTGAGCACTTAGGGGGTAATTCTAAATTGCATCATTAATACTTCTTTGACATCTTTAGTATGAAAGACTCCAATGGGCTGTTTAAACCATGCTCTTCCACTTTAGCTTACTATGAGACCTTCTTTCTACCAATGATATTATGCAACAAGACTAATAAGGTGTCATCAAGGTGTAGGGTTTCCATGAGGGTTTCATCTAAAAGGTGTTTGAATGTCATTAAGGTTCAGCAAAAACAAATAAACAAAAAAGTTTGTGGATGAGAACATAATGGATGAAATCATGGCACAATTTGCATTTAATTTAAGAAACAATGATACTAAATATATACCACTTGACATATGCCAAGATACTCATGACCATAATAATCATATACTAAATTTTGATTTTCTAATCTATTTTTAGAAGGTTATATTTTTGTAATTTCAAGAATATTTTCTATTTTTTGATTAAGAAACTTTTAGGGGGTACTTATTTTTTAAATATTAAAAATCAAATTTTTTGTTTGAATCTCTATCCCTTCTCCCAACCCTCAATTCAATTCTTCAACATAAAAAATTGGAAATCAAAGTTTGTAGTGTAAAATTTTTGAAGTAAAAAAGATTCAAAGTCTCATAATTTAGTCACGCAAAGTACAAAAAACTTGTTTTCTTCGCTTTCAACACACATTTCTTGCAATCTTGTTAATCTTTAATCCTTCAAGGATGCACTCCCCCACAACCACAATAGTCACCAAAACTACTCCAATCATTAGGAAAAATCTCAAGCCTAAAGAGCCCGTTAGTTTCTAATTTTTGGCACCCCAACACTACAACTACCAATTTTTTTTTTAAATTAATAAAAAAACATTTAAAATAATAAATCCGATGTGGCATTGACATAACACCAATGTGCCACGTCAAATACATGTGTGTATATATTTTTTCTATAATTGCACCGCGGGGGTGTAGACCTTGTAGTCTCTTTGAGGCTTGAATTTTTCCTAATATATTGAACCAATACTAGGTACACTCTTTGTTTCTACAGTGAGCAATGAAGTCATCCAACGACCGCTTTTCAACCTCAACATCCTTCTAAGGTTAAATTTTTTTCGCTCTTTCCAATAGAAACAAATAACAATTTTGAGTGTTCTTCGATTGGGAAAAAAAAGGGGGGCTTTGGGACTTTAAAGATCGACAAGTTTTGCCAGTGGAAACAAGGCAACATGATGGGCTTTTCAGTACATTGTTGGGCTGTCCAAAGTGGAGGGATGCAGTGGCTTGGTCGAGAAAGATTGAGAAAAGAATGGTTGGCAGGAGAACTGTCATAATAATAAGTTAGCACGCGGGGGGCTGTGGAGGGGAGGAGGAAGGTGCACACGCATGGCCATGATCTTGGCACTGACTCAACAGCAGACTGAGGAGGGAGGCTGACGGGTGGCCACATCCATGAGCACACTGGGAACTAACTGTCAACCCACATGATGCTACTTTCATCCACATGATGCTACTTTCATCCACATGATGATACTTTCATTGCCCACTAACTTATTATATTCTCTCAGTCTCACTAAAAACCTCCGAATCGGTTTAGAGGTTGTACCACTAAAAAAAAGTTCCATTTATTGATTTTGATGTTTGATTGTTGAGAAAGCAATGTGAAATGGAGTGGATGCACACGTGATTTGGATTCTAAGTTGCTTACTCAATGATCCAAATCAACGAATGAAGCAGTTTAGTAGGTACAAACCCTACACTGGTTTAGAGGCTTTTTAGTAGGACTAAGGGAGTATTCTGTTATTGACAAACCAATGCATGCACTTGGTCTTGATTAAGTGGAATTATAGTTGATTAGTTGCTTGAATAGTTGGTTATATTGTAAGGCGGGTATCCCCCAAATTGCCACGTTTTGCTAGTATGTCTAATTACTATTATTACACAAATTTTCATGTTTTTTGGTTGATAGGTGAAAGGAGGGTCCAAATTACCAAAGTATGCAACTATTAAATATATTATATAGAAAAGTATCCAGAGTTAAGAAGGATCAAAGTTTTTTGTGGTAGAGGCTTCATAATTGTTTCTTTCACATATATACATATTGATTTTGGAGATGTACACATATTGATGATGTCGATTTTAAGACAGGATGCGATTTTGGGTGTATTCACGTTAGAGCATCTCCACTCTTTCATTGGGGAGGAGTTGCCTTGGCCAAGCCAATGTAGAGTTTGCCCTTTGAAACCTCCCTAGATGTAGACATAAAAGCTCAAAAATCAGATCTACCCTACTCAAATAAGAGCATCTCCTGTTGCATCATCCTAATGGCCTTGTCCATCTCTTCACCAAGCTTAGCCATTCAATAGAAAATGGGGTAGTTGCACTTCACAACTAAAGCTCACATTTGTATGAAAAAATGTGGTGCTTCTTTGGATTCATTCTTCAAAATAAGTTGGCTATGTACTTAAAATTTTTCAAATCGTTTGGAATTGTACAACATATAGAAAAAAAATAGTAAGTAGAAAGAAGTAGAAATTGATTCAAAATACGAAATTGTTAAGGATTTAATTATGAAATTGAACAATGCCAATCCCAATGGTTGTAATGTTACAATAAACAATCTACATTATTGATTTTTTTTTCAAAAATATTAAAAAATGAGTAAAATAAAAGACTTCAAAGTTTATTTTAGAATAGAAAATCCATAACCACCTGCAAACTAAAATTCCTCATAACTTTCATCTTATTAATTGAAATGGAATGATTCAATGCTTTCCATGCATATATAAATCTAGAAAATGATTTCGAATTTTTGTTTTAAAAAAAGTGATTTTTAATTATTTACCCAGATTACTCCACTAAGAAAAAAACTACATATCATACAATAACATTTTAACCATGTAGTCAAAAGTTATGAAAATTATTGGGCCTTAAAGAAAAATCTTGTCCCCATGTTGTGTGAAAATTTCAAAGGAAAAAATAAAGATTCCATTTGTAGTAAGCTACCCCAAATCACTATGTTGCCAAAAAAAACATAGTTTGGTCCTTTAGGGGTTAAGTTAGCTTCTAAGTTAGAGACTCATATAGAGTTTGAATGGGACTTTGGGATGCTTATAGTGCCCTGCTCCACCATTGTCATTTGCAATCAATCCATTCCATTGACTTAAACATATCTACTTTAGTTGTCAACTATGGTTGGGTATATCTACTATGTATTAGATAATTAATGAGCCGCGCTAGTGGCGAATAGATTATCGTACATAACCAGTTGTATATTTTTCAATCACAACCTTTGATTTTCATGATCCAAGGGTGTAGGAAGCAAGTTGAAAGGATAAAAGGTTATGAGTTGCAACTCGTAATGGCAATGATGACAGATTGCCAATGAGACAGTGCCACATTAGTGTTGAAAAGTCAACATCCAGCTATAGTTAGACTTTATACCATGGTCCATCAAAGTCAAGTTATTGCCTCTAAGGTAGGGACTCCTAAAGGTGCTACTTTATTTGTCTGATCATAATTATTATTACTAAACTCATCAAATTTTTACATTTTTGTGTTAGCAATAAAAAAAATTCTTAATGCACCAAAAAATATTTCACTTGGATATTGCATGTAAAAGTTATAACATATCAAAATCGTTTTTGGTAGAGGTTCTAAAATCATTTCTTCAATGGTGGTAGGTATTAATTAATTGGATGTACATCTAGTGGAGATGTCGCCTTTGGGTTAGAGATACTTTTAGAAGTTCCCTACCTTGAGGTTAGGAGGCTTCGATTTGCATTGACGGACATCTAATGTAGATGAGTTCCTTGCAAGTAGAATGATTCCTTTACATTTGGAATGATGAAAATTGTTCAATTTGTTCACTTGCAAATTAAGGTATGAGTGATCATTTATCATCTGATTTGCAATTTTAGAAAATTTGACTTTTTGAAATATTTTTCAACAAATTTTTCTTTAAAAATAAATAAAATTTTAATCTAAACCTAGTCAATTAATAGTTTTTGGACCTTCACGGAATCACGTATGAATTTGGAATCACATACATAAGTCTCTAAAAGTGTATGTCCCTTCATATATTCACTATTGGTAAATTGACAAATTGGCAATTGGTACATTGAAGAAACTAAGCAATATGTACTTCTTAGACATTCTAAGACATCATGGGCTAAGTCAAGAACAATCCAAAGGTATTATGAAGGCATCTTCTATGAATAACCCCTAAAGGACCAGCATGCATTTCTGGGCTATACCAAAAATTTGGATAGGTACTTGTGGTTAGAAGTTTGCATATTTTAGGCTGAAATTTTAATAGAAGGTGGAGGCAAGGAATATCTTTCAAATGCACCAAATTTCATGACATTTGGAAATACAAGTCAAAAGTTATGGCCATATAGGTGACTTTTTTCATTGGCTACGTAATACGGGTAGATAAAAAAAATCACTTTTTTGGAAAACAATTTTTTTTTATAAGGAATTTTTGTTTGTAGGTAGTTATGGATTCTCTACTCTAAAATAAACTTTGAAATCCTTTATCTTACTCAATTTTCAATATTTTTGGAAAAAAAATAAAATCATGGAATGTAAATTGTTTATAACAATATTTCAGCCATTGGGATTGGCATTGTTCAATTTCATAATTAAATCCTTAACAATTTAATATTTTGAATCATTTTCTACTACTATCTACTTATTATTTTTTTCCTATATGTTGTACAATTCCAAATGATCTAAAATTTTCAAGCATGTTACCAACTTGTCTAGGAAAAAGAACCCAAAGAGTAACCACCATTTTGGACATTTTTTTTCATAGGAAAGTGAGCTTGTGAAGTGTAGCTGTCCTGTTTTTTGCAGGGCTAAAAATGATTTCAGTGAACTTGAATGCTTATATCTTGCAATCTATATAGTGGAAATTTCTAAAACTTTTATCACATGTTTTCAAGTCACCATACTACAAGATCCTATGGTTACATGTATCAAAAAAAGTTTTTTTCCAAAAATTTGGTACTTGTACTAGAAATGACAGTTTTGGAGCGTTTTTGGTGAAAACATAGTGAAGGAACTTTAGGGGTTAAAACAATCAATTTTTGATATGATTTTTTATTTGAGTATATTCTATCCTATATAAATTTACTTCTCTAATAGTGCATTTGTCTTTGCATATTTAGTGTAAGATTTTGAAGTTAAATTGAATAAGCCTAAAATACATGTATGTTGAAACAATGTGTTGTCTAATGAATTTGCAACTTCCAAAAGATATAATCTCCTGATTGAGTTGATTTTTTTCTCATTTTGTTTGATATTGATGAAAGTACAAGATTATATAAATACATAATACAAAATCTTGAAGGATTTTCAGACATTACCTAGTTTCAAAGAACACCTACGTGAGTACCAATAATCTTCAATTTTGGCAATAAATTCCCCATTCAGTAGGATTTAACTAAAGAAAAATGGTTTAGGTATTGTAAATTTGTAGCTATGACCAAGGATTTCAAATCATGTTTGACCTAGTCACAATAGGACCATTGGATATTATTTACCAAAGCTCTTTTTGCAAGTTGACAATAAAAGAGACTACTTTCTTGAAAGAAAATTCATGCTTGATCACAAAGGTCCTATGGCCATCCAAATTGTGTCCTTTTATCTAAACCAACCTAATGTTTCAATCCAAAAATCTTGGACACATATAGTAAGGGTTTGCAATTGGGAGAACATCCATAATGCATATGTTTACTTTACCATGGGTCTTCAAAACACTGTTGAAGACTCAATAATACAAAAGATATATCCCTTATGTAATCTAAGGAAGTTTTCTAAATGCCTAATCTATCTTCAATTCAATTTAATAGGAAACTTTTATTGTGCATATTTCTAGCAAGGTAGGATGATCCATTGAATTTTTTGTTTTTTATTATTCATTTGAATTCTAAAGTGGTTCTTTCAATTTCCTACAAGACTTCAACGGTAATTCAAAAGTGTCCTTTGAGATCATAAAATACCAATTTTTTTTGGCCATATTAAGAAACAACATGATGTCTTTTATTAAAATTGAAATTATGACTTTGAACCCAATTCCAATGCTTTCAACCCTAAATTTACATTGAGGTTGTCATAGGACCCAAAAGTAGCGTTTGGAATAGAGGGGATGATTTTGTATCTATATGTTAGGAGGTCTATAAAGCACTTGGACTGTAAAAGCTTATACCTCCTCAAATGTTGACTATTTGTACATTTTCTTTTCTCATTGCTTCATCAATATACAATGGTATACAACTCATTTACAAATTTTTGGATCCTCCTAAGATAAGGAGAACTTTGGGAGGCCTGTGTGTGTTAAAAAATGAACGGAATTTCAAATTTTGAATTGTGTTAGAATCACATTGAAGTCTAATTTATCATCACTACAAACACACATATGTAATTGAAAATTATACATAGAGTTTGACATTTATCTATACACTATTTACTATCTAATGTTTCCAACATTTGTGAAAATTTCAACTTGTATTCAATGATACATATAAAAAATGAACCTTCATAATTGCTCTAAACATACTTAATCTCATACCACTTGAATTGCTTGTATGATTTCTTGCTTGTTCTTCACCCCATTGCAAAAATTCTTTGACCATCTTCCAATGGTTCTCTATGAAATAGTAGATAGTTCCAAATTATTGTATGATTTTAAACAATTCCTTTTTCACTTATTATGAAGTTGAAGTTTACTTCAATGCAATTCCAAGGCAATTTGCGGTTTCAAAATCAATTCATTTTCTACCATGCTAGAGCTTTCTAAAGTTGTTGAACTTTGTAGTGAAGCCTGATTGAAAATTTTGTAAATGAGCTATATTCCTTTGTACAAATAGTGCACATTTCAAGATGACGTACATGGGGATAGATCTTGCTGCAATGCAACAACACCAATAGGAAAATAGTTGGTCCCTACTTAAAAAGTTTTTTTTGTTCGGCAAGTAGAAGAAAACCTTCAATAAAACTTTTTAAAAAATTGTTCTATATAGATTATATTTTTTAATTTTTATTTACGTGTCAAGATTTTTTATTTATTCCATTTGGATTTGTTATGAGAAAATTATGGACAATCTTGTTTTTTGGGCAATTAAAACATCTTCTTGAAAAAATAACTTGTAGAATTCATTTTTGACCTCAATTTTTGCAATTAAATTTTTTTTGCAGGATTAAGATTTCTTACTAGAACAATCTCATTGTTGAGATTAGTGTATTTCAATTTCATTTTAGAGCTATTAACAATTTAGATTTTTCTTCAATCTTGAATCTACTTCTACTTAACAAATTTTTAATGAATGAAAATTAAGCGTGTTTAAATTTTTTTTTCTACAATCTCAACTCAATTCTTTATCATGTAAAATTCTAAATTCTAAATTAGTAGAGCAAAAATTATAAGTTATGAAGGTTTAAAGCCAAATAATGTAGTCAAGCAAGGTGCAAAAAAATTTGTTTCCTTCACTTTAAACACAAATACCTTTCCATCTATGAGGTCAAAGTTTGTGAAATTTCTTCCACACATTCTAATACTAGTCTAGTATAAGATCCTACGGTTAGAAGTGCAAAAAAACTTATTGCTTTTTGGATTTATTGTGTGGGCGCACCACATGTTTACCGTAGGCTTAGATGTTGATACACGTGCTTACTTCACTGCGGCTACCATGATCATTGCCATGCCTACTGGAATAAAAATATTTAGTTGGATTGCTACCATGTGAGAAATGGCAGTTTTGAATGGTGTTTTGATGGAGAAGAGGCCTTGGGTCTTTAGGGGTTAAATGGACCACTTTAGGCATTGAATGAATAGAGGAAAATTGGTTTTCCATTGCAAGAGCCAATCACTATCTTTGATTTCCTCAAATCTCTTTACAAGTTGCAGGTGGATGGATTTTGGAAGACCTATAGTCATAAATAGGTGCCTATGTCCCAAATCTTTAAAAAATTTATAAGTAATTAAAAAATGCTTGGAGAGTGAGTACAACAAAATCACTTGTGTTAAGTTCCACATCTATTATTCTTTCTTTAAATAATGACCTAAAAATATTTTTGTCCAGTGAAACCTACGGAAAAAAGCTGGACCAGCCCCCTTACATGGTTGCTTTTAAAGCATGCTACCTTACAGGAACTCGTGAAACAGCACAAGCTCCCTCAAAGATTCTGAAACTTGCTTGTAAAGGTTCAAGTGGCCTGCCCGGCCCAACTAAATTAGTCCTCCTCACCAGCAGTTGCGAACTCATGAAATAACAATAAAACCGAGTGACTGATTGATCGAATTAAAAGACGTAAGGTACAACTTCCCCTGCTTTAACAAGGGTCTATTCACGTTTTAACATTTTACCTTAAAAAAATCATTAGAAAATTCAGTTTTTGTCAAAATGTCTTCATTCTTTTTGCAAATGAATTCTCTCAAACTTTTCAATCTTTGGAAAATATGGAAGTTGACAAATAGCTTCTCCAAAGTACCTAGATAGCAAATCTTCTATATGGTAATGGATAGTTCTACCTTAAATCAAGGGAGGATCCAAAACAAGATGGTATGATTACCGAAGGCTAAGTTTTGTGCAATATAACTCTATACAAATCTCTGCCTCTCAGGCCATAAGGTAAGGTGGGTACTCCAAACCACCATTTTCTTTTTCTAATGTACTTAGTTACTTTATGAGATTGGTCAAATTTTCATATTTTCTTGTTGAAGTAAAAGGAAGTTCGAACACATCAAAAATGCAACATTTGGATACCATATGCAAAAGTTATGAAGGATCAAAGTTTTATATTGGTAGATGTTGTAAAATCGTTACTTCAACATCCATTTAGAGTTGGTAACATGACTAACATTGTTGCCCTCTTCAATAATAGTGTATTTTTTGTTTTTTTTGGCACATGTAGTGTGTGAGCAGCTTCAAAAATGACAAGGATTTTTATTTCTCCCTTAATATCATATGTTTGTATTTGGGTTATAGCTACCCATAGGAATCAATTAGTCAGACCCTTGTCCCAAGAAGTCCAATAAGCAATACATTTCTATCTTGTCCCAAGAAGTCAATAAGCAACACAACCATTTCTATTTTGTTCCAAGAAGTCCAATAAGCAACACAACCATTTCTATCTATCCCTTGGGTGGTAGTAAGTGAAGGATAATTTCGCCCTCCAAACTCTAAGTTTTTCTTAGTTTTTTTTTCCATTATTATAGGTTCGTGTCACGTGTCGAGCCGCCCCTCGCCGGAAGGCGGGTCCAGTCCCCGCCTCCCCGGCAGTCTTGGCAGCTTCGTGGTCGCTGCCTGCTGACGCCTCCCTCCCGCTGACCATCGCCCCGCCCGCACTCCAGCTGCACTCACTCATCAGCTCCTGACCGGCACCCCGTCCGTCCGTCCGTCTGTCGCCCCTCAAAAGCGACATCAAAATCACATCCTCGTGTCAACCATCGAGTTTCCGAAGCCCCGTTTTATGAAATTTCCCCGAAGCGACGGAGATCGCTGTCGGTATTGGCCACCTCACTGGTCTCATCCCCAAAGGAGCCCCACACACCGACAACTCTGGATGAGGAGCTACTGAGCTAACTTAGCTTAAGATACAGTAATTCTAGCTATTGTATGAACTTCCTGGCCTTGGCAGTGCGTGAGCCAGGGACGGAGGGAGGGCCCTGCGGAATCGCCTCGAAGCTCCGTCGGGATGTTCGCCACCCTTGCCTGCTTGCCTGCCTGCCTCACCAACCATGTCGTCGGTCAGTCATCGGGCACCACTCCCAGGCTCGTGTGCGCGAAGGGAGCTAATAACGTAGCTCGGGCCCTCATCGAAGGAACTGACTACAGTGGTGGAAAAGTCCATCGTCACAGTGCTCGCCGCGTTTCTCAAGCTTGGAGTTGTCAGTCCGCTCTCTGTGCGCGTCCCCCTGCGTGCTGTCCCGCGGACTGGTGGTTGCGGAATGTGTTTGGTGGCGAATTCGTGGTATCGATTGTTTTTTAGCTGGGTTTTGAGAACGGCGAAGTGACAAGGGTTCTTTCAGTGCATGTGTGGAGCGAGGAGTGGGCGTGTCGAAGTGCGGATTGGAAGGGATTATTTGTTTGAGCTGGGATTTGCGACAGGAAGGTGACAGGGTCGTGCTAGTGTAGTTGTGGACGTGGTGGCTTGGCGAACTGAGGATGTGAAGCGGTTTCGTTTTCGGGGGTTGGGATTGTCGTTAAGGATGGTGCAGTCGCGGCTTCCACGTCCGGGTTTGCTGCTGCTGCTCTTGTGCGTGTTGGGGCACGTGGACAGAAACAGGGCAACGACTGATGAAGGTTTGCAATTTTGACATTCTATGGGTGGGATTCGGGATACTCGACCGGATTGGAATTTGGGTCGTGTCGTGTGGGTCTGTTTGTGAACGTTTCGCAACAGTTTGGACAGGTGATCTGATTAGGGTTGGCTATTCTGGTTTGTGCTTCGAGCTGGTTTGGATGCTTGGGTAGCGATTAGGAGGCTGGAAAGTTTATTTTTTGGGAGGTTGAGGAGAGGAAGTGGTGGCTGAGGAAGTGGTTAGCCAATCTGTAGAGCTGTACTAGTATTTGTTTAGGGCAGACAGAATTATTGACTATGGCAACTCGGGCTGTCAGAAAATGTAGACTGAAATCCGGAAGAAAAGTCTGGGTTATCGAATGGAGTGAAAGTTCTCTTTTAGGTCAAACTGGTAGATGGTTTTGCTGCTGTTCCTAAGGCTGTGCTTAGAGGTTGAATTTTCTCCGATGAGATTGAATTAGGTTTAGGAGTCTCAGTGGTCACTCTGGTGGTGGTTGAGGGGAGTGATCCAAAGAGCGTGTGTGAAGGTTTTGAAGGCTTGGAATGGGCCTTTGTTGGTGATTGGAAGCTCTAGTACTATGCAATTACTCTGATTACTTGCGTCTGTGTGTTCCGCTTCCACAAGGATTGCTTCCACAAGCATTGCACGTTGATGGTTTTACATTTGGGCATGGAATTGCAGGAGCGATTCTGACAGCTTGGAAAAATGGATTGAGCTCAAGTAGCGGTTTGACAAACTGGGCGGCCGGGACTGATCCCTGTGGGAGTAACCCTTGGTTTCGTGTCTCATGCGAAGGCAACCCACATGTCCAACGATTGTAAGGCTCTGTCAGCGTACATTTTTCATTTCTGAACTTTCATTTTGACATGCTCTTCCTCGTACACTTGCCTTGCGCGGTTTCTGACTTCTGATGTTTCGAATGCAGAGATCTTGGGAATTCTAGTATTGCGGGATCACTGTCGTCAGATCTTGGGCAGCTTTCAAAGCTTACAACGTTGTGAGTAATCATGCTGAACGCTTAATTGCTCGGCATTATTGGAACTGTGGATTTAGGGTTTACGGCTTTACGCGCTCTGTAATTTGTACCCTAACTCTACCATAGGAAAACTTGTAAACATATTGAATGTTCATTCTAACAGAAGGTCGTTCAGACTAGGCAACTTGACTTTCAAAGTAGTACTTGAAGAATAGATGTGAATTTCAATAGTACTGAGAATTTTTTTTCTTTGCTTGATGAAAACGCTCTGGCCTATTGCTGCAGGACTCTTTATAATAACAGCTTGAATGGTAGTATACCTGAGTCACTGGGGAATATTACAGGTTTACAAGTTTTGGATTTGTCCCAAAATCAACTTACTGGGCCCATCCCAGACAGTTTTGGCCAGCTTAGCAAGTTGATTTCTCTGTATGTTTAACTTCTCCCTTCAACTCCCTGCGTTTGACTTTTGGCACCTCGGGACCTTTTCCTGTTGCTTGGTTTGATACTTTTTGACGAAATATGGCGTACCACTCTTGGCTCTCATCTGTCTCCTACGGCACTAATTTGATGATGAAGAGCTTCTTTTGATGAGTGAACGCGTGTGACTGTACCCTCTTGCTATGTGCAGTAAACTCGGCTACAATAGTCTTACAGGATCCATCCCTGTACAACTCACCAGCCTCAGCAGCCTAACTGAATTGTGAGTACGCAGTGTTTTGCAATAAAAAGGAAGGAAAGACGCCAACGTCTTTCAACCTTTAGTAGACAAAGCCTGATTCTCACTAGAGACCATAGATGAAAAGCTCTGAAGCAATAGCCCTCACCTTGCTTTCAATTTCTTTTCCCAGCTTCTATGAGTTGACCCTACCCCATCAGGGTACTGCTCAATGACCTGGCAGAGGTTGAATGTTTGTTGTTCTATTTCGTTTTCGTCTTCGTTTTCTAAATATTGAAGTTCAATAACCGTAGTTTAATAAAATTCGAAAGCAACAGAATCGGTGCTGGGTGCTAAGCTGTTATGTTTGGATTTTTGCAGACAACTACAGTATAACAATCTTACTGGCGAAGTCTACGACAATGGTTCATTTGCCAACTTTCCAGGGACCTCGTAAGGATCACAACCCCATTTGTCTACTAATCACTGACCCAAAGGTCAATGGCGGAAAATCGCACTTTTCTATAGATTTATATTCCATGTCAGATCAGTTCTTTGACGAACAATTGAAAGTTCTCCAGCTTTGTTGAGATCACCGAATTTGCAGCATCGAATACCATCCCACTTGATTCCGGAACAGGAAAATCACTGGATCGATCTATTTCAGGTTCTCTGCTTTGTCCGCCTCACACTTTGTGGTATCACTTGTGTGTGCAGCTTTGAAGGGAATATTGGCTTATGTGGAAATCGTATCCAAAGACGATGTCCTGGAGCCCCACCAGTTTCAAGTGGTAAATTGTTGTACAAACCCTAAAGCCCTGAGAAAATTTCAGATCTGCAATTTTTTGGGTAGAGGAAACCTACGGCTCTTTGAGAGCACAAGAGAGGGCGGGGTTATGACTTTGGACCCTCCTCGTTTCCAACTTCGATGTGCCGTGTGGCAATGAAAGCAATAGGAGTGGGTAATGACTGCTAAAATCTTGTTGCTCAGAAATATTCAACGGTTAAGATTTATACAGCTCAGATAACGTCTTTTTTTTTTTCTTTTATGATAGTCGGGTTTGAAATGAATTGTTCAACCTCATGGGGCTTATGACATTCTTGAACCTGCTACAATGGAATTGTAGTCTATTTGCAGAGGCATCGTAGAAAATTGAATTCGAGATTTCTTGCTGGAGTGGTGGGTTCAGGGTTTTAGGGTTCCTTGTATGGCCAGCAGATTTTTTTACTTTTTTACTTTTTTCGCGAATTCGTTGTCTGATTTGGTCTGGTTGGATTAATGGGTGGTGTTCTCATTGGGCACCCTGCCCTCCATTTAGAATCATGAATCCCTTGGAAATGACATGGTTTGGAAGTGCACGTGACTGCAGCTTCTGGAGCAGCAATCGGAGGAGGAGTAGCTGCAGCTGTTGTTGTTTTGCTTTGCATTATTGGCTTGTACTTCTACTGGCGTCGGCGCCATCCTAAGGAGACTTTCTTTGATGTGCCTGGTAAGCAAGCTTCGGATTTGGGAGCATTTTAAATGACCAAGATGCAATGAAAACTTAATGATGAATTCTTCCACATTTCAACATGAAATTGATCGGCACTATTATGTTACTATCTGCTTCGTAGCTTTCTGTATCATGACCTCTTTGCTTAGGATATTATATTATGGAGAGTTCAGTTTGTATGGAAATCAATTTAACTGCGCTTTCTTGATGTAGTGTTGTGCATAGGAACCACGTATAGTAAATGTGTACGACCCTATTGATGTCATCCAAACTAATTGCTCAATAGATACTTTGATTGATTGATTGCCTATGACGAGTGTCACATGTAGATTGACGACTGTATAATATGTACCACTATTATGAGTCACGCATATAACATAGTTGTGTACATAATGAGATAGTGTTGTGAACTCATATTTTTGTTTTCTGGATGACTTTGTGCTTCATCTGATCCACTTGGACATGCAACACTACACTGTTTGCGTTATTGAGTGTGCCGCACCCAATAGTGTTTGTTGGGTCGAAATACGGGTAATTCTAATTGTGGCAGTGTTGACGATTATGACGGCATGAGTTGTCTACTGGAAACGGTGCAATCATTTTTTTTTTAACACGTATTGATTTTATCGATAGTCAATGAACGTAGTTTTTTGTGTGTGTGTGATTGCAGCGCAGGAAGATTCAGAAGTAAATCTAGGCCAACTGAAGCGCTTTACTATCAACCAGCTGCGAATTGCAACGGAGAATTTCAGTAGCAGAAACGAGATAGGACGCGGCGGTTTTAGCCGAGTTTACAGGGGTGTGCTCTCTGATGGAACAGTATTGGCTGTCAAGCGGCTGAAAGAAGACCGTAACGTAGGAAATGAGCAGCAGTTTCAAACCGAGGTAAGTATTTCATCCACCAGATAATTCATAAAACTGAAAATAAAAATTAGACCTCTTTTGTGACACCAATTGGTATTTGCTATAGGTATGAGGGTCACTCTAAATTGCACCGGTCGAAGCATTGAGCTTCAAATTTGAACCAACATCATGTGCAACTAGGGTTGAGAAATTACAAGTGTAAAAATATTCCATTGCACGTTCTGAGAGCTTATGACACGTCTGAGGTAACAAGCTTCCAATCCACCACGTAAGAGACAACTTGAAACCTTGTTGTCTCAAATGTTTTTATCGTGCCTCATAGGAGTCATGGAAGTGCTACCTCTTCATGCTCATTCTTGTTACTTGGACTAGTGAGAAGTTGACATTGAACAAAAACAAGAAAAAACGAATGAACCAATCAGGGTGTAGGATTTCTTTGTTATCTCCAGCTCTTGTATTCGACGTGTGCAATCTAAAGTATCCCTGTGATGAAGCAGCTAATTATATATACTTTTCAATTTCAACTCCAGAGTGAAGAAAATGAGGCAAGAGGGAAAAACCTGTACTTGAGTTCCTAGTCAATGTTTGCTGTGATACTTGGTTAGTTTGTCAATGAAACTGAAGGCTATTATTGAACTTTCGACTTACCTGTTTGGTACTCTTTGTTTGTGTGGTGTATTAGGTTGAAATAATCAGCATGGCAGCACACAGGAACTTGTTGCGGTTATATGGCTTTTGTACCACTCCCGCGGAGCGTTTGCTCGTCTATCCATTCATGTCAAATGGGAGTGTTTCTACTCAACTGAAAAGTAGGTATTTCGTTTATTTACTTTTTCAATTTTCCAACTTTGATTGGCACACGTACAAGTGCAGACCGGCAAATTGTTCTGCAGAACGCAGCTAGGATAGACACAGCTTTGCAAAGAATGTTCATGTCTAGCTGAATAACATGATAGTAGGCGTCAAGGAAAACTGTTCCTTACATTATTTTGATCTTCACAAGTTGAACATTCTCCATGATTGTAAGACAGTCCTATGTATGGGGTGGTCAAGATCTGGTTATAATCAGCATACCTGTCCACTTACAGCTGATTCCCAGCCACTTTATCGAGGATGTTGTGAATGAAAGCTGGCGTCACTTGATATAAAAAACTAGTCCGTCCTTTTTTCTTAAGGAGAATTTTTTGTATTTTGATCTCACGCGTGGTTTGTCCGCAGAGCCTGAACACGGAGAGCCTGCTCTAAGTAGCGGAATGCGGAAACACATTGCTCTAGGAGCAGCCAAGGGCTTGGCATACTTGCACGAACAATGCAGCCCTAAGATCATTCACAGAGATGTCAAAGCTGACAACATTCTTCTGGACGATGAGTTTGAGGCCGTGGTGGGCGATTTTGGGTTGGCCAAGCCTGTGGACTTCAAGAATACGCACATCACGACCGCAGTTCGAGGCACGCTGGGCCACATTGCGCCGGAGTACATGTCCACAGGGAAGTCGTCGGAGAAGACAGATGTGTATGGCTATGGGATCACGTTGCTGCAGCTTATTACTGGGCAGGGTGCGGTGAACTTAGCTCGCCTTTCTGAGGATGAAGATGTGATGCTTTTGGATTGGGTAAGTTCGCACTTCCGACCTCCTAAGAGTAGTTTAAGAAATTGAGGAAGTCAAATCAATTCAAATATGAGGAATAACATTCTATCCAGTAGTTTGGAAGTGGCCTGGGTCACATGAAGAGTGGAGCTTTGTTATGGGAAATTACATGCTGAGCCACTAGAATTGCAATGACGCTTTGCTTTTATGTTACTGCACGTAACCTTAATAGTTGAATCTTAATTGTTGCATCATGCTCCTCCAAGGGTCTGAAAGAGACACCCATAATGCTAAAGAAGGACAAAATTTGTGAGACAACCGTCCTCCATATTCAATGCCTGGTTGCCACCACGCTATGGAATTGGGCTGCATTGAGGTTATGGTACGACCTCTGGTTACAATAATCTAACTTCGGTAATAAATAGCTGTGTTTGTGATAGAACTTGACATCACCCAACCCACAGATGTAAATTGGTGCAGAAATGTTTTTTCAATCGAATACATCGTTCTAGACTCGTTATGGAACCTAGTTAAAATCAATACCCGACACGTCAAGTATTATTCAGTGAGCATGCTTTGATGGTTTTCCACATGATTTCTCAACTTCCCTGTCTCTCTTTCTCTCTCTGGGAGCGCATTGAGATTTTTCTTTTCCCTCAATGTTTCAGGTGAAAAAATTGAACAGAGAGGACAGGGTGCACTTGATGGTAGACCCAAATCTCAAGGAGTATGATATGATAGATATTAAGGAGTTACTCCGGGTAAGTTTGATTCTTTCCCTGTTTAATCATTGCCTTCATGCTAATTTTTTCAAAGCTTGTGAATGGTAGTAGTGGCTGCATTCGTAACTCGAGGTCGACCACTACTTGATTGATCGTATTGTGAAGCATATCATGCCGACATGGCCCAGTTTGATATCTCACCACAATCAATGAAGGTCATTGCACGTGTGTGTGTTGCAAAACCATTGAAATTGCACAAACGGAAGTCCTTTGATGACCTCCAAATGCCAAATTCGAGACACGAGAGACCCAATTTGGACCTTTGGGTCCTTTCCAAGTTCACTCGTTTGTCACCCATTCTGCAACATTGTTCGATTTGTGAAACTGGCAATTCATGGTGACACTGAACACGAGTCATTTGGTACGTGTCCAGGTGGCCTTGTTGTGCACACAAAACTCTCCGTCCAGCAGGCCGAAAATGGGCGAAGTGGTGAAAATGCTGGAAGGCAATGGTTTGGAAGAACGGTGGGCCGAATGGGAGAAGCTGGAGGTGATGCGCGACCGAGAAGCGCAGTACATGCCTCGACTTCCGCGGGGTTGGGAACTCGACTCCAATTCCTCCTTCGCGCATGCTCTGGGGCTCTCGGGGCCCAGATAGTAACGAAGGTCGGGAAACCATTCGTGTGACTGCGAGTGGCTCCCATCGTTAGGTTAGAACGGATTTTTTTTGGTCCTTTCCCCATTTCTGAGAGGATTCCAACACACGGAAAAATTTGTATTATTTGTGTAAAAGTTGTATGAATAAAGGTATTGAAGTTTGCAGCAGGAGGAGCAGGGTCCCGATTTAGGGGCCTAGACGAACCGTGAATAATACATGTGCAATGTATCTCATGAAAGTATGGAACTTACACTGATAATCACGTTCACGGTTTAAGGAGCCGCTCATTCTTGATTCTTGAAGGTGATTCTACAGTAGTTGACCCTATCAATGAGGCACGAAATTCGTGTCACTCAGAAAACTTTGTTAGAAATTCGCTCAATGCGATGTTAGTGCAAGCTTGCGATATAAATTCTCTATATTACAAATAGGGTGACTTTGGCAATTCGTGTTACCGACACTACTATACAATGGACTGTGGGTAGAAGTCACTTCGCCGGTAATGTTTGCTTCCTGTATTAGGGTACTTGCTAAGAAAGAATGCCGTTTTTCTTTATTACAAGACTTTTTAAATTGTGTGACTGTTGAAGTGTGTGCACTAACGATTTCGTTGGATTGACTCCAACTGTTTTCAATGCTTTTGCTGTTGTAAAGAACGTATTCTTGAATCGGGAAGCCTTGTTGTAAGGCGAAGGAAGGGTCCACCTCTGCTATTTCAAACTGCTCGGAGGGACGCCGTCACGAGTGTAGGTGTCCGCTTTATGATCGGGATTTGATTGTCCCTGCAATACAATACTGCTTTCAATAGAAGTGAGGAATGGGGATTCGGTCATGTTGATCATGACAGCAGATCGGAAAATTTCAAACTTCAAGGCGTAGAAATTAGGCTAACTTGTGGAAGTCTTGGTTACGTAAGTTTTGGGTAACTTATAAGCGTATGAGGTCAGAATCGAATCCATAGCATGAAACTTATACACACAAGTTGTTTCTTCGAGTCTGTGAGTTCTATAAGCCACCCAGTTCCAGTTCCAGTTTTTTAGGGTTTAGGGTTTAGGGTTTGTGTTCATGGATAGGATGTCGCTGTTTGACACCACGATGTTTTTCATTGAATAGAAAATAAAGGTATCACTTTTTTGAGAAGTGAATGGTTCCCTTGATTTTCTTGATTTCCACACCACAGGAAAACATTGAAAATTTCAGTTGCAGGAATTTCATGTTTCTATAAATAACAGCAGCAGCAGCAGCAACAATTATTATGATTATTATTCTTGTTATTCTTCTTGTTATTTCATGTTACTATTATGATTATTATTATTGAGTGAGGATTGCTGGATTTGGATTCTGGAAGTGAATAGTAGATACCACTCTATGATTTGCCGTGGTTTCATACAAGTATTCCTCGCCACTGAATTTGGAAGTAACTCACGTAACTGAACAAGTGCAATTATCGGAACAACATCGGTTCTCGACATGCACTCCCGACTACAAAATTCGGCTTGACATTAAATGCCATGACTGCAATTAGAAAGAGAATGGAGCTGACTGTGGACTTGTGGTGAAGACTTGTGTGCTGGGACCCAACAAAAAGATTCTTTGATAAGTTAGTACTGTAGACACAGACAAGACTACGTCTAGAGTGATGACCCTTTTATTGCTCGATCCACTGTAAGCTTAACTTTTAGGTGGAGATGAGAAAGAGAGATGAGAGAGGGTTATTATGTTACTAACTTGTGTACAGGACATGAAGAGCCGACATTTCTCCATATATGAGCTCCTCGTCATGTCGCTATAGCCCTTGGAAGTGGGTTCAGTCTATCTGCCTTCGCTTCAGCCTCACTCACTTTATGGAAGAGCACCCTCAGAGCAGCTCCAATCCAACATTGGAACAAACACTGGAGCGGTGCCAATGGGGCTTGTAATGTCCTTTTCCCCCAAAAAAATGTTCTCCCATGCAACCATTGTAGCCAACTGCATTTTCCATGGCTTTGCACATGAGAGCCCTTGCTCTGCATTTTGGAGCAATTTATTAAACACGGAAGAGTACACTGGAAGCTAGATTCTCTGACAAGACAATAGGTGGTGGTGATTTTGGAATTCAGGAGGGGAAGAATCATTTTGTAAAATTTTAACCCCTAAAAGACTAAACTACGGATTTGGGTCAGCTCACTACAAATGGAATTTTTATTTTTATTTCCTTTAAAAGTTTCACACAACATGTGCCCAAGGAGTAGCTTTAAGGCCCAACAATTTTCATAACTTTTGACTACATGGTTAAAAAGTTATTGTATGATATGTAGTTTTCATCATTTGGTAGGTAGCTTGGGAAGAAAAAAAAAACTTCTTGAAAAATCACTTTTGAAAAAAATAAAAAATAAAATTGGTTCCCTAGATTTATATATACGTGAAGAGCTTTGAATCATTCCATTTGATTAATGACATGAAAGTTATGGGGAGTTTTAGTTTGTAGATAGTTTACAGGTAGTTATGGAGTCTCTATTCTAAGATAAACTTTGAAGTCTTTTATTTAACTTAATTTTCCATATTTTTGGAATTTTTTTAATAGACATACATTGTTTATTACAACAATACAACCATTGGGATTGGCATTTTTCAATTCTATAATAAATTGTTAGCAATTTAATATTTTGAATTATATTCTATTTTTTTCTACTTATTCCTATATGTTGTACAATTCCAAATGATCTAAATTTTTTCAAGCATATAGCTAACTTGCCTTGAAGAATGAATCCAAAGAGTAACCAATGTTTTGGACACTTTTACATACAAATGTGACCTTGTGAAGTGCAGCTACTAGGTTTTCTGAAGGACCAAAAAAAGGATTTTGTCTCTTCAATTGCTAATATCTTGCAATTTGTACAGTGAAAATTTCTGAATTTTTTTTCACATCTTTTTCAAACCAAAGTACTATAAGATCCTATGGTTAGATGTGTTTAAAAAAAATGTTTTTTTCAAAAATTTAGAAGTTGTACTAGAGATGGTAGTTTTGGAGCATTTTTGGTAAAAATATAGTCAAAAACCTATAGGGGGTAAAAATACTAAACTCTACAAGCTTTACCCCAATAAAGAAGTTTCCTTTTCTTAAATGCTTTGATAACATTTAGCTTCAGACAAATTTTTTAGAGTAACGTGCCACCTTAGGATGAGTTGGAAGCTTGCTCTTTCTAAAACAAGAGCCTTCAATTGATCAGTTCTCCTACTCCAAGCCCCTCTACATTGTTAGGCCCCTCACTATTGTTGTTGTTGCTTGCCGCTATGACATTGGGGTTTCTCGGCTATTGGGTAGGTTGGGAGGTACTTTGTTTTTTTAGAAAAAATAAAAATGTTTAAAAATGCCTTATTGACAACTTTGTCTTTTGGTTTGATATACATTTTTCCCTTTCAATGGAAATTGTCCATGTGTTTCAAGAAAAAAAATGAAAGTTAAAAAAGAATTGTTCTCTTCACTAAATAAATATTTTTTAAATAACACAAATTTTATAAAATAAATATTAAAAAATTTAATTTATGAAATAGATAGTAAATTTAGGTTTGTAGAAAGTAATTCCATGTAGAATTGCTTTGTTAATAATAAACATTCAAACAAACAAGATTGAAAAGGAGCCATTATTAGATATACAACGATTTGATTAGAGGTATTAATTAGGGAGTATTTTGTAATTATTGATTGTTGTATTCATTGATTTGTCCATTAAACTATTCATTTCACCATGGTGTGCATCTTCTATAGCATAAGAATAATAGGCCCTTAGGCTTTGCTATTATTAAAATTAGCTAATCCATATTTGAATTGTGTGATTTGTATTTTTTGTATCAATAATCTCTAATGAAACATAACATTAAATTTTAATTTTTCTATTTCAATTTATAAATCCAAAGTGTATGAATAACATACATTGTACTTGCTTCTTTAAAGACTTCCTAATTGTTTTATGCACACCTCCATCTACCCTATAGCATATATAGCCCCACTAAATGCATTAGAAGAGATTTGAAGCTTCAAGAGGGCCGTTTCAGGCTTGTTTTCAAGGCTGAGAGTGCGTCAAAATAAAATAATAATAATAATAATAAATATTAAAATATTATATATATATTCAATAAAAATCAATTAATTAATTACTATTATTTGACTTGGTAGGGTCTTGGCTACATTAGATTGTTGATTTGGTAGAGTTCCCAAAGTTCCTCATAGTCCGAGAACGCATGGGAACCCACAGTCTTCTAATGGCCTCAAGTTAGAAATGATTAGTTGAATGAAATTAAGCTATAATAATAAATTAGTAGATTTTTCAATAGGTAGGAATGGAAATGTTAGAATATTGGTGTAAATTTTTAAAGATGCAATTATGCAAAAATGAAGAAGAAATCGTAGGGAAAAATTAGGAATTTAAATTCAAAAAGACATTAATTAAAATTTGATAGAATTAGAAAATAAAATACTATGACTAGAAATTAATATAAGGAGTGAACCAAGAATGGGAAGGGCAATTACAATACAAAACACGAAGACTAGAAGAAATGAGGACCAAGACTAAAAAAATGAAAACCAAGACTAGAAGAAATGAAGAGAAAGAGAAAGAGCAAGGAAGATGAAGGCATGTAGTATATGGAGAAGATACTACAAGAGAAACGCGTCCTAATTGACAAAAATCAGCCCGTCCTAATCTACAGAAAATTGACAGATTTTTGTCAATTAGGACAAAAAACTGTCCGAATTGACAGAAAATTGTCCTAATTGACAAAAATCTGTCAATTTTCTATAGATTAGGACGGGCTGATTTTTGTCAATTAGGACGAGTTTCTGTCATTTTGGACAGGTTTTCTTGTAGTGAGAGTAGGGTTTATAAACCCTCTCTCTCTTTTGACTCTGATGCTTCTCTTTGCCTTTTTTCTCTTCTTGCACTTGGATTTGGGAAGTTTGAATACATATGAGAGGAAGAGAATGAAGAAAAAATTGAAGGAAGAAATTAGAAAAGAGTATCAACCTAGAAAATTTGTTGAGTAAGTCTAACTCAATCATTGCCATGAGTTTGGAGAAGATTGGGTTGAAGTCCAAATTAGGAAATGGATCCTAGATTAGAGCAACAACTTTGGAGGGCAAGATTGGAAAGAATAAAATGAATTTAAAAATGAAATTTGGTGATTAGGTGCAAATTTGAGTTGTCTTTTCAACAAATCTACTCTTGCCCAAATAAGAGCAAAAATTAAGATTTGGCAATTGTTTTAGTACAAGAAGGTTTGTTGTCAACTTTGAGCAAGATGTTCAACTTCGACATATGATATCAGGAGGACAATAATATGAAGGGAGAGGTATTTTTGATAGGTGGCATATCATCAATTCAGCTTCCCAAGAAAACAAGGCTTGTTCAATTTGGAGCAAAGATGAAGATTTGGTAGTCATTTTAGTGTGAGGAGGTTTGCTATCAACATTAAGCAAGATATTCATTTGGATGAGATCAAGAGGACAGTAGTACAAAAAGAGCAAAATTTTTAAGAAATGGTAGATTGTTAAGTCATCTTTCCAAAAAGCCAAGACTTACTCCATTTGGAATAAAGATGAAGATTCAGTAATTGTTTTAGTACAAGGGTGGTGGTGGTTTACTGCCCTTAGATTCAAGCAACGAATTTAAAAATTTTTGCTTGGCTATCAAAATATGTATAAGTGAATTAGTCACTAAGGGAATTTTAAAATGAAGGATTATCCTTCAATTCATAAAACATCAAGGTGCATGAATTAGAGTTCTTTTGGTTATATGTGTAATTTGCATGTGAATGGATATGGTGCAATGAATTGTATGTCTATGCATTTTCAAATATTTGTAACCCAAATTAAATTGTATGTCTTTGCATTTTCAAAGATTTGTAACCCAAATTAAATTGTATAAAGGATTGAAATAGTTTAATTGTGAGGGAATGAAATAGTTCAATTGTAAAGAGAACCATTAAACTGGTATTATTGTATTGTTTTCTCATGTTTGTTAGGAATCTTGGAGCAATGTCTAAATATAGTAATCTATAGGATTATGGAAAAATTCCATTGCTTAAAAGACTAGGTAGTATACACTTTCCTTTAGACTCTAATAGGGGTGTTTTTGCCATTTCGGTGGAAATCACTTATAGAATTGGAGCATCTATTGGGAGGGAGTATTAGGGTTAGTAAATCGTGGTGCAAGTTGTTTTGAATTGTCAATCGTAGATTCTTGGAGGTTAATAGAGGAGCTTGGAGTGCATTGAAGTTATTTTGTGTTTTTTGAATTATTAATTTTATATGCATTTGTTGGGGGGGTTGTATAGGTGTTGTTTGCCATTGTGAGTAGGTTGTAGAGCATTGAAGAGAGCTTGGTTTTGAGCTCCTCAAAAGCTTGCTCACATGGTTTAGTCCACACTGTGGCTTGGTTTTTTTTCAACAAGTCAAACAAAGGTTTGGTAATCTTAGAGAAGTTTCTAATGAACCTTTTATTATAGTTTACTAGTCCAAAAAATGACCTTACATCCTTTTGAGTGGTAGGTTGTCTCCACTTCTTAATTGCCTCTATTTTCTTAACATCTAGCTTGATCCCAAATCCATTCACAATGTAGCCCACGAAATCAATTTTCCATCAAGCCAAATTCACTCTTTTCACCATTAGCATACAACCTACGTTCCCTAAATATACACAATGATAAACTCATCCATTTCTTAATAGAACATAATATTCATAAGGACAACGACGCTAGCGTGTGAGCAAGAGCAAGGAGCCTATGAGCATGGAGTGTGGAGCTTGTAAGCCTAGAGCCCCCAAACTAAAAAAAATTGGAAATGTGTACTCCCAAATTTTTTTTTCCAATTTTGTTGGGAAAAAGAGGAAAAAAGTCTAATTTGTGACCTATCACTATGTACCCTATAACCGTGGATTGTGTGAAATTTTATTTTTAATTGGGATGCAACTCCATCACTTACCATATTTTTTTCCTGTAGGTTCTGAAAGCCAAGTAGCACCGGTGAACGCAAATTCATGCACAAATTTTAATGGGGGGGCAATTCCATTACTCACCATATTTTTTTTCCTACAGGTTATGAAAGTTGAGCACTCTCAGTGAACACAAATTCATGCACAAATTTTAATGGAGGGGGCAACTCCATTAATCACCATATTTTTTTTCCTACAGGTTATGAAAGTTGAGCACTCTTAGTGAACACAAATTTATCCACAAATTTTAATGGAGGGGGCAACTCCATCAATCACCATACTTTTTTTCCTACAGGTTATGAAAGTTGAGTACTCTAAGTGAACACAAATTCATCCACAAATTTTAATAGAGGGGGCAACTCCATCAATCACCATACTTTTTTTCCTACCATACTTTTTTTCCTACCATACTTTTTTTCCTACCATACTTTTTTTCCTACAGATTGTAAAAGCCAAGCACCACTGGTGAACAAAAATTCATTCATAAATTTTAATGGGGGGGTCACTCCATCACTCACCATTTTTTTGCCCAAATACGAAGTCGCCTGGATACAAACTACACATGACATAATTAATCTTCAACAAAATGCTAGAGGATCGTTGGGAATATAATATGCCATACAATTACAGCCAATGTCTATTCCCCAAACGGTCCTCTCGCAGTGATTGTTTATTGGACGTGACAACTTATGTAGTGATTCATTCTGAAATGCCAATCGTTATGGGACAAGTGAAGACTGAAAAGTGACCTTTGAACATGTGTTGTGGGTGTCGCAGCACAAGGTAAGTGAAATTCCCTATTATGCTCACAAAAACCACTTTAAAGCATAACAAAGTGACTTTAAAGATCGAACCCAAGAGACTCTATGAAGTGTTTCGTGTTACTAGGTGATTTGGGGGTAAATATCAATACAAATACTTCTCTTTCTCTCCGGTTCTCCTTTCCTCCAAAACTGAACAACTCATTCAACCATTGATCGTTGATCCGGACAATACTTCTACTCAATCCAAACCAAGATCCAGTCATTCAATAAACTCAAATCCTGCCGAAACTAACAAATCCGTTTAGATATCACTACCACATCCGAGGATCTCTTCTTCCTCGGTTTTCGTTCCTGTTTTGCTTAACCTCTGTTGGCACTTCAGAGGGATCCGCCACTTGGTTTTAGAGAGGTAGGCCCACCACTTCTTCCGGAACTTATAGTGACGGAAGTATCACTCAACTAACTCTAATTCCCTATTCTAACAGGATCCGGTTTGATCTTTCACAACAGACCAGGAGTGAATCCGGTCTGCAGGTCATACAAAATCCCCCGTACGATCCTCTCCAACTACAATGACCTTAATGCTTCCTCGGATTTGTACGAAACTAAGGTGGCTACAAGTGTATCCGCCTGTACCAGCACAATCCAGAGTCCTTCCGTTTACTATTTCAGATGGTGAGACCTCTCAAGTGATTAGATGCTAATCCAAATATCCCATCTGGTAGCTCTAGCACAGTTGAGAATCCCCTCCCTAACTGCCTAGCCTAACACTGGCTATCTTACCCGGAATAATGGACTCTAAATCTACTGAGGTGCAATGACTCACTCCCAACGCTTACAACCCGTTCACATGCACATGTAATCACAAGAAAACACTAAGGGGAGGAACTTCTTCCACAATCCGCTCATCTGTACTCAATCTCTCATCTCCTCACCCGGCCATTCTTTGGGAAGACAGGAAACAATAGAAAATACAAGAGGATACAACATATGTAAGAAAAAGGACTCTCCGTCTCCGTCTTGAGACTTGAATTATATACAGAAATTTACAAAAAGTGTCCCCGGAAATCTGGCATTGATCCGGCCACGATTTTTGGATTTGAACTTTTCCTACTTTTCAGGGATAAGATCCGGTCTAACAAAATTTCCTACTTCTAAATTCCTAACTACCTACTCCTCCTATGGGGATCCACCACTGTCTGGAGTAGCCATTGGTGATAGTTCGCTCAAGTTTTTTCTCCTATCTCCCCCTTCCGGAATGCGTTCCGGTTCCATAGGGAAAGTTGTCCCTGTTGTCGGCTCTGGAGCTCATGACGTGGAAGCTATTCCTCCTACCTTCTCCTTTGAGACTAGGGTCTCAAACTTCCCCTCTAGGATCTCTAGGTCGTCCACATCATCCAGGATTGAAATCCCGGATAGGGAGATCTGTTCACTCTGGAACTTCCGGATGCTTTCTTCTATCCCCCTAGCATCCTTCCAGAACTCTTTCATCGTGTCTTCTATCTTCCCAGCGAAGTCAGCGAGGATGCAAGCAATCCGGGTCCCGGATGGCTTCTAATCCTTGTGCACTCCCTCGTCAAATAACCTGGCCTTCGCCATCACATCACCGGATGCCTCCATCACCGTGGTCATTCGCTCTATTGCTGCCCTGGTCTCTTCTTGTAGGGACATGGCAATCCTGACCTACTCATGGCTAGTTTCTAGATCCTTCCAGAAGACTTGTATCTCCCCTCGCAACCGGATTGCCAACTCATCCATCTCCCGCAGGTTGATGTTCTGCGTGAACACCCGATCTTCTAACTCTCGGATCACATCTGGGTTGCTGATGCAGTTTGCTACTACTTTCGGCAGCACACTATTTGGGGTACTTCTCACCAAGTCCGCCACTTCGCGGAGCATAGTGGTCTTAACCTCCCAATCCGCTCTCACCGCACTGAGAATCCGGATCAAGTCGTTGTACAGACCCGTCAAGTCTGTCAACTGGGTTATCGGAGCGGTCCTCGGCTTGCTCGCCTCTACTGGCTCCTCCTTCCTTGGAACGACCGGTTCTACTCTACCCACTGGTTCCGGCTCCTTATTGTTGAGGGGAACGGAAGGAGAACCCCTTAAGTTAGGAGTCCGCTTGAACCTTCTCCTAGTGAGGGGGACTTCCTCTTCCTCCTCTTCCTCTACTTCTAGGGCCCTCTTCCTCGGGTTTTCACCCTTGTCTTCCAACTTTGGACTATCCGGTTCGGTCTCGGATCCCTCCTCATCTGAGCCTCCGAACTTCCGAAGAGCCATCTAGACTCTCCACTCCTTGTTTTCCTCCGTGGTTAGGAGGTTCTGATACTTGTACAAGTGGAAAAGGTAGGGACATACCGGAGTAGCTTTACTTTTTCCCACATTAGCTACCAAGCTGTTCACTAGCCCCTGCACAAAGCTGGCCCAGTCCATCTTCTTCTCTCCGCTCAATGCTCCGAAGATGGCGTTCCCGATCGTGGAAGTAACTCGCGTAGGCTTTTCCGAATGCAGGATTGGTACCACGAACTCCAGCAATCGGCAGTGTCACGAGTTGACGCAATCCTCGATGGCGAATCCGTCCTTGGAGTTGGCTGCTCCCTTGAACTTCCCCCGCACGAAATCTCCCTTTCGAGTTGCTTGCGCCGTGCTGTCCTCCGCAAATTCATACACTCCTCTCCAGATTTTCCACGTCCACATAGGCAGAACTGGCCGCATGGAGTTGTCAAACTGGTTAGAGGCTCCATCTATGAGCTCCCTAACTATGACTTCATTCCGGAAGCCCCAGGGTTTCCCGTAAAACCCTGCACACCCCATGGCGGAGAGATCCTCCATCAACTCTGCTTTCTCTCGGTCGCTACTAGGCTCTAAAGGCACCACCTATCTAACCTTCACTTCTATATTTGATGCGCTCGCCTGTCCCTGATTTCTAGTATGCTTTAGTTGCGGCATCCGTCTCCTCACCGAATGACTACCTTACTTCTCTCCTAGCTGCACGTCCCGTTTCCTCACAATTTTCTCCTCGGTCTCAACCGAGTTACCACCTGTGTCAATCCTCATACAGACTCTCGCGGCCCTCACCCAATCTCAACCGGCTGCACTCTGATACATGCAACCAACTCTTCTCTATGATCAGCGTAAAGGAAACTCACATATACTCACAGAAACTCACACACTCACAAAAAGAAATGGTGTAAACAGTTGAGAGTGTGGCAAGTACGCGAGAGTTCCCAGGTGCAAATGGACAGTCCAAACCCTAAAGGAGTCTTTTTTGTATATTGGAAAACCTAATCATTACTTTTTTTTCAATTTTCCGGGCATAGGTCCCAGATCCGATCTTTCGGTTGTAGATCTAGACCGGATTCGTTTTCAAGATCCGTTCTATTTTATTTTCCGGTTTGATCATTGCTTGTTTCCCTAGTTATCCTAACTCTTAGTCTTTTCCTTCTTTCTGCACCAATCTGAGTATACTTTTTTCCGGATTCCGTGTTTCAAAACACGATAGAGAGAAAAAATCAAAAAGTCGGGTTGCGACAGTGGGACACATGAATAGGAACCCTAGAACATTGGTCTTGTCACTCTTCCCCATTTTCAGCTCTCATCAGTACTCTACGCTCACGTACTAATATGGTTATAGGCAACATATGCCATATTGATTGCAGTTGGCAACATCAGATGCTATAAAATGAGTGAGTTCAAATGAGAATACATCTTCAACACTAATTGGAAGTTCACTACTACAATTCACTGCATCCATTGGGCCAATGACATTTTATTGTAATTGGAGCTTCGAAGTAGCTTTGTATTTTGAAAATGGTAAATTAAACGTTATTCAAATGAATATGTCATCATCATACAAATATAGCCATAGATTTTTAATTATTGCATAGATTGTTAGGGTGAGATGATTATTTTGAATCATAGTGGCTGGCATGTCACTCACATCTTCAAGTGTCTTCCTTCATTTGATTTTTGATTTTTCATAAAAACATATGAGTTGCATTTTTTGGGTTTAGGATAACGCACTAGCCAATTTTGATATTCTGTAAACCTTTCAGGAAATAAAAGAAATGGATTGTAAAAGATGGTATGGATTTCAAAAGAAAACAAAATAAAGGTAGAACAAAGGAGGATTGCAATGAAGAAGAAGAGAATCTAGGAAAAAAAGGAGAGTATTACAAAGAGAAGTATGCATGACATGGACACTAGAGTGGAAATGGAAATTAAATGAAAAAAATCTGCATCAAACCATTTCAATTGTTATATATAAAATGGGTGCATTACAATTGAAATACATTGCAAATTGTGGCCATGGCTATTCTGGAAGTGTGATCATTCTAGCTCATACTAGCAGTCCCTTCAACTCATTGAAGCTATAAATTGGTGCATGAATGAATTTGTCTTTGTGGACATCCATCTTGCAAAAGTATCTGTACAAGTAGTATAAGTGCTTGCAATTGACATATTGCTGTCGACCTCCAATAGCGGAAATTACCATATTTACGAAGTCTGGGCATGTGCATGTGGGAAATTGGCCCATTGTAACTCGATATGCATTTTTGTTAGAACCTGACCCTGTCTCTAACTCCACAATTGCACCAAGGCCTAGGAGAGGGAGTAGTGTTACTCCTAGAATTTGTCTTGTAATATTATCTACACTTTCCCACTTGTTCCGTTGTTCGGCAGTAGGTGCATTTGCAATCCTTCGAATTGCTCTGTTGTTCTTTACTATTGGATATACGTTCAAGTTCTTTGGTAAAGGTAGAACAGGGTTGAAAATCTTTGACATGTTGAACAACCGACGTGGTGACAAGATTGGTCGTTCCTGTAGGCAAAATCCTACATGCTGTAGCAACAATGTCTCCTCTCGGTTTAAGTTAGTTCCAGACAAGACAGGCCAAACCTCCGGCACCTCTGCCCAATCAAGGACCCACTTCCGCTTTGTTCCTTTCACGCATCGTTTGATATCATCCCAACAAAACCAGAAATCAACCACCACCTCTCGCTTACTCCCGTACTCTTCTTTTCGACTGTAGTAAGTAGAGCTAGAGTATCCTTCCTCCCTTTTGCAATCTTGCTAGTGCACTTGATATTTGATCTATGTTGTTGAGCTTGGCATCTTGCGTTGGATTTGTGGTTGATTCTAGCAATGTGCCATTTTGATGTATCACAATCGCTTTCAAATGCTACCAAACATGTCAAGAAGTATTTGGCTGAGGTTGTTTACCCTTGTCTTGAGAAGATTGAGAGACACTTATGGTGGACCTCGTTCTTACGCGGGGTTGAGAAAAGTTGATCATGTCCGGTCTATGTGAGTCTCCTGCATCACCAAGTTGATGTTGTCCGGTCTATGTGAGTCTCCTGCATCGTCCAACTTTCTTTTCGCGGTTCAAAATGTTTCTTTTCCTTCTAGGTGTGGTATTCTGGTTCCCACACCCTCTGCCCTAGGCAATGTGTTCAGTGCCTCTGCAATCTTCTTGGGATCTCCACTTCTTCTAGCAGCTCTCAACCTGAGCTCCCCCTTTGACTGCCCTGATCCCGATGCATATCCTTTCAAATATGCTTGGTAGTTTGTCATTTGCATCCAAGCACGGATACTATCATCACATGTGGCGTCAAAGAGATTGTTTCCTCGCTTTCCAGACATTTGTAGCCACTTATTATGCACCATTTCGGATAAATTGTATGATGGTAGGTCCAACATCTCTTCCAAGTTTAATTTCTAGACATTCCAGGCAAGATATTAAGATAGTTAGTAATTCATATATACAACCATGGGAACTTGCAAAATTCTTAACAGTGTATTTTGGTTGGTTGTGTAGTTCCATAAGGTGATAGACTTGTAATCACTCCTATTCGTAGGAATGTATTCCTACTGAGATAATTAACATATTTCTTCCAATGGCCTTATTCGTTAAAATGAAACAATCTGCACATTTTGAGACTACAACCCTAAAACACTCATAGTGATTTATCCTCGAGTCGAGGATAAAATGAGCTTGCAACCTTTGGGAAATCAAAGGTTTTTATATATATTAATACATTGAAATCTCAACTTACCAAATAGTCTTAAAATTGAACAGTTATTATGATTTATCTTTGAGTCAAGGATAAAAATGAGACTACCAAAAGTCTCAATACAACGAATATGGCCTTTCCAATTTACTTTCTTATTAAAAACAGAACAAACATTTAGCATTTGCTATTACCAGAATTCAATTTTTCATTTCATTTAACGAAAATGAAGGGGTCATGCTAACACCTCCAAAACATCAGTCGGATCTGAGGCATGTTAGTATAGTGCTTGGAGGACCCTTTGGTTTCGTTAGTGTGGAGGAAAAAATTCCAAGGTTTTAATAAAAATCAAAGACAAAATTAAAATCTTGTCAAGTATGTGGAGCTTCCTATTAGAATATGAGCTTCAAAACCTTAAGCCCTTGTACAAATTCAAATTTGCAATTCACTCACCATGTCCATGAAGCCTCCCCATTGACGGTATCGGAAATGCCAAAAAGCTAGCCAGTGGTCTAGGTGATGTAGAGCTTCTTCGACGGTAGCTCTAGACGACAACCACGAAGACCATATTGCAAGGTAACGGACCTCGGCTTGGTCCATGTTCTCTGAATCTTTGTATTGTTTGTACAAAGTAATATGTTGCTATCGGAATGCTTCCTTGATGTACTTTTGCGTATGCTTGTGAAGAGAGGTACTCCAATGCAGCAAACATGTTCTTTCGCGATTCTCCATTTTCACATTGGCGGAACCATTGCCATATACAATGCAGACCGCATTCCAGTTGGCCATGGCGCTATCTGCCATAAATCCCTTGAAGTTAGGATTTGCCAGTCCATGGCGATGCATGACAGTGTTCAAACTCTGTCAAAACTATACTTGAACTTCTATATTTTCGGATTGCATATCGCACATTGCAATCGTCGATCATCACCTTCTTGTACTCCTTATCATACACGTGGCAGGCCATTGTGGTCCAGTCCTTCACGCACTTCACGTGGTCAAACATCAACCACGCATTTTGCAGGTCCCCTTCTGGTTGCATCTGCCTTACGAGGTCCACTCCACTTCCAGGTCCTTCTGTAAGCATTTTGAAAATGTATACCTTTTCCTTGCCTTGACCTGGGAAGACGCTGTCATGTATGAACTCAAACTTCGACTCTCTCTTCATGGTCATAATGTTGTCAATTATCCCTTCTTGGTTGTTAGAACGGAAAGAAGAGATGACAATATGACATTGCGAATACTTGGACTACTCAAATATTGGAAGTGATCCATGACCTCTTCCATTTCCTCTGCTTTTAACATCTTTTTCTCCCCCTCTCCATTGTGAAATAGGTAGCTTCCGAGGAAGTCTTTACTAGCAGAAAGAGTGATTGCAGAGTTTGTGGCTGTGGGTGTTTTGGCCACTTGCTCCGCAATGAGTCCGCAAATCATTTCAGTAGAATCTCTATACATACCTCTAGCAACAGGGTGTCCATGTTCTCTAAGGTGAATAGCAGGCCTAGTCATTTCTGGGTGATTAGTGTATGCAAAGTACATCCTAGCCTTGCATGTGCCAAGACACGTTAGTGGCATCTTGCAGACCTTGCAAACTAGGGTGGACTCTTTTGGAGGACACCCACCAACAGTGAAAGGAAACACAGTGTAGCCACTCCACTCAGCTTCATTTCGTTTTGAAGCTCTCTTCAAATACTGATAGTTGGCATTCTCAGAAGCAAGATGGCCAGCATAGTAGGACTTACGGAATTTGAGGTTGTCGGAGTTCTGGATGTTTGTGGTCACAAGCTTGCACCACGGATGTCCATCATAGCACTTGTCCATTCCTTCTAGGTTCTTGACCCCTGATGAAGATGAAGATGGTCCACAAGGAAGTAGTTCGAAGATGACATTCCCGTTGAATACAGATAGAAGAAACGAAACCTTGTGGTGCTTCACGGTGCTCAGGTCCATTGTGGACAATTCATTTCAAGAACAATGCATAGTGGCAAGTCTTTTGAGACATTCCATGATGCTTGCTTTCGCTAGTACATGTATTTGTAGTGGGGGTAGTGACAGTGAAGAATTAGAGAGACTTGTTGACGGGGTTCTAGATAGTGATTTCACAATGTCCACCTCTCAAGATGCAATCTGGATGGAACGACTTTGTCTTTGAGCATTGACATTGGAAGAGTCTCCTTTAGATTCAATAGACAATTCTATAATTGGATATAATCTCTCTATTTTCACGATAGGAAGTATTGTAGTCATGTGTAGAACTGGTGGAGCTTCTCTAGGTAGATTGGGTGACAGGGCACAAGGACTACATGGCATATCAATTGTAGAATTATTTGACTGGCGACTCTGGAATTCTGTAGATGCACCTAGCATGGAGAGTGGAAGACCATATGCTCTATAGTTTCCAGAAGCAAGGTACCAACAATGCATCCCATCTTCCATTGACTTCACAACCGGGATAGACTGTAGCACTTCACTTGATTCTAACCATTTCTCTTCTTCAATGTAGATGGAGGTTTCTACAAGTCTAAAACGAACGTGCAAAAGGTGACAAGTGACTCTAGCACGTTCACCCGGGAACAACAAAGGAATGTCATGACCATGAACTCTAAGCCAAGCCATTGCTGGAACTTGCAAACAAACTCCACGAACATGGGGAATTGAATCCACTGCAAGAGATGAGGTAAAGAACAAGCCAACTGTAGGTCATTTAAAAGTCCAAGAGCTCTTTAGGTTTAGTTTAGCAATTCATATCTATTCAATGTGCAGCCAATATTATATGTTGTATTGCTTTAGATTAGGTATTCATTGCAATAATCCTTCAATTGAAAATGCATACAATAATATCTTCATTAAGAACTGACATAGCCTCCAATGTCAGTGTGTCGTTTTCAAATTTGATTTTGACGGCGCACCTATGATCTTGCAAAGAGCAGCTTTTATTACAGCCTAGTTGCATGCTTAGCAACACTTTAAAATTTAATGTGCCGGCTCTTCCTCGACTTCCAATTCTAAGCATAAGAAGGGTTACTTGTGTCCTTCATCTTCATTCTCGTGGTTGAGGGTTTCCTTTACGTGTTGTAGTCGGCAGCATCAAGGTTTAGGTGCTCTGTTCTCCCTTCATGCTTGTAGATAGCGGAGTTGTTGATTTCATTAGTTTGAAGTTGAGAAGGAGAGGGAAGAGACGTGGCTTTTTTTTTCTTGTCAACGAAGGCACTAAGACGATCCATGATGACGAGAGTAGGGAGATCAAGTGGCTCCGAAGACTGCCGAACCAGCACCCACAGATCTGCGGAGAGTTCTTTGTTATGAAGGTGGGAGTACTGCTCATGAGGAGGATGTGCGCGCCGCCGATGTTGAGGCAGCTCCAGAGGTGTCTTTAGAAAACACAAGTTCTCAATGCGGCAGAAAGGCAACTGACATCCCCATAGCAAGAAGCTTTGGGACTGCTCATCCAGCATTTCTTTTTCCCATTGCCTTTGTTGTTTAGGAAAGGGCAAGAACATAGAGGATTTATGTGGCAAAGTTCAATGCGTCATTGTGACTCTGTTGGTGTATAAGTAGTACAAATATGTGGATTGCAAGAGACATCCTTCCAAAACACTTTTGCTCTTCAAAACGACGTTAGTTCAAATGTAAAAAAAGTCCCGTATTTGGAGTACATACACAATAAGTAGAAATTGTTCATTTACAAAGATTGTTTGAAGAATAATTTCTAGGAGGAAACTACCATTCCTAGAAGTAGTGGTTGCAGACAATCTTGACATACTTGTAATAAAGCAAAACATTTTTGAAGCATAAGAACTTCCTCTTCTTCGTGAGTAGGGCTTTGTTCAGACATTCTTAGATAAACCCATAGTGCCTGAGCTAGTGTGTATGGGTGATTAGAAATTTCAAACTCAGTTTGCAGTGGGCAATAAAATTCGTGTGCCTGTTTTAAATTTTCTTTTGGGTAGTTTTAAAGGGTAAGTACTAGAATCATTCATTTTCTCACTGGAAAATGTGAATAATTGATATGTAGGAGGTCTTCACACACATACATGTACCATTGGTGAAGAGTAGAGCTCGTACATTTTACATCATTTTGTGGCTTAGAACAAAGTTTGCTAATTTAACTTAATTTGAAATCTTGAAAATTATACAAATCCATTTTCTTCTGAAGTGGTCCCAATAGAAATAAGGAATTGATTTCTTTATTTTCACCATTGAAAAATTAAATATTGAAGTGTTGATGTGGAGTTCTTTGCAATCTCTATTTATAAGAAAATTGCATTCCAACAATTGCAAGGTTTATAGTATAATGAATTGGATAGCTTTTTGTATGAAATTATTTTTTTGGACAATGCATTTGAGTGTGCTAGAACTATTTCTAGTTGTTCATGTCACCTCCTATCACAAAGAAATCATTTATTTTCAAATTTCTAAAACATTTTGTTGAATGATAGCAAACTAAAAATAAAAAACGTACATTTCTTTTCTTATAATCTCACAACTCTTTTACAATTTCAAACTCGAAATTGGTAAATGTACTAATAACAAAGCTCTCTAAACATCTATATGGTTAGATTTTGAAAACAAATACTTTTTTTCATTGAGGACAACTATTAGCCCATACTCTTTTTTCCTAGGAAAGACATCCTTGGAGTGCCTTAGGCATTTAGGGGTAATTAAAATAAATGTCTCCTTTACATAGACGAAAGGGGCTATCTATGATTCCAACTGCTTGCAATTCTCTTCTCTGCAATCATCAAATGATTTAGGATATATAAAACATCTTTTAGTGAGTTTCTCTAAGACTTCAACACATCTTCATAGACCACGTGGTAACATCCAAAGCTCTGTCACCTCTCCACTGTCTACACTTCATCTGGACCGTAGATTCCAAAGACTAATCTACGGTTCTAGATGTGAACCTTATCTAATTACCAAACATGTTGGAGACAAATGGAATTCTTCATTCTTTCAAAATGCATGCAGTTGACTTGGACATTGCAATCCGAAATGTGCTCTCTATGAGCATCTGTATAGTTTTTGTGAGTTTCCATTCACTTCAGCGCTTGAACATCATCCAGATGCTCTCAAGTGGATGAGCATTCAGCCCATTCTCATTGCGTGATATTCCAGCATTTGAATGTACTTGTTCCAGCTTCATCCTTTGATAGTTGAACATTTCTAAAATTAAAATTCTGTCAGATGTGGTTGAGCATTAGCCTCCCGACGTCTTCAAGTATTCTGAATCTCATTGCAAGTGGCTAATCCTTAGTTGCTTGAGCTTTCCAAAAGCTGGAATCCGGCTAAAATCCAAATCGGGATGCAGAATAAGCGGTCGTCTGTCATCATGGCGTGCCGCACTCCCCCTTCGCCACCGTTTCCAGGTTCATGAATTTCTCTTTCTCCGGGGCTTCACTTGTCATTACAAGCTAGAGCTAGAAGTCTTGTATACAACTTGGAGTTTCTTTAGTTTACTTCATTGTGCATGCTTATTGTAGCAGCGGGAGATGACGAGGACTACCCGGAGTCGTGCGGCCGAAGCTCTAAATGAATGCATTGTTCCTCCATTGCAAACTAGGATCACCGAGGTAGTGAAGGTACACCCACCTGCCTTCATAGGATGCCTACTTTTGTTTTTTGTGTGACCACTTCATTCTTAGCATTCGTGAGTTACCAAGCTACTAAGGGTTGATTCAATGGCTTTGTGTTGAGCATGTCCACATTTTTTCAACATACGGTGGCTGCTGCTCTTCAAAATCAGGGGTCCCAGTGAGTGCGTCGAGGGTACCCTCGGATCCGAGGCACACCTCTGTGCACTTACGAGGACCCCCATTATTCCAAATTTTTTTTTCGACTTGCACCAATTCTAGATCCACCTAACCCCTTCCCCAATCCTCCTTTATGTATTTTACGTTATAAGGAAGTGAACCCAACTGATTGGGTCTCATTGAATTCGGGATGGCTTCCACTGAATCTTGAAAATCTAGGGTCCCAGTGAGTGTGTCGAGGGTACCCTCGGATCCAAGGCACACCTCTGTGCACTCACGAGGACCCCCATTATTCCAAAAAATTGCTTGTTGTGGTTCAGATCTAGTAGATCCGGTTTGCTCGCGTTGTGTCATTGTTTTTCTCCTGCACGTGATGAGCACCACCGGCCAAAACATCTGGGTCTCCTAAACAATGTGTAGGTTGCCACGGAGTTCAAAGGTAAGGGTCCCAGTTAGTTTTTTGTTGGTACCCTCAGATTTGAGGCATTTCGCCAAGAACTTCAGAGGACCCCCACTTATCCACTATAATTCTGTTGACATGCTTTTCTTCTCACTACAACAAAAGCAGTGTTTTATGATTGCAAAATATGACTGCAGTGAGTCATAAAATCAAAAAATATGACTCACGTAGATTTCACTATAGATGACTCGGGATATGACTGACACCAGTCGTTTGGAAGTAGTTGCTTCTGATATCAGTCATATTGGCAGTCATATAGATTGAAGGGTATAAATAGCCATATTTAGCCATATATGCCAACATGGCATATACTTTGACTTTCCTAGGGGGGTCTTGACTTTTTGTTAAGTTATTCGGGCAAACAAAAAAATCCTTCGTGAGATATGATTGTGGCGAGTCATATTTTTTGATGACATGGAATATGACTGTAGTGAGTCATATTTTGCAATGATGTGGAATATGGCTATAGTGAATCATATTTTGCAATGATGTGGAATATGACTGTAGTAAATCATATTTTGCAGTGATGTGGAATATGACTGTAATTAGTCATATTTTGTAGTGATGTAGAATATGACTATAGTGAGTCATATTTTGCAGCGATGTAGAATATGACTGTAGTGAATCATATTTTGCAGTGATGTGGAATATGACTGCAGTAAGTCATATTTTTTTATGACACGGAATATGACTACAGTGAGTCATATTTTTTGTTCATGTAAAATGTGACTACGGTGACTCATATTTTTGGATGACATGGAATATGACTACGATGAGTCAAATGTTTGGTTGATGAGGAATACGACTACGGTGAGTCATATTTTTTAGTAACATGAAATATGACTTTTCCCAATCATATTCTTAAATGATGTGTAAAACAATTCTTTTCAGTCATATTTTTTGATGATTTGTAAAATGACTATGTGTAGTCATACATCAATATAATTTAATAGTTAAGTAAGAGAATCCATTTAATTAAAAATGAATACATATGATTTCTTAAATGGGCAAAAATTAATTACATTAGAAAGTCAAATATAAGAAAAAATGTGATTTTTTTCAATAACATTTAGTAGTTACTAACACAAAATATATCACAATGGCTCTTTATATATGTATATTTCCACATACTTGTAGAACCTATATTCCAACAAAAGTGTAAAGATGTTACCTCTTTTGTATTGCAATTAGCCTTCAATAACTTCATTTCAACCTCTAATGCCTACATGTTAAACAAAAATGTTAGTTTTCAATAAATGAACAATATAATTCAAACTTCAAAGATTTAAAGCACTACAAAATATGTAAACATGTTTAAGATAAAAAAAAGTTATAATCATCATACTACTAAAATCATAAGTCCCTCTATGATATCACAAATGCTACCATTAATACTAGGGGCTTGTGCTTGCTATGCTATGCATTCATTGTATCACATATTAGTAAAATTTTGATACATTTGAATAGAATGCATGATAATGATTTCAATAAGTCTTTAAAATAATTATTTTAATTATTTTATAAAAATATTTGAAATCATGCATACATAAAAAATTGTATTTTCACACAATGTGATATTATAGAAATAGAATAGCAATTTGCAATCACTTCTATAATATCACCTCGAATATCACTTTTTACAAAGGGTGATATTATAAAAATAGTATAATTGTTGCAATTCAAGTGATATTAAAGAGGATCCATAGGGTGATATTATAGAGGTAGCAAATCCATTGCTTCTCTTGGCTTTCACTTCTTTGCATTTCTATGATTTTGTGCTTTTGTGAACTTTGAGCTTTCATAATTTCAATTTTCTATTGCTACTACCAAATGATTTGAGAAATTTATTAGATTGAACCAATTGGATTTCACAACAATTAAATTGTTCACAAAGCATTTGAGGTTTACAAGTTCTTCCTTTAAATTCTTCTATTTGGGTTGCCATTGTTTGTAACAATTGAATCCAATTTCTAATGCATTTTAATGTATGTGTATTTTTTACCATATTCACCATTGTATGTATTTCATTCATCATTCATTAAATTTCTATTGTTTATTTCAGTATATGTTTATTTCTTAAATAAATTATATGAATATTTTAATAATTTTTATTTAAATCATATTACTAAAATCATAAGTCCCTCTGTAATATCACAAATGCTACCATTAATACTAGGGGCTCGTGCTTGCTATGCTATGCATTCATTGTATCACATATTAGTAAAATTTTGATACATTTGTATAGAATGCATGATAATGATTTCAATAAGTCCTTAAAATAATTATTTTAAATATTTTGTAAAAATATTTTCAATCATGCTTACATAGAAATTGTATTTTTACACAATTTGATATTACAGAAATAGAGTAGCAGTTTGCAATCACTTTTGTAATATCACTTTTTAGAAAGGGTGATATTATAGATATAATATAGTTGTTGCAATTAAGGTGATATTAAAGAGGATCCATAGGATGATATTATAGAGGTAGCAAATCCATTGCTTCTCTTGGCTTTACACTTTTTTGCATTTCTATGATTTTGTTCTTTTCTGAGCTTTGAGTTTTTATGATTTCAATTTTCTATTGCTACTACTAAATAATTTTGAGAAATTTATTCAATTGAAGTGATTTTGGATTCCAAAACAATTAAATTGTTCACAAAGTTTTTGAGATTTTTATTTGAAGATTTATTTGAAAGTTTTACATAAAAATTCTTATAACATTCTAATGATGAATGCATAGCATAGCAAGCGCCAACCGCTAGTCATACTACTAAAATCATAACTCCCTTTGTAATATCACAAATGCTACCATTAATATTAAGGGCTTGTGCTTGCTATGCTATGCATTCATTGTATTACATATTAGTAAGAATTTGATATATTTGAATAGAATGCATGATAAAGATTTTGATAAGTTTTTAAAATAATTATTTTAAATATTTTGTAAAAATATTTTCAATCATGCATACATAGAAATTGTATTTTCACACAATGTGATATTACTGAAATAGAGTAGCAATTTACAATCACCTCTGTAATATCACTTTTTACAAAGGGTGATATTATAGAAATAATATAGTCATTGCAATTGAAGTGATATTAAAGAGGATCCATAGGGTGATATTATAGAGGTAGCAATTCCATTGCTTTTTTTGGCTTTACACTTCTTTGCACTTCTATGATTTTGTGTTTTTGTGAGCTTTGAGCTTTCATGATTTCAATTTTCTATTGCTACTACCAAATGATTTTGAGAAATTTATTCAATTGAAGTGGTTTTGGATTCCACAATAACGTGCACAACAATTAAGTTGTTCACAAAGATTTATAAGTTTTTCTTTTCAATTCTTCAATTTGGGTTGCCATTTTTTGTAACAATGGAGTCAAATTTCTAATGCATTTTAATGTATGTGTATCTTTTACCGTATTCATCATTGCATGTATATCATTCATCATTCATTAATTTTCTATTGTTTATATCAATATATGCTTATTTATAAAAAAAAATTATATGAAGATTTTAGTGATTTTTATCTAAAGATTTATTGAAATTCTTGCTCTTCATTCTATCTAATACATAAAAATTCTAATGAAATTCTAATGGTGAATGCGTAGCATAGCAAGCGCCAACCGCTAGTTATATATTAAAAAATTATAAATAACAAAAAAATAATAATAATGATGATAGAGGGACTAAGAAGCAAGAAGTAGCAAAAAAGAAGAAGCAAAAACTAAGTGACATTATGAATGCAAAATATGACTACAATGCAAGAAGAAAAAAAACCTAAAATGGAAGAAGAAACAAAAGTTAAAAGGTAAGAAGAAGTGAAATCTAAGATGGAAGAAGAAGTAAAACCTAAGATGGAAGAAGAAGTAAAACCTAAGATGGAAGAAGAAGCAAAAATTAGGAGGCAAGAAGAAGCAAAAATTAGGAGGCAAAAAGAAGCAAAATCTAAAAAGGAAAAAGGAACAAAACTTAAGAAGGAGAAAAAAGCGAAATCTAAGAAGGAAGAAGAAGTAAAACTATGGCATATTTAACTATTTTTGGACTTTGCAAAGTCCAAAATTGGTAAAGGGACATCTAAGACAGTTGTAGATTTTGATTTCTATAGATTTTAGGAATCTAGATATGATACAGATTTTGGACTAGGTGGTTTGAAAAATGTACAACAAGTTTAGATTTTAGATATCTATGACAACGGGAGATCTCCCGCTGGACAAAGTCCAAAATTCCCTGAAAAGTCCAAAAGTAGTTAAATATGGTATAACTTAAGAAGGAAGAAAAAGAGAAATCTAAGAAGGAAGAAAAAGCAATACCTAAGAAGCAAGAAGAAGAAAAACTTAAGAAGGAAAAATAAATAAAAGTTCAAAGGTAAGAAGAAGAAAAACCTAAGAAGCAAGAAGTAAGGAGCAAAAAGAAGTAAGAAGAAGCAAGAAGAAGAAAAACCTAAGAGGCAATAAGAAACAAAACTTAAGAAGCAACAAAAACAAAGAAGAAGGAACAAAAAAGAAAGAAGAAGGGGCAAAGAGAGGAGTGGCTACAAAAAGTGGTGGCTAGGGTTTCAAAACCCTAATTTAGTGGCAGCTAGGGTTTCAAAACCCTAAATTAGTGGCAACTACAAAAAAGTGACTTTCAAAAAATATGACTACAAAAAATCCTACATGGAAAAATATGACTAGGTACTTTCTAAACATATTCCCTATCCAAATTGTTTTTGGACTACCCTAAAAAAATCTTATTATCATGGAGATGTGATTGCAAAATATGACTAAAGAAAAAATATGACTAGAAAATATGATTGGGCGTTCTCTAAATATGTTCCCTATCGTTCTCTATGAAGTATTTTGGTGTTCCCAATGGTCATATACTATACGGCCATGATGTATAAGGCTAAAATATGACTCACAGTTATATTTGCAGTCATATTTTTTTTACCTTAAAAAATATGACTATAAATAGTCGCTAGTCATCCTCAGTCATAATTCTGTTGTCATAAAACACTGCCATTGTTGTAGTGTCTATATCCGGTGAGCCTTCAGGTGTGTCATCGTTGTTTTTCATGCAAGTCTTTTGTTGCAGGACCAGGGGTTCAATTTTTAAAGATTGAACTCAACTACATGAGTACGGAATCATCCCAATACACAGTTGATGTTTTTCGAGAAAGATGCATTGGATTCCGAATTGGATTTGCTTCTTTTGAGAATTTATACTCCCTATTCAATTTAGATTGAGTTGAACCCCAAACTTCTTATTGGTAACAAATGTTGTGTAGTGTTGAGTTGGCTCTTTGGTGATTATTCAGTTCTTAAGATCATGTGCAAAACTGCAGTGGTGGGAGAGTGAACCAGGTGGCCGGTGGACCGGTGGAAAAACAAGGAAAAAGAAAGTATTAAGGGGTCCTAGTAAGTACCTCTAGGTAAGCCTCGGATCCAAGGCTCATTTGGAGGCACTCACTAGGACCCCTTCATTTTTGAATAATCGTGAGGGTTATGTTTATTTTTGTGGGTGCTTAGCTTTTGAAGGTGCCTTTTTTCTTTTTTATTCTGGCAGTAATCTGTTTTCCTGGTAATGTTTGGTGATCCTAGTGATGGTCACGATGTAAGAAGATATTTTAGATTATTGAGGTGTTTGGTGATACTATAGATTCTTAATGTATTTAGTAATCTTGCTATTTGCTAAAGTGTTTGGTGATCTTGATGATTCTTACAATGTTTGATGATCTTGATGAATGTCTAGAATGGATAAAAACATTGATAGGAAAGAATATTTTAGACCTTCTATGTCCTAAACCTTCTACATCTTTACATGCATTGGTGAATTTCTTTTGTTTGATTTGGACTTGATAAATTTAATTTCATAGCCAAATGCACTGAAGCACTATGTGGTGTTACATGATTTTGCTTATGGATTTCTAACTTTGAAAATGTTACATTTCAAAGAAGGTCAGACATGGGCAGAATGTCTCTTCATCAACTACGGCACCTCCTCACCTCCCAAGCTCTCATGAGGCAGAACCATCTCAAGCTTTTTCACCACTGAAAGAAACTATATATGGAGGATTCTAGCGATTTTGATGAAGAAAAAGACACTGATGAGGAAGAAGTTGATGAAGAGGAGTTGGTAAGTTTCAATGATGTCATGGAGGTAGCTAACCACGCTATTAATGCATTTGAGTGTTCTAAACTCAGTCAAGTGAGTGACATCCGACCACTGAGACATGTAAGTCACCTTACGTTTGCACAAAAACATAGATGTCTGAAAGTTATCCTCGAGAAGGCCAGAAATAGCCTAGTGAAGTGTATGTCTCCCAAGAGTTTAGACACTGAGTATACCTCAGACACGCAGGTGTCCATTACCATTGACGGGCCACTGATGGAGGAGACCCGCGATTGTGCACGTAGCGCATTTTAAGGTTTAGGAGAACCCATCTTCATTCATCAAAGCTCTGACTCAGAGGAAGATGTAGAGATAGATTGATCCAATTGTATTGGATTTGCTTTAAAGACATATCACTTCAGAGCCTTTCATAAGTAATGCATGTTTTTTTATTACAAAATTCTGCCCTCAACTGCTTGACTTCTCATGCAATCATTTATTTATTGAATCCTAATTCAATTTTGGTTGTATGGAAATTTAGATCCGTTGATGAGAGTCCAAGCATGTTGGTTAACTTCATATGTGAACCTTACAGATGGATGGGACTCCAACAAACTTTTGGCATGAAGAGACAATTCTTGAAACGCCAAACACCGATAATTCAACGCAACCCCCATTGTAGGTGAAGGTGAACGTGAAGATGGAGACACGATGGAGGAGGACGTTGTCAATGACTATTGGTGGCTGATGACAAAGACTTGTTGGAAGACGATCTCCGACAATATCACAAGGTAGACTCTATGAATACCATCACTTCATTGAAGATGAAGCCGACTCACCTCTTCTGACTACAAATCCCGCTTTGTTGAATGGTTCCCATGCCCATGGTAAGGCCGACTCTGTCGTGTGATCTTGATTTCTTGGAGCATGAGTTCAACAAGGGTTACCGAGATGGAGCCGCAGTTTGCTATGTCACTACTATGGATGAGGCCGGAGAGAGCTCACAATTCACAGAAAAGGAGATAGAGAAGTGGGATCTGTTGTGGAAGGTAAAGAATGACATCTTCAATGCTAGTGTCAACTCCAAACCCAAGCTGAGGTTTCTGAATAACCTAAAGTTCTATGTTTGTGATGGTAATCACCAATTCATCTCATGGATGAACTACATTACAAAAAACACTCCAAAGATGAGGAGTGGCATTATGCGGTGGACTCTATTGTACTAGATACAAAGGGCAAGACCGAGTTGGTCATGCATGACATTAACAAGTAAGTCTCTTCTCTCCCTAATTGGAACTTTAATGTTTCACTTGTTTTCATTGATTTGAAAATGTTGCAATTTCTGGGTACAACAGTAATTGAAATTGCTTCTATAAGCATCAAGTCCACAGAAGACTTGCACGTGAAGATCAATTTGGTGCACACGTTATACAGGGTTTAAAAATATGGTCTCCTTCCTATTGAGTGGTTCAAAGAAATGCTCAGGCCATCGGAGCTCCGAATGTGTGGGGTACATAAAGCTAAAAAGACTTGGTATTCTATGCCATTGCAAGTCTTCACGTTGTTTGTTTTCAGGGTGAGAATTTATGTAAATGCTTATTTTTTTGTGTCTATTATATTTGTTTGTACTTTCTTATCATACAATCGTGAATGTGAATTTTTTTTTGTCCCACCTGTGCAACAAGAAATTGCCCAGTCTGCAGATGCAGTAGTGCGGAGGTACAATGAGATGACACCAGAGGATGATAAAACTCCTGAAGAACTAGCGCATGCTATGAGATCCGGAGCTTATGAGAAAACCATTAAACTCAATGTTAAAATGTCTAAGTTGGTTGCTGTGGTGAGTCTAGCTAACAAGCAAGGTTTTCTAGATGAGGTGATTTCATGACCTACATCATAATCTGAATCCATTGAAGTAATTGGGACCTCAAAATGTAATAGCCTTTTCTTTTCTTTTGTTGACCAGATTGTAAAACATTGGAGTTCCAATGAGGTTCCGGAGATGACTCTAGAGAAGCTCCAAATGGTGGCCACTTGCAATACCACGGCAGATCACAAGATCAAATTTTTGAAGTGGTGGAACTCCTCTACGCCATCACGTGATGCCAGGCGTTTTCCGCCTAGGCCAGTGTTAGAGACCTTACTTGGTCCTTTCTTGAACCGTTGTGTTTGATATGCAGGGGTAAGTGATTACCTTTTCATGTAATTCAAATTGAAAGCCATCACAATTCGTATTCATTGGGATTTTGAAGAATTCAAATTTTTGCAATGCACTACATATCATATAATGTCTAATATTTTTTTTGCTTCCATAGATTGAAGATGCAGTTGTGCAATACTTTGAGGAAGTTGTCAAGCAGGACAACATCATCATCAACATGAAGGTTCCGCTTCAGCCAAAAACCTTACCCAAATACTTGGAAGGCTAGAGGAGGAAAATTTGAGATTAAGGGTTCTTGGCTCATCTTAGAGGAGCTAAGTACTTCAAGAAAAGCGACAACTTCAACACTTATGAGGGGTCCCAACAGGCAGTGAAGAGGGTCCTTTATCAATATGTCTTCAACTAGATAAAGAAATATTCATTTGGAAGTGACAATTTGAAGTAAGAATCTCCTGTCATTTGGCTAAAAATACATTGTTGAAGAAGGAAACCTATTAGAGATGAAGGAAGGAAAAAAAAAATGGGGGGGGTCCTTGGGCTACCTCTAGAATATGCCTTGGATCCGAGGCATGCTCTAGAAGTAGTCGGGGGACCCCCCATTTCTATCCTTTCAAAGGTCTACAATTTAATTTTCTGACCTTCTATTTTTTGAGATATAAGAAATCTAACTTGCTTTGAAGCAGATGTACGTGAGATTGAAATTTTCTTTGGTCTAATTTGATTTTACAATTCTTCCTTACTATTTATGGTTTGTCATGATGTAGATATTTCAAGTTTGAACTGGAAGGAAAAGGAGCCATCTAGAGGGCAGACCTTCCTCCATTCCTTTCGATCTTTCTAGATCGCAGTTCCGCAAGTTGCATGTACACAGCGAATCAACTTAAAACATATACCACGGCTCATCTAAGCGGTGGTGGATGGTACATTGATTGCCCGATATCGTACACGCATCCATCGAAGGTACAACTCCGGGATTCATTGAAGGGCATTGGAGCGGTGGACATGGATGTCAATGAGTTTGCGGGCCTCACCGAAGATCAGAGGAGCAAGGCAATTGAAAGGAGGGACCACGCTGACAAAAAGAAAGCGGCTCGTCTCCAAATTGCTTTGGATAACAAGCAGAAGAGGGAGGCAGAGCATTTGGCAAAGATGGAAGAGAAGGAGAAGGAGAAGCAAAAGGAGAAGGAGGAGAAAGCAAAGGCAAAGGGGAAGAAAAAAGATGATGGTGATATCGTCGTTCCTACATCATCAACAGTCGATCAGAGCTCGCAGTTGGTGGAGGGAAGTCAAGGTGGGATGAAGAAGAAGGCTGTGCTTGCCGAGTGGATGGAGGATATAGTGACATTAGGCACATAGGTCGTTAGACTAGATGATGACGACGTGAAGTCGGAGGAGCTCATCTTGAACGAATCTATTATTGACATCATGGACAATTTGGAGAGCTCACCACCAAATTCTTATGTTGAGGTCATGGACTTCATTCGAAAGGTATGCGGCACCATGAAGTTCAGTTTGTAACTTCAATGGATTTTCTGATGAGAAAATTGTTTCATTTCAAACTTTCTTATAACATGAATACTTACTCCATTACAGGCAAATGCAGGAAAACCTCGCTCACTAAACGGTAGGGTGAGTTAGGAGCCTTTGGTGGATTTTATTATTTTTGACTGCCAAGAGAATCTACCCGTACCACTCATCTCTAAAAAGCACATTCCGACATAGAACTCGGACCCAACATGTGTGGGAATGCAAAATGCATTTCACTTTGCCAAAGAGAGCTTACAAGACAATGGCTGTGTTCTTGTATTTCACTTATACAGCCTTCAATCGCAGCGTATGTTTGCAGGATTGAAGACCGTCTTCAAGAAGTTGGTGATGAAGAAGGAGTGGTTGGCATTCAACCAGTTGGACCTAGCGTCAGGTATTACACCTGGTCAGACGATAAGTTTTTCTAAATTTACAATGTACATGTCAATTGTCTTAGTGGCATTCTTCTTTGTACTGAACATTCTTTCCATTTTTGCAGACTATGAAGTTCGGAGTTACCCTTTTTGTGAAGGATGTGGGTGAGAAAAGGAAATCAGCCTTCACGTTCAAGCAGACTGAGGCCATGACGAAAGCAAAGTGGAATCTTCAGAGGAAGGACATGATGATCAATTATATCACCGAGGAGACAATGTTAGTCGGCAAGGAATCGAAAATGACTTGGCACAAGCCGCGAGAGAAAGATGCAAGGTTCCTACAATTTTTCATCGAAGGCTGCTTGGACGAAGAAGATGTAGTTCTTGACTGCACCGCAGCTATAGGTCAGTTTATGCTTTGAAATGAGAACCCTAAATTGAAATGTTTATTTGCGCATAGAATTACTGAAGTTCTAATGTCTACATGTATGTATTGTAGGAGCATCAATTACTGCATGTCGTGGCACATGATGGCATATTGTGGCTTTGGAGGAGGATGAGAAAATATTCAACGGGGTTCTCTTGCCAATGAAAAAAGCCACTCCAGTGCAAGGAGTGACACAAGCTCCAATAGAAGTTTTTGCCGCTCTTGATCTAGATGTCGTGCAAGTGGAACCAATGGTGTTTACACGCAACATTAGACCTAGTAAGTGAGTTTTGCTTCTAAAAGACAAGTGTGTTTCTGTATTCAAAAAGTATTGCATTCCATGAATCATGACTAACATTGCATTGTTTGTATTTGAAGGAAGAAAGGAGTGACGGACGAACACCGTATGAAGAAAATCCAAAAACTTATTTTGAGTCCGGAGAAGTCTTACGATCTTCTAGTGTATGCCGTAAAAATTGGCATCACAGTATGAACGATATGGTTGCAAAGCGCCTAAACCTTACAAACCCAAATATGCTGCAAACATAGTTCATTTTCTAGACGTTTCAACTTTTGAGGGTGAATGTCGCAGCACAGGGTAAGTGAAATTCCCTATTATGCTCACAAAAACCACTTTAAAGCATAACAAAGTGACTCTAAAGATCGAACCCAAGAGACTCTATGAAGTGTTTCGTGTTACTAGGTGATTTGGGGGTAAATATCAATACAAATACTTCTCTTTCTCTCCAGTTCTCCTTTCCTCCAAAATCGGCCAACTCATTTGACCTTTGATCACTGATTCGGACTGTATTTCCACTCAAGTCAGACCAAGATCTGGTCAGCCAATAAATTCAAATCCTACCGAAACTAACAAATCCGTCTAGATATCACTACCACATCCGAGGATCTCTTCTTCCTCGGTTTCCATTCCTGTTTTGCTTAACCTCTGTTGGCACTTCAGAGGGATCCACCACTTGGTTTTAGAGAGGTAGGCCCACCACTTCTTCCGGAACTTATAGTGACGGAAGTATCACTCGACTAACTCTAATTTCCTATTCTAACAGGATCCGGTTTGACCTTTCACAACAAACCAGGAATGAATTCGGTCTGCAAGTCACACAAAAATCCCCCGTACGATCATCTTCAACTACAACGACCTTAACGCTTCCTTGGACCTGCACAAAACTAAGGTGGCTACAAGTGTATCCGCCCGTACCAGCATAATCCAGAGTCCTTCCGTTTACTATTTCAGATGGTGAGACCTCTCAAGTGATCGGATGCTAATCCAAATATCCCATCTGGTAGCTCTAGCACAGTTGAAAATCCCCTCCCTAACCGCCTAGCCTAACACTGGCTATCTCACCCGGAATAATGGACTCTAAATCTACTGAGGTGCAATGACTCACTCCCAACGTTTACAACCCATTCACATGCACATGTAATCACAAGAAGACGCTAAAGGGAAGAATTCCTTTTACAATCCGCTCGTCTGTACTTAATCTCTCATCTCTTCACCCGACCATTCATTGGGAAGACAAAGAAACAATAGAAAATACAAGAGGAGACAACATATGCAAAAGAAAGGATTCTCCCCCGTCTCAGTCTTGAGACTTGAATTATATTCAGAAATTTACAAAAAGTGTCCCCGAAAATCTGGCATTGATCCGGCCGAGATTTTTGGATCTGAACTTTTCCTATTTTTCCGGGATAAGGTCCGATCTAACAAAATTTCCTACTTCTAAATTCCTAACTACCTACTCCTCCTATGGGGGTCCACCACTGTCTGGAGTAGCTATTGGTGATAGTTCGCTCAAGTTTTTTCTCCTGTCTCCCCTTTCTGGAATGCGTTCTGGTTCCACAGGGAAGGTTGTCCCTATTGTCGGCCCTGGAGCTCCTGACGCAGAAGCTATCCCTCCTACCTTCTCTTTGGAGACTGGGGTCTCAAACTTCCCCTCCAGGATCTCCAAGTCGTCCACATCATCTGGGATCACTACTAGAAAATCTAGTTTTTCTGTTGTTTTGGTCGCGTTGATTTGGTCAAAATCTAACAAAAATCTGTTGATTTCAACAGATTTTTGTTAGATTTTGACCAAATCAACGCGACCAAAACAACAGAAAAACTAAATTTTCTAGTAGTGGATTGAAATCCTGGATAGGGAGATCTGCTAGCTTTGGAACTTCCGGATGCTCTCCTCTATCCCCCTAGCATCCTTCCGGAACTCTTTCATCGTGTCTTCTATCTTCCCAGCGAAGTCAACGAGGATGCAGGCAATCCGGGTTCCGGATGGCTTCTGATCCTTGTGCACTCCCTTGTCAAATAGTCTAGCCTTCGCCATCACCTTACCGGATGCCTCCATCACCGTAGTCATCCGCTCAATTGCCACCCTGGTCTCTTCCTGTAGGGACATGGCAATCTTTACCTACTCCCGGCTGGTCTCTAGATCCTTCCAGAAGACTTGTATCTCCCCTCGCAACTGGATCGTCAGCTCGTCCATCTCTTGTAGGTGTATATTCTGCGTCAGCACCTGATCTTCTAACTCTCAGATCACGTCCGGGTTGTTGATGCAATTTGTCACTGCTTCCGGAAGCGCACTATTTGGGGTACTTTCCACCAAGTCCGCCACTTCGCGGAGCGTAGTGGTCTTCACCTCCCAATCCGCTCTCACCGTACTGAGAATCCGGATTAGGTCGTTGTATGGACCCGTCAAGTCCGTCAACTGGGTCATTGGAACAGTCCTCGGCTTGCTTGCCTCCACTGGCTCCTCCTTCCTTGGAACGGCCGGTTCCTCTTTACCCACCGGTTTCGGCTCCTTGTTCTGGAGGAGAACGGAAGGAGAACCCCTTAGGTTGGGAGTTCGCTTGAACCTTCTCCTAGTGAGGGGGACTTCCTCTTCCTCCTCTTCCTCCAACTCTAGGGCCCTCTTCCTCGGGTTTTCACCCTTGTCTTCTAGCTCTGGACTATCCGGTTCGGTCTCGGATCCTTCCTCATCCGATCCTTCGAACTTCCGGAGAGCCATCTGGACTCTCCACTCCTTGTTTTCCTCCGTGGTTAGGAGGTTCTGATACTTGTACAAGTGGAAAAGGTAGGGACATACCGGAGTAGCTTTACTGTTTCCCACATTAGCTACCAAGCTGTTCACTAGCCCTTGCACAAAGCTGGCCCAGTCCATCTTCTTCTCTCCGCTCAATGCTCCAAAGATGGCGTTCCCGATCGTGGAAGTAATTCGCGTAGGCTTTTTCGGATGCAGGATCGGTACCACGAACTCCAGCAATCGGCGGTGTCACGAGTTGATGCAATCCTTGATGTCGAATCCGTCCTTGGAGTTGGCTGCTCCCTTGAACTTCCCCCGCACGAAATCTCCCTTCCGAATTGCTTGCGCCGTGCTATCCTCCGCAAATTCATACACTCCTCTCCAGATTTTCCACGTCTACATGGGCGGAACTGGCCGAATGGAGTTGTCAAACTGTTTAGGGATCCTTCTATGAACTCCCTAACTATGGCTTCGTTCCGAAGGCCCTAGGGTTTCCCGTAAAACCCTGCACCCTCCATGGCGGAGAGATCCTCCATCAACTCCGCTTTCTCCCGGTCACTACTAGGCTCTAAAGGTGCCACCTTTCTAACCTTCACTTCTACCTTGGATGCGCTCGCCTGTCCCTAATTTCTAGTGCGCTTTAGTTGCGGCATCCGTCTCCTCACCGAAAGACTACCTCACTTCTCTCCTGGGCGCACGTCCCGTTTCCTCACAATTCTCTCCTCGGTCTCAACCGAGTTACCACCTGTGCCAATCCTCTCACAGACTCTTGCGGTGCTCACTCGATCTCAATCGTCCGCACTCAGAGGTGCGCAACCAATTCTTCTTCACAATCAGCGCAAAGGGAACTAAAATCACACCCGCAGAAAACAAACTCACAAAAACTTAAACACAAACTTACAGACTCAAACACACTCTCACAGAAAGGAATAGCTGAGAGCGTGGCAAGTACGCAAGAGCTCTCAGGTGCAAATGATAGTCCAAACCCTAAAGGAGTCCTTTTTGTATACTAGAAAACCTAATCATTATTTTTTTCCGATTTTCGGGGCGGAGTTCCCGGATCCAATCTTTTGGCTGTAGATATAGACCGGATTCGTTTCCGATACCCGTTCTAGTTTATTGTTTGTTTTGATCGTTGCTTGGTTCCCTAGTTATCCTATTAACCTATTTCTTTGTCTTTTCCTTCCTCCTACACCAATCCGGGTATACTTTTTCCGGATTTCGTGTCTCAGAACACGATAGAGGAAAAAAAATCAAAAAGTCGGGTTGCGACAGTGAAGAGACTCCGGAGTCATCCTTGACTGAGGTTTCTATGACCAACTCCACCGCCACTTAGACTCACAAGATTGGCATATCTTATGAGTTGAACTATGTGTATTGATTTCTATGTTGATTTGATTTTATGTGATTTATGGCTACAAGTTGCGTGCATTGTGCTTATTGTTTGATATTCAACATACATTAGAAATGAGGGAATGAAAAATGATCTCCAACCCTAAACCATCAATAGTTAATGAAATACAGTTGCTACATTTTGGGCTCATTTATTTTCCTTCCCATTCTTAGAACACTTCATATGTGACAAAACAAATTAATTCTGTTTCATATGAAAAATGTTCTCCACAAAACTGGTAGTGCCTCTAAGTGTCCACAAATGCCCCTTAACTTATATACCCGCAATTGTTTATGAAATCCACGGTGATAGAACCTCGGTTGACCCCAAGTCCACGGTCATGGATTTGTCACCATTTTTTCCCATCAAATACAGATTTGATGATAGATTTTTTCACCAAAAATACTTGGTGCTCACAGGTTTATAGGCTCCTGCTCCCAGGCTTGCACAATAGCAACCCTATTCATAAAAATGGTAAATGTTGAAAGGGCATTGCATAAACCAAAAGACATCACCAAAAATTCATAGGACCTATATCAGATTCCGTATGCTATCTTTTCAATATCTCTAAGTACAATTCAAATTTGACAATAGCTTGATTTCAAATCAATGCAACTAAAGTACACTACATCTGCCAATCAATCAAAGAGATCATCAATTTGAGGTAACGGGTAGTCATTCTTGATGGTGATTTTGTTGAATGCCCTATAGTCAATACACATGTGTAGCTTGCCATTTTTCTTGTCTACAAACAAAATTGGCACCCCATAAGGTGATTTGCTTTGGCAAATATATCTTTTAGCCAACAATTCATTGAGTTGTTTTTTAAATTCTACCAATTCCCTATGGTTCAATCTATAAGGTGAATTGGATGGTGGTTGTAATCTAAGTATCACTTCAATCTTATGATCCACTTCTTTTTTAGGTAGCAAAGCATTAGACAATTCTATCGTTAAAACATCCATAAATTTATAAATCACACTTGTTATGCACTTTGGAGGGGAGGTGGTCCTATTAACCATCTTATTCTTCTCTCCATTCACACCAACTCTTATAACAACCAAAAACCTAGTATCACTAACGTCTTTCAAAGCCATAAGATGGATTTGAGTCCCCAACACATTATGTGACTTAATTATTTCTAACTCTAACTTTTTCCATCTATATTAGCAACCACCTTAAAAGATGGTCACCGCTTTATGTCCACACCAAAAATATTTAGAAAAGTATTTCCTAAAATGAGGTCTATTCCATCCATATTACACACCGTGAAGTCCTCTACAAAAGCAAACTTTCTACATTGAATTTTTACACTTGTAGCCACCATATTTATTTTGTACGGTTTGCTCTTGGCAAATTGCACCTTGATGGACTTACTACACTCTTTGAATTGCAAGCCCAACTCCATAACAAGTCTTGGATTCATGAATGTGTAGGTTGCACCTATATCCACCAATAGTAAAACATCATGTTTATTTATGAAACTTTTAAGAACATCAAGCGTGGACTAAACTTGGATTTATTTACTTTAGCAAAGAAGCTACTTTGAAGGACATGCTTTCCAATATGAGAGCGTGTACTTTAAGCACTCACCTTTGTCTTGGTGCAACTTTGGGACATGTGATCCTTTCCACCACAATTATGGCAAATTATTTGACTTGCATCCCTTTTGATTTTATCACCTCTTTTGTCTATGCCTATAATTTGTCCTTTCTTAGGCCCACTTGACTTTGCTCCATCAACCATATACTTATTCTTTATTCAAACATGACTCTGCAACTTGCATTTTGAGTGCTTGATTAACTCTCAAGGGGTGCACTCCACCTTTTTTTGATGTTAGCGTGTGAACAAAACTTTGGACCCCTTATATACTTTTTTAATTTTAAATAAAATTAGTCAAAAAAATATAAATAGATTTTTTTACTTTAAAAATTTATCTTTTGAATTATTGATATTTTTATTTTTTAATAATAATTAGTTATAAATTTTTGAAGTAAAAAGATATACTATAGAACTGAAAAATAACTTTCACACCCCTATATTATATAAGAAAAAATTGTCTAAAAAATGAACAAAAAATTCCTAAAAATAACTCTTTATTGAAAGTTCATTTTGAGTTGAATATTGATGCAATGGTCATCTAAATGTGTTCTTTAAAAATATTTGAGTAAAAAAACATGTCATTTTAGTGCATTTTTAACCTCTTCTAGAAATCATTCCATATTTTATTTGGGTTTGAAATTTTGGAAGTAGAATACTATAGTCGTTAGTAAACAATGCTCAAAATTTGAAGTTAAAATTATAGTTTATTAGAAACCACTTGTTCGCACATGGTTTGTTGTAGTAAAACTAAATGCACCCTCCAAGGGTTAACTCCCCTATTGAAATCCCTTCTTTAGTCTTCTTATGTTGGCCTTCATCATCATCAATTCTTTCTACCAATTTCAGCAATTCAATTCAAGTCTCTAGTAGTTGAGGCATCCTAAACAATGCATGTTCTATCCAACTTTGAAATCCATTGAAGAATATGATCTTGGTCAATTCATATAGCCTTGGAAGCACATTCAAGTATGCATTGAACTCCCATATATACCCTTGAAGACTTCTGGTTTGCTTGAGTCTCACCAATGCCACTCCATTACAAATGTTTTAGTATTTTAGAGTGAAATGGTTGCTAATCAATTCTTTGAAACTAGGCCATGTCAAGTTATCCACCATCTTTGGATTTTCACTCCTAAAGTGAGTCCACGAGAGCAAAGCATGGTCCTTAAGAAAGGTCACCGCGATTGTGATCTTGTCTTCTTTAAAGACCTTTTGTACTTCAAAGTATAATTTCAACTCTACCAAAAAGTCCTTGACTTTGTGGGCCTTGCCAATGCCTATGAAAAATGATGACATATTCATATTGCATAACTTATATGAAAATGAGCTAATGCACTTCTCTTAAGCTCTTTGATTTCACCTTGCATCACTTGAAGAGTTTTGACAAGTTCTTTAAACATGAGATCACAACCCTTGCGTTTGCGATCACATTATATCCTTCTAGAACTAGTAGTAGTGTCACTTTCTTTGGCACTAGTTTTCAAATTTTCTTCTCCAATGAGATTCAATTCGTGAGTCGTTTGTTTCAATAGAAGAGAATCTTTCCATTCAGTCTCATCACAAAAGGACTCAACAAGCTCTAGACTTTGACTATGGGTTTGATGTCTTTGCCTTGAAGCTTCAGCTTCCACTACCTTAAGCTTCACTATGACTTCAAGATTCATTGCACTCAACCATAGTCTTGCTCTGATACCAAATGTTGCAACCCTAATAACATCTTACAGCTCCTAATAGGCTCACCATGCTCCACTTTTAGTATAACTTGAATCACAATTCATTAATATTGTACATGCCACACATCTACAATATTAGTTCCTATTTTTCAATTCATATTATTAAGTCTTAGTCTCTAGGACTCCTAACACATACTACACATAACAACAGGCATGTAATTTGGTGACATGGGACGGAATTTCCATTGATGTTTAAGCACTTGATAGAGGCACTACTCCCCACCGGTGCTAATTGCCATTGAATGTTATCCCACTCCATCCTAAGTCTATTGTATATTTACTACATGTCCATCGTAATTAATTGAGACTCATATCTGAAAATACATTGGAAATGGCCTAGCAAGGAGAGGAATTTTATCCAACTAGTGCCATGAGACACCTATATAAGTATTCAGTGGTACCTTGGATTTGGTGGTGAAGTTGCATCACCTACTTTGAGTCACTGAGACTCACTAAGGTTCCAAGAGGGAGTGAAGAAAGAGACCAATTCCTCCTATAAAATAATCTGTAGCATTCGGCAGACCTCCTCCCTTGTATATCAAATAAAGTCTCCAAACACACTTTGGTTGTAGAAGACCACCCAATTCCAACCGAAATCACCAAGTTATATCTTTGTTTGAAATTTCAAACTTTCAAATGGTATAACTTTGCAGCCACAACTTCAAATCCCACATGCAAACCCATTTTGGATATCTACAAAACAAGAAAATGCTGATGGGTTGCTAACTCATCTTGTTTGGACAAGTTCTCACAAAGTCATGGCCCTCCAAAGATTTGGGATCACCGGGAGAAGTGTCATGTCTTTACCACAATCTTTCTCTTAGACATAACTCTAGACTCATAGCTTAGAACCTTGTGATGCTTATCATTCTAGCTTTCTTATATTCTTAGCTTTCCAATAATATGCTACATTACATATTTCCATTAAATATTCATTGGAAACTTTTCACTCCTAGCCTTTAAGTGTCCTAGTGCCAATAGAACATCATTAACTTTGAATGACCATAACTTTTAGCCTACTAGTCCAAATCATGTGTTCTATAGATATTTAGATGCGTCTTCTAATGGGCTTTTCAAACATGTATGATACACTATCATGCCCTTTAAATCCTATTTACTCGGAAATCACTCATTTCTCTCGTTTTAGCTTATACAAGGCTTGGAAAGTCACCACCAAGTTCCCCCTTATTCACTAAAGCACTTCGGGCACCCTAAAGAAATAGGGGTGTGACATGATGTCCACTTCAAGGATTGTTGTTGGGATTTTTTTTTCACCTTCATGACTACATGTTGTGCTAATTGCGTGTTCTTCAAATGCTAGAGTCTTCTCTGTGTCTACAGTACTAACTTATCAAAGAATCTTTTTGTTGGGTCCCAGCACACAAGTCTTCACCACAAGTCCACAGTCAGCTCCATTCTCTTTCTAATTGCAGTCATGGCATTTAATGTCAAGCCGAATTTTGTAGTCGGGAGTGCATGTCGAGAACCGATGTTGTTCCGATAATTGCACTTGTTCAGTTACGTGAGTTACTTCCAAATTCAGTGGCGAGGAATACTTGTATGAAACCACGGCAAATCATAGAGTGGTATCTACTATTCACTTCCAGAATCCAAATCCAGCAATCCTCACTCAATAATAATAATCATAATAGTAACAAGAAATAACAACAAGAATAACAAGAATAATCATAATCATAATAATTGTTGCTGCTGCTGTTGCTGTTATTTATAGAAACATGAAATTCCTGCAACTGAAATTTTCAATGTTTTCCTGTGGTGTAGAAATCAAGAAAATCAAGGGAACCATTCACTTCTCAAAAAAATGATACCTTTATTTTCTATTCAATGAAAAACATCAATGGGAGTGGTGCGTTCATTGATCAAACAGCGACATCCTATCCATGAACACAAACCCTAAACCCTAAAACCCTAAAAAACTGGAACTGGAACTGGAACTGGGTGGCTTATAGAACTCACAGACTCGAAGAAACAACTTGTGTGTATAAGTTTCATGCTATGGATTCGATTCTGACTTCATACGCTTATAAGTTACCCAAAACTTACGTAACCAAGACTTCCACAAGTTAGCCTAATTTCTACGCCTTGAAGTTTGAAACTTTCCGATCTGCTGTCATGATCAACATGACCGAATCCCCATTCCTCACTTCTGTTGAAAGCAGTATTGTATTGCAGGGACAATCATATCCCGATCATAAAGCGGACACCTACACTCGTGACGGCGTCCCTCCGAGCAGTTTGAAATAGCAGAGGTGGACCCTTCCTTCGCCTTACAACAAGGCTTCCCGATTCAAGAATACGTTCTTTACAACAGCAAAAGCATTGAAAATAGTTGGAGTCAATCCAACGAAATCGTTAGTGCACACACTTCAACACAGTCATACAATTTAAAAAGTCTAGTAATAAAGAGAAACGGCATTCCTAGCAAGAACCCTAATACAGGAAGCAAACATTACCGGCGAAGTGACTTCTACCCACAGTCCATTGTATAGTAGTGTCGGTAACACGAATTGCCAAAGTCACCCTATTTGTAATATAGAGAATTTATATCGCAAGCTTGCACTAACATCGCATTGAGCGAATTTCTAACAAAGTTTTCTGAGTGACACGAATTTCGTGCCTCATTGATAGGGTCAACTACTGTAAAATCACCTTCAAGAATCAAGAATGAGCGGCTCCTTGCAAAGGAATCAAACCGAAAAGCCATTAAGAAGCTCAAAAAAAAAGGTATATATATATTTTTTCTGTACGCTTCTCCTGTTCTGTCATGCCTACTTTCCCAAACATAATGAATCATCGAAGATGATTCATCGGAATCTTTCCATTCTACTGGCTATATACGTTAGTATAAACTCGGTGTAAGTTCCATACTTTCATGAGATACATTGCACATGTATTATTCATGGTTCGTCTAGGCCCCTAAATCGGGACCCTGCTCCTCCTGCTGCAAACTTCAATACCTTTATTCATACAACTTTTACACAAATAATACAAATTTTTCCGTGTGTTGGAATCCTCTCAGAAATGGGGAAAGGACCAAAAAAAATCCGTTCTAACCTAACGATGGGAGCCACTCGCAGTCACACGAATGGTTTCCCGACCTTCGTTACTATCTGGGCCCCGAGAGCTCCAGAGCATGCGCGAAGGAGGAATTGGAGTCGAGTTCCCAACCCTGCGGAAGTCGAGGCATGTACTGCGCTTCTTGGTCGCGCATCACCTCCAGCTTCTCCCATTCGGCCCACCGTTCTTCCAAACCATTGCCTTCCAGCATTTTCACCACTTCGCCCATTTTCGGCCTGCTGGACGGAGAGTTTTGTGTGCACAACAAGGCCACCTGGACACGTACCAAATGACTCGTGTTCAGTGTCACCATGAATTGCCAGTTTCACAAATCGAACAATGTTGCAGAATGGGTGACAAACGAGTGAACTTGGAAAGGACCCAAAGGTCCAAATTGGGTCTCTCGTGTCTCGAATTTGGCATTTGGAGGTCATCAAAGGACTTCCGTTTGTACAATTTCAATGGTTTTGAAAAACACACACGAGCAATGACCTTCATTGATTGTGGTGAGATATCAAACTGGGCCATGTCGGCATGATATGCTTCACAATACGATCAATCAAGTAGTGGTCGACCTCGAGTTACGAATGCAGCCACTACTACCATTCACAAGCTTTGAAAAAATTAGCATGAAGGCAATGATTAAACAGGGAAAGAATCAAACTTACCCGGAGTAACTCCTTAATATCTATCATATCATACTCCTTGAGATTTGGGTCTACCATCAAGTGCACCCTGTCCTCTCTGTTCAATTTTTTCACCTGAAACATTGAGGGAAAAGAAAAATCTCAATGCGCTCCCAGAGAGAGAAAGAGAGACAGGGAAGTTGAGAAATCATGTGGAAAACCATCAAAGCATGCTCACTGAATAATACTTGACGTGTCGGGTATTGATTTTAACTAGGTTCCATAACGAGTCTAGAACGATGTATTCGATTGAAAAAACATTTCTGCACCAATTTACATCTGTGGGTTGGGTGATGTCAAGTTCTATCACAAACACAGCTATTTATTACCGAAGTTAGATTATTGTAACCAGAGGTCGTACCATAACCTCAATGCAGCCCAATTCCATAGCGTGGTGGCAACCAGGCATTGAATATGGAGGACGGTTGTCTCACAAATTTTGTCCTTCTTTAGCATTATGGGTGTCTCTTTCAGACCCTTGGAGGAGCATGATGCAACAATTAAGATTCAACTATTAAGGTTACGTGCAGTAACATAAAAGCAAAGCGTCATTGCAATTCTAGTGGCTCAGCATGTAATTTCCCATAACAAAGCTCCACTCTTCATGTGACCCAGGCCACTTCCAAACTACTGGATAGAATGTTATTCCTCATATTTGAATTGATTTGACTTCCTCAATTTCTTAAACTACTCTTAGGAGGTCGGAAGTGCGAACTTACCCAATCCAAAAGCATCACATCTTCATCCTCAGAAAGGCGAGCTAAGTTCACCGCACCCTGCCCAGTAATAAGCTGCAGCAACGTGATCCCATAGCCATACACATCTGTCTTCTCCGACGACTTCCCTGTGGACATGTACTCCGGCGCAATGTGGCCCAGCGTGCCTCGAACTGCGGTCGTGATGTGCGTATTCTTGAAGTCCACAGGCTTGGCCAACCCAAAATCGCCCACCACGGCCTCAAACTCATCGTCCAGAAGAATGTTGTCAGCTTTGACATCTCTGTGAATGATCTTAGGGCTGCATTGTTCGTGCAAGTATGCCAAGCCCTTGGCTGCTCCTAGAGCAATGTGTTTCCGCATTCCGCTACTTAGAGCAGGCTCTCCGTGTTCAGGCTCTGCGGACAAACCACGCGTGAGATCAAAATACAAAAAATTCTCCTTAAGAAAAAAGGACGGACTAGTTTTTTATATCAAGTGACGCCAGCTTTCATTCACAACATCCTCGATAAAGTGGCTGGGAATCAGCTGTAAGTGGACAGGTATGCTGATTATAACCAGATCTTGACCACCCCATACATAGGACTGTCTTACAATCATGGAGAATGTTCAACTTGTGAAGATCAAAATAATGTAAGGAACAGTTTTCCTTGACGCCTACTATCATGTTATTCAGCTAGACATGAACATTCTTTGCAAAGCTGTGTCTATCCTAGCTGCGTTCTGCAGAACAATTTGCCGGTCTGCACTTGTACGTGTGCCAATCAAAGTTGGAAAATTGAAAAAGTAAATAAACGAAATACCTACTTTTCAGTTGAGTAGAAACACTCCCATTTGACATGAATGGATAGACGAGCAAACGCTCCGCGGGAGTGGTACAAAAGCCATATAACCGCAACAAGTTCCTGTGTGCTGCCATGCTGATTATTTCAACCTAATACACCACACAAACAAAGAGTACCAAACAGGTAAGTCGAAAGTTCAATAATAGCCTTCAGTTTCATTGACAAACTAACCAAGTATCACAGCAAACATTGACTAGGAACTCAAGTACAGGTTTTTCCCTCTTGCCTCATTTTCTTCACTCTGGAGTTGAAATTGAAAAGTATATATAATTAGCTGCTTCATCACAGGGATACTTTAGATTGCACACGTCGAATACAAGAGCTGGAGATAACAAAGAAATCCTACACCCTGATTGGTTCATTCGTTTTTTCTTGTTTTTGTTCAATGTCAACTTCTCACTAGTCCAAGTAACAAGAATGAGCATGAAGAGGTAGCACTTCCATGACTCCTATGAGGCACGATAAAAACATTTGAGACAACAAGGTTTCAAGTTGTCTCTTACGTGGTGGATTGGAAGCTTGTTACCTCAGACGTGTCATAAGCTCTCAGAACGTGCAATGGAATATTTTTACACTTGTAATTTCTCAACCCTAGTTGCACATGATGTTGGTTCAAATTTGAAGCTCAATGCTTCGACCGGTGCAATTTAGAGTGACCCTCATACCTATAGCAAATACCAATTGGTGTCACAAAAGAGGTCTAATTTTTATTTTCAGTTTTATGAATTATCTGGTGGATGAAATACTTACCTCGGTTTGAAACTGCTGCTCATTTCCTACGTTACGGTCTTCTTTCAGCCGCTTGACAGCCAATACTGTTCCATCAGAGAGCACACCCCTGTAAACTCGGCTAAAACCGCCGCGTCCTATCTCGTTTCTGCTACTGAAATTCTCCGTTGCAATTCGCAGCTGGTTGATAGTAAAGCGCTTCAGTTGGCCTAGATTTACTTCTGAATCTTCCTGCGCTGCAATCACACACACACAAAAAACTACGTTCATTGACTATCGATAAAATCAATACGTGTTAAAAAAAAAATGATTGCACCGTTTCCAGTAGACAACTCATGCCGTCATAATCGTCAACACTGCCACAATTAGAATTACCCGTATTTCGACCCAACAAACACTATTGGGTGCGGCACACTCAATAACGCAAACAGTGTAGTGTTGCATGTCCAAGTGGATCAGATGAAGCACAAAGTCATCCAGAAAACAAAAATATGAGTTCACAACACTATCTCATTATGTACACAACTATGTTATATGCGTGACTCATAATAGTGGTACATATTATACAGTCGTCAATCTACATGTGACACTCGTCATAGGCAATCAATCAATCAAAGTATCTATTGAGCAATTAGTTTGGATGACATCAATAGGGTCGTACACATTTACTATACGTGGTTCCTATGCACAACACTACATCAAGAAAGCGCAGTTAAATTGATTTCCATACAAACTGAACTCTCCATAATATAATATCCTAAGCAAAGAGGTCATGATACAGAAAGCTACGAAGCAGATAGTAACATAATAGTGCCGATCAATTTCATGTTGAAATGTGGAAGAATTCATCATTAAGTTTTCATTGCATCTTGGTCATTTAAAATGCTCCCAAATCCGAAGCTTGCTTACCAGGCACATCAAAGAAAGTCTCCTTAGGATGGCGCCGACGCCAGTAGAAGTACAAGCCAATAATGCAAAGCAAAACAACAACAGCTGCAGCTACTCCTCCTCCGATTGCTGCTCCAGAAGCTGCAGTCACGTGCACTTCCAAACCATGTCATTTCCAAGGGATTCATGATTCTAAATGGAGGGCAGGGTGCCCAATGAGAACACCACCCATTAATCCAACCAGACCAAATCAGACAACGAATTCGCGAAAAAAGTAAAGAAGTAAAAAAATCTGCTGGCCATACAAGGAACCCTAAAACCCTGAACCCACCACTCCAGCAAGAAATCTCGAATTCAATTTTCTACGATGCCTCTGCAAACAGACTACAATTCCATTGTAGCAGGTTCAAGAATGTCATAAGCCCCATGAGGTTGAACAATTCATTTCAAACCCGACTATCATAAAAGAAAAGAAAAAAGACGTTATCTGAGCTGTATAAATCTTAACCGTTGAATATTTCTGAGCAACAAGATTTTAGCAGTCATTACCCACTCCTATTGCTTTCATTGCCACACGGCACATCGAAGTTGGAAACGAGGAGGGTCCAAAGTCATAACCCCGCCCTCTCTTGTGCTCTCAAAGAGCCGTAGGTTTCCTCTACCCAAAAAATTGCAGATCTGAAATTTTCTCAGGGCTTTAGGGTTTGTACAACAATTTACCACTTGAAACTGGTGGGGCTCCAGGACATCGTCTTTGGATACGATTTCCACATAAGCCAATATTCCCTTCAAAGCTGCACACACAAGTGATACCACAAAGTGTGAGGCGGACAAAGCAGAGAACCTGAAATAGATCGATCCAGTGATTTTCCTGTTCCGGAATCAAGTGGGATGGTATTCGATGCTGCAAATTCGGTGATCTCAACAAAGCTGGAGAACTTTCAATTGTTCGTCAAAGAACTGATCTGACATGGAATATAAATCTATAGAAAAGTGCGATTTTCCGCCATTGACCTTTGGGTCAGTGATTAGTAGACAAATGGGGTTGTGATCCTTACGAGGTCCCTGGAAAGTTGGCAAATGAACCATTGTCGTAGACTTCGCCAGTAAGATTGTTATACTGTAGTTGTCTGCAAAAATCCAAACATAACAGCTTAGCACCCAGCACCGATTCTGTTGCTTTCGAATTTTATTAAACTACGGTTATTGAACTTCAATATTTAGAAAACGAAGACGAAAACGAAATAGAACAACAAACATTCAACCTCTGCTAGGTCATTGAGCAGTACCCTGATGGGGTAGGGTCAACTCATAGAAGCTGGGAAAAGAAATTGAAAGCAAGGTGAGGGCTATTGCTTCAGAGCTTTTCATCTATGGTCTCTAGTGAGAATCAGGCTTTGTCTACTAAAGGTTGAAAGACGTTGGCGTCTTTCCTTCCTTTTTATTGCAAAACACTGCATACTCACAATAAATTTAGCTTGCTGAGGTTGGTGAGTTGTACAGGGATGGATCCTGTAAGACTATTGTTGTTGAGTTTGCTGCACATAGCAAGAAGGAACAGGCACACGCGTTCACTCATCAAAAGGAGCTCTTCATCATCAAATTAGTGGCGTTGGTGACACATGAGAGCCAAGAGTGGTACGCCATATTTCGTCAAAAAGTATCAAACCAAGCAACAGGAAAAGGTCCCGAGGTGCCAAAAGTCAAACGCAGGGAGTTGAAGGGAGAAGTTGAACATACAGATAAGTCAACTGGCTAAGCTGGCCAAAACTGTCTGGGATGGGCCCAGTAAGTTGATTTTGGGACAAATCCAAAAATTGTAAACCTGTAATATTCCCCAGTGACTCAGGTATACTTCCATTCAAGATGTTATTATAAAGAGTCCTGCAGCAATAGGCCAGAGCGTTTTCATCAAGCAAAGAAAAAAAAATCTCATCTATTGAAATTCACATCTATTCTTCAAGTACTACTTTGAAAGTCAAGTTGCCTAGTCTGAACGACCTTCTGTTAGAATGAACATTCAATATGTTTACAAGTTTTCCTATGGTAGAGTTAGGGTACAAATTACAGAGCGCGTAAACCCTAAATTCACAGTTCCAATAATGCCGAGCAATTAAGCGTTCAGCATGATCACTCACAACGTTGTAAGCTTTGAAAGCTGCCCAAGATCTGACGACAGTGGCCCCGCAAGACCAGAATTCCCAAGATCTCTGCATTCGAAACATCAGAAGTCAGAAACCGCGCAAGGCAAGTGCACGAGGAAGAGCATGTCAAAATGAAAGTTCAGAAATGAAAAATGTACGCTGACAGAGCCTTACAATCGTTGGACATGTGAGTTGCCATCGCATAAGACATGAAACCAAGGGTTACTCCCACAGGGATCAGTCCCGGCCGCCCAGTTTGTCAAACTGCTACTTGAGCTCAATCCATTTTTCCAAGCTGTCAGAATCACTCCTGCAATTCCATGCCCAAATGTAAAACCATCAACGTGCAATGCTTGTGGAAGCAATCCTTGTGGAAGCGGAACACACAGACGCAAGTAATCAGAGTAATTGCATAGTACTAGAGCTTCCAATCACCAACAAAGGCCCATTCCAAGCCTTCAAAACCTTCACACACGCTCTTTGGATCACTCCCCTCAACCACCACCAGAGTGACCACTGAGACTCCTAAACCTAATTCAATCTCATCGGAGAAAATTCAACCTCTAAGCACAGCCTTAGGAACAGCAGCAAAACCATCTACCAGTTTGACCTAAAAGAGAACTTTCACTCCATTCGATAACCCAGACTTTTCTTCCGGATTTCAGTCTACATTTTCTGACAGCCCGAGTTGCCATAGTCAATAATTCTGTCTGCCCTAAACAAATACTAGTACAGCTCTACAGATTGGCTAACCACTTCCTCAGCCACCACTTCCTCTCCTCAACCTCCCAAAAAATAAACTTTCCAGCCTCCTAATCGCTACCCAAGCATCCAAACCAGCTCGAAGCACAAACCAGAATAGCCAACCCTAATCAGATCACCTGTCCAAACTGTTGCGAAACGTTCACAAACAGACCCACACGACACGACCCAAATTCCAATCCGGTCGAGTATCCCGAATCCCACCCATAGAATGTCAAAATTGCAAACCTTCATCAGTCGTTGCCCTGTTTCTGTCCACGTGCCCCAACACGCACAAGAGCAGCAGCAGCAAACCCGGACGTGGAAGCCGCGACTGCACCATCCTTAACGACAATCCCAACCCCCGAAAACGAAACCGCTTCACATCCTCAGTTCGCCAAGCCACCACGTCCACAACTACACTAGCACGACCCTGTCACCTTCCTGTCGCAAATCCCAGCTCAAACAAATAATCCCTTCCAATCCGCACTTCGACACGCCCACTCCTCGCTCCACACATGCACTGAAAGAACCCTTGTCACTTCGCCGTTCTCAAAACCCAGCTAAAAAACAATCGATACCACGAATTCGCCACCAAACACATTCCGCAACCACCAGTCCGCGGGACAGCACGCAGGGGGACGCGCACCGAGACAACTCCAAGCGCGAGAAACGCGGCGAGCACTGCGATGATGGATTTTTCCACCACTGTAGTCAATTTCTTCGATGAGGGTTATTAGCTCCCTCCGCGCACACGAGCCTGAAGTGGTGCCCGATGACTGACAGATGACATGGTTGGTGAGGCAGGCAGGCAGGCGAGGGTGGCGAACATCCCGACGGAGCTTCGAGGCGATTCCGCAGGGCCCTCCCTTCCTCCCTGGCTCACGCACTGCCAAGGCCAGGAAGTTCATACAATAGCTAGAATTACTTTATCTTAAGCTAAGTTAGCTCAGTAGCTCCTCATCCAGAGTTGTACGGTGTGTGGGGCTCCTTTGGGGATGAGACCAGTGAGGTGGCCAATACCGACAGCGATCTCCGTCGCTTCGGGGAAATTTCATAAAACGGGGCTTCGGAAACTCGATGGTTGACACGAGGATGTGATTTTGATGTCGCTTTTGAGGGGCGATAGACAGACGGACGGACGGACGGGGTGCCGGTCAGGAGCTGATGAGTGAGTGCAGCTGGAGGTGCGGGCGGGGCGATGGTCAGCGGGAGGGGAGGCGTCAGCAGGCAGCGACCACGAAGCTGCCGGAACTGCCGGGGAGGCGGGGACTGGACCGGCCGACCGGCGAAGGGGCGGCTCGACACGTGACCTATTAGAGTATAATTATGAAAAAAAAACTAAGAAAAACTTAGAGTTTGAAGGACGAAATTATCCTTCACCTACTACCACCCAAAGAATAGATAGAAATGGTTGTGTTGCTTATTAAACTTCTTGGGACTTGGTGGATTGATTCCTATTGGTAGCTGTAACCCAAGCACAATCATACGGTTTGAAGGGAGAAACAAAAATCCTTGCCATTTTTGAAGTTGCTCACATAACACATGTGCCAAAAAAAACAAAAAAAAACTCTAATACTAAAAGGGACAACAATGTTAGTCATGTTACCAACTCTAAATGGATGTTGAAGAAATAATTTTACAACATCTACCAATACAAAACTTCGATCCTTCATAACTTTTGTATATGGTACCCAAATGTTCCATTTTGGGTGTGTTTGAACTTCCTTTCATCTGTCACCTATCAACAAGAAAATATGAAAATTTGACTAATCTAATAATAATAACTAGGCACATTAGAAAAAAAAAGTAATGGTTTAGGATATCCACGAGGATATCCACCTACATTTTGACAAAAATAGAGTTTTCAAGTGATTTTTCTAAGGTGAAATGTTAAAGCATAAATAGCCCCTTGTTAAGCATGGGCAAAACCTAATCAAAGTGTAAACTAATGTGTTCACTTTCCAAGTATATTGTCATTATGATAAAAAGTTGGTAAGATTCTAGTAATGGATGGGTGCTGATGTTACCGAAAGGGTTCCATAGGTGGCAGAATTGGATAGATGGCGGTAAGATAATGGGCAATTATACCTTACGTCTTTTAATTCTATCAATTAGTTATTTGTTTTTATTGTTGTTTCATAAGTGCCTAATGCTACGCAATCCAGATAGCGCTCTTGCAACAACAATGCTCACCATGGACAATCTCATGATCAATAGTTCTTAAGCTCAATCTTTTGTCCAATCTTGAAATTATTGATTAGCTTTAGGCAATCATTTCATCTTAGTGCAACTCCTCTAGTGTATGGATTTGAACAGGGTGGAGTCAACTTTTTAAAATTAGGGTTTTGCAAAATGTTAGATTTATAAAAGTTTTGAAATGAAGAACTACTCCTATACAAATTTGCTACGAGGGCCTCTAGAGCACATGCCAATCTCAGTGGAATATGGAGGATTTAGTTAACAAGATGCCTTAGGTAGCATCAACACAAAGATCAAGCCGAGGTTTGTGGTAGCAATCACCACCATGGGTTGCCACATTAAGATCCATCCGGCCAAAGCAACACTTAGTGAAACTCTCCTTGATAGTTTTGCTTACAACTCTACTGGTTTCCTAATTTGTAACAATGTTTTGGAAGTTGATGTCAACTAAGACTTAGTTCACAACGAAACAGAGAAGCTACAAAAGTATGTAATGGTAACTTATTTCGTGGAAGGAAGATAAGCTTTTTTTGCTCTCGCACAACTAATAGCGACATTGCAGTCACAAATCGGAGATTGGATTAGGGAGAGACTTAAGCAAGGTTTTTCCAAATATTAATCAAGCAAAGTACATCAATGCAAAAGCTCTTCATGCTCATCCCTACTGCTCAAGATGGGGGCGCATGCATAATATATACTTGGGCATCAGGTTTCAACATTGACAACTCCACAAAACTCAAGGTTCTAGTATGAATCACTTTGAAAAGAATACCATGAGAATTTCTAGGAGTTGCCAATGAAATCGCTAGAGGACTAGGAGAGGTTCTGGAAAATGACAAACACAATCCAACAGCTTCAAACTAATGTTTCTATGTCACCTTTTACTTTCACTAAGGATGGAGATCCCAACTTAGAGTTTACAATGCCCATACCAAGAAGCAAGCAATAATCACAATCAACTATTATAACCTCCCAATCAAATGAAGACTATGCCTATCAATAGACCACTTGGCTAAAGCATGTTCAAAACTATGAAGGAACAGCACCTCCACAAAAGCAACATTCAAGGAGTCCTCCACAATACCAATGGAAGGGAGAAAATCAAACTCTGTCCAAAGTCTACCCCCTCCACCTTCACTCAATGACTACAACTCGACAATCCTCATCGCTATCAACAACTCGTTTGGAAAATCTTCCAATTCATTAGGAGATCAAGGCCTTGCAAACTAGCTTAGGGACATTGAAAAACATGTTCTCAATGTAGGAGCTGACACTAGTAGAAAAATACAGTGACCAAATTAATAAAAACCAATAGAAAAGTGTTGATTTTTTTTGTTAATTTGGACGTGTTGATTTGGGCACTTTTGAACAAAAATGTGTTGTTTAAGAACAAAAAAGTGTTGAATTTCTAACAAAAAAGTGTTGTTTTAGAACAAAAAAGTGTTGTCTTAGAACAAAAAAGTGTTAATTTTTTTATTAATTTGGTCACATTATTTTTTTAAATTATTTTTTTTCAAAAAAAATGAATAAAAAGTGACACGTGGAAATGCCACGTAGGCACCCCCCAACTATCCACGTGGCATGCCACACAAGCTACTTGAATGCCACGTGGACAATCCAAATGCCACGTTGGCAATTCACGTGGCAAACATTGTCATCAAGGTTTGAACATTGAACCTCATGGTTGAGGCCCAAGACTCAAACCAATGCACCACTTATACATATACATGTTTAAAGTGTATATAAAATCTTATTTGTTTAGTTTTTCATTTTTTTCCCATTGTTTTTTAAAGTCAGCGTACTTCAGGGCTGGTTTTGACTTAGTAAATGACCTTTTTTCAAGAAACTTTGAGCTAATAAAAGTTGGAAAATCAAACCAAATTTCACCTCCAACAATCCGTTTGAGATTTCGATCCTCCAATCAAAAGTTATGGACAAAAATCAGAGAGGGGTGAAAATGAATCATTTTTTTTACATTTTTAAAACCCCTCTCTGATTTTCGTCCATAACTTTTGATTGGAGGATCGAAATCTCAAACGGATTGTTGGAGGTGAAAGTTGGCTTGATTTTCCAACTTTTATTACTTCAAAGTTTCTTGAAAAAAGGTCATTTATTAAGTCAAAACCGGCCCTGAAGTATGCTGACTTTAAGAAATACCGAATTGTAAATGTTTAGTTTTAAAAAAAATCTACATTGTACAATTAAAGATTCCAAGAGATTCCAAGAGATTCCAGGAGATTCTAAAAGATTCCAAAAGATTCCAAAAAGATTCTAAAAGATTTAACAAAATTTTGTTGATTTTAGTTGCACTATCCAAATCAACAAAAATAATGTGACCATTTTGTTAATTTGGGCAAAATCAACAAAAATTTGTGAAAATGGACAATACAGTACCCAAGTTAACAGAAAATTGTTGACTATTTGTTGATTTGGTCACTGATTTTCTACTAGTGTGATGATGTCGGTTGAGAAACAGTAAGCTACAAGAAAAAACATGTAGTTGATCCTTTGGGCAAATTGAAAGTGGCTCTTGCCAATCTAACAAAGAAAACCCTCTCTTCAACAAAAGGCTCTTACCACCCTCATTTGCTCTCTCACTAAGCAACTCCTTCCTTGCCTCCAGCACCCCCAAATGCAATATCTCTAGGGAAAAAAGGAGAGAAGCCCCAATGAATTTCTTCTATAGCCCAACTATTCCTACCATGAGCCCCTAATTGCTTCAATCTCCACAACATTCCATACAAAAGTAACAAAGCTAGCTCGAGCAAACCCGCTATCAATTGAAGACCTCTTCAACCATATCGCACAGCCAATAGCAAAAACAAACACACCGGTGGAGCTTCACAAGGAAGCACTGATAGTCAACCCAAGCCAAGCTCCAAGCTGCCCATATCATATACAAGATTGGCAAAGCTTTTTAGCCCCATTGGTGCCATTTACCACCACCCCGCTCAAGCAGACCCCTAAGCATCGTCCATAATTATTGTTCCTCCAATTGAACGTCATTGCATCACCCATGAGGCGCTTTCTAAAGCCAAGTCCCTAAATCTCAACAAAATTGCTACAATCTTAGATTTGACCACCTAGTCAAGAAGCAAAGGAGATGCAGTTCAAAATTATCCTTAAACCTTCCAATCAATCCTTGTGTTTTGTAGCTAGGTCCTTATTGATCCTATAACACCACGCACCTTGATCATCACTATAATCTTCACCGAAATACCTCTTGAGCTATACGCCACATTCTACAAGTTGTATAGAAGTAGCCAAAGTGGGACAAAGCCTTCCTCATGTTGAACCATTGGATCAAAAGAAATGGCGCTGCCATAGCTTCAAAGAGACAAAACTTTGTAGTCATTAGATGAGTTTTCAGCCCTTTGCAGGGCTGTGAGTTCCCAACAGTTTCCAAACTTTGAGAACTGCCCTGCAGAGGACCACGGCAGCTTGCTAACATGGTCAAAAGATTGCCACGTCTAAAAAAAAATATTATTTTTTCAATTTTTTTCTTTAGTTCAAGAATGTAATTTTTTTTGGGAACAACCATTCATCAAAATCTAAGGGGGGACTAGCATTGGAAATGGGCCTAAAATGGCCCTCCTGACCCCCCAAAAATCATCTAATATCTTACTCAAAGCAGAGATGAAGGTTAGGGCCTGAGAAGTATATAGCTCTTCCTTGAGCTTCCCTTCCCCTCAAGCCAAGAATGAAGATAAAAATCATTATGCAAAATGTGCAAGGTCTTAGTGACCCACTTAAGATGGACTTAGTCAAGAACTACTTCCAGCCATCTTTCAAAGACATCAACGTACTCTGCTTCCAAAAACATCATCTTAGGGGGGCCAAGCTTGCTATCCTAAGCAATACATTTTATCCCCAAGCCAAGTTTCTAGGACATGAGGCAAAGTTTGAATTTGGTCACATCACAAGAGAAGAGGATGCCGGCATGGGAGAGGTTTGTATATAGCTAGCTCCACAATTAGTACAATTCATCACTGTAGTGGGACATTTTGGATGTAGGCAAGCTCAGTGCTCGCAGGGTGCACTTAGTTCTACTACAACAAACCACGTGTGAACAAGTGGTTTCTAATAAACTATAATTTTAACTTCAAATTTTGAGCATTGTTTACTAATGACTATAGGATTCTACTCCCAAAATTTTAATCTCAAATAAAATATGGAATGATTTATAGAAGAGGTTAAAAATGCACTGAAATGACATGTTTTTTTAACTCAAATATTTTTAGAGAACACATTTAGATGACCATTGCATCAATATTCAACTCAAAATGAACTTTCAATAGAGAGTTATTTTTAGGAATTTTTTATTCATTTTTTAGACAATTTTTTCTTATTTAATATAGAGGTGTGAAAGTTATTTTCCAGTTCTATAGTGTATCTTTTTACTTCAAAAATTTGTAACTAATTATTATTAAAAAATAAAAGTATCAATAATTCAAAATATAAACTTTCAAAAGTTGAAAAATCTATTTTTTTTTCATTTGATTTGATTTAAAATTCAAAAAATATATAGGAGGTCCAAAGTTTTATTTGCACGTGGTTTTTAATGGACACTCTAAGTGCCCCCCCAAGGCTCAATGGATCCAACTCAATAGAATCCCAAACAGGGACATCGCCTTTCTAAATGTTTGTGCTTTGAAGAGGAGCACACTTTGGGAAACTCTCCTTACAGATTTCTCAAAGAATTACCATTGGTTCTTTTACAAAGATTGGAACTTCATTGAGCATCAGGAGGACAAATCAAACCTCAATAAGATGATGTGCCACTTTCCTTGGAAAGCTCCACAAGGCTCTTAAATTTTACAAGCTTTATTGCATTAAACTTGCCAAAGGAAGGAGAATGGCAATAAATTCATTGAAGACTAGTTTGTCAGACTTACAAGCAACCCTCCACAACGACCTCTACAATGCAAAGATCCAAGAAAAACTAGCCTTCAATACCGCCGAGCTGGCAACTTTCAAAGCCCATGCCCGTCTCGGGGGGGCTCACTTAGAGTATCCATTAAAAACCATGTGCGAACAAAACTTTGGACCCCCTATATACTTTTTGAATTTTAAATAAAATCAAATGAAAAAAATATGAATAGATTTTTCTACTTTGAAAGTTTATGTTTTGAATTATTGATATTTTTATTTGTTAATAATAATTAATTACAAATTTTTGAAGTAAAAAGATACACTATAGAACTGAAAAATAACTTTCACACCTCTATATTATATAAGAAAAGATTGTTTAAAAACTGAATAAAAAATTCCTAAAAATAACTCTCTATTGAAAGCTCATTTTGAGTTGAATATGATGCAATGGTCATCTAAATGTATTTTCTAAAAATATTTGAGTTAAAAAAACATGTCATTTTAATGCATTTGTAACCTCTTCTAAAAATCATTCCATATTTTATTTGAATTTGAAATTTTGGGAGTAGAATCCTAATATATGACCATGTTCATTATATTGAAACTTTTTGCAGATTTTGAGACATAATGCTATTTATTGTAAATTCATTTAAAAAATAATAACTGAAACCAAAAACAAATAATGCTCAAATAGTGATTCTAAAATAAAATTCTAAAAGTTGGTGTTGTTACCTATTTATAAAAAAATACTAATAAAGAAATAAAGTGATTTATCTTCAAGTCGAAGATAAAAATGAGATTGCAAAAGGTTTCAATATAACAAATATGACCTTCTATAGTCATTAGTAAACAATTTTGAGAATTGGGAGTAGAATCTTATAGTCACTAGTAAACAATGCTCAAAATTTGAAGTTAAAATTATAGTTTATTAGAAACCACTTGTTTGTACATGGTTTGTTGTAGTAGAACTAGGTGCCCCCCCCCCCCCCCCGAGATGCCCGTGAAAGACAAAGAATCTGCAACCAAGTCAAATGGATCAAAATTAATGACTTCTATATTAAAAAAAATTCAAAGTTGTGTGGCCACACACCAACACTCCAATCATGGAAAAGTTTGAAGATAGCTAGAGTAACACATAGCACAAGCAATCCAAGCTTGAAGAAATATGCTTAAACTTTTTTCAAAAGTTATTCTCTGCCCTCAACCACTCCGAATTACAAGAGGTTGCAGTGACTCAAGCCCTAGTTGGGATTGGAAATAGCCTTTCCAAATCTATGAAGCTAACTTTGGATAAACCTATCAACATGGAAGAACTTGACACAACTATGAAATGGCTTGGAACAAGGAAAACTCCATACCCTAACAGAGTAATATCTAAGTTTTTCAAAATTTATTGGGACATAGTTAAATTGGATTACATTCAAACGATCACAAAGGTTGTAGAGGACCAAAGACTTCCCCTAGGCATCACTAAAGGTGTCATCTCCCAACTTTATAAAGGTGAAACACAGAAACATTTCACCAATTGGCAACCTATAACCTTGCTAAACACCACATATAAGATCTTTGTCAAAGTTCTTCAATTCCATTTGTAGCTAGTCGTCATGGAAATTATAGATGCGGATCTATCAACTTTCTTGCCTCTTCATTTTATTCTAGATAATATTATGTTGACCTATGAAACTATAGCATGGACTCAAAAGATGAATCAACCATTGGTCTTCTTGAAATTCTCCAAAGCCTTTCACATGGTAGATTGGAAATTCCTCTTAAAGGCAATGGCATCTTTTGGTAGAATTCATAGCATGACTAAGATGTTGTTCTATGATGCTCAGGCTTTGGTAAAGGTCAAAGGAGCATTATCTCTTACCTCTCTAATCACAAGAGGAGTGCGGCAAAGGGGCGTATTGATACCTTGTTTATTTTTAGTGGCAACTGAAGTTCTCAACAATCCATGGTGAAGTAAAGCGGTTGGCTCCATCAAAGGCATTAGTCTCCCAAGGAACAACAAACAACAAGTCATAATACAATTTGTTGATGATATATCACTCACTCTACAAGGCGAGCAAGCTCTTATCTTTACCATACTTACCCTACTTGATTGCTTATGTGCAGCATCAAGACTCTTTCTGAACAAAGGCAAATCGCGAGGATATTGAAAAAGGAGGAACAGTGAGGCCCAACCTTTGTGGACTCTTTACCTTGGGATTACTTGGATAACAAGGGATTAAGTTAGCAAATTATTGAATACTTCCTTTGGTTTAAACCAGACAACTTCTTCAATTATAACCATATTCATTATATTAAGACTTTTTGTAGATTTTGAGACAAAATGCTATTTATTGTAAATTCATTTTTAAAATAGTAATTGAAACCAAAAACAAACAATGTTCAAATAGTGATTCTAAAATAAAATTTTAAAAGTTGGTGTTGTTACCTATTTATAAAAAATATTAATAAAGAAATAAAGTGATTCATCTTCGAGTCGAAGACAAAAATGAGACTGCAAAAAGTCTCAATATAGCAAATATGACCTTAATTGACTCTTTCCTTAAAGAGAAAATGACCAAGAAGCTACAATATTGGTGCTTTGCCAAAGCCAACCCCACTAGAAGAGGAATAATTGTCAACAATGCTTTATTATCTTCCACTTATTACTTTATTTTAATTTAGGGAGGAACTCAAGCCGACATCAAATGAGTCACATCCTCAATCCAAAAGTACCTTTGGTCAAGATCTCTCCACCAAGCCAAAATCAAGGTAGCTTGTCTACAATGTTACCAATCCAAAGACCTAGGAAGAATAAATTTGGTGAACCAAAAGACACCCTTACAACTCTTATAGGTAAATGAGTTACAAAAGCTTGTGAGCCAAACCAATCAAACTTGCACTCTTTGCTGAGACATCGACTCAGATAATTTCAACCCTACTTTGATGGCAATTGGCCCCTAAGCTTGGATCACTTTATGGTCCCCCGCTTTTAAACACACAAGGACTCCCTACCATAGAATCAAGTTAGTGCAACTTGGAAAAAATTGCTCCTAGCAATCTTCTTAGTTTGCTTCAAGATTCCTGAGGAGCTAGGCACAAAGTCATTTTGGTGATTAAATTTTTTGCCATTGATCAGTGCAAGTTTCTTGAAACAAAAAGTCATCCAACTCCACAAGTTAGGATTAAAATTGATAAAAGACGCCCTTTTTCAAGATCACTTGCTAACTTTCCTTTAAAGCTGGGAATAGATTTGGGCTAAGAGATGACAAATCAAGAGCTTGGCTAGCAACAATGAGTGCACTCCAATCTCACTAGAGAGGCCTTCTCACTTTAACCTTTCCCCAAGCTAAGCTAGAAGAATGGTTAGGCTGATACATAGGTGCCCTCCACACACGGCAAATTGTCCTTCAAATCCCAATTGGATGCTCCATCCACATTGGCCCTCTTGTTGCCAATTGGCTAGCTAACTAGCACACTTTAGAATTTTTTGCTCTCTCCAAATCAAGAATCTTCAATGTTTACACCTCAAAGCAAGATTCCTACAAGGACCCCATTTTTACAAGAATCTTCTATATAGTGTGAGTTGCTCAAGTCCGAGCTCAAGTCTCGAGAGGTCTAAAGAAGCTAGTAGTTACTTTCTTCTATGGAAAAATTGATTCCTTGGAATAGGACCTGTCAAAATACAAATGGAACATGGATGGCCGCACCATTTTTTTATGGAGTTCTCTTCTAAAATTTATTGCCTCTTGCTAAGGAAGAATCACCAGATCTCTAATCCAATGGAGTGGAAATGAAAGGGCTCACTACCCAAAGACTTCCATTCATTATGGAAAATGGTTTGGCCAAAAGAACACATGAAGAAGGAAGCAAGCCTCCTCAAGTTCATCTGATAGAGATCTATAGCAACGAACCATTAGAAAAGATGCAACAATGGAATAGTGGACATCTGTTGCCTTATTTGCCCTTGTTGCTCAGACAAAACTATGCTTCATTGATTCTAGGAGTATTTTTTAGCCCAACATACTTGACAATGGGCTATCTACATACTCAGCATACTAGTGAAAGGCCCCAATATGTGTGGTTTATAGCAACCCCTCATTTGTAGCCAAGGCATTTTTAGTCAACATTCCTCGGAAGTTTAATCCTTTTAAGAGGATCTAGCTTGAAGCTTATATGATAGTTCTTTGGACTCTTCTGATCCAGAGAAATGATATGGCTTTCAATATAGTCACTTAAATCCCAAAGTGACTTCTAAACTAGATTTAGTATGGGCTCATTGACTATAGGTGAGTTGAGTGGACTGACATCCGCAATCCCAAGCAGAAATCTGTTGCAATTCACTACAAGCTTCTCGCATCCATTGAAAAAAGGAGATGCAGATTTGATCTCTTTGCTAAGATGGAAGGTGGGCACCCAAGTAGAAAGCCATGAGCCCTATTGGGGGCTTCACTTTTCAACCTCCATGAGTGTCCTAATACTCATGAGCATTGCCCTATGGCTAGTTGCGAGCAACCCTACTACCTCTCTCCATACTTTCTCCAACCCTGAGGGGTGTACTTAGTTCTACTACAACAAACCACATGTGAACAAGTGGTTTCTAATAAACTATAATTTTAACTTCAAATTTTGAGCATTGTTTACTAATGACTATAGGATTCTACTCTCAAAATTTCAATCTCAAAATTTCAATCTCAAAATTTTAATCTCAAATAAAATATGGAATGATTTCTAGAAGAGGCTAAAATTGCACTAAAATGGCATGCTTTTTTAACTCAAATATTTTTAGAGAATACATTTAGATGACCATTGCATCAATATTCAACTCAAAATGAGCTTTAGATAGAGAGTTATTTTTAGGAATTTTTAATTCATTTTTTAGACAATTTTTTCTTATATAATGTAGAGGTGTGAAAGTTATTTTTCAGTTCTATAGTGTATCTTTTTACTTCAAAAATTTGTAACTAATTATTATTAATAAATAAAATATTGATAATTCAAAACATAAACTTTCAAAGTAGAAAAATCTATTCATATTTTTTCATTTAATTTTATTTAAAATTCAAAAAGTATATAAGGGATCCAAAGTTTTGTTTGCACGCTAACATAAGAAAAGGGGGAGTGCCCCCCCCCCGTGTCCAACTTTGCTTCCATCTTGTTGTCTTTTTGTTGTCGTCATCTTGTCTCTTGTGTCTCCCCACCAAAACACTTGTGGCTAGTGGTTTGTTTTTTTACTCTTTGCAATGAAACTTGTTTCATTTGTTTAAAAAAAAATGAGTACTCAACTGCCAATGAGGACTAATATAGTTGGAATGGGTAGGTTCTCCCTGACTACTTGCACCTTTGCAAGCAAGTTTCAGAATCTTTGAGGGAGCTCGTACTATTTTGTAGAGTTCCTAGAAGGTAATATGCTCTAAAACCAACCATGTAAAGGGGCTGGTTTGCCTTATTTTTATAGGTTTTGGTGGACAAAAATATTTTTAGATCATTTTTTAGAGAAAGAATAATAGATGTGGAACTTAATACAAGGATTTTGTACTTTTCCAAGCATTATTTTATGTACTTATAAATTTTCAAAGATTTGGGGCATAGGTACCTATTTGTGACCATAGGCCGTCTCCTAAAATCCATCCATTTGGAACTTGTAAAGCAATGTGAGGAAATCAAAGACAATGATTGGCACTTGCAATAGATAATCAATTTTTCCTCTATTCATTCAATCCCTAAAGTGGTCCACTTAACCCCTAAAGTCCCAAGGCCTCTTTTCCATTAAAAAACACTCAAAAATGCCATTTCTATAGCAATGAGCAAAAGGTTTTTTTGCACATCCAACTATAGGATCTTGTACTAGACTAGTATAAGAATGTGTGGAAGAATTTTCACAAACTTTGACTGTATAAATTGCAAGATATTTGTATTTAAAGTGAAGAAACACATTTTTTTGCACCTTGCTTGACTACATTATTTGGCTTTAAGCCTTCATAACTTGTAGTTTTGGCTCTGCTAATTTTGAATTTATAATTTTAACAAATCTAATTGGAATGAATCAAAAAGCTTGCCATGTATATAAAAATTAAAAAACATAATCTATACATAACAATTTTTTTATTTTAAATTTCACTTTAAGTTTTTTTTGAAGGGTTTTTTCTGTTTGCTAAACCAAAAAAGGACTTCTTACTCCATAACTTTTACTCTGTTGCTTTGATTGAAATAAAAATTATATTTTCAAAAAGCTAATGTATTTTCCTATCTTAACTAAAAAATTCAGAAAATCACAAAAAATATTGAGACCATAAGAGCCTACCTAAAATCCATTTTATCCCCCAAGAGAACAATGGGACTTTAGGGGTTCAAGATCACCTCATCTCTGTTCTCTAGTAAATATGGTAGAAGTACCTATTTGTAATAACTTAAGAATTTCAGCCTATGCAACATGGGAAATTTGTTGAGAAATTGAACACAATGTGTGCAAACATAAGGATGAAGTAGAATGCAAAAAAACTAGGAACTTCCTAATACATCCCAGGAACTAGGCACTCATTTGATTTTTTCCTTGTCAAAAAATAACTAAAACTTAACACATAATTGAACCTTTCTTGAATATCATCATTATTCAATCCAAGCAATCATTTAGTACTAGAGCTCGCATCTAGTTGTATATGCAACAAGGAAATTTTTGACTTAGTATAATTCACACATATGTGTAATAATTTGTCAAGGCAAAAGAAGACCAAAACTAATGCAAGCAAATATAAAGCAAAGTCTCATAGTAGAAAGAAAAAAAAATTAATTCAAATAATAAACACCAAGAAGTGAAGAATAAAAAATATTACAAAAAGATGGTCCACAATTCTCCAAGAGGTTGTGGGCTTCACCTATGCCCATTCCAAGAACATGTCAACAAATTGCAAGTTAGTGAGGATGCAATAGGCTTCTATAGCCCACGAACACTTGTTATTGTTGTCACAAGGAAAATCAAAGATAAAAATTGCAAATCCTAAATTCCAGCATCATCATGCAATTCCAACAATAACCATCAACTACCTGCGAAGTAGTAGTTTGCAATTGTGACAAAGCCATCGTTCTGTAACTATGCAGCAACACTATCAGACATAAAGATGGTTTAGACGCTCAGCCAAATCAGTGGGATTATCAAATTATTAGCCCTCAGCTTCAAAATTGCTCAATGAATAAAATATCATAATAATTTTAAATCACTGATTGAAAAAAACTTTTTAAAAAAAGGGTGGGAAGGTGGGATTTAATCTAGTCCCAATTGGCATGTTCATGTCTTAATCATGTTTATGGATATAAGACTCCTAAAATAAATATCTGTCATCTTATCGTCATATCTATTCTATTGCTTTATTTGTAAATCATTCTCAGTTTTATGAGCTAGTCATTAATCTAGTGACAAGAACTAGAATATGAAGGCTAGAAAAAAGAAAAAAAAAAAAAAAACTTTAAAAATGAGTATTTTATTCAATATAAATGTGGATTTTTTAGTTGGACCCATTCCGGGTTCATAGACTTAGCTATTCCAATTAGCTTTCGCACTTCTCCCTATGCAAGGAGGAAAGAGAGATGAGCAGAAGAAAAGGTACAAATAAAGAATCTTTTTCAATGAATACTACATGCTCAACTATTGTTCACAATAGGTCAACCTAAAAAGTCATAACAAGAGGGCTCTCCAAAATATGTATTTCTACTATAATAGGGACAATTTGATGGAGAGGGACGCTTTTAGAGCATACTACCTTAAGTGACTTTGTAGGGGCATGAAGAAGCATTGTGCTTTGGATCAAGACAAGAAAACAAAAAAATTGAGCACTTTCATCAATCAAAATTTTAAAAATGGTTTCTATTTGATCCATGAAGACCCTCACTCCCCCAAATAAAAATAAAACAAGTAGTTTTTCAATACAACAATGTTTTTTAGCCTTAATTTAATGCCTCAATGTTCAATGCCTTTTTTTGAGCTTCTTGTAGGTTCATCCATACCTTAAATTTGTTTGTTTGTTTTGTTTTGTTTGTTATGTTGAGATCTCTTGGACCGTGCGTCCCCTAGTTGCATGCTTGGTATTGAGGAAAGCCCTTGATGAGGAGGGGTGCACGAACTTGGTTTTGTGGCATTTGAATGTATGATGTAAAAGTTATTGAATTTCAAAGTTTTATTGAATTAAAAAATTAGAAAAATTACGTTTACTTTAATTTTGATTGTGGCAACGGCACAAAGCACACTAGTCTAAACAAAACAAGAAGCTGCATTTTTGATAAGTTTATCAATTTTTATTGAATTTTACATATACAATCTAAATCCCATAATGTCCAATGGTTTAGGGGCTAATCACATCAAAATGAAGGGATCCCTTGGGTTTGTTAAAAGGTAGGGATCAATGGCTAGAGTTCCAAGGCTTTTGTTTTAGGTATTGACTATTGCCACACTTGCAGTGCCTATGAACATTTGTCCATGGAATTGTCACACTATAAGGTGGGTACATCCAAAATTGCCCTGTGTGTAAAAACGCCAACTAGAAAAGGCACTAAAATGGCTTTGGCATATACAAAGAATGGTCATTCATTTACATAGGCAGTTTTAGAAGTTGTCAGGGTTTTTATGAGAGAATTCATGTCAGATTACGGATATCATTAAGAGTCTTTAAGTAACAGCTAAAGCATTTTAGAGGATGATGAGTTAAATGTCACTGATGAGAGGATGGTGTTACACTTTGGTAGTTTCTTCTGCTACTTCTTTATTCCCCAAACTTCTTTCTTTTTTTTCTTTTTTGATGGCACAATGGCTGAGCATTTGTGTTCTTTCTGACATCTTGTGACGGCCATATTGAGTATGGCCATGCTCTTTTCTAATGTAGTCTATGAGCTCTTTAAGTCACCCTACATGCAAAACTTTACAAGCCTATTGTACTCTCATAAATGCTACAATAACTAAATTGATTGTGCATCTCTTCCTCATGAACACATCTCTTTGATTTTCTACATGGACTAGTCACCATTCAACCTTCACAAGAGCCACAGACCAATTTGTGGCACTTTTAGGTGTACCCACCTTAGTCCCCCAAGTGGGTTGTTAGACAACATTCATAGTAAGCCTTAAAAACTGATGAGCAGAAGTCACCCTGTGTACAATATTGCCCATGGAAGTGGACTTTTCATAGAGCTCCAAGAGAATTGTTGTCGTTGTTGTGAGATCATGAATATCAGCTGTTGACAGGACTTTTTGTTTACTTTTTGAGAATATGCTTGCAGGATGGCCATCATTTAAAAATTTGGTGAAACCATGTATTTCTACATTCATTCATCTTTTGGACCTAGAAGCAGTGCTTTTCAATTCCATTCATGCACTTTTTCATTCAATTTTAACAACTTCATCTACATTTTAAATAGAAATGGAAAGCAGTACATCATATTGCCATTTGATTGTTATGGAAAACCAGTGGCAGTTCACAGGGATGTTTTCATATGCGTAAATGTCAGCTGCAGCTTCCATCAAAGGTATGGTGCAACCATTTGACATGAAAGTCCACCAAAGTGAGCTTGCAGTTTTGGGGGGCTTTTTCACTAAGAGTAGGAATTTCTTCATGTTCACAAATTGTTGGGAATTAGAAATTTATTTGAGCATTGAGGTAATGACATGTAATTTTGACTGCTTTCAAAAATGAACCGCTGCAAATTCTTGTCTAAAACGTACTTCCACTAATTCATGAGAATTTATGGTCAATTTTAGAAACATTTATTTTCAGAAATTAGTAGATTATTCATATAGTGTCCAAAAAAATACATTCAAAGAGCATCTAGAATCCCCTTTTGACTATCAATAAGATTCCCCCAAAATATTTTAATATAATAATGAAAACTATGTTGAATTGCTTATTTGTGCAATTTTAGGTGTAGTTACTTTATTGTAACTTAGATTGCTATCTTTCTGTAGTTCAGTCATTTGACAAATTTCATAGTTAGTATAATGTGAAGAATTCACAAGGATTTTGGAAAAAAAATTGAGGGCACATAGGCACTAAAGATCAAACATTGACCATGTTTTTATGTAAAATCACAAAAAATCCAACCTAAGTTGTTTTGTAATTTTTGGACACTCAAATAATATTTACAAATTTTCAAAATTGAAAATATAGGATATCCTATACAAAATACAAGACTTGCCTCTAGTGAACATTGTAAAGCCCAAATTGTATCAACTCCCATTGGTTGCCCCCAAACCCTCAATCTTCACTTCCTATTGGAAAACTTGTGACAATTTTGAATCACTATGATGTTCATTTAAGTGTATTTTTTAGGTGTTGGAGAACAAAAAATGTCTCATTTCGATGTATTTAAGTTATCAGGATGTTGTACTGCTTGTTGTACCCATTAAGAAATTAGTGCCTTGCATATCAATAAATCATATAGAGAATATGTACATCCCACAATGAATTTCTTAACCCTACAAAGACAGACAGGTTAGTCACCATGGAAATCATCATTTGGAATGTGGCATGTCAAATCATTGGCTTATAAAACCCCAAGAGCACTCATTGGAAGTCAAACTACTATGACAAGACCAAGTCCCCTTTCTACACAAAATTCTGAGGATGTACATCTGCACTTGTGGACCGCAGTGTTCATCCTTAGACTTTTGTGTCATCCATTGAACACTTAGTGTCCCCAACATTCTTCTAGGGTTAATTTTTTTATGACTGTCCAGTCTTACAAACACAAAAATTAAAGTAAGCTAATTAAATTTGTTAGGGTGGGAGTATCACATAAGTCAATAACAAAGTCAGAACAAGTGCACCAGAGCCCCAACGAAGCTTTTCTTCTTTGTTCCTAGTGACAGAATAAAAGGCACATGGATGCAGACAATTGTGGCTCAGGGTCTATGAAGTTACATGAATGTTGTGAATGTTGTGTGTTGTTTTTGAGTGGATAGTGAGAGAATGTGAAATTTCCAAAAAAATATTGAAAAGGGTACAAATTGTTTTGAAAGGGGTACAAGTGGCATTTAGTCATTGGCCATTCAACTTTTCCAAAAATGCAAAAGGGGGTGCATGTATCACTTGGCCATTGGTTAAAAAATTGACATGAGTATTTGTGACATATCCCCCAAACCCCATACTTGTATTTTTGAGATATATACTTCATCTACAAAGAATATGAAACAATGTATGACTATACATGTATGGTTGTATGTACATCTCATACATATTTCAGATGTTGTACATATTTTGTATTCCATATTTGTCTTATGTATCTATATTTGTATGTGTATCCATAATATTTATTTTTCAAGATCAATGGTGTTGGAGGGGGGGGGGTTAATTTTTGTATATGAGATCAACGGATCTTAATTTTTACAAAGATAGGGTGTGCATTGATTGTAATTGGAAGAGGAATGTATCATTACAAGAGATAGTTATGTGAAGATTCCTTTGTACCAACAACAAAATATGCGTAATCCCTAAAATTCCTTGCAATCTCATTGTAGTTTTTGAGGTTTTGATTAGTTGTTGTAGACTAATTTTTGATTTTTTTTTGCACAAACAATATACATCTTGTAGATGCATGTTTTCAATACAAATCCAGAAATATAATTTGCATGTACATGTGAGTTTGGATGCATTTTCTATAATATTTTGAGTGATTTGGCCTCAAAAGTTCAATTTTTGCAATTATTGAAGGACTTGTAAGGCATTGCCACTTGGCAGTTTTTTTATTTATGAAAATCTTCTTCCTAGAGAGCAATGGCATGAAAAATCATGTTTTAGGTTTGAGTTTCAAGCAATATAGCATCACAATCTAGCATATCTTCAAAATTCCTCTTTTTCCAATGTGGGTGGGAAGGAGAAAACAATCATTATATATTTATGGTGTTTTAGGATGGTAAGTCTAATTTTATGTTAATGTCAAAATTCATTACTATTAACCCTCTTTTACCAATTTACAAGTAGAAACTAGAGTATCAAGTATAAAGCTAAAGACTTAAATTTCATGAAAAATATCAAAATAAAGTAAAAGTAACAGTGAATGTATTGGTATTATGTCATGGTGGTTTGTTTGATTGTAATTATATAGGGATCTCGGCAACTTCTTGGCTAATCAAGGTGCACTTTGTACCGTTGGAAAGTGCTTGGCAAGTGTGTGTGTTGTAAAAAAGTTTTGTAGTGGTTTTAATAGTATAGATGAAGGAAAAAAAGACAAGAGCTTTCTGTAAACAATTTTAATGCATTCAATTGTAAAGAAGATAGGCCCATAACCAAGCAAGCCTCTAACACTAGACACTAGAATTTTTTTAAACCTACACATGAAGTTTCTAATGCCACGTAGCTTGTTGTTTGGCTAAATTTACACTATCAAAATCATGGAATTAAACTTGAAATAGTCAAACAAGGGTATTGGCAGCAAACTATAAATAGACTTACAATCCAAGATTGGAAAAATAAACCATTGGTATAATATAACTAAACTATTTTTTAGCCCAATTTGACAATTTTTGTGTGGTTTGGAATTATTGCATCCTCAACAATGAGGGTGAACTTCCATCCCAATTTTAGAGCTAGTCTATGACTAGAAGTAGGTCCCTACCACCTTCCCCCTTGCAACCTCAATAAAATTCTATTATTACTAGCAAGTGATGCCCATCTTTTGATAATAACATCATAGAATGTCTTATTTTATACAATATTTGATGCCCTAAATATTCAATTGGAGGCCTATTGACTCTAGTCTAGATGTAAAACTATCGATCTCTAAGATTCTCGTCCACAAAACAACTTTGGTGTGGACCCCTTTTCATTTAAAAAATCATATTTCCTATGTCATAGATCCAAATTCTTTGAAAGATATTGACTTTAATTTTAAATTTAATTCTTGCAATGGACAAATATAAAATAGATGTTTTAGACACTTGGTTGGGGAGAAATTTGGATTTATAGACCATTGTTCCTTTTTGTGCAACATAACTCATTGACAATTTTGGTCAAATTTGATTACTATAATCTTGAAATTGTGGTGTTAATCTTCATGAAACTTTGTGAAATGGTGTGCAATTAGATCTTTTTGAAGACCCTTAAATTATTTTGTTAAATTGTGCAATCAAAAAAATTCAAATGCATTACCAACAAACATCTCTTAGCACTTAACCCCTAAACGTCTAGACTCTTGTTTAGAATTGACAATTTGGAAAAAAAATATTATAAAGTGCTATTTGGAAGAATATTTTGGAAGAGATATACAAAGAAAAGTTGTAGATTTTGAGTTTTACATTCCATACATATGGTTAGATTCACCAATGCTATCACCAATCATTTTCTATAAATTTGGAAAGGAAAATTTCAAAATTCCTTCTAAATTTGATTTCATGCAAAATATTATCATTTTTTGAGCAAAACTTATTGGAATGGATTCAAAACGAGGTTATCTTGACATGGTGATTTTTTGAAATTTTTGTGTTCTTTACATCTATGACCTCATTTTTGCAAACCTAGTTTTGAACTAGAGTCAATGCAATTTGACCACTTGACACACTTCCACATTTGTAATTTTAGAAAAATTTGTATTCTAGTAACACCAAATCCAACCATTAGATAAGACAAGAACTTAATAAAGTATCACCAAAAATTAGAATGACTTTCATCCAAGCAAAAATGAAACAAAAATAAGAACTTCAATATGATCATTGTCGTCCAAAACTTCAATATGATCTTCTCTAAGTAAAACTAATGAAAAAATAGATAAAAAATTCTTTACATTTAAAACATACTAAATTCTATTAACCCCCAAAGGCCAGCATGTATTTTTTGGCAATATAGAATTTTTGGACAAATACATGTGACTAGAGATTTGCATATTTTAGGCTGAAACTTTAATAGAAGGTGAGGATGAGGAATATCTTCCATATGCACCAAATTTCTTGACATTTGGAAATATGAGTCAAAAGTTATGGCCGAATATGTTACTTTCTTCACCGCGGGCAGTCTGGGCAGATCAGTAAAAATCACATATTTTGAAAACAAAATTTGAAATTGGTTTTTTAGAGTTATAAGTACGTAAAAAGCTTTGAACCATTCCATTTTGATCAATGAGATGAAAGTTATGAGCAATTTTTGTTTGTGGGCAGTTATGGATTCTCTACTCTAAAATAAACTTTGAAGTCCTTTGTCTTACTCAATTTTCAATATTTTTTGAAAGAAATAAAATCATAGGATGTAGATTGTTTATTGCAACATCTCAACCATTGTGATTGGCATTTTTCAATTCCATAACAAAATTCTTAACAATTTTATATTTTGAATCACTCTCTACTTTTTTCTACTTATTATTTTTTTCCTACATGTTGTACAATTCCAAATGATGTGAAAATTTTCAAGTATATAGCCAACTTGTTTAGAGAAAAGAATCCAAAGAAGCACCAACATTACAAACATTTTTTCAAAAAAATTTGAGCTTGTGAAGTGCAGCTGCCATGTTTTCCAGGGCCAAAAAAATGATTTTAGTGAATTTGAATGCTTATATCTTGCAATCCACATGGTGAAAATTTTTGAATTTTTTACCACAAGTTATCAAGTTAGCATACTACAAGATCCTATGGTTACATGTGCCAATTTTAAAAAAAAAATTTGGTACTTGTACTAGAAATGGCAATTTTAGAGCGTTTTTGGTGATAACCGATAGTGAAGGTACTTCAGGGGTTAAAATATCAAGCATACAAATAATGCATACAAGCAATTGGGTAAAAGAATTAGCCACTTTAACTATCCTGTAAATCATAAAATGTCACTTCAGGAGGTTGAATTCTTTTTTAAATTGCATTATAAATATTATTCCAAAAATGGAATGATAAAAAAGGCATAATTAGAAGTTAATCCCACATTTGAGGTGATAAAAAAACATTGTGATAATGTCTCATATTTCATTTTGGAATATTAGATGAGTTTTCTATCCATTAGAAATAATTTTAGGCCTCAAGAGGGCCATTAAGAAAAGGTTCCCCAAGTTGCGGATAAATGCATTTAAAAATATAAAGAAAAAATTTGAAAACATTTAAACATTTAATAAAATAAAAATAAATATTTATTTTTAATAAATAAATAAATTATTTATATAAAATAATAACAAATAAATAATAAAATAATCACAATTTGATGTGGCAGTAGTAGTACCACATGATATTATCTTTTTTCAAACTGCACATGTGTGGGTTTTGTAAGGCCTATAATCAAGAACAGGTGCCTATCACATAAAGTATTTGTTAAAATTGTCCAATGCTAGCCATGCTCTATTGTTTGCTGATTTTAAAAAAAATTTAAAATTAACTAATTAATTTTTTTTCCTTTTTCAATCACTTTTCCTTGATGTCAACGAACTAATGGCTTTCTTTAGGGCTCAAACTTCTTATAATGCTACAACATATAAAAATAATTCTCAAACTACATCTCTTTCTAGTTGTCTTTGGAATAATCTATAGTTTCAAAGTCTATATATGGATACATATAAGTGCACAAATGTATGCATATCCATCACATGCACAAAATTTGGTTCATTATTTTGGGTGATAGCATAGTCACATAGAGTTAGATTCAACTTAAATTTGGATTTTGTTTTACCAATACAATTTAAAACATGCCCATTGGGCTTGCAAAATAGATGACCTCTCCTGCCTGGCTTGCATACTTGCCTCACTTTTTCAACTCAGAAGCCACTAAAACCACGAACTTCTTTCTCATTGTGGCTCCCATAATGCAATAGTGATTTTACATAGTCCAAAGGTACACAAACATGTCCCTCTTGTGTTCAAAGTGGAACTTTGAAAGGAAACATTCAATAATCATCTCATGGCTGGCGGCATGGACAAGAAGCATAGGGATGTGAAGGTCCAAATTGAAATTTAATAAAATTATGAAGCACAAAATGTAATGCTCAATGAGTGAGTGGATTTGAAAGGAATGTATCAGACTCTCCCAATGTTGAGCTCCAAGATTAGTCACCATCACTCACAAGTGAGAATCACTACATTGATTTATTCCTATTACAGAGAACACAAAATTAGCAGAGAGCTCAAATAGTGTCCATGGAAAAATACTTTTTCTTTTGTGGAAATTACTAATACACAGTAGTATTCAAAGACTAGTATTAAGGTTGCATTAATATAAGTCTAAACCTACTCAAATCTTGACGCAAATATTGTCTTTGCTCTTTATTCCACTTCCTAAGTGCCAGTCAAACCCTTCAATTTTTCAAGCCAGAGTACCAATACTGGAACGTGAAGCTTTGAGAAGAGGAGAAAACTAAGTGGAAGCTCCAATCCTCACTGAAGACCTGATGGGAATCTAATGCATTAGTTTTTACCTTCAAGGTCGAAGTATCGTGCAAAATTTTGCAAACTAGAAAATTCTACAACCAGTAGCAACTTTATATTCTCGCAACCTCAGAATCAAAAGATGAAATCCATGAATGAAAAAAGAGTAAGTTACCATTGGGATTGAAGTGTAGTAATGTAGGGCAGGATCAGATTCTGGTTGTAGAATAACAATGCTAATCGCATTAGCAATTTCGTATATATAACGTAATGACCGTTTCTATGAAGAATATGCTAAGAAAACTTGACGCGATAGAAGCTAACTGGGAAGTTGTTGCAGATAATGAGGTCCCAGATTGCCAGTACCTAAGTTACTGATTGGTCGCCATTCAGCTTAAGACATACGAAGATTGTGTTCTCCGGTAAAGAAACCGCTTTCTGCGGCTTTGGAGACTTACTCACTTACTGACGTTTTCACCTCCTGCGGCACTTCCGTGGTTGGGGACCGGATTCGGGATGTTTGGCATGCACAAATGTGAAGTTTCATTTGCAAATTCTTTGCCCAGAAATCTGTCTGATTATGCACAAACCACATGAAACGCAGTGCTGCATTGCAGGCAAGGTTTAGATCTGCATCACTTCACAGTGGCGCTGAATTGAGACAGCATGCGAAGCTCTTTCTAAGCTCGTGGTGCAATTTTGAATAAGTGGTACTCAAGTGCGTCTTTTGTAACATGAGCAACAGTCAAACGGGACACAATATTCTTATCTCTTAAAGGTGGAACACACATTACTGTGGTATCGAATATGCCATTCATCCTCAGTTCGGATTCTCTGTAAAAATGTCAATGTTGTGCTGTGCTTAAATGACAATTATCCGTTAGCCATTCTCAAAAGACTTTTGTGCTAATGTTAAGCCGCATGCTAAATTAAGGCTGTAGATTCAAAATCACAGCACAGAACCGCAAATGAATAGAAATTTTCCAGAAAAGAAGCACACTGTACTAAAACCGACATGGTCCTGCAAACCACAGTTTTCCGAAACAAACAAGCTTGACATGCGTCAAGAGTTTTATCAATTGATTCAGAACTGATCAGAACCAGAAGACAATAAAATAGTACACCCAACCATTTCTTACCATATATACTTTCTATATTTACTCGTAAAAAACTGAATACCTCTTCACCTGTAATGAAACATAAAACCCCAAATTGAGAGAATACAAAACCAGCTGCGGTGGATCGAATCGCATGTAGTAGCAACGGGGACCCCTCTCAACCCGGGCTAAATGTGTCGCATATACAAAAACAAATAAGATCAACGGCCGTGCATGCGCAACCACTCTCCCTCGTTCATAGGCCTCAGAAACCCTTGCTCCCTTTCCCGAGAGATCGTCGTGTGAGAGCCTCCGTAATCATGGCCAGGATAAACCCTAGTAGTGGCTGGCAACACAGCAAGCTTCTTCTGTAAGCTACTGTACATAGCTTTGGCATTGCAGTCAGGCAGGTCCAAACGCCCGCAACTCCCAATGAAGAGCGTGTCACCTGAAATCAACATGTCCTGTTCTGGTCGCTCAATGTGAATACATTGGCTGCCAGGCGTATGCCCTGGCGTGTGAATAAACTTCAACTTGACATTGCCGACAGAAATTTCAGCAGCATCGTCAAGTAGAGTCAGATTTTCCGAAGGAACACCATTCGATTTGATCACCGTGGTTGCGTCATTTCTGTTTATGTAAACAGGAAGCTTATCTTCAACTGCAAGCTCTCTAACGCCAGGCACCTTGATTCCGAGCTGGTCGAACGGCGGTGGCGGTGTCCCACCCGTGTGATCAAAATGGTAGTGCGTCACTACAGCTCCAACCAACCGCATATTCTCAGCGGCAACGAAGCTCCGGATCCCTTTCACATCCCACGCCGCATCCACCACGACTGCCTCTCGTGTCCTCGCATCCCCAATCAAATACACAAAGTTCTGCATCTGCTTGGCACTGCTAAAAATCTGCCGCTCGATAATGTTTCCCGCGTTCACGGCGAAATCCCGCCCGGCGAGCAGCTGCCGGAAGTAAAAACCCGACATGGCCTCCCGCGCTAGGGTTACCTTTAGGAGAGATTTAAAAAAAAATTTGCACGTCACACTTCAAAATTCTCAAATTCAAGGGCAAGAAATTAGAATCCATCCAAAAAATCAGTGTTTTTTAAAACCGGTCTAATTAACAGGAATAAATTACCCAACATGTATAGAAGACATGCCATTGACCACACTCAATAGTTTAAAACGGTTTAGCAAATTCAAAATTGTGCACAATATTTAGAACTTCTTACGACTGGGAATAATTGAGTCTTGAACCTTCCAGAAGCAAAATCTCTTAGTCGCAAATGTTCCAACTTTCAATAAAAAGAAATAATTCCCCTTCAAACCACACATCTACAGCACATTCATACTTGTTCAAGTTGAATATACAAAAAATTATTTTTGGAATTCTACAATTGGTGAATGCGATTAATGCCGCCAGAGTGTACAAAAAAGGAAACCAACTTTCTTCCTTCTTAAAATGAGAACACAAATTCCTTGCAACCATTCTGTGCAACTAGTGTGTCGATAGAGCACAGAGAAAGGGAGGAGTGTGTTCAATGGCAAGTGCACCCAAAATCTTGTTGTGGCATGTCAATAAAATTAGTTGAGATACTTGGAGAAAAATGACGACTCGTTACCTTCGTCTTCAAAGTGGCGTCGTCGGCAGCAAGCTCCGATGCGCGCGCATACGCCTTCTCCGCGCCAGCAAAGTCCGCGGATGCAAACAGGGCTTCCCCTAACCGGAAGTGGCCCTTGCTCCAATTAGGGTTCGCGGTCACGGCACTGTGCGCCTGGGACAGAGCTTCGGGAAGCTGCGCCAGCTTCAGATAGGCGAACGAACAGTTGGAGTGCAGCGCAGCCAGGTCGTGCTGCGGCAAATGCTGCGAGCCCGCGGCTTCGATGGCGCGCACGTAAAGCTCCGCGGCTGCCGCGAAGTCCTTGCGCCGCACTGCGTCGTTGCCCTGCTCCTTGAGAGCTTCCATCGATTCTATTCCCAAACCCTAACAAAAGCCCTGCGGGTGGATTCACCATTCAACAGACGGAGCTTGGATTTTTGGATCATAGTTTCTCTTTCTCTCTCCTTTTGCAGCTTGGTTTTGCTCCTGTTCACACGGACGCTCCATTTACTGCTTGGCTTTCTTCCTGTTCACTCGCACGCTCCATTTGCAGCTTCGTTTTCTTTCTGTTCACTCCGACGCTCCCACTCCGACACTCCGACACACCGAAACTCCGACACCGACACTCGCATCATGCGATTTGCCAGTGCGATTTGTTTCCTCTAAGTGATTATTGCTTGTTAATTATAGTTTTGAGTTATTTACTTTATTTCCTAAGATTAGAGCATCCCCACCCGTCCATAGTTCGGGAAACTTTTTGAGTTTTACCGGCTAATTCCCTTCAATTCTCATATTGAACCGGTTTTTCCAGAACTAAGTCTGGTTATTTTCTCTATTTTTTTACTCAAAATAGAAATTTTATAGATTTTTGCACCAGTTTTTTGCCGATGTTTTCAAATTGCAACCAGTTTTTTTTCCCAATTTTCTTCCGGCTAACTTTGAACTAGCCGCCGGTTTTTTCCATACATTGCACCCGTCTTGCAAAACGGATGGCTTGTCCACCACAGCTTGCAAAAGTGTCCCACCCGTCTTGCAAAACGGATGACTTGTTAAAAGAGAGGGTTTGCAAGTAGGCCTTGGCTTGCATTTTGGCAAGCTGCGTTTTGGCCTGCAAAACAGGAAGAATTAAATTGGAAGCGCCTTTCTGCCTCTTCTTCCGCGTTGTTTTTTTATCCCGCCATGCCGTGGTTGAATTGGCATTGAAGTCATGTCCAGTAAGTTACCATGCTCTGTTTGATTCTTACCATACACCTAATTTTTTTGAGCCTGTTAACATGCTGTGGTCCCAATGGGTGGGCCTTGCTCCTCACCCGGCTTGCAAAAGTGGATGGCCTAGCCAAATGCCAGCCAAATCCACTCTGCATTTTGCCAAACGGGTGGGGATGCTCTTAAGGGGAGTCCAAATTTCCAAAATTGCAAGAGCATCTTGCAAAATGGAGGTGATTTGGCTTGCAAATTACAACCCATCCACTTTGCAAGCTGAGTGGAAATGGCAACCCCACCTGTTAACAAGCCAAGCAAAAATGATAAAAGTTGCATTTGTTTCTAAAGCAAGCTGAAAGTGATTTCCTGGTGGCCCAGCTAACTCGGCTACCCTTCCTTTAATACTGCTAGTCTTTAGAGACTCTTGCACCTAAGAGAACGATCTTGAATCTACAAGTTGCATTTAAAAAAAATCAAAGGCAACACTGCACTAACGAAGATCTTTTTTTTGTTGTTTTGTTGTTTAGCTCGGCCATAAGCAGGCTAAGTTCCTGGTTGGCAAAATGACTGCATTTGCAATTTTGTTGAGGTTTTCAGGCCAATCCGACAAACCAATCATCCAAAATGCAGGACAAAGAGGGCAGGTTTGCAAGCCTCGACAAAGAAATCATCTAAAATGCAAGGTAGGTGGGGATGCATTATAAAAAACAACTTACTTAGAAGAATAATGTAATAATGACTTTCAATCAATTATACATAGACCATAGATCATAAACTATAGATCATAGACCATATCCATACAGTGGATCAAGTAGTACACATACCAATATTTTCCAATAATATTTGAAGCTAAATTGAAATTCCTTCAAAAGTTGGCTATAGATTGAATATTTATAATTTTTGTAAGATTTTTTTCTTTTGAGTTCAAAATGTTAAGTTCTATTCTATAGATAGTGTAAGAAATTCTGATTTTGGTTAGTTTCACAATTTTTGCACTGTTTTACTCTTTTGATATTGTGATTTGCCAATTTGGACGTTAATTGAGTGACTTCACATAGTTTGTTCCTAATTGATAGTTTGAGAGCCAAATTGGATTATATTCTTTGAATGAAGGTTAGTGAGATTTTAATTGAAAGATTCCTTTAGGTGAATCAATTGAGAGGCGGTTGGTGATTGTCCTTCCCCTTGGCCTACTTGATTTTGCAAATCCATGGTTGTTGTCACCCACTACTACTTAGTGTAAATGCGAGTCCAATCCAAATTGGTTGCATTTTCTTTTGATTTTGTGTATAAGTTATACTATATTTATAGGTTGTGAATAGTTCAGTGAAAATTCAATGCTAATTTGGATGAGAATCTTGTGTAGTGAAGTGTTGGTGAATGATGGAGAATGTTAAACTTAGTGATTATGTAATTAAATTAGTCAAATAAAAACTTTGAACTATGTTAGATGGTACAAAGTGTTAAATTTGTAAATTTTAAGTGAGTTTAATGAAAATTAATGTTGATAAATTTTGATAATGTTGTGTATGCAATTGTATGTGATATGTGTGTCTTATGTTGTATGGCCTATTTGGATTACGTTGGTTGTATGTGTGAGTGTGTGATTATCTAATTGAAATTAATTGATTTATTTTGTGTGGGATTATTGTATAAATAGATACCTGAATTTCTTACTTTCTTGTGCATATGTGTATGTCCTATTTTGTGATGGTGTAATTGCATATGAAACATGGCTAAGTGGAACCAAATTGAATATGTAGTTGGATCTATTGTGTAGGTGTTATTGTTGAATGAGTGTTTATTTCACATCATGTCAGAAGGACTGAGTGATAGCTACAATTGTTGTTATCCTATTTGGAGTTTGTGGAGAGTGGAAGTTGTAGAGTGTTGCACCTTTGTAGAGATTTATTTGGCAATTATATGTTAGTCCAATTTGATTACAAATATAACTAACTTAACCTCAAAATGACCTTGGAATTTTCCAAATTGAAAACCTGTGTCAAAGAAGCAAACAAATTCACAATTATGTAAATTAATTGAATCTTGCACTAGCTAATGTGACCATACCAATTGAAGGTAGGCTCTACAAAGGCCATGCTACAATTTTCGATGGGCCCAAATTCATTGTAGATCTTGTTGTAATTGACTTGTTTTGGAGTGAGTATGCTTGCCGAATCATGCGGTTTTGGTAGGTGTTGGAATCTTTGAGGGGGCATTGTAGGCTAAATGCATGTCGAAATGAGTTTTTTTTTTGTTCAGTTTAGGGTGAGATGCCGAGCACTTGGACCCAAAAAATGAGCATTTTTAGTAAAGTGGGCTTTCAATAGTACACCCGAACATGAGGGTGTCTGGTAGGCCCCATAGATGGCTATAAAAGTCATTATTTTTGTGAAAAATATTCGAAAGGACACAGAATGATCCAAGTGGTAGAATGAACATGGACAACCTCACAAAATAGCTGCACAAAAATTTGTGTAAATTGGACAGTGCATTTGTCAATAGTGACAATTCTTCACCTAACTAGAGAGCAACCCAATGAACCAATGGGTGACTATGGCAATAAGCAAGCGTGGCAAGGAAAAAACCCACGGAATACATGACATGGTCAATGGAATGGCAAGGATGTATGTGGCCTTGCAAGGTACAATAGTTGTTTTTGCCAGGAGGCGGGAGCCTGCATTCGCATTCCGTAGGAGTCCAGTTTACAATTTATAGTTGTCGTGTGTAAACGACAATATTCAAATCATGTGCATGGCCTATCAATGCTCAAACTTGATCTCTCCAAAAATGCTTGCAAGAAATTACAACAACCCAAGTTATTTAAATAATAACCAAAAGTCCTAAAAAATGTGAATTGCTGCTATGGGTAGAGTATTAATAGTGCTATCAATAGGAAACCCAATTCTTCGTTGCACTCTAAGAGTTTAAAATGGATGGAATGGAATCCTAAATCCCTAACTGCTAATTGAGTTACTGTGAAAGGCTGGAGTGAAGTCTGAAATGGCAACAAATCAACCCATCAACAAAGCTAAAATAGCGCGAGTACGGCTACAGTCTAAAACTGGTGCCCAGTCCGCAACCCAAAATGATTGTACAACTAAAATGAGATTCCCAACCGCTACGCAAAGAAGAGAAAACATCTAGAGTAAACATGCCATTAACCGCACACTTCCAATCACCGCACGATGGAATTCCCAATCTCCTCACAATCACTGCACAATCAAAGTACATTCATTTCTTGTGAATGCTTAGGCGCCAAGCACTGTGCGGTGAAGGGCTACAAGGTTTTTTTCACAAGATTTTAGGGTTCTTATCTTCAAGTTGGAATAAAATTTGTAAGAGGAAACCTTTTTATGCTTTATTTTTTAGAAGTGAATCTTAACATGGCATTTGATAACCGTGCCAAGTTTCAAAGCTTGCAAGTTTCTACAAAACTATGGAGAAGGATTTGAATCTTGCTTGTGCGGTGATTGGCAAGTTTACTATATACATACCTAACGACCCTATCAAGAACCAAGTCAGTTAAGGTAATGAAGAGTCTTCGCACTGAAATTGCCATCAAGGTGACTGTTGGTGTTTGAGACCAACTTGAACGTCGCGTCTACATCCATAGTAAATCCTCCAAACGCCTGGATCGAACCTGCACGTGCAATTCACTTCAGAACCTTGATCATGTATTTTGGAATGGTGTGTACTTTTACATAACACGGCCCTTCACACATATAGGCTCCAACGCACCTCAAACAATAACAGATTTGCTTTTGCCTGCAATGCTACAAACAATGCACGGAGCTTCTTGTGCTTGGTTGGATAGTGCAATCCATGATCATTGTAGTTGAATGCCGTAGCAATGCGTCCAGGTTGTGTTGTTAGGTCACACAACCAATTTGCTACGTTGTAATGGAATTCAAGTTGAGATTGCACTTCTGGCCGTTGGCAATGGCATTAGTCTTATATATATAACACGTAGACATTGCCAAGGCTTGTGTCAAGGACAAATAGCAACAACCAATGCCACCATTTGTGGGATCAGAATTGTGCCCTATATTCTATGCAACATTGATCAACCAAATCTACTCCTTGCATCAATTCCTAATATTCAATCAAAATAAAAGAGGTGTGGTACTCCCTTCTTCCTTCGTGCCTAGTCCAGCGATGACACAATGTTCCTTTTGCAATTAGGTCTACATACGTGCTCAAAAGGTACACTGGAATGCAATCAAACTGAACTATTGTGTACATGCACCTGGAACAATGCATTTGGACTATAACACCACCCTTCTCAATAACTGGCCAAGTTTAGAGACATTCCGGCTTTATTAGGCATGACTGTTCTTGTTGCCAAGAACCCTCTATGCAACAATTTATCAAAACGGTGAGGTGAGCTAAAGAACCTATTGGTCACAATCCACATGGCCAAGCCCTTTCAAATCAGACACCAAATGTGTACTATTCATGGTTGTTTGCCTTAACAAATTGACAACACGACAAACACAATAAATACAACATGAATTTTACCTAGGCTCGTCCATCTAATAAGGTTTAATTTTTTCTTGACTTTTCAATGAAAATTTTGGCTTGCCTGTAGGCCAAGTGATTGCCATGTAGCCTCCACATGGCACAAGGGTGTATGTAGATCTGGGCGATCTCAGATATAAGGCAAGTCAGCAAGTGTAGGTAAGGCAATTTTGGATACATTCAAAGGGTGAGTGCGGGTGGGCGTGGTGTACAAGGACCCTCATCTGCGGTCGCCCACCTATGGTCGTGCCATCCACAGTCGTCCATGGTGACGTGATTTGGGCTTTCCAGGTAGGATTGTCCATTAGACAAAAAAATTCAAAAATTTGGGTGACCTTGGGTAGGGTGACCGCAAGTCCGTCGTATATGACTAACACTCGTCATATACAATATATGATGTTAGACAAACAACTTGATACCAAAACCCAAAAATGTGTTCGACAGAACAACCTTGGCACTACTGTCAACCCAAGGTCATTTTCGTTGGTCAGACTCTTTCAACCAGTATAAACTTGAAGGTTATACACATACCATGACTTGCTATTTGTAAGACACTAGACCTTGATGCCATGTTTGACTCGCTTAGCAGGTATATATTGCTTTATTTCATACTTCCTACTCTAGTGTAGGATCATAATTTCATCTACACATACATGGCGTTCACAATTGTATAATTCCTTATATGTTTTCACAAAAGACTCCAACAACCAACAAACCTTTCCTATTTTGTCATAATTCTTGTCTATTTTGTTGAGAACTAAGGTGTTATAATCTACTAGGTGCATGTTATGGCATATGCTCTCAAACCTACGTCTATGCATGGTTGCCTTGAGCAAAGGACAACCAAAGAACTTCTTGTAGGCCTAATACAACCAATTATTGGGCAGCTTTTTGAGGCCCATGTAGATGCAAATATCTAGCCAACACCTAAATTCAACTACTAACAAATCAACTAAACTATCTCCACCATTAGACTTGGCAGCATTACTATACCTTGGCTGTTGAGCATAACAATTAATTGTTTACAAATTTGGGTTAAGGTCTCTACTAGCCAATATGATTCCCAAAACTCGTGCACAAGCACCAGATGCCGGCTAATATGGCAAAGAAGCCCTAGAGTTGGCCCCGTAAAAGCAACCCAATTCAATTGCAATGTGACACTGAGGTCCTCCCAATGTTGGAGAGCGTACCTATGCTCAAAATCCAATGATTCAGAATTCAAATCTAGAACATCCAACGCAGTATCCTTGACTATTTTTGGAATCAAACAAAGTCTAGTCAGAATTACTTGAGTCGCTATTGCCCTACTAGTCGACGAAATTAGCCTCTTAGTTGGCTTCTTCGTCGCTTTCGTCCCCTCCAAATTGTAGATATTGAGGTAGCTCCAATGTAAACGTGCTATCTTGCATTTGGACAACATTTTTGAGGGGGCCATCTTCTTTGCCCTCAATTGCTCTAAGTAAAGACTCTTTCTAGATGGACTGGCAGTTCTCCTTCTCAATAGCATAAGTCCCAAGAACTCCAGCGAAGTATATCTTGTACATGGTGCGTTTAGTAATTGCATGCTCAAACTCACACATGACTTCACCTCGCAATATCATAGACGATCCAACGCCTGGGCTCAATTCTAGAATAGTACCTGAAACCCACACTTACATTACTATATCTTTCTTAGTTGCAAGCATTGTTGTGTCAAGGGTATCATCATTGCCAATGTGAATATGACCTCCTCCATCTCCACAGGCATCTTACCAATCGAGATTGTCTCGTGGGCATGACAAATCGTAGATGCAATCTGAATCTGACATTGGTTGCTTGCCTTCCAGATTTTCCGGAGTCTTTTTATGCTCAAACAACCGGAGCCCAGGGTCTCCTTGCAATCTATTAATGTATTTGTGCCCTCCTCCAATCTTGTGAATTGAACATATTAGCCCTCAATTGAATCTCCCAGAACTAATCTTGCAACTCTATGATGTTCATCTTACATTCGAAACAATAAATTTCTGAACACAGTTTCTTTGAAATGGCAAGGTGAACGTTGAGTATCCACCTAAATGGCCGGCGGTAGCCAACCTGGTGGTATCTGAACGGCATAGAGAATTGGGCCTTCAACATTTACATACCTTTCTACAAACCGTCTCTTCTCCCCCCCTCCACGACCAAGACCAGCATAAGAATTCTCAATCCCTAATCCACCACTAGCAATCCACCACTAGCCTCTACAATTTTGCCTTTTCTCCTACTATGCCTTGGCCCCCCCTCATTGTGTACTTTTTGATGTCTAGAGTGCGGGAGAATGTTGTCTCTCCCTTCTACTCCTTACACAATCGTCACACCCATTACGGCCCCATTTTTTCGACATGCCCTAGTCCTCCCCTTTGCTATGGTTCTGATTCTTTGTGGCAAAATTCTCTTCTATGGCGCTATTGCTGATCTAGTGTTGTCGATGGATTCATCCCAAGCTCGCCCTCTTTTGATCTTGGTGTCGCAGCACAAGGTAAGTGAAATTCCCTATTATGCTCATAAAAACCACTTTAAAGCATAACAAAGTGACTCTAAAGATCAAACCCAAGAAACTCTGTGAAGTGTTTCATGTTACTAGGTGATTTGGGGGTAAATATCAATACAAATCCTTTTCTTTCTCTCCGGTTCTCCTTTCCTCCAAAATTGGACAACTCATTCGACCATTGATCGTTGATCTGGACTGTACTTCTACTCAAGTCGAACCAAGATCCAGTCATCCAATAAACTCAAATCCTGTCGGAATTAATAAATCCGCCTGGATATCACTACCACATACGAGGATCTCTTCTTCCTCGATTTCCGTTCTTGTTTTGCTTAACCTCTGTTGGCACTTCAGAGGGATCTGCCACTTGGTTTTAGAGAGGTAGGTCCACCACTCCTTCCGGAACTTATAGTGACGGAAGTATGACTCGACTAACTCTAATTCCCTATTCTAACAGGATCCGGTTTGATCTTTCACAACAAACCAGGAATGAATCCGGTCTGCAGGTCACACAAAAATCCCCCGTACGATCCTCTCCAACTACAATGACCTTGATGCTTCCTTGGACCCTTACAAAATTAAGGTGGTTAAAAGTATATCCGCCTGTACCAACGCAATCCAGAGTCCTTCTGTTTACTATTTCAGATGGCAAGACCTCTCAAGCAATCGGATGCTAATCCAGATATCCCATCTGGTAGCTCTAGCATAGTTGAGAATCCCCTCCCTAACCGCCTAGCTTAACACTAGCTATCTCACCCGGAATAATGGACTCTAAGTTTACTGAGGTGCAATGACTCACTCCCAATGGTTACAACCCATTCACATGCACATGTAATCATAAGAAAATATTAAGGAGAGGAACTCCTTCCACAATCCGCTCATCTGTACTCAATTTCTCATCTCCTCACCCGGCCATTCTTTGGGAAGACAAAGAAATAATAGAAAATACAAGAGGAGACAACATATGCAAGAAAAAAGACTCTCTCTGTCTTAGTCTTGAAACTTGAATTATATACAGAAATTTACAAAAAGTGTCCCTGGAAATCCGACACTGATCCAGCCGAGATTTTCGGATCTGAACTTTTCCTACTTTTTCGGGATAAGGTCCGGTCTAACAAAATTTCCTACTTCTAAATTCCTAACTACCTACTCCTTTTATGGGGGTCCACCACTATCTGGAGTAGCTATTGGTGATAGTTCGCTCAAGTTCTTACTCTTGTCTCCCCCTTCCGGAATGCATTCCGGTTCCACAGGGAAAGTTGTCCCTATTATCGACTCTAGAGCTCTTAACGCGGAAGCTATTCCTTCTACCTTCTCTTTTGAAACTAGGGTCTCAAACTTCCCCTCCAGGATCTTCAGGACGTCCACATCATCCGGGATTGAAATCTCGGATAGGGAGATTTGCTCACTCTGGAACTTCCGGATGCTCTCCTCTATCCCCCTAGCATCTTTCTGGAACTCCTTCACTGTGTCCTCTATCTCCCTAGCAAAGTCGGCAAGGATGCGGGCAATCCGGGTTCTGGATGGCTTCTGGTCCTTATGCACTCCCTTGTCAAATAATCTGGCCTTTGCCATCACCTCATCGGATGCCTCCATCACCGTGGTCATCTACTCAATTGCTGCCCTAGTCTCTTCCTGTAGAGACATGGCAATCTTTACCTACTCACAGTTGGTTTCCAAATCCTTCCGGAAGACTTGAATCTCCCCTCGCAACTAGATTGCCAACTCGTCCATCTCTCGCGGGTTGATATTCTGCGTCAGCACCGATCTTCACTAGAAGAAAAACGTGTCCGCTGCAACCCACTGGAATGCGACTATGTGTCCTGTACAACTATTGTCCTCCATATTTGCACCAATTTGGTCGTGTACTTTATTCTAGTTGCAAAGTAGTCGTAGAATGATGTGTACTTTACAAGAGAGTAACAGAAGAGTAGATGTGAAGCATTTTACATCCGAAGTACATCAATGTTGTCGATGTATGGTCCTGAACTTCAATGTATCAAACTATAGTCAGATGTAGTTTGAAAAATGACTGCAGTTCAACTAGAAAGCTTTATGAGAGAGTAATAGAAGTGTAAATGTGAAGCATTCTACATCTAACTTCATCAGCTTTATTGATGTATGCTCCTGGACTTCAATGTATCAAACTGTAGTCAGATATAGTTTGAAAAATGACTAAAGTTCAACTAGAAAGCAACTACAGTGCAACTACAATACAACTACAATGCAACTACAGTGCTATTACACGACAACGACAATGCGACTACAGTGCGACTACAAACTAATTATAGTGCGACTACAATGCAGTTACAATACAAACAATTGTAGTGCAACTACAAAATACTTCAACTATACAACTACAATGCAACTATTACGATTCAAATCTCGCATTGTCACAAACATTTATAAAATAAATAGATATTCGGCATCTATGACTCTTGTAGATGTTATGAATCTAGGATGGGTATAGATTTCTAATCATGCCATATAAGAAAATTGGATTGTTGTAAATTTCATATATGTAGGACAAGTTTAGATTTTAAAGATCCTGAAGAATTATAAGTTTAAATGAAATTTCACCATACTACTATTACAAAACAACTACAATGCAACGACAACTCAACTATAGTGCGACTAGAAAACAATTACAATGCAACTAAAAAACATCTATAATACAACTAGAAAACAACTATACTGCAACTACAAATCAATTGTAATGCGACTTCAAAACATCTACAGTGCAACTACAAATCAACTGCAATGCAACTAGAAAACAACTACAATGCAACTAAGAAACAATTCCTATGCAACTACAAATTAACTCCTATGCAACTACAAATTAACTCCTATGCAACTACAAACTAACTACAATGCAACTAAGAAATAACTACTATGCAACTGCAATGCAACTACAAATCAACTACCAACCAACTACATCGCAACTAGAAAACAACTACGATGCAACTAAAAAACGACATTGCAACTACAAAAACAATTACAATGCAACTAAAAAACAATTATAGTTCAAGTAAACAACAATAAGGATGCAAATGGAAGATGACTTCACCAAAAAAATGAACTAAAATTTAAATACCAAATGATTACAGTTCATATGCAAAACATTTACAATTCATAAATGCACTAAATATCTTGCAGCTCTAAAATACTCTCTTCCATAGATAACCCCTCCAAGTACTTCTTTGCACATGCCTTATCTGTTGGAAATGTTTTCAATGTGTTCAACCTCAATGATTTTCAAGACTCCATTGTGGAATTAGACTACACAATATTGCAAACTTCTTCAAGTTGAAATTTTCTTAGAATGAATATTTTCTTAGAAACTCTTTAACCTCGATTAACTCCACTAAACTATTAGGATATGCATGCGGCGGCATGGACTCTATTTGTGTGGAATTGTGGAACAAGTTAAAATTTATTCAGCTTAATTACAACCTTATTATTCCGTGCAATTTGGAAGAGCTTTTCACACTGTCCCATCCACTTGTAGACTCCAGTAGTGCCATATGTCGATGAAAGTTGTTTACTTTGTCATTCATCTTACAATGAGATGACACGTGTGGGAATGATGAGGTGAAACATGTAGACTAGAGCAACCTAGTGTTTATCTTCTCCGTCTCCTTCACCACCGCTTTGTTGTATTCTTGTCACCGCTTTGCTGTTCTTGTCTATTATCTTTACTGTAATCCATACTAGTGAGATAATGTTAGTTTAGTGTTAGTTCACTCTTTGAGGGAATATTAGTTTAGTGCTACATTAGTGGTGGTTCTTTTTGGAGTGAATATGAGTTTAATGATACTCTAGTGCCAAAACCATGGTTGCAAGATTGTGCTGCGATATAAAGAAGGTGCTTACAAGTTTTATATTTTTGAGGTGCTTCTTAGCAAAAACCTGGAGTTTTAAGGAGAGTTTGTTGTCTCTCGATGATGCTTTTCCATTGCTGATTGTGTTTTTGATTTTGAACTTTGTTTTCAATCGGTGTTTATCTCATAGTTTCAAAAGGGCGTTTTCTAGTTCTTCCAATTAAAGTTGAATTTGAGGTCACGTATTAGTCTTATTGTTTTTGATGAAGGAAGGCATTCTCTAGCTCTTTTGATTGAAGTTGAACTTGGAAGTCATGTATTTGTTTCATTTTTTGGGGTGCAGGAAGATGTTCTCTAGCTGTTTTGATTGAAGCTAAATTTGGATTACGTATCTATTTTGTTGTTTTTGGTGCAAGATGGTGTTCTCTAGCTCGTTTGGTTGAAGCTGAATTTGGAGGTCAATTGGTTGAGCAATTATATGCACACGGATTTGAAGGAGCACTCGTCGTAGCATTCTTGGTGTTCAGTCTTCACTTTTGCTAAGCGTGCACCTTTGTTGGGTGTGATATACATCACTTTTTGGTTTATTTCTTCTCGTTCACGTGGTGGAGAGTCAAGTTTGTTTCGGTTGGGGTGGAGTTGGTGGACAGCGCCTGGTTTGTGCTCGTACTAGCGACAAAAGACAGTGGCGGCAACTACTGGGATGAGCAATTCATAGTTGTTCTTGCACGTAATGACAAGTGAATTAGTAACTATGTTTTTTGCACTAGCAATGTACATACTTATCTAATATATGGTTTTTGTATTGTTTTGTATGAACAATGATTGTCTTTGTCTCTATTGTCTATCTCTTTTGTGTTTTCTATTGATTTGTGTGAAAAATGATTGTCTCTATCTTTGTTGGCTTGCATTGCAGTAGTTAAGTTACAAACTAATCATGTAATTAATTAGTTACTCCCTTAATTGCATATAGGTTGCAAATGGTAGAGATTAGTTGCATATAGGTTATATAGTAGTTGCATAGTAGTTATATACTAAATCAATGATTAAAGTAGTTGCATACTAGTTGCATACTAGTTGCATGTGGAATATATAAAAAATTGAGAATTAGTTGCACAGCAATTGCATATGAGTTGCACTTGTATTGCAAAATAATAATAATATATAAATATTGAAAAGTAGTTGCATATAGGTTGCAAAATAAGTTGCAAAATGAGTTGCATAGTAGTTGCATGTAGGTTGCAAAATAAATTGCATACTAGTTATATATAGGTTGCAAAATCAATTGCAACAAATTGAATTGTATACCTGTTGCATAGTTGTAAAACCAGTTGCAAATGAGTTGTATATAGGTCACATGTAGGATGTAAAATCAGTTGCATGCTAGCTGCACATAGGTTGCAAATTGAGTTGCATATAGGTTACAAAATGACTTGCATATTAATTGTATATTAGTTGCAAAATGAGTTACATATTAATTGTATTAAGTCATAAAATTAATTGTATACTGGATGCATATAGTTGCCCAATGAGTTGGATGTTATTTGTAAAAGCAGTTGGATATTAGTTGCATTCAGGTTGTAAATTAAATTACATACTAGTTGGATGTAGATTGCAAAATTAGTTGCATAGTAGTTGCAAAATGAGTCGCACATTAATTGCATATACGTTGTAAATGAGTTGTATATAGGTTGCAAATGAGTGGCATACTAGTCGCACATAGGTTGCATACCATCATACATTACAGTTGAAAAGAATTGCAAAGTTCAAATTTCAGTCAAGTACATTAATTGTAAAGAAGTAATTGAGCAAGGATCATTGAATTCATTAGTTTCACACACCAATGCGTATCTTGTCAAAAGATATGCAGGATGAAGTTTCACACAAAGTCATCCAATATGACGTGCATCTACAACTCTCCTGCAACTTGTCCACTATGACTACAGGCTTCAAATTATCACCTAGTCGCAAATGTCCTTCACAACTCTAAAACCAGTTGCTAACTGCAGTCCCAAACCCCCCCCATTTCTTTTAGTGCTTCTAACTCTCGGATCACATCCGGGTTGTTGATGCAATTTGCCATTGCTTCCGGAAGCGCACTATTCGGGGTACTCCCCACCAAGCCCGCCACTTCGCAGAGCGTAGTGGTCTTAACCTCCCAATCCGCTCTCACCGCACTGAGAATCCGGATTAGGTCGTTGTACGGACCCGTCAGGTCCGTCAACTGGGTTAGCGGAGCGGTCCTCGGCTTGCTCGCCTCTACTGATTCCTCCTTCCTTGGAACAACCGGTTCCTCTCTACCCACCGGTTCCGGCTCCTTGTTTTTGGGGAGAACGGAAGGAGAACCCCTTAGGTTAGGAGTCCGCTAAACCTTCTCCTAGTGAGAGGGACTTCCTCTTCCTCCACCTCCAAGGCCCTCTTCCTTAGATTTTCACCCTTGTCTTCCAGCTCTAGACTATCCGATTCGGTCTCGGATCCCTCCTCATCCGATCCTCCAAACTTCCGGAGAGCCATCTGGGCTCTCCACTCCTTGTTTTCCTCTGCGGTTAGGAGGTTCTGATTCTTGTATAAGTGGAAAAGGTAGGGGCATACCAAAGTAGCCCTACTCTTTTCCACATTCGCCACCAGGCCATTCACTAGTCCCTGCATGTAGCTGGCCTAGTCCATCTTCTTCTCCTTGCTCAATGCTCCGAAGATGGCATTCCCAATCGTGGAAGTAACCCGAGTGAGTTTTTTCGGATGTAGGATTGGCATCAAGAACTCCAGCAATCGGCAGTGTCGCGCGCTGACACAATCCTCGATGGTGAATCCATCTTTGGGGTTGGCTGCTCCCTTGAACTTCCCCCGCACGAAATCTCCCTTCCGAATTGCTTGCACCATGTTGTCTTCTACAAATTCGTACACTCCTCTCCAGATTTCTCACATCTACATGGGCGGAACTGGCCGGACAGAGTTGTCAAACTGGTTAGGGGCTCCATCTATAAGCTCCTTAACTATAGCTTCGTTCCGAAAGCCCCAGGGTTTCCTGTAAAACCCTGCATACCCCATGGCAGAGAGATCCTCCATCAACTCCGCTTTCTCCCGGTCGCTACTAGGCTCTAAAGGCGCCACCTTTCTAACCTTTACTTCTATCTTGGATGCGCTCACCTGTCCCTAAGTTCTAGTACGCTTTAGTTGCGGCATCCGTCTCCTCACCGAATGACTACCTCACTTCTCTCCCGTCCCGTTTCCTCACAATTCTCTCCTCGGTCTCAACCGAATTATCTCCTGTGCCAATCCTCACATAGACTCTCGCGGCGCTCATCCGATCTCAATCGGCCGCACTCAGAGATACGCAACCAATTCTTCTCCACAATCAGCGTAAAGGAAACTCAAACACACTTGCAGAAAGAAACACACTCGCAGAAACTCAAACACACCCTCACAGAAACTCAAACACACCCTCACAGAAATTCAAACACACCCTCACAGAAACTCAAACGCACCCTCACAGAATGAAACAGCTGAAAGCATGGCAAGTACGCGAGAGCTTCCAGGTGCAAATGACAGTCCAAACCCTAAAGGAGTCTTTTTGTATACTGGAAAACCTAATCATTACTTTTTTCCGATTTTCCGGGCGGAGTTCCCGGATCCGATCTTCCGACTGTAGATATAGACCGGATTCGTTTCCAAGATCCGTTCTATTTTATTTTCCGGTTTGATCATTGCTTGTTTTCCTAGTTATCCTATTTTTTTGTCTTTTCCCTCTTCCTGCACCAATCTGAGTATACTTTTTCCGGATTCCGTGTCTCAGAACACGATAGAGGAAAAAAAATCAAAAAGTTGGATTGCAACACTTGGTGGAAGTGGAGCAGGGAACAACTACACCCTCATACGATTGAGGGTGTGTGTGTTGATGGCAATGCCCCGCTCTTCAATGACGCGGTCTTCATTTGCTCCTGCTCTTGTTGTTTGCCCCGTCATCTATACTACGGAGACTGCAAAAGAAATCGGCCTTGTGTAGCCAAACAGACAACCTCCTTCACCAATGCTTGATTGCTCATGGTTTTTCTTCGGGTGGACGCCTCATCATCTGGGATATGTCATCGAAATTGGCAAAGAACTCTTCCTCCATGAAGAGTAGGCTGACTTACGGTTTGAGTTTTACAAATTGATGGCCACGTCATCTTTCAAATTTGACACTCCCCCCCCCCTTTTTAGAATTTTTAGCTTTGCAATTATGTAGTTAACAATTTTTCCAAATTCGCCATTGATTTTGCACTATTCAGATTTGCAAAATAGTCAAGGACATAATCTATCCCCAGGGTCGTTTGAGGGGTAAATCAATTTGAATTATGTAAGGTCTAGATGTTGTTATAGAAATTTTAAGTGTCATGATCATAAAAAAATCAAATGGAATTCTGACCAATGTCTGATAATGAATGGTGAGAAGAGGTGTAGATTTTGCCTAAAGAAAAGGGATTATTCTAAAGCAAATTATGATGCTCAAAGTTCAAGCCAAATTAGAGGTCAAGTGCCTAAAAAATGAACAAGATATAGAAACCCAATTTAGAGCAGTTTTAGTTGTGGGTGTGTCTAGAGACCAAAAAGCCAATTCAGAGTTATAGTTGTATAGTTCCAAAGGCCAATTTGAAGAAAGTTGGAAAAAGAAGAAAGATTAAGAAATAAAGAATTCGGACAAAAGCTTAAAAAATAAGGAAATAAATAAATAAAAGTGTTAATTGGGAGATTTTCAACCTTTGTGGCCATTAAGAGTAGACAATAGAATGCAATTAGGCTTAGTATGAGGAATTTGCAATTCAAAGTATTAATGTTGTGTTGCTTGGTAGGAATTAGAAACATGGTTGTCATATTGGACAAGTTACTATTCATTTCTTGTCTTGTAGGATGAGTTACTATTCATCAAATGTACCTCTCAAGTACATTTGATGAATAGGAACTCGTCCTATAGGACAAAAAATGAATAGTAACTTGTCCAGTATGACAACCATGATTGGAAAGGCTAGTTTATAATCCTATTTGAATTCTCCCTTGGAACAAATTTAATATACTATTGGGTAGTTCTATCAAATTATAAATTATTCAAATGAACATATTTATAGTAATTTTAGAAGATTTTATTTTTTATTTTTTTATTTAAGTCAATTTTGGAGGGTTATTTTTTGAATTGAAAAGTTATTTTTTAACATTAGAATTTACAATAACCTTTGAATTACAGAATATTTGCAAAGCAAAATCTTTAGAATCTATATTGTACAAATGTCAAACAAATGTTGAAGATCTAACACAAGAATCTTCAAAAAGATGATGGATGAAAAATGTATTTTTGAATATAAGAGATGTGTTTGTGTTCATCCATTGTTCAAAATTTGAATGCATGGTCCTTTAGGGGTTCAAGTATACATGCTAATTGTCATTTACATTTGGATTATGTTCATATACTAAACACAAACTCCTTCACATTGTCTTTTACAAATATAGAAGTTTCACAAACATTGGAAGCTTATTGGATAGAAACTAGACCAATATTTCAAGATTGTAAACCAATAAAATTGAAATTATGCTTTTAAGTACATATGAAATACTATGTGTGTTTGGTTGCCAACAAACATCAAAAGTCAAAAGATTTGTGAAGCATCTTAAATGAATTTTTGAGGAGGGCCCTTTATATTCCATTCAATATCTTGTTTTGAATATTATAAGTAGTGTAACTTTCAATTTTGACTAGAATGATGAAACTATTTTCAAGCCCATAAATATGTAGAAAATAGACAAATTTTCATTATTCATTCTAATGTAATACATCCAACCAAATGTGGTGATGTCATCCTACTTTGAATAATATTTGGTGAATTTTAACAAATATTTCAAATTTTTTTTCTTCTACAGTCACAACTTTGCAATAGAATGTCAAAAATTAATTATTAAACAATCATTTGAAGTATGGCAAGATTTTGGATTTTTCAACTATCAACATTTAGGGAGAAGTTGGGTTGAAGAAAATTGAATTAAGGTAGTGTACTCATAAAGTGATTCTTTAACGGTTGGTCACTTGGTCGGCCTTTTTTATGGTTTTCATATGCCTGAAAGTATTTTCCCTTATTTTTCACTTGAAGAAAAACTGATGCAAAATCTAACAGAAGTGGTTTCATATTTTTTAAGCATTTATGAATTACTAATGAATTTCCAAAGAATTCTGCCATAGGTGCCTATTCATGATCATAGGCCTTGCAAAATCCATGCATGTACAATCTAAAAAAAGATGTGGCTTGAACAAAAACAAACATTGTGGCATGTTAATAGTAATACACAAGGTTCCAAAATACAACCATTACTAATCTTAAATGAACCTTAGATTTTTTAGCATTTGCCTAAGAAACCAATTGGGCAACCAATTTTTCATTTAGAAAAATTAAGTGAACACACTTTGGCTTTGAAATGGACACACCATGACTCTTATTCCATCCATTGGCAAAGTATAAACCAATATTTGACAATTTTTATTACACTCTCACATTATGGACAATCCATTTCAAAACCGCTTACTATCCATTTTAAAGCTTTTTGTAGGGAGTGTTTGAAGAAGAGGGTTGCAATAAGAACCTACTAATATAGTGTTTAGGTCGTGAAGCACAAACCTCCCTTCCAAGTCCAAGAAGTAGTGAATCACTCTTCAGTCTTCCAAAGGCAATAAACAACAAAGAATCATAACTTGCAAAACAATGCCAACAATTTCTTTGTAGAATTTGGGAAAGATTTTCAAAACTCAATTAGGGTTCCAAGTGTGTGATTTTAGATTTTTACCTTGTAATTGGGCATCATAGAAAGTCTATTCATCCAATATTAAAGAATGTTGAATTATTCCCCTTTTGCCTTACTATTGGATACTAGGTTGTTTTTTTAGCCCACATCATACAATCCACATCAATTAAGAAAAATTCACGCCTCAAAGAGGCTGCGCAGTCTACACCTCTGCAGTGCAATTATACAAAAATGAAAAATAAAAAATTATTTTTTTACTTTTTATTTTTTGAATATGATGTGGCACTACTTTTGCTATGTCAGCGCCATGTCAAATTGACTCTTTTTTTTTTTAAATTTTTTTTAAAATTTTTTTAAAAAAAATTTCAAAAACATTTTTTTTTGTATTTGCATTGCTGGTGTGCCGAAAATAAAAAACTGGTGGCCTCTTTAGGCCTAAAACTTTTCCTATTACTTCAAGTGTAAATTTATTAAAATCATGAAACTTTTCCTATTGCTTCAAGTGTAAATTTTTTAAATCATGAATTGCCTTGGAGGATACTAAAAGTCCTTAGATGAATGTAGTAAAATTTTAAACTCATGAAATACTAGCATTCCTCATCTATGTTTTAATGAAGCATTTGAATGGTACTTCATATTGACTTTGATTGATGTTAATCAATTAAGTTAAAGTTATGTTTAGTGATCTTTTATGTTTCTAAGATAAAGAATTGTTGTGAATGCTTCAATTACCAAGAAATCTATATACCAATTAAAAGAGATCCATAAAAAGATATCCATAGTATCATCTTCTCTAATAATTATTTAAACTCTATTTTTGCTAAATCTTTTTTTTCTTCTACAAAGTCCTTTCTTTTCTTCTCATCATACTTTGGTATTGATTTAGTATAAATGAGTTCTACTAGTCTATGTTTGTTACCTCAAAATTCTACACAATCCCCAAAAAACAAATGCATTATAAAAGATAGCTAGATTAGTCTTGCAATTTCCAAAACAAATGCATTATAAAAGATAGCTAGATAAGTCTTGCAATTTCCATACGTTGAGTATTGAGAATGGATTGTGTTGGAGGATATTACAAATCTCTTCCTCTTGCATGTTTTTCTTTTGCAAATGCACAACAAGTACATCTTACAAGCACATTTAAGCACCATGTTTAAATTTGTCAAATGATGTTTTTCTTCGTGTGTCTATTGAAGATTTTTTCCTTGTGTTTGAAGCATTCTTCCAATCCATGCTTCTAAGTAGGATTTGTGTTGAATCTTGTCTCTGTCTTTCTATAGTGTCCTTAACCTGGATAGAGAAGTCCATGGGAGCTACTAAGTATCTAATGCATTACATTTTGCAAGAATGTATCATATACATTAGTGTTATCTTATATTCTCACAAAAAGATTCCGCCTTATTTGTGATTTGATTCAAGATTTGTATTTGATAATTACATGTACCAAGACAAATCCAAATGTATTTGGTAATTTAATAGAGTAAATTGAACCTCCCTAGTCTAATCACACCCTTGCAAATTTAAATTTTTCAATCAAGTTTAGTGTTGGAGGTGCACATTAAAAATTGGAAGACATCAAAAAATAAAGGTCACTTGCTACATTCTAACACCCTTTCCATTTACAATCTAATAGCACCGTCAACTAATTTAAAGGAAAAAAAACAAAAACATAAATGCATGTGAAGGTGAATTTAGTTGAATACCTCCTCTTCTGGTTCCAAATGTTTGCAAGGTGATTTCTTATGCAAATCAGCAATAAATAGCTCTGCTTCCTTAGTCTCAGGTAACTGCAAAATAAAAATATGGAGAATTTTGTTAAAATGGCGCCATTTTGCAACTTTGGCACTTCTAAGGATTAGACCATGTGGTTTGAAATGTACACTTGTCCTAAATGACACTTTTACAATTTAGACCATGTGGTCTGAAGAGCGGTCTGAGAATGACATATGAAATATACCTTTTTTTAATGAAATTACTGTAAATATTTGTAAGCCAGACCAGTTGAAGATCCGGCAAATTTGGTACGACTTTGGAGCAAAGAATTTAAGCATTTCAAAGGATGAGAACTTGCACAGGCCTACAACTATTGATTTTGCATTGACAATTAAAACAAATGTACAGAAGGTGAACAAGACTCCAGTCGGTATTAATTTTAACATACTAAACCTTCAGGCATTGCTTAAATTAAATGTTTCCACATTACATTACCTCAGCAATTAGACTAGTTGGGCCCGAGTAAAATTTTCTAGCAGCAGCCGCCTTGTGCAACATAGCTTTCTGTATCTCTTCCTCTACGCGTCTGCTCTTCTCAAGCCTTGCCTTGAATTTTTTGTCGGAGGACATTCCCTGCAGAAAACATTGATCAAAGACTTCAAATATTGTGATTCCTACACAAGGCCTTCAGAGAATATATATACATACATAAAAATAATCAAGTAGGAGAGTAGAACTGGGAAGTATGAGGTTATGGGCTTATTATGATGTCTTGCCTTTAATAACAAACTTCACAGATCAAGGTAGTGTGCTCTTAATGCGACTATTTATGAGCTGATTGCCTTTTCAGAGAAGTTAAACTCACTGAAACAATTTTCAGTAAATTTTTGTAGGAACTAACATTGAATTGGCATCTAACCCAAGTGTTTCATATTTTTTGGACCTTAAGTTTGTGGAATTAGTTACGAATTTTTGAAGTTGACATGCAGTTGTCACTATAAGTGACCACCTCCTCAAACATACATTGTTGATACATTGAAGAAAGCAAAATATACCTATGTGTCATGGTTGCTTTTAGAGCATGGGTGGTTTTAGAGCAGATTACCTTACCACTAGTAGTTAAATTATAGATGAATTGATGGGTCTAATTAACTGAACAATGGTTCACAAACAAACACTTATGAATATCATTGTGCCTTCCAGACGAGACAAATTTAGCCACTAATTAATCTTCAGCTTACAAGTGGGTCATTGTCATGAACGGCATATATCAATTTGTCAGAGTACCAACCATCCTTAACCAGCTTGTCCGTTTTCACTAGATACCAGTTTTGGCCTGCTCTTTGGGCTCTCATTGCAGCTTGCAAGATGGGTACCGACCGCGGTGAGCACTTCCCTGATCCATTGTAAGTCACCGTGCGAGACAATGGCGTGTCCCACAAAAACACCTGTAAAATGTTACATCAATCACTTTCCCACAAAAATGTGTCAAGATCGATGTATACTACAAGTAGAACCTCTCGTACTGCATGGTGTTGGGACTATGCACTAAGAGAGCTTTTTATGCATTTAGAGAGGCTACAAACCACGTGTCTTTCCATCTTGAATCAGTTGCAAGCCAACTGTTGTCTCCAAACTCTCTTACTGCATATGACACACTAAGAGAGTATGCTGTAAGAGAGGTTGTACCTGTATGCGCAATAGATTCTGTTTTGTTTTTTAAAGAAATTCCAAGGGTTTTGAACGAAAATCAGGTTTTAGCATGTGGCTTTCAGAGATTCATACGGTGATGGTGTTAATGTTGATGTTCTGATTGGATCTTCTTAAAAAATACCTTCCTCAACTTTTGCATTTTTTCTAGGGCGATTAGATTCGGGTGGTAACTGATCGGATTGTCACCAAGATCTAGAGTCTCCAATCGAGAAAATGCTCTCCCCTCGAATGCAATCTGCAAAATGGTACAACTGACAAGTCGTGAAAATAAACTTAGTCTTGAAATTTTATTTCATATGGATACAGGATGCAACTTAAGTTTTACTTCCCAGAGTCCTTGGACCTTGAGGTACAGTACAGTACAACAACGGACACCTCATACTCACTTGCTCTGGAATACATTTGATGTGGTTCTTGTGCAGGTTTAGACTCTCAAGCCATGGCAGCTGCACAAAGAGACATTAATTATATCATCAAGCATACATTAATTATGAAGGCTTCTAATCTTTGGTCATATATTGTTATATGAAAATAAAGATGCAAGTGGGTCAAGGCAAGGATCATGGCACCCTGCTCAGCGACACGAGGCAGGTGGATGATAGATTGTTCCTTGCCGCAGACAACGTTTCTAAGCGAACAAATGCTCCTGTCCTTGTAGCCTCTGGTGGAATGAGCTCCAAGTTATTGTTGTTCATATTTAGGTTACGCAATGCAGGCAAGGAAGAAAGTGCTGTCATAGCCGTATCTTTTAGAAGGTTGTAAGAGACATCTAGAATCTGCACATAAATAAAGTGAACTTAAGACTGAGGTTCTTGATAACACACAAGAAGAAAACTGCGTTAATCTGGACGATGTTTTTTTTGGTTAAATCTAACATAGTTGTGTTGTAAATAATGCAAAGTTATAGAATTGTGACTAAAATAATGCTGAAACGGCGTTATTTCCAACACATTTTTGTTAGATTTAACAATAAATGTTATCTAAATTAACGCAAATTTCTTCTAATGATATGATTGTGTGGAAGCTGTCGAGAAGACATTTGTACTCATATCTAAAACTCATGACTTTGAAATTCATTGAGATACTAACTTGTAATTGAAAATGGAGAAATTTCCACAAATTGAAATAAGGGTTGGTCACAAAATAGGTAGTTTTTGTGTGAAGTACCTCAAGCTCTTGGAAGGAACCTTCAGGAATTTCCAACTCCGACTGTTGATTGCCCAACAAAATAAGCTTTCTCAAAGCAGTGAGTGTAGTCAGGTTCATCTGCATAGCAATCAAATAGCATTGTAAACTAGAAACTCAAGCCAAAAAAAAATTAAATTGTCTAATACATGAGATTGACTTGTCTATTTTACAATGTCCTCAGTAAGAACTTGACATACAATTGGACTAACAAAACATACTTCAAATATTTCTTAGTGTAAAAGTACGCAAATATTACCAAAGAAACTTGGTTTCCCGAGAGATCAAGACATCGAAGAGACGTGTAGGATGCCAACTCCTGTGAGATCACATTGCCTATACCCCTATTTGCCAAGCAAATGTACCGCACATTGCTGACTTCTTCAACCCCAGCTTCTTGAAGCTGCCAGTGGCCAACTGCAAATTGTTAGCCTCCCAGGCATTTTGAGAGAGTGCCGCAGCAGGAATTAGAATGCCTAATTAACCTGTGAGAGTGCAACCAGGTGAATAACCGCAAATTTATAGGTATTCATCTGTGTCATTCGGTGGTTAGAACATTAGAACCATAATCATGTAGCAATGTGCTGTTCAAACAAAAATGGATTGATTAACATTGTGTGTCGGACTTTACAAATAGATCTCTGTTCAATATGGTATCCGCGGCATCTTCTACAAACATTTTGCGGGATGCGGGTTGCTGTGAGCTTGCTGCTGTTTGGGGTCGTCGTTTTCGTTTTCCAAGACTTGAAGTTCTTTGTTGCGGAGACTTTTTCCTCATCTTCTCCATCCTCCTTGCCTCCAATTGAGCCGCAAGCTCTAGATCAATCTTCATTTCGCGTTTTGGTTGCTTTGTAGGAGGAGAGTGTAAATGGTTGAACCTCAATCCGCGTTGGGAAGTGGGTTGGGAAATGGATTTCCTCAAAGCGTACCAAGGACTCTCTGCAATATAGGATGGTGTGACAGATGCAATCGAGCATAGCTGATCGAGCCTGCATATAATGTGATCAACAATTGTGAGCAAGGTAACCCTAATCCATGAAATGCATTCTAAGGTAGAATCTCCGAAGTCGTAATTCCCGACAGAGGCTACCAGACAATCATGAGCTTAACTGCATCAATGGACATGAAATACTGAGGTGGCGGTGCAAAATGATACTTACATTTGTTCGTCCCGTATCTGAGAGTCTTTTAGGCTCATTCGCGAGCCCATTCTGCAACTTGCACTATCCCCGCTCTCGTTTGGAACATGTTCTCTAAAGAAATCCGTCATCCAGCGGTAGAGGTCAGCCTGAGTTTCTGCAGGGACAGTTGCCGGTCTTTTTTGGCGGAGAGAAGCAGCATAGTGAGGCGGTTCTTCCTGGAGAAACTTTGCGCTAAACTGAGTAGGACGTCGTGGTGTCACGGTTTTTTTCCTAATAGCGGACGAGAGGTCGATGGCTTGCAAAGGTGGAGTGCCTTTGAGGGACCTCGTTGTTTGTGCCACGCGAGTGTTTTGGATGTGCTCCATTTGCATCTTCAGATACCTCTTGGACTTCGTTCGACGCTCCTTCAGCTCTTCTGGAATTCGCTTTTTAGGTGGAAGAAGTGCGAAAGACCCTACGGGTCGGACAGCAAACATGTTGGCAGGGGCGCTTGGCGGTGGCAACCCTAACAGCTTTGCCCTTCGTGATTCTTTTTGACGCTGCTGCTCTGCGAACTCTAAGAATTTTTTAAATTCGTGTGTTAGAGATCTTTCGTGTGAATCAATGTAGCGCACCGAGTGACGGGTCAACATCATCATCTTCCGGAGTTCAGCGGTCGCCCGTAATGCCTCATCTCGTCGTCGCACGAACTCCTCGAAGATGTCATCGCCGAGCAGGTTCACATAATCTTGTTTGTTTGCCCATTCTTCTCTTTCTTCTTTTTCCATTGGTTCCTTCCCCTTCTTTGAGCTTGGTTTGCTTGGACCCGTGAATCGTGACTGTCGGCCGTTTGAAAGTCCCACATCTGAGGCCATGACTGAGTTTTGTGAGGGCGGACGGAGACCTCACGTGCTCAGTTGCGCAAGTCTTTTGTCCTCCCCTGGTGCATTTATTTCCAAACCATGTAGAGCTTTAATACTGAACCGCGGATGCTTACTTGTGAACATAATCTCTTTGGCTCAAGAATCTCCTCCTCTTATTGAGCTCAATAATCTTAGCGTTGCATGCATGAAAGGTTGTCGGCATTGCTCAAAGAAAGTGATTCAAGCACAACCATTATTCTGGCAACGATGTGGGGAGTGGATTTCTCCAAACCACTGTGCATTTATTCAATCTTGATTGCTGTTAAAAAATAAAACGACGACTATGGAAAACGAAAATCAATATCACTCCTAGTTTACTAGAGCTTTGTTTGTGCGATGCCACAAGTTTCAAATTGCAACGAAAATCACGCCAATATAACGAATTTTCGATGAGCTTAAAAAATTAAAAAGCAGTAGGAGTTTTTGGATCCATGAAATCAAACAACACTTTCAGGAAGAGGAAATTTCTGAATCTCTCATTTACTCGGACGTTCCCCGAATCGCGAAGTATGACTCTGTTTTGGTCTTCCAATCGTTGGAACAGTCTCTCTGAAGTCCATGAGGTGCGCCTAAAAAGAATTTATCTCAGAGCAAGTATCACTCCGAACTCTCGGATCAATTCATTGTAATGAAACTCATGGACTTCAAAGAGATTGTTCCTAAGATTGGAAGACTTAAACAAAAGTCATCCTTGTCCTGCGTCACAAATTTCTTCTGTAAATTTTGAGAATGAGTGATCACCTAAATTTCTTGCAGTCAATATGAAATTTCTTGCAGTCAATTGGAGTACCTGCGAATGGCTCAGGTCAGTCCCTCTCTAATGTGCGCATCCCAAGTCGTTTCTTCCAGGCATCTGTCAGAATAGCCTCAACAATTTTCAAATTTTCTTCCTCGCGACTTGCAAAATGTTATCTTCCTAATCATAAACATCAATGCTCAAGACAGCAATGAAATGGCAGATGTTTTTATATCCTGCAAAACTGCAAACGAAGAACATACGTTTGAAGGCGGCCTGCCAACATGTATACAAAGCAGCTGCGGCCGGCAGAAGCTTAGCCATGACCATGCGGAATCATCGGAACCGAATGAAACCGAAGCGTTTGAGTATCTTTAGGTCTCCGTCCAGGGTGAACTGACCCCCTCATTGCCCCATTTTAACCCTCGAGAAAACGCTGTGGAATTTTTTATCTGCAATCAGATGGATTTTTTTTGCAAATTCTGAATTCAGATTTGCAATCAGCGGCCCCAAATTAGCTAGGGACGATGTAGAAAAATAAAAAATCATGGCAAAAAATAGGGGGCTTTTTTTCACAATTAACCCTGGCCGGGGCAATGAGAGGGTCAGTTCTCCCTTGACAGCATTGCAGAGAATTATCTTCCAACCTAGAGGCAGTACAAAACACAAGGAATCGTGTGTTTTGCAGCGACCAAACACACGAGCATTCAAAATTATCAACGCCAGCCGCTCAGAATCTGAAGCTAATTATTCGAAGGCCAACTATATGGTCACACAATCAGACACCATTTCCAAGATAAATTTAGCCAGTTAAATTATAGATGAACTCTTATTTTATTTTTTCATTACTATGCGTTGTTTATCAATGTGGAAAATAGGGGGTGAAATGCCGCTTCGAAGATCGAGTATGCAGGAACCATTTGAAGAATTAGGAGAGTCTGACGTGAGGATTGTGTGAAGTTCGTGATGGAGCACTTCCACGGCTGTAGCTGCTACTGATGGTAAGCATGTAGCACCCGCGGTTTCATTCGTACTTATACCTTCGCCACTCCTAGGAAGCCATCGGAGAAAGTCAACTGAAGGTGAATCATGTTACATGAGGAATAGATTCTACACAATACTGTGACTATTTAACGGAAGGCCAGATATTTCTGCGACGGCATCCATTCGCGCAGTATACATATTTATGATGAAACCAAAAGTATTCCACATGTGCTTAGTTGAACCAATACCAAAAGAGACTATCACTGACGGAAAAATTAGAGGGCATGAAACATCCAAGAACTAATCCGTGTACACAGGAAACAAAAATTGTGTCCAGACCCTGGAGGCAGTACAAGACACAAGGAATCGAGTGTAAAGCAGCGACAAGTTTTATGTAATTGGGGTGGAAAATCCTGAATTGTAATCCAGGGCACAAACTAAAAATCATGTTAACCTAACCTGAGAAAGGTACACAAGACTTGGATGCTATATCACACCCCCATGAAACATAACCTTGACAGGTGAACGCCTGCGCAAGCTCAACCGTCTACTTGATCTTCTTCTTCGGGCGAAGTTGGTTGCTGTGTCCGCACTTCTTCTTGCGGCAGTTCACAGCACGAGGATGGAGACGAGCGTAGCACCTTTACACATCAATTCCACGACATGGTTTAGCCCCTAAAAGACTGCTCAACATTTAGGGCTCCCTAGTTTGTTATTTTTGAAGTGGCAGTTTTGAAAAACATGACGAGTCAAAAAATATGATGATACTCTTTTTTCAAGCTACATTTTCACTATTCTTCCTTATAATGAATAACCCTAGGCCCAGTGGACACGAAAGAAATACATATGAGTACAGAAAGGGTTCCTCAATCGCTTAATGGTTAGAATCTTGAGAATATGAGTGGCATAACAACTGACACACTACACAGCAATTAAAAAAAATTCACCTCATCACAACGAGACGACTAAATAAGAACACTTGCAACAAATTTCAACCCTAAGGCTACGCGCTAATTCAGAGAGCCTGTCCTTGAAAGGTAGGACTAAGTCACGGCTATTACTATCCAAACCTAAAGATTCAATCAAGAAACCCAACAGAGGCACCGAAAAGGAAACCCTAAACTTACTTCCTGCAAATCATCTTCTCCTGGTTGTATTTCCGGGCCAAAGCCATGAGCGAGGGCTCGATGATACCCCCGCGCAGACGCAGCACCAAGTGCAAGGTGGACTCCTTCTGGATGTTGTAATCCGCCAAGGTGCGGCCATCCTCGAGCTGCTTGCCGGCGAAGATGAGGCGCTGCTGGTCCGGAGGAATTCCCTCTTTGTCTTGAATTTTCGTTTTCACATTGTCGATGGTGTCGGAGGACTCGACCTCGAGCGTGATGGTCTTGCCCGTCAGGGTCTTCACGAAGATCTGCATGGTGAACAGCTCCGCTTCCACGCGACGACGAAGACGATGGAGGAAAGGCCGACTCCGGAGCCTTTCTTCGGATATGTAACACCTCCAACTCAGGGTTAGGGTTTCGCAGCGGGAACTTGCGAACTATATTGAGAACAGACCTTGGGAACACTGTAACTTTAATGTGCTTGTTGAACACTTAAAAGACATTCTGGGAATTTTTAAACTCAAAACGTGAATTTTCACACAGTTCTTGATTTTAATTGTTTTTGAGCTTAACTAAGAAAATGTAGCTCTAATAATCTACTTTTTATTCCCTTTTCATTTTTTTCAAAATTATCAAAATTATAATTTTTGTGATACTTCAAAAATAACATCTTGAAAGCTCAAAATACATCACTTTTGAACTTTTTCTATTGAATTTTTCTTAGTGTGAGCTCGAAGAGTGCATCAATTATACTATGATTTTTTTCACTATTATTTTCATTTTTAAAATTTTTGTATCATTTTAAACATTCTTGTAATTACTATAATTTTTACAAAGAAATTTCTTTAAAAAATCATATGATTTTCAATTTGATGTTTTTAATTATGAAAAAAATTAATTAAATTTTAGACATATATTAATACATATGAAAAATATCAAAATTTTGAAGCACATTGGAATTTAGAAATCTAATGAAGTTTGACTAAGCCTAGACACAAAATATTCTTTAAAGGTTAATCGCATGATGGTAACTTCACGCAAGGGAAGAAATATAAAACATAGGAGGATATGATTTTGAATTCAATAGTTTGAACTGAGGGGGAAACTCTCCATCCTAAACTAATATAGTGGCACTTGACATTAGAGGTTCATCAAATGGCATAACCTCTTTGAAGGTTAAAATTTGCATTCATTACAATAATAATTTTTAAATAATTAAATGTTAAAAAAAATGATGAAGGTCTTTAAACCCCATAAAGAAAGTAGGGAAACATAAATTCTATGAGATTGAAATTTATAATGTGCCTTTTTTCTAGTTTTGACATGAATGAAAAATAAATAAAAATGTTCATTTGAATTAGAGAATATAGTTGTGCCAAACCAAGAAAATAAAAAACAATGATCAATTAATAAAAATAATTTTGAAATCTCCTAGTGTCATGAATTAATTAGAGCATTTTTCATTTTTCATGACTTGAATTGAAGTATAAAGAGAGATTTAGGCTCCATTTACACCAAGGAGATAAATCTTAACCTTGAAAAATAAAATAAAGCTATTATTGTTGAGGATTGACATTTAAAGGGACATACCAATAGACAATAGTTGGGTTATATTTTTCCCTTGATCTTATATGGTTTATTTTGTCCCTATCCATGAGTAAGATATTCCCCCTTAATGTAAATGTGGCTATAGCTAGAAGATGTAGTATTTTTGTACAACTTTTAGGATACAACTAAACTTAGTGATCAATAAAATCAAATTTTAAACAAAAATGAATGGAAAGTCATTGGAAAGGGTGAAAATCTAGGATTGAAATTGATTGATTTTATATCTATGGAAATTAAAATAGATTGTACATTTAGAAAGTTCATTAGAAAAAATATTTTTCAATAAATAGAAAAAAAATATAAATCTATTTTAAAATCAATGACTAGTATTAGCTTCCAAATAAGACTATTTATTTTAAGTTAGGAAATTTAGTCACATTTCTAGTAAATAATATCCTCAAAGAATTATTTTGTAATTATTTTGCAATTATTATATGATAATAGGACAATTAGAAGATGATGAATCAATTAAAAAAATTGTTGTACTTCGTTGAATTGGGATAGCATTTGCTATGTAGTTTCACCTATTCCAAGGCGGTATAACTAGATTCTAACAAAGTCTTTATTTATGCCTATCTTTGTACTACTATTAAAATTAAAGTGTCTAAAATCACTTACCTCCTCCAATTTCTTGCTAAAAGGATCTTTTAACATATTACTAATATGACCTTAAGTTGTAACTATTACACATAGTACAATACGGTTGTAAAGAAAATGAACATCGAGTGAATTATTTTGAGTCTTTCTAAGGACAATCTAAAGATGTTATTAGATGATACTTTAAATTTTTTGGTAGTTTTGAATTAAAAATTTTATGATTTCCATTTGCTTACAAGGAAAAAATAACCTCTAATTGTAATTTGGACTCAAACTTTACACATGAGCTTAAATGCCAATGCTTATAGATAGTTCTACTTTCTTCTTCTACACTCTCTTAGGAATGATCCAATAGTTACAATTGGAAAAAAAAAGTTGTTCAAACTTTTCTAAACTTTGGTTGTTATTGAAGAAGTTAAAAAAAAATTGCCATGAGCATTTAGGGTTACAAAAGACGCCCAGAAGGGAATTTTATTACATGACGCAGGTCTATGAGTCCTTCGGACTTTCGAAGTGATTTGGACTCCACGAATACAACCGAGAGCTTCATTCATGAAGAGGCAAGCGCACGAGAACGCAAATTTGAGGTGAAGCTCCCTGCTGCTGGTATTAATTGAATTGTTACATTACATTGCATCAAGGCAAACGTTACATGAAATTTGCTTAGGTTTGCATCCAGTGTTTCTTTGGAGTGAATGAGAGCTTTAAGAATTCCACTGTGAGTTTCATTCATTACAAGTCATACGACGCAGCAGGAGACGATCGGCATCAAGCACACGAGGATGCAATATGATTTGAAACTGCTGGAGCTGGTGCTGGTATTAAATTGTTACATTGATTTGCATCAAGTCAAACGTTTCACGGATTTTGTTTAGGTTTGCAACTAGTGTTCTTTAGAGTGATGCGAGCTTTAAGAATACCGTACCACTGGGAGTTTCATTCATTACGAATCTTACGACGCAAACAAGAGTCGATCGGCGTCAAGCACAGGAGGACGCAATTTGACGTAAAGCGGCTGCTGCTGGTCTCTTGTTTAATTGTTAAATTTTGCTTTGCACCAAGGCAAGCGTTACATGGAATTTGTTTAGGTTTACAGCTAGAGTTCTTCGGAGTGATGCGCGCTTTAAGAATTCCTTGGGGAGTTTCATTCATTACAAGTCATGAATGCGACGCAGCAAGAGACGATCTGCATCAAACACACGGGGACGCAATTTGATTCGAAACTCCTGCTGCTGCTATTTTTCCATTGATTTTGCATCAAGGCAAACGTTACATGGAATTAATTGTTTAGGTGTTAGACTAGAGCGAAAACAACGTGCTTAAAATAGAGTGTGAGCCACTATCGACGAGGTATCCGGTGATTGTAGCCATTCCGCCTGGGCTGTCTTCAACTACAACATAAGAACCGTCTTCGATGTCGACTGTCGTGGATTGACTCGCTGCGGTGATGGTGAACACAGCAAAATTGTTGTGGCATTCCCGCACATTGACGAACTCTTCATTGTGCCCTACGGGCTCCTTCTTGTACACCACCTTGTATTGCAAGCATGGACTAATGACGGTCACTGTGAAATGGCTCGTGGCTTGGTTGAGGATTATGATCGCTCCTTCCGCCCCCCTTGCACTCCACATGATCATGGAGAGTGTCATTATAGCCATAAACGGCCAGATCCTCTGCATCCTCATGATCCCTAAATTATTACGTGCTGTCGACAGTGAATGATGTGCAGGAGGTTGTTTTGTACATGTGTGGTTCACAGCATCATCGCCTTGGAAGCCGGCTATTCCGGACAAGGCAAGCAATTGATGGCAACTTTAGCTTACTGGCTTAAGAAAGAAAAAGTACTCTTGCGGCATGACAAATTTTCCTCAGTCGAAGGGGCTGTTGAACTGATTCAGATACGCGCTTTACCCCGTTGCGCATAACTCTTAGTTTCGTGCACTACTTGGATCAAGATTAATCCATCAATTTGGCTGCTCACTTTATAAACAATTGAGAAAGACTTGAGCTTTTATAAGCTGCTTGCGTCCAGAAATGGTAGTACTGTAGTGCAGTACAGTTCATACGTCCGAATTACTTCCGGAGTTGCAAACTGTACGTCGTAACAATTTACATATGTCTAGAAACATGGCTAGTCCAATCATCTTAGTGGAATGTGGCTATCAATCTTAATGGACCTAAGGAAAGAGATGAATACACTACCTATGGGTGTAGAGACGAAGAGATGGAAGCCTCAGGTTTTCACATTTCTGTGAGGTCTTATATAGGGAGCACTGGGGAATCGCATTGCGTAGTTCACAAGGTCTGTACTTGCACGAGTAGGTGAGTAGGAGTAGAGGACGGTGAGGCTGTGCGAGTTGTAGGTAAATGAAATCTTTGCCCTAAATTGCGCGCCACGATCTCTAGTTTGATTCTTCCCTGCAATCAGTACTTTCAGGACTGGCATAATCCGCTGGAGATTCAGTGATTCAGAGGGGATTCCCTCAGATAAGGTCTGTTCGAACTTCAAAGGTATGTGTCAATGGACGTGAAGCCAAAGTGGAAGCTGGAGTTCATGTGAGCAGTCTATGGCGGATTCAGAGGCCGCAGTATCTTGTCACCATGCATACAAGTGTTGGTACTTCACCAGGTGCATGTAAGCAAATGGGTACCAGACGAACCAACTCACTGAATGATTCTCTTTGGATATAGTGAACTGCTCTCAGAAATTGACTTGAATCTTGCAGGTGTGAGTACTATGATAAGGTGACCGGAAGGTTGGATTCTGACATGCTCACCAATCCTGGATGTAATGAGACAGAGGTGCCTCCCACGTTATGAAAGAACTAAGAATGTGAATATTGACTGTGCATTATATGAAACAGGAATAAGAAAACAATCTTCAGTTATCACCTGCAGAGGCTCCGATTCAATTCCAACGACAATCGGATTTTACTCGTGACTCTGCGACTCTATTGAGTAAAATATGTGTGAATGAGTGATTATGGTGGGCACCAAATACTCCGGAACATCGGGAGTAGAAGCGGTGCCAAACTACCATACTCACAGATCCTGTGCTAACAAGGTAACAACACTAATTTCATTGTACTGTACAACGCGTAAGTTTACTGGTACAAATGCAACTGGCCAAGGATAAACCAGTCGTATCAAACGTGATCTTTTGTCTTTCACCTCAGCTCAAATTTTGACCTGCACAAATAGGACAGAAGAAGTTTTAGAAAAAACAATCTGGAAACAGTTGCAGATTTTGATATATAACGTGATCGCCACCTGCATTGCTCATTGCTGAATGTCAGAATAGTGCATACGAGTGATATTCTAATATTTGGGGTTACTCTATTCATGCTGAAACTTAATTAGTTAGGTGCTGATTTGTTTTTAAATTTTCAGAAAGTAGGACAGCAAGGGGATGGGCAACACACGACATGCATATGCTGCATCTTCAGCATTACGAAACTATTCGCTAATGTATCAACCGAGTCTATTATTACGTGAACAGTGATACAAATTTCGAGGGAGACAACTTAGTACAGAATGTCACTCCAGGCTGTTTCTATATAAACATAGACGATCACACAACTTGTCAACGGCGTTTACTGAAAATAGCCAGATCCACAAACCGAGTTCGTAGAGTCGAGTCCCAAACTTCCTCCTACATTTTTGTAACAGACTTGAAGAGTAATAATACTCTCAACTTCTCAGGAGGAAGGGCCATGGATTCTTCACACCTGCGTATGACGCCATGGTAAAAACGTAGAAAGCACCATATATGCTCAATATTTAGAATTTTGGAATCCAAAGAACCAAAATTACTATAGAATGGTCCCCATGAGGATGGTCATATGATCGTGTAACCACCCTAAAAGGGAAGTTTCAAAAGAAGGGGACGGTTGCGAAATGGAGGTTATCTGGTTAAAATAGTTCTGTTACAACTTACTACTCTTGACACCAGATTCATTAACCAACTTCGAAACTTGGTCCTGCAGAGGATCTGAGATTGCAAATGAGGGGCAATAGAACGAGGAGAAAAAAATGCGTTACCTCTTGAGAAGGTTCTTCAGGCCGCACTCAGGATAGCTGGAAATGGGCGGCAAGGGTGGAATTCTCAGCGACGGGACCCAGCCGGGCAGTGAAGCTGTTAACGGGTTGCAATCTTCGACTAGGTGCGTCCGCTGCTGGTGCTTGTTGAATTCTAGGCACATTCTTGTTGTGCGATCTGTGCAGGAAAGGCTGGCACAACAGAATACATCAACCAAGTCAGACGTTTTCTAATAGGGTACCCGCTTAAGACCGATGAAGAGGACAATTTATTGGCACTGTGCTGAACTATTAAAGACATTGAAATCTCCAACGACAACGATAACAGCATTTAATCCCAACAAAAGGATCTGAACTGTGCAGTGACAAATCGGAACGTACCAAGCAAGGGGACAAGATGGAGCGTTTCGACGATTTCTCGGACTTCACTACTCTCAGCCTCACATCAGGTGTGTGCGTATGCTGCGCCTTGTCCAACTTTTGCCCGCGCTGCAAGTCCACACTAAACCTTCCAGATATTCCCAGATCCAAGTACCCACTGAGAGCTCTCCCTGACATGTCACTCAGGAGACTGCCAGAGAAACCAATGCAATCAGCCAAATTTCTAAACTCTTTGAAACTTCGACTCGAGACAAACTCCGAACCTTCTCTTAATCCTAATGAGACTAGGGAACCGTCGCTGTCCGAAACCGAACCGTCCTCAGGGTCATGATAGACGTCACTAAATTGAAGGTCATCGTTCTCAGAATCGACGATAGAGATGACGGCCTTGTGCTGGGAAGCTCTACTCTCAGATCGCTCTCGTGGAGCACCAATGCTCGGGGACTTGGCGGCTTCTTGAAAGAGAAATGAGGAGGCTATGGGGTTTTCAAATGGGAAGTCATCCTCATCAACTTTCGCCCGAGCATCCTTCGCAATTGGGCAACAGAATTTACAGTCAGTTTAATGGAAATAGCACGAGTCCGAACATCAAACATCAAATCCAAAATGCAGTGAATGTGTACAAGAAAGATTCCAAACAGAATTAGGAAATGAACGATGAGAGTGAGCCAAACATGTACCTGTTGGTGTCTGCTTATTTCATCGTTCGCTTGTTCCATATCAGGTTCATGTAGGTCTGGCTCGGCCGCCACCTCCATTTGTAAGCGACCTGAACAGGCCCACACAGAGCTCTTTCTCCCTGATCCAAGATCCGGCCACCAGCTTCGCCCCGAATTCAACTCGGATCGCGTACTCTTCTTGATAGCTCTCGAACGCATCGTACCTCCATCATAGCTCGTTGTTAACGAGTTTGGCAGGATGGAGTCCACTTTGCCTTGACGGGTGCTTTTCCTAACAGAACGACCCGGGACAGTGGCATGTTTCCTATTGACAATTGTTGACACTGATCTGAGCGGTTTCGGTACAAGAGAGAGGTTCCAGGAGCTGCTGTTCGAGGACCAGCGCTCGTGAGAGGGTTTTTTCTTTCCATGGCCGGAAGTGTACCCATCGCCAAGATCGGGATCATGTGGACCGTCGTCAGGTTCCAGCCACGCGACTTCGCTTGGGCCTTCAAGATCATCGTCGTCCATGGCGTCCTCCGTCAGAGCTGAAATGGACATTAGATACTGAGCTAACTGGCTTTTGGGACGGGGGGTAGTGGGGTCAATGGGGCCTGACTTCGCAGCAGTCATCAAGTTTGCATCCTCACTTCTACTCCGCAGCGACTGCCGCTTCGACTTGCCTCGGAAGGAGCGCTCTGACGACGTCGGTGATTGCGGACAGTCGAGCGTACTCACAGGGGAGTCGCTTAATTCATCACCACCGGTGATAAAATCGCTGCGAGTGTCCAAATTGACATTTGAGTGTGCGCCCCGGGTACTACATTGCTGCAACCTCGACTGCCCCACTAGCCTCTTAAATATCCTCTCTATGTTCTCGCTTCCACTGTCGCCTGCCAGATCCCTGGCGAGTTGCTGGTTATCGAAGGTGAAATGCGCGGCATTCAGCTGGCAGCTACTTCCCGGATTCGGACAAGGGTAGAGCAAGCCACTGGGAATTCTTGCACTCCTTGCATTCGCTTGCGAATTATCCCTACTCAAAGGCTGCGAGTATAAAAGTCCGCTATTCCCTCTGCTGCCTGGTGGGAGCGTCAATGGAGACCATGGTGAGTCATTCTTTGCCTTGGGCTGCGAGATGGGTTTTCCGGGCTCTGACTCCCATTTGAAAGGCACAGCGCTACTAGAGAGCATCGATGACATTGAGGATTGTCTGCTGAAAAAAAGGTCCCTGTCGTCGGCCATGATGTGCACACCCATGAGAGCCGATTTCAGATTCAGTTGCGCTCTCCGAGGCTCTTGAGGTTCGATTTCGTCAGCGGATTTATCACGGCGTTGAGAGGATTCTGATTTCTCGAGCTTCGATTCCCATCTGCTATATGAACCTATTCCTCTGGATCTGACACTCTTTGCCAAGATTCCAATTCTACTTCCTATGTCAGGTCGCAACCCAGCTTCGTCCAGCTTCATTTCCTTCAATCGGTCCATGTCTGCTTCGACGCCTTGCCCCTTGCCACGGTTACAGCAACGAGACTGCAGTATTCAGTCAATGGTGCCCGTCAATTCATGCTGCCTAGTTCAACCTTCCGATTTCGCAATTCAACGACCACTGGTGCCTGCGAAGGGAGTATCGCTTAGACCAACAAGCCGGCAATAAACCTCGGAGATCTGTAAGGATTTTCAATGCTTCCAACCTACGTCACCCGGGAGGCCGGGACATCACCTTGTGCAATTATTGGCGAGCATGGAAGAAGATGATCTCAACTTCGGAATGGAGCGCGCGCATACTTACTGAAACTCTTTCAGAGCACCGAGTCGATGATTATCAACTACCGCAAGGTGCTCTGAAGAAACTTCGAAAGGGAAACTAAAGCATCGTGGGAGTCATTCTCCAGGCACTATCCTGGTCATTCGCTCTCCAACTCCAAAGAAATCTACTTCGGATACCACGGTACGTGCTTTTGAACTAAAACACTCGACGGTGAATCTTTTCCCCAGCACATTGTATCTTCATGCTCACTTTTCAGTCCACCACTGTATCCGCTCTGAAAGCATACATGATTCTCGAAACTGTCCTTGCAATAGAAGACCGCTTTTGCCATAAAATCTGAACCTGGGTTTTCCTTTGAAAGATTCCTTGCAATGGCAATATACGCAGACCAGTGAATAAATACCTTGTTATAACCGTGGAATCTCGTTTTTCTGACTTCAAAAGCTCCACCGTGGTCACATCTCGAAAAGACACAACAGGACTAACTTACGAAGTTTATCATGACAACACCAACAAGACATCTCAATCGTTCTCTAAGCCTAAAACTGAATTCTGCCTTGAAAAATCGACTCCGATGGTTCCAGTCTAAACTGTAATTCTGCATAACAGCACTAACGCCATGTCAAAGATCGAATGCCTCACACTGCTGTGAAAGAACAATTTCTACCGACCGTTGCGTGACACATCCAATCTTGAGAAGGAGAAGAGGAACAACATATGAGTCCTCACGAGAAAGGGAAGGGGAAGACACGGAGAGGCCGGCAACGTCCTTCGGCGGCGGCGGGGACAAAGGAAGCCCACGTTCTAGTGCACGACTGAGAACTAATAACATCCGACACATTCTTCTCGACAACTACCTAAATTCATGCCTCCTCGTTGGCAACGCTAAACGATTTCACTGTACCCGCCTTTGTCGCAACTAGAACCTTATTAATAAAGATTAATAAAGAAGGTAAAATCATTGCTGGGTACCACATTGCTTTCTTTAGCTTCACTCCTTCCTTTCTTTCTTTTTTCAGGTCAGCAAGCTCGCATGGATGCTGGGATCGATGCAATTGCTAAAGGGTTTTTATGGCGGGGTCCCGCAAACATGAGAAAAAGCTTCAGCTATGGTGGGAAAATGACACGCCTAGACTCGAAATAATCAAAGTTCGAACGGAGGAAGCATCAGGAGAGGCCCACTCACGCTGAGGTACAGTAATCACTGTGCATTGCTTTATTATAAGCCTCATTTGTCGACATTGCACTTATTGCCAGCTGCAGACGTCCAAAAATACACGCATCGTAGTACTAACAGCTGATAGAAAACCCATTTCACCCTTTTGGGCCCAATACAAGATTCACAACCTTGTGGTTTCCATTCTGAACCCAATGATCTGCGCGATACTCCGATGAACCTTGTGCTTATCGTACGGTTGGGATAAAGCAGGTTCATGCATTATTAGAAACCTCGGGTGGGAATCACGTTCCTTTCTGAACCATCTCACACATCTGTGTCATGTGGGCCATTTTCCAATCAAACGCCGTGGTATTGAAAGCACCACATTGATGAAGCACGGAGCTTTTCTAAACTTCTCATAAACCAACCGACTTCCGTTCATGGGTTAATTAGCAAAAATGCTTTTCACCTCGCGCGCAACGAGTGGAATGCGTTCCCTCCGTCTACAGCACTGATGAAGCATCCTGTACGTCTCATCACTCCAAGGTACTACTGTATCCCCTTTCGTCTCATTTGTTTTCCCTCCATAAATTCAAAACTCATGATCTTGAAATCATTCAAACCTTCCTTGCGATTCGATTCGGTTCAAATGGGAAAGATCCCTTTGCACCTGTTGCTTCCAAATTAGGTCCATCATGGTAGCGTACCGTTAAACTTGAGTTTGTTATTTGGGAGGCACCTCGTTGGGCCCTCACTGGTCATAGAGCTGGTTTTATCTTTCATCCTCCTTAGAGTTTTTTTGGTGTGGGGCGGGGCAACCCCCGGCGAGGCCGGTCTTGTTGTCCGCGCTGTTGTATTTTAGTCTGGTTTGTGTTTTCGCTTCTGTTGTTCCCCAGGCCGCTTGCGGCTGGGGTTCTTGTTCTCTTTTTCTTGCAGCAAAAGTATTCTTTGCTTGTGTAAAAAAAAAAAAAAACTTGAGTTTGTTGAGGGTCCTCCAGCTCGCATGATTGAGGCCGGTGCTCAAGTGCAAGACAAAACTCTTTGGAACCGCAATTCATTTAATTTCTGCTGGAACATGGCATTCATTTCAAATGTAAATTTCCTTTAGCTTTTGAGAGAGGATTCCGAGGAATCGGGCGTGGTAACCGGCTTGGCAGGGTGCGAGCCCAAGGCGCAGGATGAGGGAGCTTTTGCCGTTATAAGAGGCTCTCTCCTTCGAAGATTGGCGTCCAGGGGGACTCTCAATATGCGGTCATCCGATCTGGCTCCCGCTTCCTGCAGGCAGATCTTTGGATTGTTTTGGTCACCGTCTTATAACCGGTTGTTGACTTTTCAACGCTAATGTGGCACCGTGCCATTGGCAACCCATCACCATTGTCATTACAAGTTGCATAACCTTCTTCCCTTTCAATTTGCTTCCTACACCTTTAAAGTTTAAATCATGAAGATCAAAGGTTATGATTAAAAAAATGTACAACCGGTTATGTCTTAGATAACCGATGAGCTACTCTCTTGCCTTGTTAACAAATCTTTTACCTTTTGTTTGAGAAGCATGCTTCTCAATTGATAACTCACGTGAAAAAATTAAATATAGCATACAGAAATCGAAGACAAATAAAATTTGAACAAAGTTTAACGAATCGTGATCAAACTGGAATCGAATATGCCAATAGTCAAACTACATGAAGTATGAAGATTGAACATCATTCAACATTTTAACAAGGATGTGGGTGGAATCCATCATTCAAGCAAAAGTGGTTGAAAATACACATTAACATTCAAAGGAAAAATTAAATTGCACTATCTATTTCAATGAAAAGTCTGTAATATTTACAAATTTGCTTTTGAATTGCAATGAACTACTTACAATTCTACTTAATGCACACTACCTCAAAATGCCAAAATTCTGATAGTTCACAACAGCAAACATAGGAGCAACAATGGATGGCATTACTGGTACTCCAAGATTTCCTTGACTATAAATAAATGGAGGTTGCAAGTTAGGTAAAACAAAACCAAACTGATTTCTATGTGGATGACTAAAAGGAAGTTGATTCCCTTGTTGATTTGTACAAAATTGAATTCCATTCCCACCAAGCTAAAAGGAAATTGATTAGCATTTGCATACCAATTTGGATTGGCAAATTACTTTCCGTTTCTATCCGAAGAAAATGGCAAGTTATCAAAACCGTAAGACATCTGAGGCTAACTTCAAGGCTAAAAATAATCCGAGAAATAATCCTAACTGTTGGAATCAAAACCTAGCTCCGATTGTTGATGCTTCAATTTCTCGTTTGGAATGTAATTCAATTTATCTACAACTTGTTTTTGTAAAGTAGACAATGAACAAAGCAAAATCGGTTATGTCCAATAATCAATTTGGGAAGATTGGTCATCAATCGAGAACTAGGTCCATTGAATTAGCTTGCCCTATCGGGCTCACCTACTCAACAGATCTAGTTCTTGATTGATAACCAATCCTCCAAACCCGATTACCTAATACATAATTGATTGTTGACTTTGTCAACGCTAACGTGGCATTGTCCCATTGGCAAACCATCACCATTGCCATTACAAGTTGCAACTCATAACCTTCTTTCCTTTCAACTTGCTTCTTACACCTTTAGATCATGAAGATCAAAAGTTGTGATTGAAAAATGTACAGTGTACGATAACCTATTCATTGTTACCACGGTTCATCAGTTATTTAGTATATAACCTTGGAGAGTCTCTAAAGAAGAAGGAATGGGCAACAATTTTTTTTGGTCTCACTATCTAGGTGGTTAGGGCGAACCAACCCCCTCACTTGGCCCTAAAGAAAAATGCTGAAATTTTTTATTTGTCACACACGATAAAAATTGCAAATTTTGGAATTCATATTTGCAATCAGAGGCCCCAATTTAGCCAATGAAAGTGTAGTAGATAAATTCATCAAGCACAAAAAGGGGGTGTTTTCTTTTATGTGTAGTCCTAGAATAACTTTGGAGAGACAAGCAAGGGGGACAATTCACCTTGATCATGAAATCAGCAAACTGACTCAGAGAAATTGAATAAAGGTTCTTTTGTAATTTTCTGACACTTGATCAAGTGATGTTTTACAAAGTTTGAAAGTTTGAAAACATGGGATATGGGATGCACTACACATAACACTATGTAGGATGCTAAACCCATCCCACAAAGTAGGTCATTGAAGTTGAAAATGCAAGAATTTTATATGCAGGGAAATGCAATAATTTTTTTATTTTTCACACGAAAAAAATTGAAAATTTTGAAATCATATTTGGAATCAAAGACCCCAAATTAGTTAGGAAAGGTGAAGAACATAAAATTAACATGGCTCAAAATAGGGTTTTTTTTACAATTACCCTACATTCACCTTCACCTTGCATGGTCCACTTTGTGAGATGTGTTTAGTATACTATTTATACTACACCTATTCCCCCCAAATTGTATTTTTGGTAGTAAAGTGGTATGCACCCTAGAATACATATAAGGAAAGAAAATAGATTTCTAAATCCACAAAAATATCTATTATAAGTCATTTTCATCCAACTTTTTATCCAATCTTCTTATGTTGAATTTCACAAGAGTTCATAAAAAAATTGGCCAACTAGTCTCTCATTAAATAGACATCCTCTAAAGGACTATCATGTTTATAAGCTCAAATGGCTTGGAATTGACCTCTCTCAATAAAATGATTACTAGATCAAACTTTTGAAAAAATTTCAATATTTTAACTGTAAGATCTTTTTTATCACTCATTTATGTACATCCTTTCAAATTTTTAGAGTTTTGAAGGGCATACTTCATGAGATTATAGCACTCAAAGTAGGGTCAAAACTTTTTGGGGGTCTTGCCCAAGGTGTCAATATTTTTTTAAACCATCCAAAATGGTATCTTCAACCCTATGAATGTCTAGTGCAATTTGAAATTTTTGTAGAGAATAAAGTTGGTTATAAACTTGACAAATTTCATATTGATCCAATATTCAAAACATAGTTGGAAAAAACAAGAAGTGGGAATTGCTTTGTTGAAACTGCCATTATGCTATAAAAACTTTATGGATATGATTCGTATAGTAATGAATCTCACCAACAAAATCTATATGGTGTAAACCTACAACATCATGTGAAGTATTTGCCAAAGAAATTTTTGTTGAAAAAAATGTTTCAAATGGAAGCTATCCATTAGAAAAAAATCAAGCCTCCAAAGGGCCGCTCTAGAGGGCCGCTCTAGGGTCATTGTATAAAAGGATCTCCACAATTATTATGTTTTATTTTGTTTAACCCATAAAGAACCAAGGAATCTACTTTGGGCTTTTTGAGAATTTAGGGCAGGTTCTATTGACTTCATAATTTGGAACTTTTGCATGAATTTCTTGAGGATAGATACTACTTGTTTGTAATCTACATGTAATTATAGCTTTGTTTCACATCATTCTCATTAATATTGCAAAAATTATAAGTTTTTATTATTTCAATGTCAAATTGGGCAGCAAAAAATATATTCTAAAAAATATTAATTATTTTTTGTAATTTTATAGATTAATACCTACTCAAAAAAAATTGAACCATTGAATTCCAAATAATGAGGTAAAAGTTATGAGAAGTTTTATTTTGCGGACAATGAAGATAGAAAAAACATATGAAGTTGTCTTTTGCTCTCAATTTTGAAATTTTTCAAATAATAATAAAATAAAAGATATTAATTGTTCATAAGAACATTCTTACCATTGGGATTAATAATTCTAAAATTCTTCCAAAAGTTATTAGCCTATTAGTTATATCTTTCATTTAGTAACACTTTATAATTTATAATTTAAAAAATAATAATATAAAAGTTTTTTTGATTAAATTTTTACTAAACATTTTCAAGCCATTTTCCAACTTATTGGCTAAAATGAGCAAGTTGTATGACATGTGTGTTTTTTCCTAAAAATGTTGAAAGATAAAACTTCACTTTTTAGATGGACTAGAAAAGTCTACATTTTGAAGTTTAGGCACATTGAACTTGCAATTGGTGGGAGTATTCAATCTAAAATTTGGGGACAATGTACGTGAACAACTTAACCAAAAGATTATATAGGTGATTTAAAAAATAAATAAATATTTATGAAGATTTTGACATTTCTTTGGGCCTCTAAACATGATGATCTTTTATGGGTTAAGTGTTAATATTTCCCTATCATTGCTTATTGTATTGTACATTCGATTTCGGATGACTATCAATGCATAAGGGGGCTCAAAATCTGACTATGCAAGGGTATTCTAACTCTAACAAACCTTAACCTTGATTATTGAAAGACTTATATGGGAAATTTCATTAAAATGGCGATTATTTTGTGAAAATGGTACAAAGGGAGATTGCAAAATGGAAGAAATAATAGAAAGATGGTATGGGCATGAAGAAATATAGGAGTTGCGTTGCAATTTGGACTTATTGGAGACAAAATTGGAACATCTATATGAGGTTGACATGCCAAGAAGCAATGTCATATGTGCTCTTGACTCACATAAATGGCATGCGGAATATCACCATTTTAATGAAATTATCCATTTATTCTCTAATGCTCATTCTACTCTAACCAAGTTTTGGAAAAAAAAATGTCCTAAATAGTCCAATTATCAAGAAATTCTTTTAATGACAATGTACAAAAATTACTTCATTGACATTTGGTGAGAATGGAAAGTGAAGAGGTTGTTTCTATAATGAAATCAATTGTCCATCATGGATTCTCAAAAGGTATTGGATAATTTGAAGATGAGAGCTTCATCACTCATTGGCAAAACATAAGAATTGTACTCAAAATAAAGTTTCAAACCTCATTTAGGCATAACATAATTGTTTTTTCAAAAAGAAATTTAACTACAAACACTTGGGGAATAAAGCTATTTTTCATCCTCAAAAATCCATTTGAGTTTTAGAATCTCCAATAAAAAGTTATAAACAAAACTCAAAGAAAGGTTAGAAGGGACATTTTCTTTGACATTTTTAAACATCCTCTTCAAATTTTGTCTATAACATTTTATTGGAGACCCTAAACCTCAAATAGATTTTTAAATATGATAACTAGATTTATTCCCCAACTTTTTTTAGTTCAAAGTTCTTTGAAAGAAACTATTATACTATGCCTAAATGAGATCTTAAATTCTACTTTGATCACAATTCTTGCTTTTAACTTAACTATAAGCAGTTGTACTCCTATTAACATACCTTTGTTACATCCTTACTATTAAGTCTTGGTGTCATTTGTGAAAGTCAGACAAGATGAACCCCCAGTTAATATGATTCTATAGGGTCAAGCGAAGCATAAAAATCTACAAGGATTGTCAATTTCTGGTAGCCTTCTAGAAATCTGAGTTTTTCTTTAATGCACACAAGTTATTAGCCAAAGAGTTTTATATCAACCAGAGAGGCTATCCATGCATAGTGAAGATACATTGCCCACAATCTAAATACATGGCTTAGTCAATGTGTATTTGGCTTCATGGAAGTGAAAATCTCTTTGATTCCTTTTAAAAAATCAATGTGTGTTTGGTTAAAAAGAGATTTTTTTAGCTCCTATAAAACTTTTCACCCAAATTTGAAGACCACCAAGCTTTTACAAATCTAATAATGATAAACCACCAAAATCTTTTACACTTTTTTACTATTTGAAATAAACAAATAAGATTACGTGTATTAAAGTAAAATTCATGATAGATTCTTCAAATTCTAAGTGACTTCAAAGGACTTTATAGATAACTTTTTTAAAACTAGAGCCCCCTCATCTAAGGATTATGGATAATTTGGAAGAAATAATGTGTAATTTTTTGTGCATCTCTTCTTTAAGAACATTAAATACCCACTCTACAAAATTATTTTCCCATGCATATTTATTCCCATTTGCATTTCTTCTATGTATAATCTAATAAATGTATTAAACATAATACATTTATTAGTTATAATACCCTACATATAATTCTACACACTCTATATAAGATATAATGTTTAAAAAAAATTAGGTACAATAAATATATAGTACCCTATCTTAGATCTCATTTGTTTGCTAATATATGCACTAAGTGACTTACCTTGGAATAACCCCCAATTAATACCTCCAATCACATTGATGTATATTTGATAATGGCTTTTTTTACTCAAGTTTGTTTGAATGTTTATTATCACCAAGGTGATTCAATACGAAACTATTTTCTACAAACCCAAATTTACTATCAATTTCATAAAATTTAAATTTTTTATACTCATTTTATAAAAAAAAAATTATTTAAAAAATATTTATTTAGTGAAATATACAATTTTCTTTAACTTTCATTTTTTCTTGAAACATATAAACAATTTCCATTGGAAAGGAAAAAAACAGAAGACAAAATCCTTGGTGGGGCATTTTTCCAATTTAAAAAAAAAATCAAACTACCACCCACCCTACCCAATAGCTGAGAAATCCCAATGTAAAAATGCCAAACAACAACAATGGCAAAGGGACCAACAACATTGAGGGCCTAGGGTAGGAAAAACGATCAATTGAAAACTCTTGCTTAAAGATGAACAAGCTTCCAATTCATTCTAAAATGGGATCTTACTCCGTGAAAATTTGTCTAAAGCCAAATGTTATCAAAGCGCTTAAGAAAGGACCCCTCCTTATCAAGATAAAGCTCGCAAAGTTTAGTAGTGTTAAGCGAGGCCCCCCATGCGTGGGCAATGAATGCTTCCTATAGCACCATTCAAATTTTGGAAGTGGTTTAGGGTGGCCGTGCGTCGTTGTTGAAGCATATTGCATTCTTATCCAACCAAACAACCCAAATCATGGACTCCTTTAATAGAGACCACATTGACATTTTTCATTTCAATCTTTGTGGCAACTTGGACCCCAAGACATACATCACAAAGTTTAAACTTTACAATTTGTTAACAAATATCATGTGGCTTTCGTTGTTTCATGGATTCGCATGTTAATTACAATTTATCACTTCATTATGATGCATTACTTCGCATCGATACAATGCAATTGCCCCGGAAATTGCAAGTAATGCATTGTAAAGATGCAATATCGATGCGCAATAATGCATCGTAATGATGCAATAAATTATAATTAACGTGCAAACCCATGAAACAATGATAACCACATGATAACTGTTGATAAATCATAGGGTCTAAACTTTGTGATGGCACTGTTGTCATGTGATGGGTGGCCATTGGCCTAAAACCAAAGAGATTTGTAACGTTAAGTAAAATGCTGTAAGTGTGAAGTTACAAGCATGGCATGTTTTTGTACAATGATAACTCTCACTTTTTGTATCCTATGCATACGTCAAGCTAGTTTACATAGATTTCAATAACCCTATCAAGTTGGGTTCAAAATAATTAACTACACTAAACTTATAGTAGGTACACACTAAATCACATTGTATCTAAAACTGCCATCATTGCTCTATGTACATCTTCCAAATCAATATATACGCTTGTTGAAGAAACAATTTTAGAACATCTATCAAAAAAAACTTTGACCTTCATAATTTTGGCATATGGTATCCAAATGTCACATTCATTGGTGCATTAGAACCTCTTTTCACTTGCCAATAAGAAAATATTAAAATTATATCAGTCTAATAATAGTAATAATAATAATAATAATAATAATAATAATAATAATAACAACTAGGCACAATAGCAAAAAGTGATCATTTGAAGAACCCACCTTAATTTGCACTAGTAAGTAGTATGATCCATTAGGGATAGTCACACCTTTTCAAAAAATGAAATCTATACCTTGAGTTAGGTTGTTTGTTTTGTTTTGTTTGATACAATGAAAACAAAAAAATCATGAGTTTCTTGGCCGCGTTCTTGGTATAGTTGGAAGGTTCTTTGCAAAGAAAGGTGCATGGACATTATTTCGTGGTGTTAGACCTACAATGTGAAAGTTATTGATTTTTGAATTAAAAAATTGAATTTAATTATCTTTATTTTGAAAAATCCATAACTTTCATATCACATGTCTAAATATTAAAAAACAAAGCCCTTGCAACCTTTGTACATAAAAAATATTAAATTTCGATTCTTTTTTATAAACTAAAAAATTACAAAATTATTTTTATTTTTATTTTGGTGTGGCAACGACATAGGACACACCAATTTTTATGAAGAATGAGAAGTTGTAGAGAGAAAAGAAGAACCAACTAGGAGGTCAAAACCTTTGAAGAAGGTATGACACCCCTTTTGTTGTTGAGGAGAATGAGAATGGAGAGAAGTTTTCACTTGCGATTCACGATCGATGCAGTAATTTTTTAATGCATTTGAATATGATGGGTACATTTAAGCATTGATTGCATTAAGGCAATCTTCGCATCAATGTAAGAGACGATCCCATTCACCTGAAATCTTTTACTATCCCCCTACCCGTTTATTTCATAGTTTCGAAGATGGCTCAATTTGGGGGTGAAGTCACAATTGAGGTGAAGCCACATGTGGCTGAGATAAAAAGTTCTATGAAAAAATCTTCTTTAAGGTAGTATGGCCTTAAAGTGACCTTTTAAGGGCTGATTCGCCTTTTTCACAAGTTTCCATGGACAAAATGATTTTTAGCTCATTTTTTAGAGAAAGAAAAATAGATGTAGAACACAATACAAGTAGTTTCGTATGTTTCCAAGCATTTTTGAATCATTTATGAATTTTCAAAGATTCGGGTCATAGACGCCTATTTGTAACCATAGGTGTCCACACATCCATCTCCTTGTGACTTATAAAGAAACGTGTAGAAACCAAAGACAATGATTGGCTCATGCAATTAAAAAAAGACCAATTTTTCTTGAATTCATTAACGGTCCAAAGAGGTCCATTCAAGGATCACCTCGCATCCACTCTACAACTACCTACAGGACGGTCTAAAGAAGAGGGGTGCTTTAAGGTCATACTACCTTACTCTCATTTTGCACCTCTAGAGAAAAAAAATGGCCATCCTCAATTTTTAAAGAATGGGACTTCCATAAGCCTCATGGAGCCAACAAGAAAGTGCTATGTCTCCATTTTCTAAAGATTGAGAATGGAATGAAGAAGGTGCGACTAAGGTAAACCAACCCATTAATTACCATTTGCTTTTCAATTTTGTCAATAAACCAACCCAATTTTGTCACCTAATTTTGGGCCCAATTTTGTCCTTACAACATCTAAATCCGTTTTTTTAATGACAAAATCAAAGCGTTTTATAACAAAATTAGAGTTTCTATGGCAACAAGGGATAACATATCATTCCATTAATGGTGAATTTAATCAAAACATTATAATTCTACATGGATTTGATTTGTGAAACATGCACGTACCTTTGAAAAATATTTTTCCCTCTTGAAGTTGGACCCAACATATTCAAATTGCAAATCAGGATGGTACCATATGCTTAGGTTAGTTTCGGCACTTTGTTGCCAAAACAATTTAGTTTTTGTAATTCAATAGTTTGGTAGCTTGATTTGGATTTCTTAACTTTCAACACTTTGTTTTCTTTAATTTTTAGACACTCTTACTTTGGGATTGTTTTTTTCTATTCATGCGAAAATGTGTTCCTTTTTTTAAACTTTCTCAAGTATAATTTTGAAATATTCAGAATTAGCGACAATGAAATTTTTTTCAGATTTTCAGAAATAGTTGTACAAATTTCTGAACCTAGACGTACGGTTAGAGCATCCCCACTCGTCTGGGAAAATTTGGCTGGCATTTTTGCCAGTCCATCCACGCTGCAAGCCAGCAGCGCTGTTGAGCCTCACTGGTGGGCCTGTTAACAAGCCAAATCAGGGTTGGGAGGTGAAATGCAAAGGTAATAAATAAGCTTCTTACTTGTTGGGAAGGGGGAGTTTCTGTGAGGCGACATACCAAATGTTTTTTATTTATTTTTTATTTTTTACTTTTTTACTTTTTTACTTGAAACATACTGAATGTTCTGAATCGTTTGTTAATTAATAAGTGATTGTTATAAAATGTGAAGGACTAGAGTTTTTAATTTCTACCAAGGATGTGAAATTGCTATGTTGTTTTTAAATTTTGAAGTATTTGAAAGTGTTGAAGTTTCTGAAAAATTAGAAAACTTGATTTGAATATGCTTATTCATGCTTGTTCAATTGGAAAATGCCAAAGGTTTAGGTAATTTAGGAAAAGGGCGAAATTGCCAGAAATTTCAGAAAATAAATGACGAACATTATGAACAATTAGAGGTCATTTTAGAAATAGTCATACATTACAATGCATGAAATTAGTCCATGAAGAACGTAACCCCCACGACCAAGGTAATCATCAAAACGGTTCAACTAATGGATCAATAGGTGTATTCTTTGTTTCTACAAGTGCACAGTCAAGTCATCCATCAGCTAGTTTTTGGCCATCGCATCCCTTAATCCCTAAATATTTTTTATTATATTGTTTACTAAAAATGCTCCAAAATTGACATTTGTAGTGCAAGTACTACATTTAAAAAGATGTTTATTTTCTACTATGATATTAAAATTTGAATCGACAAAAATCCTTATTTTGGCCCACCAAAAAAATAGAAACTTGCACTTCATAAGGTTACATTTGTGTGAAGATATGTGCAAAATGGTGGTGCTTCTTTGGATTCATTCTTCAAAGCAAGTTGTCTATGTGCGTGAAAAATTCTAGATCATTTGAAATGGTGCAACACATAGGAAAAAATAAGAAGTAGAAAGAAATAGAGAATGATTGAAAATACTAATAAAATAATTACAAATCTAATCCTAGAATTAAAAAATGCTAATCCTAATGGTTGTAATGTTGAGACAAACAAGGAACATCCTACAATTTATTTTTTGTTCAAAATTAAAAAATGGAGTTAATTTTATTAAAGTTAATTTTTAGAATAGAAAATCCATAACAACCCACAAATTAAGATGTTTCTTAACTTTCATCTAATTCATCAAAATAGAATGATTCAAAGCTTTCCACATCCACACAAATCTAAAATATTAGTTTTTAAGTTTTAAAAACAAGAAACAATTTCATCAAAAACATTGGAATTACCTGCCAAGTAATGAAAAATACATATCATACAATAACTTTTTAACCTTCTAGCCAAAAGTTATAAAAATTGTCGGGCCTTGGAGCTACTTCTTGGACATTTCAAAGGAATTTTTTTTTAAAAACCTATTAAAAATTTAATCCGTATGTCCAATTGTTTGTTGAACAAACAATTCAAAATTTAGGTAGGTTCTTATGATTGCAATTTTGCTCACATATACACAAAATTGTGACACAAGGTGTGAGCATATATACCTTTTACAGTTTTACTAGTTATATAATTATTTTTCTAATCAAAATTTTAAATCTATAGGTATATTGCCCTAAATTTTTTGGACAACTAGAACAACTTGAACATCTTTTAGATATTTTCTTAAAAAATGCTCATTAACTTTTGAAATTTTTTTAAATGTCAAGGCACTTTAAACTCTCTTGTTTGTAGTCTACGCATACAAAAGTGAATTCTTTCAATAGAGAAGCGAGAGGAATTGAAAGAACACCTGAACCACTCCCTAAATCCACCACCACCATTTTATTGAACATTGCAATGAGGCAACTTCAAGGACATAAAGTAGGAGGATGTAAAATCGCACTGGCATTAAGAACCGCTCTTATAAGTGGCTATCAAATCGACATGAAATGGTTCTAAAATTGACCTTTGTAATCATTGAATGAATGGAGAAAAAAACATTACTAATTGCAAGAGCCAATCATTTTCTTTGCTTTCCCATTTTTCTTTAGAAGTTGCAAAGTGAATTGTTCTTGGAAGACCTAGGGTCATAAATAGGGACCTATGACACATTTGGTTTGAAAATTCACAACTAATTCAAAATGCTCCAAAAAAATATGAAACCACTTGTATTAAATAAATTTCAATTGCTTCTTTTGTGTAGAAATAAATTGTGTAAAATAAATTTCAATTGCATTGGTTAATTGCTAGGTTTCAGTTGCATCAACAATTTGCAAAGAACATAAATCTCCTATGAATCTCGTCAATATGCATTTCAATTTCAATTTCAATTGTGTCGGCCACTCATGTGAATCTTGGCAATATGCATTTCAGTTATTTCTTTACTTTAGAATTGATTTTTACACGAAAGAAAAAGGAATGAATCCATGATGAATCATTTTGTCTAAATATTCATATCACCGAATGGATCCTCAATGAATCGTTTTGTCTTTTAATATCCCTATTAACTTACTCGATGTGTGTATACCAACTAAATATTATCGATGTGGCACAGTGTCATTTTGGAAACAGATTCACCTCAGTAAGCTATTTGTCAGGGGAACTGCCGGGATTTCTTGTCGTATACGGTTTGCAAGCCGGTTTGCAAGTCAGGCTCTGGCTGGGAAACAGACCTGCTTTTGCAAGCCAACCCAGGTTATCAAGCCGGCCTCTTAGCAAGTTCATCCGTTTTCCCAGACGGGTGGGGCACTTTTGCAAGCCGCGGTGGACAAGCCATCCGTTTTGCAAGACGGGTGGGGATGCTCTAATAGGCTTGTCTACCTTACCTATTGCTGGAATGCTGACATGGCCCGATTCCTTGGAAATCATCCACGTCATCCCCTTCCACGCGATTGGACAACCAACTGGATGGTGATGGATCACAGCCAATCACAAGCAGAATAAAAAACGTAGATTTCCGTTCCACTTTGTAGATTTCATATTCATAAATTCTTTGAAGATGGTCGTACTAACATCTAATTAATTGTAGAATTAGAGTGTGACTCAACCAAACTAGGGTCCAAATCTAGGAATTCATATTTACGCTCCAGACGAGAGCTTCTTGTCAAGCTTTTGGCTATGGTGTTCATGCGCTCGTGAAGTCTAGAAGCTGGGCGCAAAAGTTGGGGTGTGCAGAAATAGTGACGTCGTGTCCGTGGATGCGTGGTTTTTTCGATTGCAGTATTGCGAGGTGATTCGAGGAAGGTATTTTGAACCTACATTGGTAGTTTATGGTCACAGGTTATTGAATTGACTAGTTAGGGTTTGAAGGGCGTGACGATGGGGAAGACAGTTTCGATGGCGGTCGCAATGGTGCTTGCGGTGGTGTTTTGCGGTTTTGGATCCGCATCTGCATTGTATGGACCATCTTCGGATGTGGTGCAATTGACCTCGTCCAATTTTAAGAATAAGGTTTGTAAGATTTTTCTTTGTCCCTGATCGGTTTGCATTTTAGCGAGGATGTAAACCTAGTTTAAGTTCTGAGAGCGGGCATATTTGATCACGTCTGTTTGTGACAATTTTTGAATATGCAGCAATCGCAACATTGAGGGACTGTTGTTTAACATAATTGCACTGTATATTGATCGAGCTAGAATTTTATCATATGTTGAAGTCTTCGTTTGAGATGTTGCATATCAATTTTTTCACATGGAGTTGAGGAACTGATAGTTTGTCCTTTGTGAAGGACTGTTCAAACCGTTCCATGCTATAGCAAGGTCAGATCAAGATTTGTAACTTATTGGGGTTGGATTTGGTTTGACAGGTGCTTGGAGCAGAAGGATTAGTATTCGTGGAGTTTTACGCTAATTGGTGTGGACATTGTAAGAACTTGGCACCCGCATGGGAGAAAGCGGCCACTTCTCTGAAGGGCATTGTCACAGTCGCCGCAGTAGACGCGGATACTCACAAGGATTTGGCACAGGTAAGTAGCGCAGTGGGCATCTGAACGGGACATGCTATCTTACAGCTGAAGGATCAGAACAGAACAGATCGTTGTATTTGATTTATTCATTTAGGGAAGAAAAAAATGGGTGAACGTCCAGTTGATTAGCAGATACAATGTGCTTTACTCGCAATATTACCTGAGCTACGGGCATCTACCTGAATTCTAGCATTGTGAATTACTCCCTTCATCCCGAAATGATTGTCCACTTTGAGTGTCATGTTTTTTTAAGGTTGTTTTGAGTAGGTAAAAAAATAAATCCTTGAGACTAATTTTATTTAGGTTGCAATGAACACATGCTGTGTTTTTCATTGATTCTAGTAATATAAAATTTGGAACCTTTCTTAATTATGTTTTCACAGTATAATCAATGAAATCGGCTCATAAAAATATCAACAAAACTGTGGAAATTCATATCGGGACGGAGGGAGTAATTGTCTGACTCATTCGTTGTTCTCTTTCGGGTGGTGTGCAAGGAGTTGGTCTTGGCATTGTCCTTTTTGCGCTCTTCAGAAATCCATTTTGAAAGTGATTTTCAAAAAGAGAGGAGACGGGTTTTGAAAGTATCAGGCTGAAACTGACCAAAAACTCATCTCATTGGTTGCACAGCAATATGGAATTCAAGGTTTTCCAACTATCAAGGTCTTTGGGCTGGGAAAGTCACCAGTTGATTATCAGGGTGCACGAGAAGCTAAACCCATTGTGGATTATGCTCTTCAGCAGGTATTTATCAGTCAACCTTCGGCATTATCTGCTGCACTTTAGTTAATCTTAAACATCATTAAAGGCACACATTTTCCGTTAGCAGCAATTGTGTTGAGAAACTGTGACGTTTCTAATCCTGTTTGGGGTGCAAAGAACAGGTGAAGACACTTGCCTTAGACCGATTGAATGGCAAATCTGGCTCAAAGAAGTCAAGCTCTAAGAAAGATAAAGACTCAAGCGGACCCAGTGTCTCTGTGGAACTGAAATCGAGCAACTTTGACAAGCTGGTTCTCGAAAGCGACGACACATGGCTCATTGAGTTTTACGCTCCTTGGTTAGTCTCTCATCAGCCTCGTGACCTTGTATCACATTGATTGTTATTTTCTTGAGTGTTCAATGCTGTGCCGTCCTTATGTTTTTTTCGTTTTTGAGCAGGTGCGGACATTGTAAAAACCTGGCCCCAGAGTGGAAGATTGCAGCCAAGAACCTGAAGGGCAAAATGAAACTGGGGCAAGTGGATTGCGACTCATACAAGGTATATCTTGGCCTGTGTGCATTCATAGTTGTGCAATCCTGGGTGTGACCACAGTTGTCCCAGTTGCACCATCAGGGACTGGTTCAAGTTTCTTAATGAGGTGGTGTCTTAATGACGAGGCTTTGAATCTGAGACTAGGAGATTGTTTTTGAAGGACTGTACAAGGAGGTGCTTGGTCAAAGAGTTTTGTTTTTTCTTTTGTCTGTTGTATTTCCTCTTCAGTATTGATAGTAAATACTTTCAACGACTTAGGGAAGTTTCAGCAATTTTTTTATGTGCATATAATATTTTTTTCTCGCAATATTTTTTTGTATATAATTTTTTTGCTTGTTGGCAGCTGTCATTTCAACTCGTAATGGCTGGACTGTCCCCCTGTTCAACTCCTTTTTTTATCTTCTATTTTCATCTTCAAAATATAATAGAATATAAGAGTAGCTCTTGTGGAATATGATTTCAGGATTTAGCTCAGAAGTATGGAGTCCAAGGCTTCCCAACTATTATGCTTTTTGGATCCGATAAGGCGAACCCGAAGTTGTACGAAGGTCCAAGAACGGCTGGTGCTATTGAGTCCTATGCTCTCTCTGAACTCGAACTTAATGTGGAAGCTCCTGAGGTCGTGGAGCTGGTGGGACAGGTACCTTACCACGACCTATACTCAGCAGCCCGTGACTGTCTTGCGATGCATTCACCCACCTCCATGTTTAAAATACAGCAAGTTTTTAAACTTTTTATTGCTTCAATCATACTAAAATGAGTATTATAACGTTTAACTGCAGGATGTGCTGGACAAAGAGTGTGGGTCTGCTGCGATCTGTTTTGTTTCATTTTTACCTGATATTCTGGACTCTAAAGCTGAAGGTCGCAACAAGTACCTCACAACACTGAAGAATGTTGCAGAGAAGTACAAAAGAAGTGCCTACAGGCAAGTCACAGAAAATCTCTATGTAGCCATTATGTGATCGCAATAGCTGTCCTCACTCTTAGACAACAGATAATGTATGGGACTGGACCGTTTGTTCCTTCTGTGCCCAAGGTGCTGACCAGTATGAGTATGCGTGCAGGTATGTATGGACTGCTGCAGGCAAGCAGCCAGATCTTGAGAAAGCTGTTGGTGTTGGTGGATTTGGGTATCCAGCTATGGTAGCGCTAAATGTGAAGAAGGCTGTCTATGCCCCTCTTCGTGGCGCTTTTGAGCAGGACTCTGTCACGTAAGTATTAGCTGTGAGACTTTTACTGCTTCCTTGAAAGTATGAAATATGTTTGGAAAATATTATACTTGCAAAAGCCTGGACTTCAAATTTGCTCGAAAACCTTCAATGAACCTTCAATGGTAATGCTGGATGCAGGAAATTTGTTGCCGAGGCAGGGAAAGGGGGCAGGGGTAATGTTCCTCTGCAATCAATGCCACCAATTGTGTCAACGGAACCTTGGGATGGGAAGGACGGGAGTCTCCTTGAGGAGGATGAGTTTTCTCTAGATGAGCTAATGGGAGACGATGAAATCAAGCAAGACGAGCTTTAGGAACAATTCGTCTACAGTAGACGTCACTCCCCAGTTGACTTAGGTAAACCAGCAATGTATTTTCCCATCGGATGGTTATCTTATTGCTGTAGCTAGACATTCCATCCACATTTGGAGTTCAGTTTTCATTCCCAGGGAATGAAAACCTTTGCAGTTGGTTTCTCTGTGTAAGCTCAATGGCCCAAGAGTCCTGGGTATGGATTTCTCTGTGCTTCAACACTATTTAGTGATTGACAATTGGCATGGATAACATATTTCGGGAGGTTCATCATTACACTAATAATGATATTTAGTGTTACCACATTGATTGGTTGAAAAAAATTGTAAGTTTCTATACTTGATGAATATTTTACCAAGAGCGTAGTTATTAATATTATTGAAAGAGGAGGCTCTCTATAATTATAGTTACATATTCATGAGAGTAAAATTTTTTAGCATTTAAAAATGAATTAGTGTTTTAAAATGAATTAGTGTAGATAGCATTCAATATCATTTTTTCTGTAGTGTCCTTTGTATGACAAACTCCCAATTCTTGCTCATTTGTGAAATGAATTAATTATTGTTAGTGAAATAATTAATAATCAATTTTCGTTCAAAATTTTATATTTTTTTTGAAGTAGTTGCATATCGATATGGAATATCAATATAATACATATCGTTAGATATTTTGTATATAATATCTATATATTTTTCATATCAAATATTTCATATCAATATTAGATAATTGTAAGTATTTATATTATATTTGTTCTTAAGATTAACAACAAAAGAGGGGGTTCAGGTTTTTTTTAAACAAATCAATGGCAAATGGACATTAGTAATTCAAAGCCATTGGTTTTCCAAAAAAATTGAAATTAATGATTGCAAATTTCTAATAGTGAGGGGCCATTTTTCAAGGGTATTATGGATCCTCTACATGGCAATATAGCCTCGATTGGACCACTCCATGTAATCGCTTGCTCCAACCCACTTGGTATCATTGATTGCATCTTTGTGAGTGAGGCCTTTCACATTGCGCCTTGTAATTGTGTGCCGGTTTACATCTTTGTAGAATACAATCTCCACCCAAATCATGGCCATGTTGGAATACAACATCACATTTGGTTTAGAGGTAGATAAATTTGTTTTGAAATGTATTTCTTTGTATCATTGCTTAAAGTGTTTGCTCATGCACGTGGACATTTGTCCTTCCCAACAATGATATTGCAACTTTACGTGATCACATAGTCAAAGTTTGCAGAGGTGCGTCATTTTGACGTATTTCTTGCACATTGTGCAATCCCAAAGTTTCTTGGGTTCTCTTCCCATCCAGGTTTTGCTACACACAAATCATCCAATCATTCCAATTGATGTCCTATGATTTTCCCTTTTTACTTTTCTTGATGGTGTTCCATGTGACATAGTTGAAGGTAGAAGGGTGATTAGAATAATATGAATTAATCACAAAGTTTTAATTCAATTTAGCAACACGTGAACCAAGTGCTTTAAAGCTATAATGAAATGAATTCAAAAAGGTTTGAATAGCCACATGGAAATTGAAACTAAATTGCTAAAAGCATTTTTGTATTCAAACACAGTCATTCACACACCAAGTCAAAAGGGGCACACAAATTCTTGAAGGCATTGGATCACCCACTTCGAAAGAAAAACAACTGTGAAGAAATGAGTTGTCCACCACACCATTTATGCAATCCTCCGAGGCAGATGTGAACATCCACATTGGACGACGGACAACGGATGCCTACATTGTGTGGACAAAATGCGTTGCTCGTTGAATTGCACAGCCATCAACCCACGGCAGACAAAGAAAGTAGACGAAAAAAGCAGATGGCATATCCGACCATCATGGTCTAGACATTTGTTCGGCAGATGGGACAATGGATGGACCGATGAATGGACGGACAAATGGGCGAATGAACGGATGGATGGATAGGTGGATAGGTAAATGGGTAGGAGAGAGAGAAGGAGGGAGGGTGGGTGGATGTTAAATTTGAGTTCATAGTTGGAGAATAATAATTCAAAAACAAAAACACTTCATTGTCATTCCCCCCACAAGGTTATGTAGAAGTAGCTCTGACATTCAATGAAATATTAAATTCTTAATACTTCCAAGATGGAATTCAAACACCATAACCCGAACAATGTGATTGTTTTTTCAAACAAAGCTAACACTTTTAATGCAATGGGTCTTCCATTTGTTCCAAAAAAATTAAAAATAGTGAAAATAAAAGAAAAACAAAGTTAACCTTACCAAACAATTGTGTTTGAAGAATTGCATAATTACATTCAAAAATGAATCCCATAAGTTATTTTTTCAAGAATATGATGAAATAGCCCGAAAAAAAAGATTGTTCGTAACTTTCACATCACTAATCCAAATAGAATGAAGCTAAGCTTCAAGAGTAGACAAAAATAAAATCTATAAGGAAACAAAAATCTAATTTTATTTCAAACTCTCTGTAAATTTTTTTTCTACATGCAGCAAAGTCAAAATTCTATTTAAGATGGCATAACTTTTGCTCCAAGTCACTAATTGAAATAAAATTATATTTCTACAAAGATAATGAGTTTTTCTATATTTTTTGAAAAATTTTAAAAAAATTTACCAAAACTAAGGTCATAGGAACCTACTAGAACTTTCAAGTGTCACCTAAGGGGCCACGTAGAACTTTAGGGATTAAATTAAATGCTCAATAATTATCTTCTGCGATGCAAAGACAAATGACATGTTATGTTACAAATACAAATTTTGATAAACTACATGCTTAATTATTAAACTTTTTGTATAGACAAGAATTCCTAAATGAAAAAATATTTTTGAAATTATGACATATCATTTGACCATTGTGAGATGATATGTGCAATTACCAATTTTAATGGCACATACTTGAAACAAGAATACAATAAAGACAAATGATTGTGCTAAAAATCATATGAATGGTCAAACTTGATTTACAATTTCAATATCATTGCATTCATGTCATATTTAACTACTTTTGGACTTTTCAGGGAATTTTGGACTTTGTCCAATGGGAGACCTCCGGTTGTCATAGATATCTAAAATCTAAACTTGTTGTACATTTTTCAAACCACCTAGTCCAAAATCTATATCATATCTAGATTCCTAAAATCTATAGAAATCAAAATCTACAACTGTCTTAGATGTCCCTTTACCAATTTTGGACTTTGCAAAGTCCAAAAGTAGTTAAATATGGCATAAATTTCATTGAAGTTCTCATACTCTACATTTTTCTTTGATCTTATTAATTAATATTCACAGTAGTTTCAAATTTTTTTGGAAATGTAAAGAATCTTAAGGGAATAATCTTTAACATAAAACCTTCTTGTAATCAATGAAGTATGACAAACTTGCAACAATTGTTAAGTTCGAGGTACATATACTACATGTTGACACTGTGTAATATTTTTAATTCATATTTTTAACAAATAGGAGACCCAAAGCAATAAAAAAAACATCTAATGATTTATTGAAATCAAATCCATGTTCCTCTCTGAAGCTCTGAAATGCAATTGTACACGTGCTTCCTACATATCTATGTAATGAAATTTTAAAAATCATGAACAATGTTTTTTCCTTCATTATTGTATAAAACCATGAAACTTAAATGAATTCATTTACCCAGAAAATAATTTTCCTTCTTTGAAAGTCAAATTTGGTATGCTTCATTGGAAGTGCTCCTGAATTGAATGCTCATTATGCTAAACAAGAAATGCTAAATACATTTTATGTGATGTAAAATTCTTTTCTTTGGCACAATTGTATTTCCATATCATTCTTTTTGGATATTGTTTATCTTGATAATCACATTTCAAGATAATTGAATCCTTTAACATAGTCCAATAGTTTAATGTACCTAATGGTTCTTTCATTTGTTTGCAAAAAAATAAAAAATAAATCTTGTAACATAGTCCACAAACCGCAATAGTTTCTGTAGTAATTGATGTTAGGTTTGAAATGCAGGATTTGAAGTTCAAGGTTAGGGTTTAGGGTTTAGGATTAGGGCTTATCTGGTTAACCTTTGAAAAATGTTGAGGTCCCAAAGTGTGTGATGGATGACTTCATTGTTGACTATAGAAACAAAGAATGCACCTACTGGTTCAATAATTGAAGCATTTTGATGAAAACTTTGGTCATAGGGGAATGGTTGTTTGCCCCAACAAATTGACAACACGACAAACATGATGAATACAACATGAATTTTACTCCTCATTTGTCTAATAAGGTCATACTTTCTTTTGACTTTTCAATGAGATTTTTGGCCTGTCCATCAGCCACATGGCTGCAATGTAGCCCTCGTGTGGCCTCCACATGGCACGAGGAGGTATGCGGGTTTGTGCGACCTTGGGTATAGGACAAGTACAAGTAGGGCAACCTTGGGTGCATTCGGAGGGCAAGTGCGGGTGGGCATAGTACGGGTGGGCGTAGTACGCAAGGACCTTCACCCACGGTTGTCCTACCCGCACCCATGGTAGTGCCACCCACAGTCGCCCATGGTGATGTGGTTCGGGCTTTCCACATAGAATTGCCCGTTGGGCAAACAAATTTGAAAATTTGGACGACCGCAGGTTCGTCGTATATGATCGACACTCATTATATACGACATGCAACGTCAGATAAACAACTCAATACCAAAATCCGAAAATGTGTTCGATAGAACAACCTTGATAGGGGGTCATGTCCTTCTAAGGTTAAAGAACTTTTCAAGTATGTAGTCATTCTAAACAAGCTAAATTACAATGTGAAAACTGTGGGAATAGCTTGAGCCATGACCTATATGTGATACATTCTAACCTAAAAGTTTGCTTCCCATGAACATTCCAAAATGTTATGTTTAATTAATCATATGAAGGTATTAATCAGTAGGTATAGCAAATAATTGATTTCTATTCTCTCCAATTTTGAGAGTGGCATTAGAGAAAGTTTCATTGTCTCAATCAGGAATGACCTTCAATACGTGATCTCTAATTAACCTTTAAACATCGACGAAGACACTTTGCATTCCATAGATGACAAAGAATCCTTCTAGTACGGCAGAAGTACAACTATTCATCTTTAGAATTTTGTTGTGAAAAGGGGAGGTATTCTACAATAGTATGACTTCCAATGAGCGCTTTTGCAATTTTTTAAGCCAATGATTCACACAATATCCAAAGGGATGATTTCCCTAGTCACCACAAGTCCATCTTTTAAGGATTAATAACAATTTCAAGTCAAGGAAGATCAATTCTACTTCAAGACATATGGTCTACAAAGACCAATCACAAAAATGACTTTGGAAGAAAGTAATCCACACTAAATCATCTAATTGGTCATGTGGATTTTTTTGGAACATACATGGAACATACATGGAACATGGAATAGTACTATCTTGTTCTATAGAAGTCATGTATCTATGTTCTAATAACCACGTAAAATAGTGAAACTAAGTTGCCCCATACTAATCTAATTTCTCAACATTTATTGTTATTGTTCAAGAATGCATCACTTTTGAATTAGGTATTGTTGTAATTGGACCTCATGAACCTCCATGTGTGCAAATGGAAATGTCTCTAAAAGTATTTGTTGACTTTGATGGCTTATAAAGTACTACCTTTGTTCTAAAATGATATTTCTATTGAACAAAATGCTTTGGATTAAGGCTAAAAATAACATTTAAAAAACCAGTTTCATGTTGTAAGTAGAGTTTGGTGCATTCCTAGCATTCAAGAAACTTTGAGTTTCATAGCCCTTTTCAAAGTGTAGTTTTGGAATATTCAAAAAAATAGATTTCGGGGAGCATTTTCAAATAGCATCACTAGTCAATTAGTTGTTGAGTATAAGGTTGTCATTTTATAGGCATTTAATATATGCCCAAGATCACATGTGGCCCTTTATGGGGAATTACGTTAAAATGGCGGCATTCCATGTGCCATTTTTCAGACCGCCTGCTCTGAATTGTAAAAGTGACATCTAGGACAGGTATAGTTTTCAAGAATCTTGATTACTTATAGATTTAAGAAATCTATGACTACTATAGATTTCAGATTGCACAATCTGAATTGCAAAACTGACATCTAAAACAGGTATAGATTTCAAACATCTATGACGTTTGTACACTTCAGAACGCCCGCTCTGAATTGTAAAAACTGCCAAAGTAGAGGAATTTCGCCATTTTAACGAAATTGCCCATCTTTGTTCCACCTTTCAAAGCTTTCATTTCCTTCAATAAAAAAATATTCAATCCCTCCAATGGGGATCAAATCATCAAAATGCAACTTCTAACCAACCAAAGTCGAAGAATTCAACCCACAACTATACAGAAGTTGCTACTAACAAATCTTTTGTTGAGAATTTCACGGACTTGAATCACAGTACACTATTGGAATTGAATATTGATGATCAATGGACATCACTACACCAACGTTGCTCGGAGAATGATCAAAATTAATACCACTAAAGTAGCTCCCAAAAGGGAAAAAAACTATCGATTTTTGCTACTTGTTTTCAACTTGCACTGCTTCATTGTTGACTTCCATTCTTTCACACTTAGTGGGGTTTAGTAGAGGCTACAATAACTACACAATCCTTTGAAAATAGGAGCTACTCTCACACTAATCTAACCATTTCCAAAAAAACCCGGATTTATTTGGGAAGGAGGTAGTAACTGTTAGTGCGAACTGATGAACATCGATCATATGCACCTTCTGTTTCCGGACTAGCTCGACATGGAGATCGACGACTGTGGCATCCATTTGGCCATTGCGACAAGCTCGCTCGCTCGCTTCGATCAAGCATCCTCCACCATTCATCATTTATGTTACAGTAGCTAGTTCACTGACAGTAGGATCGGAGTGATTGCAGGACTGCAGCTACGCTAGCTGCTTCGCAAACACGGCATGTACGTAGTGTTCCACAGGAAACTCATATTCAGTTCCAGGTGTTAAAATTCCCGGTGAGTCCCACTTTTCCCTGTGTGTCGTACACTGGGAACACCGGGAAAACACCGGGGAAAGTGGGACTCACCGGGAAATTTAATACCGGGAACTGAATATGAGACCCCTGTGAATTTGCAACTCGATCGAGCCAGCCAGTCTGGGCAGGGCGAAAGTTGTCGATCTTCAGGACAAGACGCGCGCAGAGCCCAACAAGAGCTTCGTCTGCCCACTGATCAACGTCACGCACGGCAGTCCCGGCAAGCCGCGCGCAGTGTTAATGAAGTTGGTGGCGGCCTTTTCCATCGATTGAAGCATCGGAAGCATCTGAAGCAGACTAGTGGCGTCGCTGCCCTTGTTTTCTGTGCGCTTTGGATCTTCTTCTGTACCACCAGAATCTTCAACTTTTTTTCTTCTCACTCACCTTCAGCCCTGCTTTTCCTCTCATCAGTCAGCGTCCACCTCATTAACCCTTGGAGGTCCCTACATCCAACAAGTGGATGTATGGGGGAATTTCATTGAAATGGTGATATTTTGGGGAATTTCATTGAAATGGTGACATTTTGCATGCCATTAACGCAAGTCAAGAGCACATACGACACCACTTCTCGGCATGTCAACTTCATAGATGTGCCAATTTTGTCTCCAACAAGTCTGAATTGCAACACAACTCCCATGTTTCTTCACCCTATGTCATCTTTCTATGAATTTCTTCTATTTTGTTGTCCCTTTTTGTGCCATTTTCATGGAATAATCACCGTTTTAAAGAAATTCTCCATGTGTGCCTTTGTGAACCTTGATTGTAACTTTCAAAATATCCATTATTGGTATGTGTTTCTAAGTAAGAAAATGAAGCTGAACAAGTTAAACCTTGAAACACTGTGACATTCAATTTTTGGATGACTAACAAATTAAAATTCAAGTTTCTTTCTCATTACTTCTTGGATGAAAGTCATTTTAATTTGTAGAAACTTTATCAAGTTGTTGTCCTATCTAATCATCTAATGGTTGGATTCGGTGTTACTAAAGTACATATTTTTCTAAAATTACAAATGTGAAAGTATGTCAAATAATTGACCAAGACAAAATTGCATTGACTCTAGTTCAAAACTGGATTTGCAAAAATGAGGTCATAGACGTAAAGAACATGAAAATTTCAAAAAATCATGTGAAGAGAACCTCATTTCAAAGCCATTCCAACAAATTGTACTTAAAAAATGATAATATTTTACTTGTAATCAAATCTAAAAGGAATTTCAAAATTTATAAAAAATATTGGTGATAGCAGTGGTGAATCTAATCATATGGACGGAATCTAAAATTCAAAATCTACAACTCTTATTTGCATATGACTTCCAAAATATTTTTCCAAATAGTACTCTATGATGGGTTTTCTCAAGTTGTGAATTTAGGAGACGACTCCAAATGTTTAGGGGTTACGTTCTATCCCATATTAATTTTTTTTAGAACTAGGAAATTGAAAGAATAATTGCAAGTGCAAAGTGCTAAAATCCATTTTACACCATATTGTGAGTTTTTTATTCAATTTTTTAATTTTTAAAATGTTTTTTTAAAATTTAAATTATAAAATTATATTTTTTCATTCTAACTTTCACTTGTGAAAAATACCAAATTATTCTAACACATATTATAATTGATATGATTTTATTTCTACCTTTCTCTTAAAAAAATTATTATTATTTGATTTTTTCATCAAAATTTATTAAAAAATTGAGTGTCAATAGAAAACTTACATTTTCACTCATAAAAAATATCAAGATTCTCTATATCAATTACATCATAGGATAAATTTAGCTTGATAGTGAAATTTGACTTAAAGATCATTGTGAAGGGTGTTTTGAATGTAAAAAATAAAACACCTATTTGAAAAAATTTCATACTAATATCCATTACTACTTGTACCTCTTAAAATAATCTCAGATTAATTGCATCTTTTTTGCTATATTTACAAAATTTATTTTCACTTTTAGCCTCAAAAATTATAACTATGATAATTTTTCATGGAACAAAGTGAAAGTTTTTTTAGTGATTGACAGTTCATAGTGTCATGTAATAAAATTACAAGAGTGATAGTTGAGTATAATTAAAAAAGAAAAATTTAACTCATACATGATGTTTGACTATTTTGCAATGGATCTGTTCCTTTGGGGATTAACCCTCAAACGTCAACGAAGATAAATGGTGTCCAGTGAATGACGAAGAATCTTCTAGTAGGACAAAATTGCAACTATTCATCCTTAGAAATTTATTGTGAAAAGGGAAGGTCTTCTACAATAGTTTGACTTCTAGTAAGTGCTTTTACAAGTTTTTTAAGGAAATGATTCACATGGTAACTAAAGAAATAATTTCCATGGTTACTAGTCCATCCTTTAAAGTATTGAGTGCATTACAGTCAGATATTCGGACTACAGCAATGTCCGGTTTGCAGAAACAAAATTTGGGCTACTCTCCTTACAACGTCTCTAAGTCTGCACCCAACGTTTCTATTGAAGTCATCTCTGACCATTCTGTTGCACTCAAAGTGTTGGAACCTATCTTGACGCAATAAGGTAGACAAGCCTATTACAACCCCGATTTGGAATCTCGACATCTTAGGGCCAATTCCAAGAGGGGCACATATTTTTCAGAGGTGTGTGCTTGTTTCATGAGTCAAACCCAAGTGGAATTATAATTTTTCGAACAAATTTGTAATTTCTACGAATTTTTGAAGTGGTCAGCCCTAAAATTACAAAACCGCCTCTAGACTAAAGCCATAAACAACCTAAAACTGCCTGATCAAGTGCTAAATATTTTCTATTAATGGAGTAACCCCTTGTTGTCATAAAATCCCTGATTTTGTCATAATATTCTCTGATTTTGTCATAAAATGAAGAGAATTGGAGGGGATTTTAAGTGGAATTGGGCCAAAAGTAGGTGACAAAATTGGATTGGTCTAGTGATGGAATTGGATTGCAAACAAAATTACCTTGATCTACCTTTATGCCGCTTTGGCTGCCACATTCCAGTTCCAGCACCCTCATGAGGCCACAATTGCAAATGATACAATACTTCTGTACTTGCCTCCACTACCACCCTCGACCCACCCCCATAGCCTCACCAGCCCTTTTTTTGGCACCATGGGGGACACATTGCACCATTTAAAAATAAATTTCTACTTTTTGCCAAAAAAATTCCATTTTTATTAAAAATGTGGATGAAGGTGCCAAATTTAGATGAAAAAGTATATGAATATGATTGACAAGTGTTTTGGGTCCAAAAGGTAGATGAATGTAGAAATACAATACTTTACCATATTTTTAGTGATTGCCATCTTGGCACTTTTTCAAAGAAAAGGAAACTATAAAAGAGAAGGGTTGAGTCCCACCGTCTAATCATCAAGATCTTTTTTTGCTTTGTATTTAGTGAATAATTACTTTTTGAGGATTGTTCCTTTGTTCAAAACCGTCATTACTTATGACATGAAAATGATATTTGAATTTCTTTTTCTTCATGCTTACTAGTGTGCCTTGTGTCATTGCCACAACCAAAATATAAATAAAAGTGATTTTTGAATTTTTTTAATCCATAAACAATTTAAAATTCAATAACTTTCACACCATAGGTCCAAACGCTATGAAACAAAGCCTATACACCCTTCTTTGAGATAGCTTTCTAGCTGTACCAAGATTGTAAAGAAGGATGCACAAATTAGGAGATCTCAATGTAATAAACAAAACAAACAAAACATAAAGCCTAACTTAAGGTATGGAAATGCTTGGGAACTTGATGTAGGAATGTTTGCTTTAATGTATTTTATCAATGTCTACTTGTTTCCATCAGAGAGAATGCCTTACCATGGGTGTTCATTTAAATTTGAATTGCATGTACATACATTATTGCAACCTTCATATCTCTTACTCTATACCTCTACAATTTGAATTGATTATAAATTTCAGTCTTTACAAAATCAATAGTCTAAAATCATATAAATTCATTTTGAACCTAAATCACTCAAAAATTCACTTAGGAAATGCAATCAAAGTCACTTGTGGCATCAAGCTATGTGCTTGGATTTGCATAAAAAATGTGCATCTAAAAATTAAATTTACACACCTAAACAAGTTTAACCCATAAACAATGTCGCAACCATTTTCTAATTGATGAATGATAAAGAATCTTTGAGTATAGGACAATAATACAACTATTCATCTTTAGAATTTTGCATTATGTTTCTTTTATTTCAATTAATGAAGCTCTATTTTTGAAATGTACCTCATCAAATTCCCTAGTAATGTTGATTTTAAAGACTTATTGAAATCATTATCATGCATTCTATTCAAATATATCAAATTTTTACTAATATGTGATACAATAGAGAGGTCTTCTACAGTAGTTAGTCTTACAATGAGTGCTTTTGCATTTTTTTAAGCCAACAATTTATACAATATCCAAACAAATGATTTCCATGGTGAATGGTTCGTCATTTAAGGGTTAAAGTCAAACCTCAACAATTGAACAAAAATATTGAAAATCAAAATTTAATTTTAAAGATATATAGAGATCAAAAAATAATATTTAATCAATAAAATAATGATTTTCATGAAGGGTGGGTGGATGGGTGAGCCCTACCATTGCTATTTAACACATAAGAGGCTAAGAGAACTTGGTAGGATGAAACATTTAAAAGCTAAATTTGGAAAATTAAAGGCAAAATAAATTATGGATTAAAAAGATTATAGACATAATATCCTCATTTTTGCAAGTTTTTTTCATCTCTATATTAATAGAATAAAAGAACCTTGTAGAAAAACCATGAAGCATTGAACAACCAAGTTAGTCATATCATTGAAGCCTAAACTATTTATTTATTATATATTTGGAATTTGGGATGAATTTCATCCAATTCTTAAAGCTCGTGCAATTAACTTTTGAAAATCTTCCTTGTTTATTTTCAAAGGTCAATTGCATGAGCTCTCTTAGGGATTAATGTTATGCCATGTCGTATTTTGTATTATCTATTGAAGGCTTTAGTGAAATTGATAGTGTGCACAAGACTATACAAAGTGCAACGAAGAGGACTTCTTGAAGGCCATTAGAATTCAAAAGGATTGTGGAGTGAGATAGAAGGATTTTAATTTGACCCATTAAGAATTTTGGCCATAATTATAAATTTTTTAGGATATACTAGCGGCTGGTGCTTGCTATGCTACGCATTCATCATTAGAATTTTATAAGAATATTCATGTATTAGATAGAATGCAGAACAAAAATTTCAATAAATCTTCAAATGAAAATGACTAAAATCTTTGTATAATTTTTTTATAAGTAAGCATATATTGCAATGTACAATAGAAATTTATTGAATGATGAATGAAACATATGCAATGGTAAATTTTATGAAAGATACACATACATTAGAATGCATTAGAAATTTGACTCCATTGTTACAAAAAATGGCAACCCAAATTGAAGAATTGAAAAAAAAACTTATAAATCTCAAAAACTTTGTGAACAACTTAATTGTTGTGGAATTCAAAATCACTTCAATTGAATAAATTTCTCAAAATCATTTGATAGTGGCAATAGAAAATTAAAATCATAAAAGCTCAAAGTTCACAAAAGCACAAAATCATAGAAGTGCAAAGAAGTGTAAAGCCAAGAGAAGCAATGGATTTGCTACCTCTATAATATCATCCTATAGATCCTCTTTAATATCACCTTAATTGCAACAACTATATTATTTCTATAATATCACCCTTTGTAAAAAGTGATATTACAGAAGTGATTGCAAATTGCTACTCTATTTCTATAATATCACATTGTGTGAAAATACAATTTCTATGTATGCATGATTGAAAATATTTATATAAACATTTAAAATAATTATTTTAAAGACTTATTGAAATCATTATCATGCATTCTATTCAAATATATCAAAATTTTACTAATATGTAATACAATGAATGCGTAGCATAGCAAGCACGAGCCCAATGGTAGCATTTGTGATATTACAGAGGGAGTTATGATTTTAGTAGTATGAAGTATGAAAGGGAAGGTCTTCTACAATAGTTTGACTTCCAATAAGTGCTTTTACAAGTTTTTTAAGGAAATGATTCACATGGTAACTAAAGAAATGATTTCCATGGTTACTAGTCCATCCTTTAAAGGTTAAGTATACTACAGGTTTTGGTCATGAAGCTTTTTGCCATCATTGTGGAGCTGCTCTAAAGAAAGTGAATGCTAAAAATGAGAATGCTTTAAGGTAGGGTATCACCACCGAAGCTACAAAATGCATCTTCACCAAAAATTTATCATGTTGGAAACAGACGGTTGGCCAATTGTTTATTCCATATCTCCAATGGGCTAGTCACTACGGAAATCATTCTTTTGGGTATTGTGTGAATCATTTTTTAAAAATAATCCAAGAGCACTCATTGGAGGTCAAATGCCACATTTAATTAGTAATGTGGGCTAATGAAAGTCCTGAATTAGTAATGGTCATAAAGAGAAAAAAACATGATCATCAAAAGATAATACAAAACATTGGAAGATTAATACAAAACATCAGGAGATTTATACAAACATCAAGAGATCTCTCAATGTTATTATCTAAAGATCTTCAAATGTTTTGTTTAGAATTCATTGAATAGTTTAGAAGTAGTTAAATGTAGCACTCAAACTACTATATAATAATTTCTCTTTTTATACAAAATTTCTAGGATGAATATCTACAATTTTGTTCTACCTAAAAGGATTCCCTATTATCCATCTGTGGTGTCCTTCTAGAATATCCTTCCAACCAATTGCAAGTATTCTTTTTGTGAAAAAACAAAAAGTGAAGCCATCATTGATTACAACAACTTGCTAACTTTAGATGAAAAGTAATGTTTGGAGGAGTTATTTAGTATAAAATTGTTTATACAAGAGTTTGATGATGGGACTATGCAGTACTTTGTACACTTTTTCATCCACAGGTTGAAAATGCTAGGTTTCTTCTTGCACTCCTTGAAACATAATGACTAAATAACAACATAATTTATGCAAATAATAAAAACAAACCATGAACCATTAGAATCTATACCAAAAATGATGAAGCACAAGTTTACAAAGTCACAATTGGCCTCAATGGGTTTAATTACAATTCATCCAAACAAGAGAATGTGTATTGTAGAGGGTTAAGGTGAATAGGGTGATTCCAAGAAACAATAGTATTGTTTGGGCATCACATTTTGCATGTCAATCTTGTTCTCTACCATAACTTTTGAAATATGGGATCAAAGGATCTTAAATTTAAAATGATGATAGATAGCACTTCTTTTGTAATCAGATTGTAGCAAAAATTTGAAGATTATCTTAAAATCATTTAATGCTTAAAAATCAATTTTACTAATGTATTACATTTTGAGTTTTCATGGTTCAAGAGATTTTCAAATGAGTATCCAAAATTATCACCAATTTTCAAATGAGTATCCAAAATTATCACCATAGGGGTGCAAGGACAATGAAAATAATAAAATTCAAATCCTCCACATAGGTGCAAAGAAGGTTCCTTTCTACACAAATTTTTAGACATTTTAAAATGCTTTTATATCATATTTCCATTACTTATCTCCATAAAGTTCTTAAGAATAGACAGTTTTTTAAATTTCTTGAATGTTCATAATATTTTTTAATATTTTAAACATCAAAGTTTCTATTCTTTTGAATTTTTTGTCAATCTATTTCTTCTATAGTTTTTGACTTAATTTCAATGATATGTTACTTTTAGTGTTATACAAACTATTTATTATTTATTTTATTTTAAAGTATTTTTTCAAAATCTCATACTACTACAAAAAAGGCCATGAATGCAATAAAATGAGCAAGTGTTTGTTGGAATCACCTACAATCACAACTTCATGATTTCACCATTAGAAGAAAAAAGAAGCCACGAAAGGACTATTTAAAAATTGTTCTTTAGGCTATGAACTAGAACAATACATACAAAAATATTATATAATTATAAATAAATAGAATATTTAAAATAAAATAAATAAATAAAATAATTTGGCATGGCAAGTTCCTAGTTACATCAAAATTTAGATCTTTGTAATTTCAGATTCATTATAACATTAAGTGTTTTTTTTTAAAATTCACAGTTTAATTAAACTATCTTGCCCAATAGTTTGCTAGGTATTCTTTTAATAAATTAAAAAAATAGAGGGGATTTAGGCCGAAGTTTGCCATTGTCCGTGAGCTCATGGCCCTCTTCAAGCCTCATTCTTCTTCTAATACATGATGTAGGTGAATAGTCAAAGAAGATTTAGTCTAAAAGTAAAAGAACACATGAAACAATGCCTAGTCCTCTATAAGATGCATTAGGCAATGTTGCCTAAGACTTTCAAACATTTGGAGGCTTGACTAAAAATTTGAAGAAGTTTTTTCAAGATCTTTCATATTAATAAATTTGTTCTTTAATAGGTGTTTCTAGTTTGAATTGCAAGAACTTTCAAGGAAAAAGCTAGTTTTATCATAATTATATCTTCAAAGTCTCCCATATGTATTTGGTCATTTATCAACAATTTGAATCACCAAAATAAATGTTGGCACTAAGGATAAGTCAAAAAATCAAACTAGCAACATCTTCAATTTCTTACAGACCAAGTTTACAAAATTTTGAATAATGGATGAATACAAAGACATCCCATGTACACAAATTAAAATGCATTTTGTCATCCATCAATTTTGTTGAAGATTCTTGTGTTATTTTTTTAACATTTGAACAATATAGATTCTAAAGACTTTGCTTTTCAAATATTCTATTTTTCAAACAAAATTGATAGGGTCTAGTGTCCAAAAATTAATTTTTCAATTTAAAAAATGATCCACCAAAAACATCTTGAATAAAAAATTAAAATTAAAATCTTCAAAAATCACTACAATTAGGAATTAATATTTTGAACTTAAAAGCAATAAGTTCTTATGAAAATCACAAATATTCAATTTACAATCAATTTTTATTGAAAAAAATTAGTTTGTGTACTAATTGATCTCACCATATGAATATGATCTATGGATAATATTTTTTAACTATTGTTTGAAAGTCATCATTAAATTATTACTCAATTGCATTTTATAGTACGTCTTCACACTTTTGGAAACTTGGACTACTCCTTGGTCAATAAGAATTTATCCCCTTATAATCTCTTAGAATATGCATAATAAAAATATGAAACTTTACAAATATATTCCTTGGGATAGGAAGCAAGGATTTAGAAGGTAAAAAATATTTTTAAAAATCTTCGATTTACTTTTTTTCATCATTTTCTCAAGAAGGATAATTTTGAAGGTATTTGTACTTCAAATCACAAAGGAACATTAAGGATTAAAGTGATCTTGGATTACCAAAGATTAGTTGATGATGCTCATTTTTGAAGGACCGTGTGGCAAACCAACCAAAGCCAAAACAACCATTTTAGTGGATAACTCTTTGTAATTGATTGTTTCAAGTTCTATCTTTATTGATATTAAAACTACATACAAAGGCATCTTTCTTTGTCAAAAATCCAATCCTCTCCCCAAGACTATAAAGTATTCACTATAGACATTCATATTTCTTTTTGCAATTTACTCTGACTTATCAAATGAATATGCAATAGTCCAACCCAAGCTTCCCAAAGCCCAAAGTGGTCTTCTTAGTCCTTTAGGGATCAAATATCATCCAATTATCATTCCAAAACTATCCATGTCATTTATGGATATCCTAAGTAAAATATAAAAGTAGCCTTCCTAAAATCCTAGCTACAATAATGTACTCAAATTCAATTTCCTTTTAGTTTTTTTTTAACTCTTCAAAAACTAGAACAAACTTCTCTACCCTTATGTTGTATCTTGTAGATTGCCACACTATAATAGAACCACCCATATTCAACTACTTCAACAATTCTATGCATATTCTAGAGTAGTAGAGGGCAATGTAAATTTTCTACCATGTACGGAGAATTAGAAGAGAATTGGGGTCTAGGAATGTCCAACTTAGAATTGGCTAATATCTTGAAAAGTACATCTGGAAATTAGGAAATAATGCTAACATGGTTGTGTGTAGTGTAGAGTATAAGGTGATTGATGATATCAAATTTTAGAAGCATTGCCACCAACAAGTCATTGAAAAACAATATACAACAATGACATCAATTATTTGTTCCTTAGGTGAAAAAAATAAACATTGTTCATTGTTGCCAATGGTCGTATGCCATGTTAGGATTGTCTACATCCAAAATAGACTATTCAATTGGTATCTTCATTGCTTGAAGTTGCAAGGTGTCAACATAGGTGGAAATGTGTGACAATGACCATATAAATGGAATATAAATGGAATTATTCCTTTTCTACAAACCAATTAATTAAATTTCCAAGCCAAAAGTACTAGGTGTAAAGAGACCTCTAATGATGTTGGTGATTTTATGCCTTGAATTGAAATTACTATGAATTATGGAAGCCAAAAGTTGGTTTAGACCTACACCCAATGTATAAAGTTTTCCAATTCTAGTCTTTCAAGGACTACTTTCCTACTCACTTCTTCCTACTTTCTTGTTCATTCTAGTGGAATATATATCATGACCTTATTAATCCCATCCTTAAAAAGGAGAAAAAATCACATTTCAAGCTTTAGTTGGAAATAGATGCACCCTATATGTTAGGTGTGGATCCGTGGTTGGGAATGTCCAACTCGGAATGCCCAATTTGGAATTGGCTAATATCTTGAAAAGTACATCTAGAAATTAGGAAATAATACCAACATGGTTGTATAGCACCATAGCATAGAGTATAAGGTGATTGATTGATATTGGATTTTGGAGGCATTGCCACCAATAAGTCATTGAAAAACAATATACAACAAGTCAACGATGGCATCATTTGCTTGTCCTTTAAGTGAATAAAATAAACATTGTTCATTGTTGCCAATGGTTGTATCCCACATTAGGATTGTTTGCATTGGAAATAGACTATTCAATTCAACATCTTCATTGCTTGAAGTTGCAAGGTGTCAACATAGGTGGAAACGTGTGACAATGACCATATAAATGGAATATAAATGGAATTATTCCTTTTCTACAAACCAATTAATTAAATTTCCAAGCCAAAAGTACTAGGTGTGTGGAGACCTCTAATGATGTTGGTGATTTTATGCCTTGAATTGAAATTACTATAAATTTTGGAAGCCAAAAGTTGGTCTAGACCTATACCCAATGTATAGAGTTTTCCAATTCCAGTCACTCAAGAAATACTTTCCGGCTCACTACTTTTTACTTTCTTGCTCATTCCATTGGGACATGTGTCATGACCTTATTAATCCCAACTTTAAAAAGGAGAAAAAATCACATTACGAGCTTTCCTTGGAAATAGATGCATCCTAGAGGCTGGATATGGATCCCTATAAATCTCGCATTCGTGTTGGGCTGCCATAATGGAATAATTTACCTGCACGTAGTGTCGGTTCTGCTACAGTCTCTCCCTTAACTTTTTACTTCACCGCATATTTGCAGCTTGCGCGTCACGCAGCTTGGGAGTCACGCAGCTAGCTAACTGATGGCAACTTCAACTGTGTTGCAGACAGAGTGCACCACTGTATCGTGGCCAGGCAAGGATTTTCGGTGCTCCATTACTGGGTAGAGTAATTCAGAGTACGAGGTTTGGTAGCACTAGCTAGATCGATTTGAGGATGATCGAGTTTTTTCCAGCATAGTATCTAGCATTCTGAGTTCGAAGATGTCAGTGGTGAGCATCGACATGAGTGTAGACATTCTTGACAATTATTGTTCATTGAGTGATTGTTGAATGTTTGTGTGTTGACGAATCTCTGTACTATCTGACTATCGCTTCTGTCCACGAGTGGGATCTATATGTACTTGTCGATCGGTTAGTGGAAGCTAGCAAATAATTCCGATCGAGGTGACCGAAGGATAGCTAAACTCCCGAATTCCCGAATTCCCGAATTCTTCAAATTTTGCGTTTGTTCACCGACAGAATCTAGCTAGCTAGGACCTGTATTGATCATGCAGAGGAAAGCTTGATTGCACGAGGAGGAATCTCAATTGATTGAAAGAAATGTGGGTTGATTGCAGATGGATCGTCGTCACCGGCGTGGTCGAGATTTGGAAGCGCCATGCCTGTGAGTAGCGCCACTGGTACCGAAGACACGAAGCCCAACAGCACCTGCAAGCGCGCCTTAGACGATCGCTCCGACGCCATGGACGGCGCCACGCCCGAGGTGAAAGTGTTCCCCGACCCCGTGCAACTCCTGGCCAATGTCTCCTCGCAGCAGCAGGGGCAGCACGGCGGGGTCAACCCTTGCATCGAAGCTTCTTCCACGTTCGCCATCATGGACACCGAGACGCTGAACAAGATGTTCGAGGGAGAGCTCGGCCACGAGCAGGGGCTCTACACTTACAGTCGACACTTCAACCCGACTGTTCTCAGTTTGGGTCGCATGATGGCCGCGATGGAGGTCACGGAAGCCGCTTACTGCACCGCCAGCGGCATGTCCGCCATAACTGCCGTCGTGCTCCAGCTCTGTTCCAGCGGCGACCACATCGTGGCGTCGAATCGTCTCTACGGGGGGACACTAGCCCTTTTCGAGCATTTCTTGCCGCGCACTTGCAATATCCGGACGACGTTCGTGGACGTGGACGACATGGAAGCCGTCACCGCGGCCGTCCGTCCGAATTCCAAGATTCTCTACTTCGAGTCGATATCTAATCCCCGTCTAGCCGTCGCGAACATCCCCACACTTTCGAATTTAGCGCACAACAAGGGACTCACCGCCGTCGTGGACAACACGTTTGCGCCGCTGCTGCTCTCGCCGGCGCGTTTTGGCGCGGACGTGGTCGTGCACAGCTTGTCGAAGTATATTAGCGGCTCGGGGGACATCATCGCTGGCGCCGTGTGCGGACCCGCGGATCTCATCAGCGCCATGATGGACTTCCACCACGGCACTCTCATGCTCCTGGGCCCGACCATGGACCCCCACGTCGCCTCCCAAATCGGGCTGCGCATCCCGCACTTGGCCATCCGGATGAAAGAGTTTGGCGCGCGTGCGTTTCTGTTTGCGAAGCGGTTGAAGAAGCTGGGGTTGAAGTCCATCTACCCGGGACTGGAGGATCATCCCCAGTTCACGCTCATGACGAAGCTTCTTAACGAGGGGTACGGCTACGGAGGCATGATGTGCTTGGATTTGGGCACCAAGGAGAGAGCGCAAGAGTTCATGCGATACTTGCAAAACGTGTCCCACTTCGGGTGGATGGCGGTGAGCTTGGGTTATCACGACACGCTCATGTCGTGCTCGGCATCCAGCACGAGCTCGGGATTGTCAGAGGAGGAGAAAGCGGTGGCGGGAATCTCACCCGGGCTGGTGAGGATGTCCATTGGGTTCACGGGCTCCACGGAGCAGCGGTGGGCGCAGCTGCTGGAGGCGCTCGTCACGCTCAAATTGGTGAATCCGAAGTCTGTTGTCACTGGGCGCTAACTGTGTGAGCACCGTTGCGGAATTTTGAAGGTAATTCTCGATCAAGATCAATCATGTCACGACCAAGTCCCTAAGTCTATTCACTACCATTGTCTTCAGTTTGTTGAGTGTGATTCGTGGAGTAGTTACTTCGCCAGCCTTATCGAAATGGTCTCCAAATGGTCTCCAAATGGTCGCCCTCCTACCCAGATAAGTGAGTTCATTCGACATAGCTTGTCACTCAAACACTTTCACCCCTTCCCACTACTGCAATGCAGCATTAGAAGAAAGCATTTCGGATCTGGTCACGACTGCAATGCATTAGAAGAAATGCATTGCAGTCGATCTTACAATCAAGTGACGTCAATTTTATTGATTGTAATGGTGGACATTGGCATGAGGTTGGCACTTTTCAAGGTGGGAGTTTTGAAACCTAAATTATTAGCAGCAGTCCCTAGTTCTTAGAGTTTTATGAAGCTGTCCAAACTGTGTCGTTTTAAATTTTGTCGAAAGGTTTAAATCCCGCCGATGTAAGGCGGAATTGACCTTCCACCCAGTTCATCAAAGCTGAGTCACATGCAGCAGTTCCCTTCACGGAAATGAAGTCTGGTCTCCAGGGTTATGGAATTCAGAATTTAGGGTTCAACTATGAGCGGTCTTTGGGGTCACTCAGCAGCGCAATTGTGAATCATGTACTCCCTCCGTCCCCAAATGATTGTCCACTTTGAATGTCATGTTTTTTTTTAAGTAAGTTGTTTTGAGTAGGTCAAAATAGTGCTTCCTTGTGGTTTATCTTAATTAGGTTGCAATGGGCACATGCAATGTTCTTTGTTGATTCTAGTGATATAAAATTTGGAATCTTTCTTGATTATGTTTCCCACAATGAAATTGGCTCAAAAAAATATCAACAAAATTGTGAACATTCATTTCGGGATGGAGGGAGTATTAGATAACCAAATGAGGCCGTAGGGCTTGAGTTTATTTTTGAACATAATCCTCTTTTCCAAACTGTATTTCTAGATCAATACTAGCCTTAAGTGATACATATATGCAACATTGAAATCAATCTAAGAACTACAAGTCTTTGTGGTCAAATGAATCATATTTCTTCGAGCTAATTTGTGAATTCGAAGGCTTGTCTTAATTCAATTAAGATGATTAATGAAGAGAATTTTGTTATTCATTTGGGAACCTCTAGTTTAGTTGTAATTAAATTGTGTGCATTTAGGGTGCTTTCACACTTGGTGTTAGGAGAGGTGTTTTTCTCTAGTATACTAGTTTACAAGCAAGTGGTGTCCATACTGTCTTGCGTTTACAATACCCGAACTTATGTAGAGGCTTACATGTGTGCTGCTAAGACTTATTCTTAGGAATGACATCTTCCTTTTTTTAAGCACAATATTAAGAAGTGGAGTTAGAATAAGAACACATCAATTGAAAATGTAGATTGGAGCCTACAAGAAGCGGTTGTAGTTCAAGCAACCTCCAAATCGCAATTAAGGTACAACAATGATTAAGTTATAAATTAGTGTTTGCCTTGAATTTGTCGAGTACTCACCTATTCCATGCCGAAGAGGCTTTCTTTTTGTTTTTGAAGAATTCCATGCCGACGGCGATTGCATAGAGCTCCTACACTACTAATTCATCCGGATGAAGGACAATTTGCAAACTCTGGCACCTCAATCTTGTATTGAAATTGTCATAGATTAGGAAAATTCAGTATGCTTTTAAATTCATTGTGATTCAACTGTGCGCACTCAATGAATCCATTCATTGACTATACAAATGTAAAGATGTTCAGGTGCACGTATACTGAATCTTGCATTGAAATCATCCTTGCAGTTCCAAAAGAAAGTAAGGACAACGATTTATCTGCTCATTTGTTCACGCACTAGAGACTTAATTCGAAAGCATGAACTTCAACTATGACTTTCATGAGTGCAATGGAAAGTGGCAATGCCTTCACCACTTGCTCGTCTTATTAGCAATCCAAGTCCCTTGTGACCCCGCAACCTTCACATCCTCTTTGAAGTTGCACTATGGCAATGGAGACTTCCTACTTGCCCACTAACAACAATGTTGGTGCAAATATAAATTAGCTAAGTCAATTTAGCATCTAGTTAGAAACCAAAAAAATATAATTATAGAATATCAATAGTCATGTCTATTAGTGATATTTCATCTAGTTCTATATTATGAATTTGTAATGCTATTGAATAATAATATATATAAATATTAATTTCTCTTCAATTTTCTCTCTTTCCTCTCGACATGGTATCAAAGCAAAGATTAGGAAAGATTTAATCTTTTTCAAAGATCATGAAATAATTTCTTTTGTAATCTTTTATTTTTCAATATGTATTTCCATCCATCTCCAAGTGCAGAATGTACAAGTGAAGATGTCTATAATTTACTCATAGATAATTCAAATCAAATTAACATTGAAAATGATCTTTGAATCACAAATGTATTTTTCCAAATTCAATTTGGACCCTTACCATTAAACACTATACCATTGGTTGAAGAACAAACTATACTTGTTGAAATTCCATATAGCATTCACTAAGCTCCTATTTCTCGGATTGAAATATTACATGAATTTGATGAGGTAAATCCATATTTCTTTGCTAATGGAGATCTTTCTTTAATGCCTTCAAAAAATTAAGTAAAATATAAATTATGGCCTCTTCTATTGTTGGCAAATTCCACAAGTTCTTTGTTATATTTTTGCATCCATTATGGATTGTACAATACTAATGAAACATTAATAAACTATATTGGAGGATCATTGTAAGAAATCTTTCACATTTGAATCGCCATGTGATAATTATGCTTTGTGGAGTATTAAAATCAAGATGCTCCTTGTTTACTCTAAATTATAAATTGTGGTTGATGGATCAAAAGTTGCTCCTATTGCTAGCAATCAAGTTGGTTTATCAACATGGAAATCAAAAGATGCAAAAGCATGCTTAGATATATTAAAGTATTGTGGGAAAAAAATCAATTGCCATTAAATTGTTACCCACCTCTAAACAAGTGTGGAACATGATCAAACAACTTTACCAATAGTCAAATAAAGCCTCTCAAGTCAATTTGCATAAACAATTATGCCATCTCTCTATGTCCAACATTGATGATGTTGTTAGCTTTCTTGAAACATAGCAATCTATTTCGCAAGAAACAACCACCACTACTAGAAAACAAGAATTTATAAATTTTTATTGACAAGGATACTTTATTGACAATTTTAACAATTTTTCATTGATTTGGCACAAGCTTATAAAATGGTCACTGAATTTTTGTTGATTCAAAAAATGCAACGTTCAAATCAACAAAAAGTTAACACTTTTTTGTTAAAAAGACATGCCTCTCCTTCATTTGTAATAAAAGAGAGGTGGCTTCAATGATAAAAGAGAAGATCAAACAATTTTTTTATACAAATGGGGTGGTAGAAAATAGAACAAATCATATGGGATATGTGAGTCACTCATAGTCTTAATTCACATATCCCATATGGTTTGTCTACCTTCTATCACCCCATTTGTATAAAGAGTTTGTCTTCTCTTCACTTTCAACGCTAAAGTCCCTCTCTTCTATCATGAGAAATTGATCTTCTTTTTTCTTAATAAAATATAAAGTTTAGACTTTTTCCAATTAAATTTTGAAGTCTAATTTCACTAGTAGGAAATGACGACCCATTGAACAGAATCAACAACTGTTTGTTGTCTTGAGTACCATTACACAACAAATGCAACAATCAACAAGTCTTTGTTGAAATGAGATTTTCTTTTTGTTGATTTGGGTACGGTGGGCTGTGAAATTTTCTAATATCATTTTCTTTAGGAATCTTTTGGAATTTGAAGGAATCTTTTAAGAATCTAAACATAATCTTTTGGAAATATAAGGAAATCTTTTTAAAATCTTAGGGAATCTTTGATGATTTTTTGTTTTTTCAAAGAATCTTAGAAAATTTTAAAGAACAGAATTTTTGAATTTCTTTAAGAATCTTTGAAAATTATTTAAAACATTTTTGAATCTTTCAAAAAAAAAATTCAAAAATTGAACACAAATGTTGAATTGTAATTGAACTATTTGAATTGAATTCCAAATTTGATTAAATTCTAATGTGACTATAATTGAAATTCCAATTCATTTTCAACTGAATTTTCTTCGGAATATAATCTAGTTAGAATACAAAATTTTATTTTGATTAAAACTGATTCGTATTTTTATTGTGAAATGTAATATAATAAGTCTAGTAAGTTTTAGAATTCTTTGGTTGCTTCTTTTGATATTTTTGATAATATGACTTTTCTAAACGTACCTTCGAAATATTTTCATTCTTATTTTGCATTTAATTAGAATTTGATTAGAATTATAAATTTTGAATAAATATTATTCAAATTTCAAAATAGATTACATTTTGAACTCTAAAATATTTAATTCAAAGTTCCAATTTATATATTTAAAATCTCATACTCTCAACATTGATTTTGAAATTATAAACTATTCAAGTACTAAATTTTGTACTATTTAACTTCAAATACATAGTTCCAAGTTCAAAATCAATTATTCAAATTGAACAATAGAAATTGAAACTATTTAAAAGTTAAATTTTTACATTTTTTAGTATTCAAACTTTAATTAAATTTAGAATGAAACTATGAAAATTTTGAGTTTTGAACTACAAATAAAAAGAATTAAATTTGATTTTTAGCCAAAGTACCTTGTAATAAAATGCTTGCCAATAAACCCAAACATTGTAAAAAAACTTGAAAATTTTACCTACAACTTTTATGAAAAATGGGCAAGATATGAATGGAAAAAATGGCCTTCAAAATACAATTTTTTTTATTAGACTTCATAGTGGGGTTCCAAGATTTTGTGGAGGACATAATATTATGAAAATACTTTTTTTAACTTAATTATTTACAATTCATTGTTTTTTAAACTCAATAGACTTTGGTGGCAATTTTGACATGGCAAAACAACTTTTTTCAAAAAGACTTTATACTAGGAAAAGTTGTATAGTCAAGCTAACTTTCATCTCCAAAAATCCGATTCAAGTTTCGAGCTTCCAATCAAAAGTTATGGACAAAATTCAGAGAGGGGTTGGATAGGAGATTTTTGGGGGCATTTCCAAGCATCCTCTCTGAATTTTGTCCATAACTTTTGATTGGAGGCTCCAAAAATCCTCTTTGAATTTTGTCCATAATTTTTGATTGGAGGTTCAAAATAACAAACGGATTTTTGGAGATGAAAGTTAGCTTGACTATACAATTTTTCCTAGTTCAAATTTTTTTGAAAAAGGTTATTTTACTATGTAAGAATGGCTTGCAAAGTCTACTAAATTTACAAAGTAAATGAAAAAAATTAGAAGTAGTACTTAAATTAAATTGGACACACAAGCATTAAGGTAGAACTACCCATTACCATACAGATTTGCAATCTAGGTACTTTGGAGAAGCTATTTATAAGCTCTCATATTTTTCAGAGATTGAATTGTTTGAGAGAAGTCAATAGCAAAAAGAATGAAAACATTCCAATAAGAATTGAATTTTTTGTGATTTTTTAAAGCTGAAATGTTAAACTGTGAGTAGACCCTTGTTGAAGCATGATCAGACCATTGTTGAAGTGTGGATTGATGTGTCCACTCCCCAATGCATTGCCATCATGATAATGGATTAGTAAGATTATGGTAATAGATGGAGCCAGTGATGGAAATGGGAGGAACCTATAGGTGGTGGAATTGGGTAAATGGTAGTATTGGGCAGTCTTACTTTAAGTGGTGCAATGGTTAGGTCAAACCTTGGCACCTATGACAGCCTACATGGCAGGGTGATCAGTATGCCCTGCCCATGTGGTAGATTTTTAAAAAATTGTTTTTTAGGTTGCCCAAAAGTCCGGGCAGCCAAAAAAATTTGGTCAAAAATAATAAATTTTATTAAAAAGTTATTTTTATTTTTTATTTTTTTTAAATTTCTTAAATTTTTTTTTCAGATTTGACCAAAACAATAGAATTGATCAACAAATTTGAGTGGAATTTTGACCAGTACAATGCAACCAAAACAACAGACATGAACAACAGTTTCTAATTGTTTTGGTTGCTAATTTTTCTACTAGTGTTTATAGTCCTATCTAATTTTTCAACTAGTGTTTGTAAAACAGAATGCTATAAATAAATCTAAGGTTGAATCTTCCAACAAAAGTGCTTTCTATGTAAATTTTTTTTTATTAAATTGCAATTACAAAAGTTTCAGAAGTTTCAAAAATTTAATCAAAGACCAAATACTAATTTTCCAAAATTCAAGTCAAATGTTCAACCTCAAAAAAAATTTGCATCCCAATCTTCCATCATATGCCATTATTGTGGCAAGCCGAGCCATAAGGGCCTTGACTACAAGAAAAAGAAACATGACTTTGGACGTTCAAAGACACAAGGCAATACAACCACATCAACTGAACCTTTCAACCTTTATTCAAACTCCAGTGCAAGTCAACATATGTCCCAATTTTGGACTTTGTTTCGTGATTATAAGGAACTTTGTACACCAAAGACTATTATTTTAGGTGATAATAGCACTTCTAGTGCATTTAGTTTTGGTTCCATACTTCTACAACTTCATAGTGGTAAATCTTTACTAATTCTAGATGTACTTCATATATCTAGTTTGGCTAAAATTTGCTCTCAGTGGCTCAAGTTACGAGAACTAGAAACACAAGTGTTATCTTTGACCATAATCAATGTATAATCAAAACTACTTCACCAATTACTCATGAACATATGACTTATTAAATACAAAAAGAAGAAAACTTGTTTTCTTTAGGTGTTGGAATTGAACCTTCTCTTGACAACTACATTGTCACTACAAAATCTGAGGCTACTACTTTAAAGTGGCACTATTACTTAGGCCACCTTAACTTACAATTATTAAGTATAATGCAAACTCATAATTTGGTTACTAGTTTACTACCAATCAAATCTACTATGCCTCTATGTATGGATTGCACCTTTGGCAAACATCCAAGCGAACATTATCAAATACCTTATCAACATGATCTTATCACTAAAGCCTTGGTACCTCTTGGACTTATTCATATAGATTTATGTGGGCTAATGAAGACTCCTTCACATGGAGGAGCTTTATATTTTCTTTTATGTGTAGATTATACAAGATATTCACATGTCTACTTTTTAAAGCAAAAGTCTAAAGCTCTTTCCTACTTTGTTCAATACAAGAACTTAGTGGAGAATCACACTTCCCAAAAGATATTGATTCTCCGCTTAGATAATAGAGGTAAGTTTACATTTCATAAATTTTGTAAATTTTGTAATGATAACAATATTCAACGACACCTTACAAACTCATACAATCCAACACAAAATGGTGTAGTTAAACAAAAAAATAGGATGTTAGTAGAATTTGCTCAAAGTATGTTACATACGACCAAACTTCCTAATGCCTATTGGGTTGAAGCTATTTATACTAGTTATTTGCAAAATTGTTCATATACCTCTGCTTTAAATAATATTACTCCATTTGAACTATAGACTAGCATGAAGCCTAATCTTAGGGACCTTCATATTTTTGAATGTCAAGCTTTTGCTCATATACCTAATGAAAAGCATAGAAAATTAGATATAAAAATATTCCATGCATCTTTATGGATTATGGCACTACAAGAAACCTGTGTTTTAGGTGATGAACCTAATTTTTTTAATTGATTTTAGGTGATGTTCAATGCAACAAATCCATGTTTTAATGTCAAAAAAATCCAATGTAACATCAATGTTGACATAAAAACATGGGATATTTCACAAAGAAATGAGCACCGAGTCAATGATGAGCACCAAGCCAATACTTGTGTATTGACAAAGGAATTTTTATTCAATGATTTTCTATGATGGACAATCCCCTCATTTTTCCTTATTTTGCAATGGATAATTTTGAGCATTTCAATTACTATAGTTATTTGCCAGAGCCCTTGATTCCAAATATGGATTCAAAATTTTGAAACTTTGAAAGTTTTGTATTTTTTTTCAAGGCCCAAAAGAATCAATGAAGGGGCCTATTCTCCCTAGCTCCAATTCTAAGGTAGACAAGTGTAAAATAAACCCCAATCTAATTGCAACCCTTAGATTTATTAAATCCAATTTCACTCTATTAAATCCTAATGTTATGAAAATTCTATTTAGGTCTATGTAAGGCAAACTTAATTAGTATGGAATTGGAAAAAACAAGGTTGAAATTGGAATAGAATTGGGTAAAAAAAATTAATGTTTAGAAATCTTTGCATTCTATTATAGTTAAAATTATGTAGGGAGTCGAATTGGAGTTAAAAGGGGTGGAAATGGGTTGAATAGTCACCATTTTATAACTTTCCAGAACATTTCCATGTATTTTAGACACATTGTCAAAAGTACCTTCATTAGTCTACCATTTAAAGGGACACTTTTGGATTGCCATTGTAATCCATCATTAGGAAGTTGAAAGAATCACAATAGAATCTAAATGCACAAGCCAAGTACCTCCTAGGGTGGGCAACAATAGGAAGCTACATGTTTTTATTTTAACTATATATATTATAAGTTGGGGTCAGATTTGTTAGGTTCAAGACTTTAAAGGTACTCACGTCTTGTAGTTATTTTTAGGATTAAGATTATTTTCATTAATATTTTCTAAACTATTCAATTTTGATCCAATTCCATGCAATTCTGAAAATTTCACTAGATATTGTATTTAATTTAATTTTGAATTATTTTTTAGCAAATCTGACCCTAGCACAGGATACACCATCTAAATTTTTGTACTAAAAAATGAGCTGTTCCAATTGTTGTCCTATTGCAACAATTTTTTTTACACCAATCAATCTAAATATGTGTGCAATGACCAAAGGATCTACAATGGGTCATCCTACCTAGCGGGTTTTTTTGAGTGATTTTTGATGATTTTTTTTGTATGAAATCTTGGACAAAATATTCTTGCCTTTTAGTGCATGAATTGCCAATTCACTACCAAATTTGAAACACTATTGCTCTATTTTGGATTAATGTACATTATTTTGGATGAATAAATGAAATTTCATCCACATATTGCAAGTTTCATTCATTTCTATGGATGTAAATAGCTTCATCCTTCTACACTAAATAGGGGTATTAAGGGGACTAGAAAATGAAAGGGACTTATCGTGAAAAAACTATAAATGTTTGAAATATGATGTACAGCCCTTGAACACTTTGATAACTATTGATGTATAGCAAAGGAAAATATTTATATTGTGTGTAATGTCGATTAATTAGTATGGGTCCCCTTAAAAACCCCTTGCTATGAAGAAAGACCTCGTTGAAAGGTTCACAATTCCCTCTTCGCAGAGACATTTGGCATTGGCCTGTGGCGTCAAGCACAAGCTTGTTTCCCCGCCGCTCCGTTCCGAAGTGCTCCATCCGTCTCTTCTTTCATTTCTATTTGGATTCACAGACCTCACACAGATTTCTGCGCATTTATTTTTTGGAAGGTGTGATCATGTACTTCTTCCAAGCGATGCGTATCGAAAGTGGCTATGGCGCCGACTTGGACTTGCGGAAGAAGTAAGTCTAATTAGACAGCAGCGCAGCAGCTTGTGATTGTGGTCTTGATTGCTTTGCCATGGATGCTGCGGACTCCTGGGACGTGCGCTGCTTGGTCGACAATGTGCAAGGCATGGTGGACGCTTTGACCTGCTTGCGCTGGAAGAAGCAGCAGGTCTGTTCTTTCTTTCTTTCTTGCGCGTTTTTTAGCCATTTTGTGACTCTTTCTTCTTCTGTTTGGTGTTTCTAGGTTTTAAGGGAGATAGGAAATTTGAATTGTAGTGGATCCTTGTGATTCAGTTTGAGCGGGAAATCTCAAGTACGAGTTTAGAGAGAAGTGCGCTTACTTTGAATGGAGGTTCCGGATTAGGAGACAATTTTATGCACGGAAGTTGTTCTCGCAATGAAAGGTTGCTGTTGCCAAAATTTACATTAACTGTTCTGGACAAGTGAGCGACTGATTGAGTCATCAGTAATGAGAATCCTTATAGGCATGCTGCGGGTGTTGTCGGGTATTGCTGTTCGGTTTCATTTTCGTATGAAGTTGGATGGTTCCCTCTATCGTCTGGAGCATGTACCTGTTGCGTGTATCTTTCTTCTTGGAGATATTAATTGGGATTTGTGTATATTTGTCGCTCTTCTAGTCTGGTTTCAACTTCTAGGTATGTATAATAAAGTGCTACATGTCTGTAGGATGCTATCTGCGAGCTGTCGGACCATGGCTTGGTGATTACGGTGGAAGAGCGAGGGTGCCTGCAGGCGCGGGTATACTTCCGAAAGGAGGTAAGAAAGTCTTTACTATTTCTGCATCGCGAGTTCGCAACCTTCGAAATTTTCCTTTGTCTTTTTTCAGAGCAAACACCTTGAGCAGAAGGTATGTGTATTCTATTTTTTTCAATTTTTTACGCGTTCTTTGCTTCAGATACGGTCGAAAACCTCGGCATTTGCAATTCTCCAGGATTATTTGTACTTCTTTTATAATTTTCTGGCAATGCCCTACTCATATGCGTTTCAAATTAGTATTTCTTTGGTTCATTAGTAGTCCTGAATGGACGGTATCTAATTATCAGGGGGTTATGGCAGCTGTTTCGAGAGTATGTTTATCAGGCGGAAATAAGACCAAAATTTGGAGTCAGTTTGGGCCTCTTGATCGATTCGCTCAACACTTTCACTTCCTCCTCTGGCACCACTGCCCTTGAGCTATGCTATCCGGGTCCTGATATGCAGATGATACTCAAGTAAGATATCAGTTAAATCTGTTCGAACTGTTTGTTTCTTGGATATGACTCTGCATTATATTTTTCCCAAGGCTCAGCTATTTTTTTATACATTACTACAAATCATACTGAATTTGTCTGTTTGCAATGTCAGGAATACAACTTATAGGTCATAGCATTTACTAAGATGGTTGTGGATTCTGCAGGCTGGTAGACGCAAATGATTCTTGCATGTATGCAGAAATTCGTACACGTATCCCAGACGTCATCCCTCTTGACTACATCATTGAAGACGACTCAGGCATTCCAATCTCTTTTGCAGTAAAGGTATCTTTTCACGTAGCCATTTAGTGACAAAGTTCTTTGCAACTGAACAATTTAGTTTAAATCACATGTGAGGAGCTATTGGTAAAAGGAGGAGACGTTGATCTGGTCAGTTGTTCATGCTCTCTGAGTGCGATTTATTATCTTATGCTTTGCGGGTCATAATGATTGATTAAGGCCAGTGTGATAGCCAAATAAATCAGCTTCATATTCACCTCTAATTCTAGCTTCAGGCATTGCACATTATTGCTTGCAGTCCGCAGCATTAAAGGAGGCACTAGATGATCTGGAGTGGCCAGGTTCTAGTATTGAAATCGCAGTCTCTCCAGTACCTCCTATGGTCACCTTCAGGGGTGAGGGTCATGGAGATTTACAGGTATGTGGTGGGGATACTCTGTCAATTAACAACATTAAACCTAGCTTTGCCTCCTATTTGAAAGAAAGTGTATCGAGCATCGAATTTGATATGCCTCTTCCGGTGATGTTGTTTAAGCTCTAGTTTTGGTTTAAGCGTAGGAGAATGCTACGGGATTTGAAAGCGGTTAAGGTTGATATTTGGGTGTTCATTTTTTCTTGAGAAGTTGCATGAATTCCCATTATGCTGAGTTGATTGGTTCTGCTGAACACACGGTTCGATGAATCATTTCTTCTCTAAAATTTGGGTGGTAACTTGCAGATTGAGTTTCCTTATGATAGACAACGAGATCTATTCATAGCTTTCAATTGTAATCGTGAAATATCGCACAGGTCTTTCTAATACCCAAACCTTGTTTCGAACAGTCCCCGCTATTGACTGATTGCTTTACTCACTTAAATTTGCACAACAGTAATAATTTGAGGTGCCTATTTGTATTCTGCTTTGTAATGGTTCTGGCTATTTCAGGTACAAGTACAAGTTCCTGAAAGCGACAACCTCTCAAATTCCAGGCAGCATATTGAGAGATAATCGTGGCAGCAAGTTGACTTTCGGTTCTAATGGCCTTCTCAAAGTGCAACATCTCATCTCTGTGAAACCTACACTTGCTCCCCACCAACACTATTATGACCCTTCACAAGCCCAGGCCCGAGTTTCCTATATCGAATTCTATGTCCTTCCTGAGGCAGAAGCTAACGACCCATGACGTTTTGCAGATGAAGAGGTTGGTATTCTTATACATGCGATTTCTCTTCAATTGAGTAGTTCCTCCCTAGCGGAAGAAGGCAACAAGAGTCATAAATATTGGGATCATCTCAATGCAGATAGTGGGGTTATAAGTTTTAATATACAGAAGTTACATCTTTGTGGTTTCTTTCCACTTTTGGTTTGCTTGTGACGATACATCTTCACCAGGTATTTTTGGTGCATACCCTGCCATATCACATCGTTCTGTGTCCGATCTTTGCAGCACACTACCGCAGTGCATCGTACAATTGGGTCATATTATAGCGACGAATCTGCTCCGTTCACTTGCAGCGGTAAGCTTCACGCACCGTTGATCAGGGGAGAATAACGCCCTATTGTCTGGTCTCGTTGAAGTTACCGTTCACCGACCTTGCTAATAAGTGGGAAGTTATGTGAAATGGAGGAAAGTTTGCTGAAGAGCTTACAAAAGTGACTTTATTCTTGATTGGCCGTGTACAACTATTGATTCATGAAATCCACCTTGCCAAGCAAGGATTTCACAGAAGGGATGAATTACTGGCATGATGGGGAGGTAACATCATCAACAACTCAGCCTTCTAAAGATCACTTGATAAGTAGCGTGTGAGACAGATAAATGTTCTTCGAGAGCATAGCCTCCGAGATGCAACTTTGGATGCTCCATATCGCAGCTTGCAGTGTCGTAACATTTTCATGGCCCATCAACCTTCATGAATAAGTGCATGCTCTATAAATTAGCACAAGTAGTAGAATGCTTCACTTTCACTTCCAAGTCACTTTCACTTGCAAGTCTCTTGGCTGCTTCGTAACCGTCATCCCCGAATGAGAGACGAATTTGCCACGGAGAGGAAATACGCCTTTGCCATTCATGAACTGGGTCCTTGCTTGAATGCTGGAGGCTCTGCTGGCTCGTGGCATCAACAATCAAATCCCAGTTTGTAGACTTCAGGTGAAGTCTTGTAGAACAAAAAATTTCATAAATGAAATGATTCCATAGATAACTTTGCCTTCATCTTCTTACCAATATTGTTGTAGAACTTTAGAACTTGCTTTTCTTAGCTATACTAACATGAATAGTCACATCAAATAAAATGGAAAATGTAGAGTACATGGAAAAAAAAAGTAATAAGAAAATGTTTTTCTAGCATGCACAATGCACTCTTTAGGAAATGACAAGCTAAAACAAGTTCCATACTAAAATCCTTTTTTTCACATTCAAAATGACCAAATAAATTTTTAAGGCAATCAATAATATTAACCATGATCAATTGATTATTTGGAGTAATTTTAGGTGCAATTATCTTACATTCAAGTTGTTAATGCCACTACAAACGAGTACAAATATTCCTCAATCCTCAAAATGAAGGAATTTTGCCTTCAATTGTTAAATAGTGTAAATAATTTTTTCATGCTAAAAACATTTAGTTAACCAAGTTAACCAAACATTTAATAACCAAGTTATATGAATAAAGAATTCATATTTATAAATATAGAATCAATTCTTTATAATAAATTACAAAAACGTATCTTTAAATTTGAGTTTTATATACTACAAAATGATATGCAATAGTATCCCAAGATCCTTCAATTATTTCTAGTCAGGGTCACAACATCACATATTTGATATTATAGATCCCCAACCAAAAGTACCCAAAGTATGCAGTGTTGCAATGTTGTGACCCTAGCCAAAAGTATAGTGTTATGACCTTGGTCAAAAGTTTGTGTGTCTTTTAGATGTTCTAGTACCCTAAGATTCTTTAATTATTCTAGCCAGGGTCACGATATTGCATATTTAATATTATAAATCCCCAACCAAAAGTATGCAATGTTGTGACTCCAACCAAAAGTATGCGATGTCGCAACTCCAACCAAAAGTATGTGGTGTCATAACCCGGTCAAAAGTTTGTGTGTGTCTTTTGGATATTCTTGTATTGTTTGACATGACTCTTACAGTTATCCACAAGGATTGATTAGACATTATAATAAACACCTTCAAGTCACCATAAGATGTAATAAATTTTATAATCTTTTAGATGCAATGGATTTTCTTTGATTATTATTTAAGGATATTATTATATTACTTTAGACCATTTTTGACTTCATAGTTAACATTTTAAATATTTATTTAATAAATATTATTTACTATAATATGACAAGGACACCCAAATAATTTACTCCCGATCATTTCTTCTCACTTGCCACCACAAATGAGGACACCCAAATAATTTACTCCCGATCATTTCTTCTCACTTGCCACCACAAATGATGATTTGCCAATGGCCAACAAAAGAGATCATATTTCCCCCAACTACGTGTTGTCAACTTGATGGGAAGGACATTCACAATGGGACAATCCTAGATTGGAATGGAAAGGACATTCACAATGGGACAATCCTAGATTGGAATGGAAAGGACATTCACAATGGGACAACCCTAGATTGGAACCTGTCAACACACTCAATGCAAACATTAACCCCTAAACACCTAGCACATGTTTATTAAAATCCAAGCACTTCTAAACTCATTCCAATCCAACTATCACCTAAAAGAGATCCACATCAACCATACCAATTGCCTAAACTATCACCTAAAAAGAGATCCACATCAACCATACCAATTGCCTAAACTATCACCTAAAAAGAGATCCACATCAACCATACCAATTGCCTAAACTATCACCTAAAAAGAGATCCACATCAACCATACCAATTGCCTACAGCTCCAAGGAAAGGGACATACAGTTAAAAAAATTACAATAAGATTACAATAGTCAAATAAGAAAACCTTTCAATTTTGAGAGGCCAGATTCAAGGCCAGATTCAAGGCGCTCTGCGGTTAAGTGTGCCTTTGGTGTGATAACGTGACAACTCTTTCGTGATTAGTGTTCCCAAAACTTCGAGCAGCATTGAAGACCGAATGAGATCACATTTAGTGTGCGGTTGCAGCGTATCATAACAGTTCGAGTAGACCTACCGTCCCCGAGCATCGACTGACAATCCAAATGGAAATGAAAAATCTGACTGGTGAGTCCAGTTACAAGAAAATTGACAAGGTCGAGTCGAATATCCGGAAATCACTAGAACGCTGGGGAAGGTTCGGGATGTGCATTATGTACATGGTGTAGAGTTCGACCAGGAAGCAGACTGCAAGTTGTCTCTCCCAAGGTCAGGTGCAAGGAGAAAAGGAACAACGTCCTCATATATTTCCATTATGTCCAGCGACAAGAAATAAAAGATCACAGATCACAGATGAATGTGCCCTAATAAGGATATACGCCGCCCAAACCCCTAAAATATGGGATCATCAGTAGCAAACCTGAAAGCTGCTCCTCACTCCAGCCAGCAACTCTACCCACAAATTAAATCTCTCTTGACGTGTTCAATTGCAATAATGTAAATACAACAGTTCATTATTTGCGTTCTTACTCTCGCATAAGTATACCAAATTTTGTAGATAGTACTACCACAAGTAAGAAGCATCATGCCAAAAGACAACTGCGAAAAATAAAACGCTCCAAATTCTCGCCAACTAACGAAATCCAAGTCGCGTGAACCAAAACAAAATACAGGGCCAAAGAATCCAGGAGGCGCCTCGACTTCAAAAAAAGCTTCAGACCTGAAATTCGGACAAGAATTGCTAAATGTATCCCATGAGGAAATGATATTCGAAGTTAAATTCCACTTGTTACAGCAGGTCTGCTTATAAAACGATGCAAACCCCTCCCACCATCAAAACTAGCCTCCAAAGCCGCTCGAACTCAAGGTTCGATGCTCACTCTATCGAACCCTAATACAAAGGAATGGGACCGATTTCCCACCCTATCACGTCCACACCAGAGAGAATCCATGCACTCTACAAGTCGTGGACAGTAAGACCAGGGGGCAGAGACTGCTTCAGCTTGTCGGCCTTGTCCGTGTCGAAGACGCTCAAGGTGTAGAGGTACTTGGAGCACCTGACTTTGAACTTGACCACATCCTTGGAGCGCTTGATCTTGACGCTCCGGGCGTCCTTGCGCCGGGCCGTGAGGAGAAAATCCTTGATTTCGTTGATCTGCTTCGCCATGGTATCTTACCGACCAGCAAACTCCAAGAGGATGGACACCGGGCGAAGGCGGCCCGCAACGACAAACAACTCTGCAGCAGCAAAAGAGACTTAGGGTTTGCCCTTCCCTTGTCCTTAATCCCCACCCCGTTCCCCGCGCTCCCGTTCCCAAAGTTTCCCAAGTTCCCCATGCCTCCTTTTCGTTCGCTTCTCGTGCAGTCTGCGTTCCGTTTCGTTAGGGTTTCGTTCACCTCGTCGATCTAACTGATGTTGCATGTAGCAACGGCTTCAGTTATTTGTTAACTGCCTGGCTTTGATCGCCCCCACCGTGGACCTGCTGCAATGGCCGAAAATGGTGCATGACAATACAATAGGTAATTAAAATCCAATCTTCGAGGACTATGGTCAGGTTCACTTTGTCGGCATGAAAATCAATGAACAAGGTCGAAAACGCAAACATTCAAACCCTGTATTTGCTGAAGAAAAGTAGTAGCAATCCGTCAAACTTTGATAGAAGTTCACAGTTCTTCCGAAAGATGCTAAGCAGATGTAGACGATACCATTGCAATTACCATTGCGAAAGGCTGGTTTGATCAGATCTCTTGATTTGGAGTGCACTGAATCCAACACTTCATTGTCGAGCATAATCAAGGCAGAGCAAGTGCTGAGTGGCCGACTTCTGCGACGTCCAGTTCACAGCTACATCAAAGGAACACATCAAATCAGCAGTCCAGAGTGATACCTGGCGCATTTATTACAGATAGAAAACCTTTCGATCCCCCAAAGTTTAGCAGTAATATCGAATCCCAGCACACGCAATTTCATAAGAGAAATGACGAAAACCATGACAACTCACCTCATCTGTACAATTGCGGCTCTCTTATCTCTCCATCTTACAAACTTCGGGACTGCCAATTCCGATGAAATGATCATCAACCCTGTAATTGAACCGCCCGTGGTACTCCCCGAGCCATTGCCGCTTATTCCCATCGGCCCAGTAGTAGGGCCGCCCGTTATTCTCCCGGAGCCACTGCCAGTACTCCCCATCGGCCCTATAGTAGCACCACCCCTGACACAGCCGAAGCCTCTCCCACTGATTCCAGGACCAGGAGGAACGTGGAGCCCCTCCGCGCAACCAAAATTGGAAGACTCATCGGATTCCGTGCCCGATCCCACGCCACTGCGGCAAGCACCGCCTGGTAGATTGATTCCACGCAAACCCTAGCTCTATCTTCCTAACTTGCGCTTCAATCTGTCCTCTAAACCCTAATTGCAATCAATCCCACCATAGATTTTTCGCACATAGTTTCGATGTTCAGCAATTGGAGCAAGCTCAACAGTTTCTAAATCCCAGACAATTGGAAACTGGACGTGCAGTTGTGTTTGATTACAGCGAAGGACCGAATGGACCAAAGCATTGGGGAGAATTGAAGGCCGACTGGGCGATTTGCAAGTCAGGCTCCCAGCAATCACCGCTCTCCATCACACCCAATCTGATTGTCACCGACAGCAGCTTGGGCAAGCTCAAGGCCAATTACACTGCGGATCGCGTGGATGTGACCATTTCCCACGATGGCCTGGATCTGCAGGTGATCGCCTGCTTCTAAATCTGCAATCGAAATCCCCATTTTCAAAAAATTCTGCGTCCTCTCTCACTCGATTTGTTTTCTCTTTGGAATTGCTCGCTGTAAGAAATTGGTTTTCACGAAGCATTTCGGGGAGGAGATGCACGATGTGTTTTAAGGTTTCTGAAATTTTCGGACAAGGTTCGAAAATGATTCTCTCTCATGATTCATGGCCACTGCGATTGTATGAAAGCTCCATGACGGAGTTGTCTAAAGTACACTAATGATGATAAATAGTGTTATGTTGTGATTAGTGTTACTTGGATTTTTACCCCGACCACTCTAAACTTTAATTAGTTGGTATTTAGTGTTGTATCCACTTTTCTGAGCAGTAACTTTTTTGAGCATGTAATAGGTTTCTTGGGTTCATATGTTTTTCTTTGCATTTTGATGAAATAGTTAGGTAACACTAAATGTAAACTTGAATAAATTTATACCCAATAACTGGCAAATAGTGTATATGTTGACATTTAGTGTTGGTAACATTAACCGGATTGTTGACAATTAGTGTTATGCTTCGTGATTAGTGTTGCCAACACTATTTATCATCTAATCATTAGTGTAGTGCTATGAGCCTTTCAAAGGAAGGGCGAAATTTATTTTACTCACACTTGTTGTGGATGTTAAAATCTGGCCCCTATTCAAGATTTAGGATTTTGAATATAAATTTTAAACTTTTAAATTTTATCATCTTTACTAAATAATTTATTCATGCATTTTTTCCAAGATAAAAATTTGGAGCAGAGCTTGAAATTTTTATCCTTCCTAAGAAAGCTTGTAGCACTAGTATGGTGGAGTTTCTCTATAACTTATAGAGAATGATCACTATGACTATTTGGTGGCCCTCCCTTGAAATATTGGGACAATATGTTGTCTAAAAGTTTTGCAAAATATCTAAATTAAATTTTTTTTTTTTTTTTAAAAGTTTCCTTCCAATTGCAATTAACCCCTAAAGTCCCAAGGCGAATTTTGTGTCAAAACCACTTTAAACTACCACTTCTACTACGTTCATCTACAAAATAATTTTTTTTTAAATATTGTAAAAAATTTGACCTTAGGATCTTGTTCTACACTTGTCTTAGATCATGTGATAATTTTTTTTTTACCATACAAATTGAAAGATATTAGCATTCAAAGTGAAAAAAATGAATTTCTTTCAAGAAGTTGCTAAGGTTGCCCGCAAAACAAGAAGCTCCATAACTTTCACATCTCTAATCCAAATGGAATGAATCAAAGCTTCCCATTTACAAAAAAATATAATCTACAAGAAAAAAATATTAAAAATTTTATTTCAAATTTTTGTGGATTTCTTTTTCTATCTGGTCTCCCCCATTTTGAGGTTATTGTGGCATAACTTTTGCTCCCAAGCACCGATTGAAATAAAAATTATATTCCCAGAAAGCTCATAAGTTTTTCTATCTTATGAGAAAGTTTCAAAAAGTTTCAGTAAAAATTGAGATCATAGGAGTCTGTCCAACATCCATTTTGTCCCTCGTAGGGACAATGGAACCTTAGGGGTTAAATTTTTTTTCAATGAACACAGCAATATATAGAATCAACTAAAATTGAGTGTATTGAATAGTGACCCTTTCTTGTGACTAAATTATGAATTATTGGAAAAAAATTCTTTGTGATGTTGTCTAAAAGTATAGAGTTGGGTGTGTGCTCGAGGGCCTTTTAGAAAATAAGGTGTCCCAAGCCTAAAGGTTGAGAGCACCTTATTTTCAAAAAGGCCCAAGGACAAGGCAACTTACATGATATAAGGCAAATAGTCAAGGGGAAATTTGTAAGGGATAATTATATTTATCAAGTACCCTTGTTTTGAATGGAAAACTTGAGGCAAGGTCCTTACATTTTGCAAAATATGTAAATTTATTAAAAATTGATTTTGCAAATATAATTCTCTTAAATGAATGCAACAATAGGTAGGATCGAGTGAAATTGAGTTTGTATTTTAAAGTATGCTCTAATGGATCTAGATAAAGGATTAGATACTCGTGGGATAACTTGAGGAAATTGAAATTATGGCATTGTTCAACACTTGGACATTGAAATTGGGGCAAGGATATGAAGAATTTATTGATAGAATTTAGGGTCTTTGATCTCAAATAACTTTTGTATATAATATTCAAATGTCATTCTTGAACTTCACCTAAATTCAATTGCAATTTTGTTATCTTCTTGGTGAGTAAAAAATTGGAACTTAGAGATAAAAAAAAAACATGCTATTCATTGAAATCTACTCAATAGTAGATGCTTCAACATACTATTTTTGGATAGCAACAAATGTTGAGCATTGTTTCTACAATTTATAGATTGTCAATATTGTTAAATTGACTCAATTCTTGGTGCCTCAAATATTGACATTCATTTGAGAAAGCTCTAAAATCTTTGATTGATATAGATTTATGTGTCAAGTAATGTGCTAAGCTAATAAATGCCAAAAGTTATGGAATTTTGCCAATTTAATTGAAATTGATGTTTTCCTTTATTATTACTTCTACCATCTAATTGTAAAGTGGTAGTACTTTTTATTTCTTGTGGTAGGTGGACGTGGCATCAAATGCTGGAGTATTAAAAATCTACAATGTCACATATCGACCTAAATCCTTCCACTTCCACAGACCAAGTGAACACCGCATATTGAATTACAGGTATACTACATGTTTACCTTTACTAAAATTAAATTTTTTGAATTAAGTTTCTAACATTTTTTTGTGCCTTTTATAACATTTAAAGTCTTATTTTCAAGTGTCATTAGTTAAACAATGTTGCTAATGGATGCTTATACCTTAGTGCAAGCATTACTATTAATGCTCTATGGTTCAAAACACATGGAATGGAGTGCCAGTTTTCCTTTGGAGCTTCATTTGGTGCACAAGTCAGAAGATGGCAAGATTGCGGTTGTTGCTTGGCTCTTTGTTCCAAGCTCTAAAAATAATACTTTCCTAGCCCAGGTTCTTCTTCCTCACCTAAAAACAAGTATTTCCTCCATCTCAAAAGAAATTCACTGTAATTCTACATTTTTCTACTAAAAAACATAGATTTATTTTGGGCTTGAGGGAGTACTTAGTAAGTCTTAGGATGAATTAGTGAACAACATACAATGACTATAAGACAAATTTTTAGGACCACAAGTAGTAATTATCATAGTACTAGTCAATGCTCAATAAGCATAATGGAACTACCAACAAGTAAGGTAAGTGAGTCCATTGTAGGCCAAATGGGAGCAAGCCCATTGCAAGCAAAATTATATTAGTAGTGTACATTTCAAAACTTGAATGTACACCACCATTACAATTTTGTCCATAATGGACTCACTCCCATTTGTGTCTACAATGGACTCATTTACCTTACTTCAATGTCGACTTTGTTATTTAAATACGGGAATTCAAAAATGGGCTTTAACTTTGAACACTTAGACAATCTCTTTGGAATTGGAAGCCTTCATTTGTAGAATGCATCACATTCCACAAAGTATGAATTGAAACCTGCTAATAAATATTAATTTGCATTGTTGAAGATTTACGTCCATCTAATTGGAAATGGTTGGTTGTATTAGTTAAATTGGAGTGTGAGTATCTAAACCACCATAATTGTGACTTCCACGTGTCTAGAACTCTAAAAACAAGAATAATTGATGCATGCATGGATAATTTTGTTAAAAATGGCAGTATTCCATACACCATTTTTCCATTCATTTCTTTCTTTTGTTTTAAAGTCTAGGATTGGTATAGATTTCAAACTACACGGTCGAAGCTTAAAAGTGCCAAGTTTGTGGAATACTACCATTTTAAAGAATTTTTCATTACATTAATTGCTTCAGGTGTATTTCTTGATGGGTGCTTGGAAAAAGTGCCAATCTAACTTTGAATTGAGTTACCATTTCTCTACTATTCTATTGTAAAGTTTGGGCCAATGATCCTAGAACTAGTTTATAGAATTTAGTGCAATATGCTCCCTTCAAGACAAACATGCACCAACTTTGGCTACCTTGAGAATGAGTAGTTTAAAAAAATATATAGAAAAGAAAGGATTTTGCAAGTTGTATAGGATTATTGGGAGTACTGTAACAAAAAACTGACTAAATACGCTAATTCCAATGTGGAGGAAGTTGCAAACTGCCTATCAAATTCTGTTGTTTGTTGCAATTTCAGCTAAAATGTCTCCATTAAAGGCCCTTTTTTACAATAGGCTAGTAGAGCAAGGTAGAAACTCAGCTAATTTTAGCCACTTTAATCCTAGAAGGGCCTTAAAGCCCTTTACATCCATATAGTATATTATGAATACGGTGGTATTTGACCAAAAAAACATCGACCAAATATTGTTTAGAGCAAAGTAAATTAATGATCATAGTAGTATTATTTAGAGCATCCCCACTAGCTATGTACCACAATTGAAGAGTTAGAGCATCCCCACCAGCTCTTCCGTTTCTCTATCTGTTTACTGAGCTTGGGACATCAAATAGGGATGAGACCTCGCGAGTTCTCCATATGAGCCTCTGGATACAAAACTAAAGAAGAGTTTTACAAAAATCTATATATTTTAGAGATACAAGTTTTTGGATAAAAGTTGGTGCGGTGAAATTTCTGTATCTCTATCTGCATATGAGGTCCTCTCCCTAAAGCTTTAAAGATTCAGAACTCATTGGTGGGGATGCTCTTATAAGGCTAAATACATGTTGTGTAGAGGGTTGTATAGAGGGTTGTATACAGGGTTCTAACCCTATCATGCTGTATTACTTGGGGTTGATTTCAATTGCAGTTCCTTGATGAGCTGCCGACTCACAAGAACCCATTCCAAAGCCTGAAAATCCCACCCATCAAGTTGCCGCAGTTGGAGCCCAATTACGGCCGCTACCGAGGCTCGCTCACCACCCCACCGTGCTCGGAAACAGTCATCTGGACCCTCATGTTGTGGAATGTAAGTTCAACCCTAACCCTAATGTCTTCCTCTGCTGTCAGTTACTGCACTGGAATCGATTGCTTGTTATGAGAAATGAGCATGGAAGTGGTTAGGGATGACATTTTCCATGAAGAGGTAAGTCTTCCATCGGCTGCTGGGCATAACGTCATTGCTTGGACCTTGTTCAATCATGTTCCGTAATCTCAGAAGATTATCATAGCCTCAATGAGGATTCTAATCTATAAGCCACTCGAGAAGAGGAATTACTTAATCAACCGCAACCACTTCAATCCTGCTTTAATTTGCTGTTTCTGTTGAACTCTTTGTTCCTGAGATGTTTGAAGAGATTTTCTTAAGTCGAAGAAGCCCTAAGAAAAACGACGTGAAAGATTGGCTACTCCTTGCCAACATCAAGTCGATCTGATTGAGAATTCATGGCATGGGGGTTTGGGATGCCAGTTTCCTTCGGTTTCAGACTACCAGCTCCAACAGCTCAAAGCTGCAGTGCCGGTGAGTTCACGTACCCACTTTGAATTCTTCGTAGTCTCTGTTGTTGCCGTTTTGTCTTGATTTTCCAAGCTTTTCTTGAGAAAGAAAAGCTTGCGGGATTAATCAAGCTTTGCTGTTTGCCTTGATTTTTCCAAGCTTTTTCCTTCTCTCCGAGCTTTTTCATTGATTTTCCTTCCATGGAGTTGGGCATTGCTGCAGAGAAAGAATGCTCGACCTTCATTTCCAAGCAACGGAAGGAAGTTCCGCATCAACCATACTCCCGATTGGACAGTGATGGAAAAGGCTTTCAAGGACGTAACAAGTCATTGAACAAAGCTTTGGGGACTTCGAGTCCCTGAAACTGAATGTCGAGACATTGAGATTCAGATTTGAGTCTGACTCTTCTTAATTTGAAAACAAATAGCTACGGCTCTGTCACTAACATTTCCATCCAAATGCAAAGCTATTTTAGAGCCGCAAAGCATTGCATATTCATTTTGTGCAAGAATAATTATGTGAACTACTGTAGACTATGTGAGTTGCAACACCTGTTGTAAACTGAAGGTTACCCAGTCTGCAGTGTACTCTCTCTGTATCAAAATAAATCCATGGTTTCTCGTGGGGAACTGTGGGAGTATCTCAGATTTATTTTGAGATAGAGGGAGTACATTCATTGGTGATTTAACAAAAATGTTGCTAAAACAAAAAAAATTCTAAGAATCACTTGCTTTACATGCAAACCACCCATAACTGATTGAATAAGCAACTGTAGACATGATGTGGAGTACAAGAAGGCGAAGGAAATATTTTCATAACTGATTGAATAAGCAACTGTAGACATGATGTGGAGTACAAGAAGGCGAAGGAAATATTTTCATAACTGATTGAATAAGCAACTGTAGACATGATGTGGAGTACAAGAAGGCGAAGGAAATATTTTCATAACTGATTGAATAAGCAACTGTAGACATGATGTGGAGTACAAGAAGGCGAAGGAAATATTTTCACAAGTGCAAGGATAGAAATGAGGGGGATTGCCAAAAATTTGAATTGAAATTACTATGAACTTTGGAAGCCAAAAGTTGGTCTGGATCCATGTCCAATATCTAAAGTCTTCCAATTCCAATCATTCAAGAACTACTTTCCCCTTCACTACTTCCTACTTTCTTGCTCATTACTTTGGGACATGTGTCATCATCTTAGTAGTCCTAACTTTGCAAAGGAGGAAAAAAAAAACCATTCCAAGCTTCGGTTGGAAATTTGTTCTAGCCTTGGTTGCAAGGTGTCATAGCTAATAAATAAAGTAATTCTTGAACAACATTTTTAGGTTCTCATAGGACAGTCCAAACTTGGATTTGAATATCTTCCTTGTATGAGTTTATCAAGCTTGTACAAATGACCATTCAATGAATGATGAGTTTCCACCCTTTTCAAGGCATTAGGCTAGGCAATCTCAAAGCTTTTATATACATTTTTTTAACAAGCTTTCTAATGAAAAAACACATTCAAATTGTGAATTGAAATATTAAAATTAAATTGATAGATGCATCTCTCTGAGATGAAGAGAATGACATCAAACAATTAGATTGTAGTTGAGTATTGTGGATGCTACCTCAAGATTCCCTTAAAATTAAACATTTTGGGTTGGATTTGATGTTTAAGGTAGGAGATCCCAAAACAAACTATACTTTGAAATGGTCTTTTAACAGAGGTACATTTTTCTTACTTCAATACACCATATATCAATATACAAGTACTATACATTTAGGAGATAGTCCATTTCAGTGACGATTGCATTTCAACATCTAAATTTTGTAACTAATTCCATAAAGGTAAAAAAAAAAACCCAACTTGGATTTGATGCTAATTCCATTTTTTACTGAAAATATTTCAAGGAGTATACCTTCCCTTGAAATGCAATCAAATGGTAAGTGGTCTGTTTTAGGACCTCCTACCTTAACCCTTAAAGGACCAACTCAAAGCCTTTTTCTGCCCAAAAAAGCACTCAAAACTACCACTTCTACAACAAACAATAAAAAAAATTGAAAATTATTTTTTTTGCACATCTAACTGTAGGATCTTACACCTAACAAATATGAAAAGGTGTGGAAAAAATTTCAGAATTTGTAGATACATTGCAAGATATTTGCGTGAAAAAAACAAGTTTTCAGCACATAGTTGGACTAGATTATTTGACTTTGAACCTTTTAAACTTAAATTTTTTTCACTACAAAGTTTTGAGTTTTAAATATTTATAGTGGGGGATTGAATTGAGAGTACAGAAAAACAATTAAATTTTTTTTTTAAATTAATTTTCATTCCTTAAAACTTGTTAAGTAGAAGCAAGTATGGGATTGAAGGAAAATCTAAATTATTAATATCTCTAAGATGGAATTAAAATGCACTAATCCCCATGGTGAAATTGTTTTAGAAAGCAAACTAAACCATGTGGAATTTTAATTTTTGAAAAATTATGAAAATGGAGGTCAAAAATGAATTCTACAAGTTATTTTTTCAAGAAGATGTTCTAATTGCTTGAAAAACAAGATTGTCCATACCTTTCTCATAACAAATCCAAATGGAATGAATCAAGTCTTTCCATATAGACAAAAAAATAATCTACGGGAAAAAAAAATTTAAATTTTGAAAAAAATTGGCTACCCCCTTTCTTTTGTTTTGAGCTTATTTGGACATAACTTTTGTTCCCGGGTATTGATTGAAAAAAAAATTATGTTCCCACAAAGGGACCCCACTGGTCCTTTAGGGGTTAAGGTTAAATGCTACAACCTTGATATGGAACATTTTGAAGTAGAAATATTTTTAGGTTAATGTGATGAGACAAATGTTTCTCTTGTAAAAGTCAATTCTAGATAGTTACTCAATAGATGTACCTTGGACAAAAGTCTTTGAACTTCAAGTTTTGGAACTTTTATTTCTTTCAAATGAAACTTTGAATTCCGCACATAAGATGAAAACATCCAAAACCAGTCGTGGATCCATTTGAGACAATTAGACTTCTTTTGAAAGTCTCTCCAAAATTGCAATTAAATTGGTTGATTGTTGATTTTCTAGATTTTGATTTTATGAAAAGAGTTTGTAAGGTTCTTAGCAGTTTAGAGAGCTTCCAATTTGAAAACTCATAATAATTACATGTCTTATCCAAAAATTAATATTATTTTAATTAATAATTTTCAGTTGTTAATTTATAATTTTCAATTGTTAATTCTATGAAAATGTTTTTTCTTTGAAAAAGATGTCTTTAACTATGATGAATTGCTTATTTTGAAGGATTTTGGTGTTTTTACCTTAGTCAATATTGTGGACAAGTACAATACTAGTACCAAGTCTACCAAAATACTCAATCCAAATGATAGAACTAATTAGAATTTTAACACGTCATCTTTGCATTCAAGGATTTTTTTTATAACATAACTAGGACTATTCTTAATTCCTTTCCACTACTAGAAAATTTCGTTTTTCTGTTGTTTTGGTCGCGTTGATCCGGTCAAAATCTGATAGAGATCTGTCCAATCTCACACCCTATTTTTGAACCCATTCCCAATCCATTCATAATCTAATTAAAATGAAGTGCATTCACATTTTGAGATATTGATGGACTCTCATTCCTTGCATTCTTTTTGAAAAATAGTTTTAAACAAGTCTTGAGAAACTAATAGGTTCTTCCTATCCTTTCACCTCAAATATTCATAAAAAAATTTAAGAAAAAATTTAAGATAATAATTTTTTCATTTGATTTTTCTCCAAAAAGCTAATATATACAAATTAATGAATTACAACTCTTGGTAGCGAAAGGGAGACAATTTCTTAAAGGGTAGAGAATGGATTTAGGTTAGTTTATTTAATATTTTCTTTGGGTGGGTAGCAATTGAAAGAGAGTACACAACTAGGCCCATTGATGGTAAATTCTTGTTGAATGATGATTTTGGAAAAAAGAAATTGAAATGTTTTGGAAAACATTCTCCAATTTTGAATAATTGAAATTGGTTTGCAACAAAGTTTTGATCCCTAAAGTCCCAAGGCCAATTTTTTGTCAAAAAATTTCAAAAATCTGTTTTTTTGTATATCCAAATATAGGATCTTGCACTATATTAGTTTAATAATGTTTGGGTGAAATTTTAGAAACTTTGACAATATCAATCACAAGATATAAGTGATTAAAGTAAAAAAAACAAGTATTTTGCTCCTAGCTTGACTAGATTATAAGGCTTTGAATCCACTAAACTTAGTTTTTTGTAATACACTAGCAGTTGGCGCTTGCTAAGCTACGCATTTATCATTAGAATTTCATAAGAATTTGTATGTATTAGATAGAATGTAGAGCAAGAATTTCAATAAATCTTCAAATAAAAATTACTAAAATCTTCATATAATTTTTTTTAATAAATAAGCATATACTAAAATAAAAAATAAAAATTTAATAAACGATGAATGAAATACATGCAATGGTGAATATGGTAAAAGATACACATACATTAGAATGCATTAGAAATCTGACTCAATTGTTACAAACAATGGCAACCCAAATAGATGAATTTAAAGGGAAAACTTGTAAATCTCAAAAGCTTTGTGAACAATTTAGTTGTTGTGAAATCCAAAATCGGTTCAATCTAATAAATTTCTCAAATCATTTGGTAGTAGCAATAGAAAATTGAAATTAGAAGCTCAAAGCTCACAAAAGCACAAAATCATAGAAATGCAAAAGAAGTATAAAGCCAAGAAAAGCAATGGAATTGCTACCTTTATAATATCACCATATTGATCCTCTTTAATATCACCTCAATTGCAACAACTATATTATTTTTATAATATCACCCTTTGTAAAAAGTGATATTGCAAAGGTGATTGTGAATTGCTACTCTATTTCAGTAAAATCACATTGTGTGAAAATATGATTTCTATGTACGCATGATTGAAAAATATTTTTACAAAATAATTAAAATAATTATTTTAAAAACTTATCGAAATCATTATCATGCATTCTATTCAAATATATCAAATTTTATTAATATGTGATACAATGAATACATAGCATAGCAAGCACGAGCCTCTAATATTAAAGGTAGCATTTGTAATATTACAGAGGGACTTATGATTTTAGTAGTATGATATGGCAAGTTTAAAAAATTTTATGCTGAAGAATTGAGTCAAGAGTTTGGAAAAAAAATCCCCTCGTCCCCCCCCCTCCCCTTTGAATTTCATTCTTTAGAAGTCTATTAAGTTGAAATAGGTACAAGATACTAGAAGGAAGAACTAAATTATCAATATTTATAGCTCTAAGATGGAATGGGAATACACTAATTCCAATGGTGTGATTTTTCAAAAAAACAAACTAATCCACACTAAATTTTTTTTTTGGTTAAATTGTTAAAATTGAGTTTATAAACGGATTCAATACATTATTTTCTCAAAAGTTTGCTATGATTTCCAAACGCAAACAATAAGCTTCATAACTTTCACATCACTCATACAAATAGAACGAATTAAATCTACCTACATTGACAAAAATATAATATACAAGAAATAAAATTTGAAAAAATTATTTCAATTATTTTTTGTTTTTTTGGCTTGCCCTCATCTATTTTTGGCTTATTGTAGTATAACTTTTAATCTTGGGCATTGATTGAAATAAAAATTATATTCCTATAAAGCTAATCAATTTTCCTATCTTGCTAAAAAGGTTCAAACAATCTTGCCTAAAATTGAGATCATAGATACTTGCTCAAACCTTTAAGAGCTCCTTGAGGGAACTCTTGGGAATTTTTAGATGTAATTAGCTTCATCAATGCTCCAATGAAGATGACAAGGTAAAGTAATTGTAGTAGAAGTACTTATTCCTAATAACTTAAGCATTTTAGCCTGTGCAAGATGGAAAATTTGTTAAGAAATTGAATTCAATGTGTGCAAACATAAGGATGAAAAAGAATGCAAAATTAAAGATTTTTTTTCTTCCAAAAATGAATATTTTATTCAATATAAATGTGGGTTTTTCAGTTGGACTCATTCCGGTTTCATAGACTTACCTATTCTAGTTAGCTATGGTACTTCTCCCTATGCAAGGAGGGAAGAGAGATGAGTGGACAAGAAGGTACAAACAAAGAATCTTTTCCCATGAACACTACATCCAACTATTGTCCACAATAGGTTAGCCTAAAAAGCTATAACAAAGGATTGTCTGAAATAGGTACTTCTACCATACACCTAATTTTGACTACTTCCTAAAAACTCTACAATCTAAAATCTTGCCTAAAATACACTTCTACTATTCATGAGAGTCTATGGTCAATTGTCCTAAATCCTATTTTCAGTACTTTGAAAATTCGTAGTTTCTTCACATAGTGTCCAAAAAATGCATTCTAAGAGAATCTAGAATCCCCTTTTGATTGCCAAGAAGACCCCCAAAAAAAAATTCAGAATAATAATGGGAACCATGTTGAATTGCTTTTAGGTGTAGTTACCTTACACTATGTTGGAAAATTGAAATTAAAATTCCAGGTTGCATGTGAATTCACGTCAGTTCCGGCCTGTCACACGTGAATCTTGTTACCCAAGTGAGAAGCTCATTTCCTGTGAACAAGAAAGAATTCTTTAGTACCAGAGCACAATGACAAATGTAAAGAAGATAAGAATGCGCCGACATTTAGAATGCCTGATATCCTGGCTGCCGGTCCTTGAGGACATTATTATCAGGAGACTGCAAAAGGTGCCTAGAAAGAAATGCATAAGTTAAAGCAAATTCTCTGGATATGTCTTTTACCCACTCTCTCTCGATGCAACGGACTACCCGGCAGGAAAGTTCCAAAGAAAAGGGATAAAAAAGCAAATCTTTTCACTCTTTTCACCATTTTCTGTTCTAGAAATCAAATTCGGATGAGATGCACACACGTAATTTCAGAACACTATTCAGCAACGCCTGTTGTTTGGCTGTCAATACCAAGACGGGGGAATGTTTTGCCATTGTTAGATGTTCAAAATTCAACCGACAAGGTGTTCAAGAAATGACATTCAGAAGTTGGCCAACAAAGAAGACATAAGCTTACAGTAAAAGCAAAGCCCAACAAGACGGAGGCTTGAGAAAAGAATCGGGCCAAGCAGTCACACAAAACGAGGAACAAACAGAGGAACAATGATAGTCTAATTGTAACCCACACATCAGATTAAATTATTTGTTCAGATTAAACGATTGATTGGACTTAAAAGATTCCCAAGCTTCATAGTTGAATAATGTAAGGTAGTGTTGATGTTGAACTCCTACACGAACTTCGAAGTTAAAGGATATGCAGTCAACTTCCTTTCATTATATCTCATGAGTTTAAGCTCTGAGCACTTTGAGCATACTCATTGCAAATTTCAGCACATTCAGTGCAAAATTTGGAGCAAACTCGGCAATATTTGAACATCGATTTCAGCTACACTCGTTTACGACGTTATGACAGTACAACAACATCAGGTAACACCACGTCTACCCAGCGTAGTATAAAACGTTCTTCCTTTTCAATCACCATTTTATTGACTATTAAGTAACAGTGGCAGAGAGAAGAACACTTGCTTCTTCACTTCCACATCTTTCATATACCAAATAAGCCCCGAGAGAAGAAAGGATTCTTCAACCTTGCAGCTCTTCTAGTGTGATATTCACTTGCTCTAATAAGACCAAGGACAAGTTTCCACTTCATTGGAAAGCCTCTATCAATAGGTGAGATGCCGACTGCGTACCTTATTTACGATGAAATTTTCCCTACAGGCAATCGTCATGATCACCTTCCTAAGTAAAGTGGCGAACCCGATTTCCCCATTGTCAGCATTCGCCTACATGGAAAAGTGGAATTCAATATGTACACAAGAGAGATACTAATTTCCTCATACCACGTCAACGGTCATCTTAAGGCAAAGCCTGTCTGAACTCCCTTGCACTGCTCCAGTCTCCATTTCCAATCCATGAGAAATGCCCACTGCTTCAAAAACAAGGCTCTTCAGGCATTGTCCTGTGCAACGGATTTAAAGGGAACAGACTTTGAATATTCACGAGCCTTAACAAGAGAGACAAGAGTTTCTCGTCTTCTTCGTCTTCAAATGGTTCGATGGATTTTGAAAAGGTCTTGAAACACAAGAATGATCCTCCTCTTGCCGTTTGCTGATGCTTTGGAGTTGGCTTTCAGTGTGGGAGGATATCAATTTCAGAAACACACGATTCCAGAGTATTCTTTAAAAAACCCTGCATTGGCATTGAAGAATTGACCTCGGCAGGAGGATAGCGCTAAATTGCAGGTCCGTTTCCAGTGGAAGAATGGATGATCACTAATTTCTTTGGCTACTTGGTGTCTTCCACCAATCTGTCAGTTGACAACAGAAACCTTCGTCAGAAGAGATAGATCTAATCTCCTTTACAGCTCGTGCAACGCCTCTAGATTGATTGGATCCTGGGCTTCTCCACTCAGCTCCACCCAACTAATCTCAAACAATATAAGGCCTTAAATTGATGTTAGCTTCATGCTAATCTAATGATAGTGGATTATTGAGATGAAGCTCAATCGATTCAAACATACAGTCACGAAGTAGAAACAAATCACGCACCTGTACCAGTGGACAGGCAGATTGTTGCTGTTCTTGCAGCACGCACGTCGCGATGAGCCCCAGAGATGGCGATGGAGATGGAGATGGACTTTCATTTCTGAATCATTTCATGCATCAAGCGCGAGCTGACGCATTCAGAAGAGAGAGTGCACAAAATGTTGGTGTGTTACGACTCCCAAGGTTCCCCGATGATGTTTCCCGTGGCCGTAAGCGAAGGCGGGACACTCGCAATGGACCTCCGCAGCAGCAACATACACTTCCAGTGCCTCAGCCTTTCACAAATCTCAGAGAATTCCGGTCGTTCATTGGGATTGCTCGCCCAACACTTGGTGAGAAACTTGGCGATGTAGGCAGGGCAGTGCAAGGGCATCTCTGGCCGCTCTCCCGCACACACTTTCTGGTAAACTATCGCCAGCGGCCATCCTTGGAACGGGACCTTACCCGTGAGAATCTCATAACACGTCATGGCGAAGCTGTAAACATCTGCTGGCCACGAGTATTTGCTAATCATCTCCTCGTCTCGGAAAACTTCTGGAGCTCGCCACCGACAAGCGTCTGTTTGGAAAGAGCTCGCCTGCAGCATCTCCAGTTTGAACTTCGACAGACCCACATCCGCAAGCTTGACGTGGAAATACTCCCAACACGGTGCCGTCGCGTCCCCGGCTTCACAAAGCGTGATCAGCACCTTGCGCGCGCGCACGTCGCGGTGCATCAGCTTGCAATCCTTCAAGTACTGAAGCGCCTCCGCGATTTGGAGCATGATGTCAACAGACTGCAAAAGGGAGAACGGCGGGGAGGTTTCTTGAAAATTTAGGGTTCGAAGCTCAATGAGAGTGCGTAAGTCGCGTCCCACGACTTCCATGACGAACATCGCCGCTCGCCGCTTCTGGTTGTACGCGCATCCGATGAGCTTCACGATGTTGGGGTGCTGCACACCGGCCACTTTCGCGGCCTCCTTTTCCAAAACCTCGGGATCAATACCGCCTGTTAAAACCTTCACCGCGACAGGCTCCCCGAACCACTTGCACTTCAACACCACTCCGAAGCTTCCCTGACCGATGGTGTCGTGAAGCTCCAGCTGATACTGGTCGATCCAGAAGGAATCGGGCGCGAGGTCAGGTGACGGCTCCGGACCTTCAAGCTTTAAGATCAGGACCTCGAAAACGTACCGATCGGGTTCTTCTTCAATGGGATTGTACCAAGTCGCGTTCACGATGTAACGAAGGGTTAAGCACATGATCTTCTTGTCACTGACTTCCCGCTCTTCGTCGGCTTTCAAGGAATACAGATGCGTGTAGCGGATGTGCCGCTCTTCAGTCGCCCAGTGACTAAAAGCCAAGCTTAGAAGTGATGTGGTGTGCATGGTGGTGCCGTTGCGCCAGATGTGAAACGCGAACTCCACCACGTTGAGGCTCCACACGAACTCACGGATGTTGAATGCGAAAGGGGACATGGAACGGAGCCGAGGGAAGTCGGGGCCGATGCAAGGGAGTGTGAGCGCCATGCGCCACCAGTCGGGACGACAGCAATGGGTGACAAGCATCTCTCCGTCGTGCATCACGTGACGGAGTTGCACGAGAGAGTCAATACAGAATGACATAGCTGCAGAACCAATTCCGAAGCTCGACTCGGAAGCCCAAGTGAGGGACTCCACTGCGCGCGTGATCTTGGTTTGATAACGCTGGAAATTCTCCTCCGCCATGAAGTAGCACTTGGTGAGATGGGAGACTTGCGCGTGGTAGATCGTCACCTGCAAGCACCTCATAGACACATAGGCTTAGCCCGCCGCAACACAAAAAAGCTCAAATGCAACGGGAAACGCGAACATCAAACAAGCCGAAGAAACAGCAATTTGAAAACAGGTCATGTCATAGAAACACCGATATGATTCTGTAAAAGAGTCCAATCAAACCTCGTTGATATTATCATCTAAAGTCCCAACATTTTCACTTAGACGACATATGTTGAATGTGTGACGAGTGAGCTAATGTAGAGCCTCCATTCACCATACAGCAAGGAGGAATTCCATGCGCCATACAGGTGAACTTTGAGCCTTTGCCCACAACAATCTAGAAACTTGTGTCATCTAAAATTTTGCACATTTATTCAGTGTTAAGCTAAAAATCAATTGTGAAAACCTAAGTGTCCATAGATTAAGTGTTTACACACTTCACACAAATCAAAGTTCACCTGTATGGACAATGGAGCATCTAGTGTACTGTATAGCTAATGGAGCCTCTACCTCGCATTCAATGATAGTGTGGCAAGTTGTAGGATGTTCTAGAATGACAATTCAGAGAAGGTCAGAATGAAGAGGTTTGTGTTCTAAATCTAGAAACTTGTGTCATCTAAAATTTTGCACAGTTATTCAATGTTAAGCTAAAAATTAATTGCCAAAACCTAAGTGTCCATAGATTTAAGTGTTTACACACTTCACCTGTATGGTCAAGGGAGCATCTGATGTACTGTATGGTTGCTAGAGCCTCTATTTTGCAATCAATGATTTTGTGGGAAGTTGCAGGATGTTCTAAAATGACATTCTAGAGGAGGTCAGAATGAGGAGGTTTAAGGGCATCCCAAATGCACCCACTGCAGTTGGCCTCTAAAGCAAATCAATGGTGGACATTCTCTGTTAGTTTCGTGTTAGAGAATCTTCACCATTGATTTCCTGTAGAGGTCAATTATACAAGGTCGCATTGACGATGGTCCAAGTGTTGTAAATCTTTGAAGGAAATGGACAAAAAGAAGGAATCGTGGTTGTCAAAATTCACCACTAGTCACCTGGTTTTGCGCATTTTTCAACCGACTGCACAAGAACAGGCAATCGTTCATGGCGGCGTACAGCTTGTGCACCCACTCACGCTCCTTGTTTTGCAGGGTTTCCAATCGCGCCGGGGGTCGCAGCAGCTGCAAGTCCCACTCAGAATTCAGCGGCGACGACCCCGTCTCCGACTGATCGTCCTCAAAAACCTCAAGGCCGTCTTCCATGGCCTCCTCCGTGTACGCATCAAAGTCTTCTCCTTCAAACGCGAACGGGTCTTCGTCTTCGTTGCTGGCCATGACTTTCTCCAACATGGATCCCGAGTTTTGCACATCTGCTCCATCTGCTCTGTTTTCAACACACTTGCTGAAGGAGTATTGCCGGCTGTAGATCTCGCTTTTCAAGATCCCGCGCAATGTCTTGGAGTCGTCTAACAGTTGCAGCCCGTAATCCAGAATCCCATTCGATGTCGTCATGGAGCGGAGGAGCCTTTCGGACAGAGGTTTGCTACTTTGGCATTCTCCGTCACGACTCATTCTGTCTCCAGTCTAACTATTCTACCTTGAGATTCAGCAATGCTTAAAAAACTATCTTTCAGGTATCGGTCGTTGAAATCAATTGAGGTCACACTGATCACTACAGACCAACTGTACATGCTTCCGTCTCTCTTCCGTAACCTAATTTTTCATCATTTCCATTGATCACTTTGCTAAGTCAGAGGAGAAGGAAACGCTGATCAGCCTTTGCTTGGTGATGACAATAGCGCCACTCCAATAGTAACTTTGTGTTGCACTACATTGTGGATTGATCTCCTACGCAAACCGAACGGATTCGATTGATCTGTCATGCTTGGGGTAAGCAGTTGCTCACCCCGTTTGATTCCACATGTACTGCATTTCAGATGCCCAGTCAAGAGAGTGGATCAACCCTGAGAAAGCCACTAGCTGCTCCGACCTGCATAAATATCCTTTCCACTGCAAGGAAGCAAACAGCAGCTCTTAAAAATGTTAGTGTCTAGATCCACAGAAAGTCGAAGGGAGAAGGAGAACGCAAAACACACATTAGGGTGCATCACTTTCACTAGTTAAGAACCATTGAATGTAGAAGATTCAACATTGATTTGAAAATATTAATCGAAACTACAGAGGGTAGAGACAATCAACCCACAGTAAAGAAAGAGAAAAAACTAAAAGTTGCAATGATCTGAATCCGCAAAGGTAAGATCGTTGCTCTAGGACACTGTCTAGACTCCAGATCCATCGCCTGAAGACCTAATTGATGGTGAATTGAATTCGACTGACTCAAACGTGCTAACGACGGCATGGAAAGAATCTGAAGGTGACGGGCTACCACTACGACTTGGGATCACACAGCTTTAAAAAGGAACGACATCATGGTGACAGAACAGCAGATCCAGTTTTGGCCTAACACTGCAGGGGCCAGTTTCTTGGTGAGTCATACTGCCAAAAGTTGAAAGTGATCAGTATGTCAGAAGAAACATTGATGAGTCATCCGCAAAGGAGATAACACCATAAAGGAGTAAGCGCCAGAAAAGAGTCCTTCGTCAGTGAGAGGGTTACGGAAAAGAAAATACTCCTATTGCAAGCAGAAACGCATTCAAGACAATGACTAACTTAGAGCATCGCCACTGTTTCACTGTTTCAAGAAGGCCCAGCCCGGCGCAGGGTATTCCCGCTCAGTTTGACTTACTGCGTGAACTATAGGGAGCATTCTCTTGTCAGTGCTCTATTTCTTATAGTGAACAGTGGCTCCGGAACTTATCGGAACTCAAGACAATGAGCAGTAACTCCCTCAAATCAAACAACAACCTAATTTCAGCATTTGCTTTGGTTAATCTAACTTTTGCTGGGTCATGACACCGGGCATGAGTGGGGAACCAGCCCAACTCGTCCCAGACACTAGGATAATGACCCCGGCCAAGCTTTGGAGAGCCATTTTGGCCGTGTAACGGTGTAGATGTTCTTAGTTCAAATGCCTGAACTTAAAAATTCTCCGATGTAAACCCTGCCACATCAGACTACCTAGATTCGCTCTTATCTGGGGATTGAGGGTCGCAACACAAACTCACATGCCAGATGCTCTAGAGAGGTCATCCTGTGATTTTGAAATCCAATTCATGCCAAGCCAGAATGGAATCGAAGAAACATTCCGATGCCCATTCCGATTCTCTATAAGAACCTTCAAGCTCGTCTCTCAAAGTTCGACCACTCCAACCAGCAACATCAAGCTCTAGCGGTTGTAGCGATCCCCCACACAATACCTCGAGATTCGTACTCACCATCCGAGACAATCAATCGCAAGTCACGATTTCGCAACAATCACACAAACAAGCAATCTGATAAGAAAGCAAGCAAGCGCGATCAACCAATCACTCAGTCCAAGCAGCCCATCCAAGCCACTTACGTTCAGGATTGCTTCCTCCCAGCACGATCCGTGATCCATTCACTCCCATTCATAGCCATGTCCGAATCATCGAATCCCTCACCGAATACAACACTAATCCTCCACCCGCACTGTAGTAGTATTCTTCCGCAAGATTCAAGCGCTGCTTGGCCAGGCTTGGTCTCACTAAGATCGTTCTAACTAAAGCCCCATTGTCGCAGTGAAGCTCGCTATCCCAACGCAAAGAAAGCCCTCTACGGCATGCAGACAACCGTGGCAAGTCCCGCAGACACGAGAATCTCCCTCCTTAGCCGCGATCGAACACCACCCAATTCTCGCGTCCCGCAAGCCCGCTCTTAACCATACTGGAGCCCCCCTTGCATGCTCCCAATGCGTGGGGCCGGGCGAGGACTAAGTATGGCAGCAAGGGTGGGGTGGCCCAAACTGGGTCGTCCGCTATGGCGGAAGGGGAGACCCTGTCAGGCTGATGGATCCTTCAAACAACCCACCCGCCCTGCTCCCCAAACAAGCAACCAGCCAACCAACCAAGCCATCATTTTGACGATAAAAAGAAGAAAAAAAAAAACTACCCTGCGTTAAGGTTGTCCTGCACTCGGGCGATGGCGACGAGGAAGCTTGAGACGTGGAATTGGTCAAAGGGGCTGCTGCAGGGGCGGCTCCAATTGACAAGTCGCCGTTTGTTGTCGTCGTCGTCTTCGTCTCCCTCGTTGCGGGAGCGGCCTGGACATGCATTGCTGCCCTTCTTTCTTGCAAGTTCGCTTATGTTTGGGGCTCCATTGATTTTCTAAGCTTAGTAAGCTAGTGATCGGTCGCCATCTCTTTCCAGTGACAGCAAATTGCTGTGCCCCACCGGAAGGCTTCCCCTCACTTCACTTACTCAGTCTCATCCGCTGATGCGCGACTGAGTTCAGTTCAACCTCCCCTGGCTCGGTCCTTCCCTTGTCGCTCATCTTTTCTTTTCTTTTCTCTTCTTTTTCTTGGTCCTTTTGGGAAGGGACGGCCAAACTTGGCCCTTTCGGTGAAGCGTATACTAAAGTTTATGAAGTGGGACTATCAAGATGAAAATGCAAGAATTTTATCCAGAGGGGAAATGCAGGAATTAATTTTTTTTTTCACACATGAAAAAATTTGTAAATTTTGAATTCCTATCAGAGACCCCAAATTAGCTAGGAGAGGTCAAAAACATACCCCAAAAGCGGCACAACATAGATGGCAAGATTTTACTTTTATCCTGAAGAACCTACGATTTCACCTTCCTAGTCCCACTTCGTGCACTTAGTTCAGCATGAAGTCTACCATCTTTGTCATTTTATTTTTGGCACAAGAAATTGCACATTACCGGTTAATTCTATTTAAATGGGAAATATTTTAAAAACAGGCATGTAAAACCACAAAACCTGAGTCCATGGGGCCTCCCATTGGCAATACATTTAGAGTCTAAGGTCTAAGATAGCTACACCTAAAACCGACCAAATAAGCAATTCAACATGGTTCCCATTATTGCATTGATAAAGTTTTTGTGGGGTCTTGTTGGTAGACAAAAGTGAATTTCAAATGCTCTTAGAATGCATTTTTTGGACACTGTATGAATGGATTTCCAAAATGTTGAAAACATGTGTTTCTAAAACCAACACTAAACTTTTATGAATAGTAGGAATACATTTTAGGCAAGAATCTATAAGAGACAATTTTAGAAAGGGGGCACAATTAGGTGTTGTTAACTCAGGCATACCTTACATGTAGAGGATAGGCCAATTTGTTGTGTAAGAAGCTTGAAATCCTCCATTGTAATTGGACAAAAGGTTGAAATTTGTGCAATTGGACTCAAGGATAATAGTCATGTAAGGAGTGTTTTTTGGTAAAAGTAACTATCAATGGTACTAGTATATGAGCATAAAAATGCAAGCATGTGACCTTCGAGCATACATATAAGTAGATAGACTACAACCATTGAAGGTGATTATAGTATAAATACTTATATTATAGTTACACAATAATTATGGAAGATTTTTATAATATAGACGCTTATAATATAGATGTATAATCTTTTAGGCTCATGTGCTTACATAACAACAATCCTCAACCGCCCCCCTTACTTGTTCCCTTGAAGTCATTCTAGAGGTGCATGCATGTAAAAAAAAGACCCTCTATTTTGTACTTGATTAATTTATCTTCTACACCTCTTCTAGCTAATTTGGGTTTTTTTAATTGATTGCAAATATGAATTCAAAGTTTGCAAATTCTTATCATACTTGACAAATAAAAAATTCTATCATTTTTCCTTAGGGACCAACAAGGGGGTGAGCTCACCTTGCCTTCACAAGACCTAAAGCAACTACACCTAAAATCAATCGAATAAGCAATTCAACATGGTTTTCATTATTATATTATAAACTATGAATATTAAAAAGTTTTGAAAACAAGTGTTTCTAAAATCAACCCTAAACTCTCATGAATAAGTTTGAGGCACTAGTTGTCAACTGCGCCCACTACCCAACCTATAGGGTGCACTATTTCCAACCTTAAGCTAAAACTCAAGCTTGGAATGTGATTTTTTTGTCCTTTTCTAGGTTGGGACTAATGAGATTATGACACATGTCCACAAGTAGTGAGCAAGAAAGTAGGAAATAGTGAGTGGCAAAGTAGTTCTTGAACAATTAGAATTGGAAGACTCTAGACATTGGCTACTGGACAAGTGCACTTTCTGTCTCCCAAAATTCACAGTGATTTCAGTTTTGGGAATGAAATTCTGAAAATTTTGCTATCCTCGTATTTCCTATCTTCCTACATGGGAAAAATGTCCACCACCTCATAGTTCTCACCATTTGCTCTTAAATCGCTCAAATGATTGACTACCGGTGCTCCTATCTTAGTGAGAGTACATTTTAGACAAAAATCTGTAAGGGTCGGTTTTAGGAAGCAATCAAAATTAGGTAGAGCTACCTCATCTTATGTTACGCTCAAGTCATTCATTGAAAAATGCTCCCAAAATACAAGTGCACTTTCTGGCCCCCAAAATTCACAGTAATTTCAGTTTTGGGAATGAAATTCTGATAATTTTGCTGTCCCCTATATTTCCTATCTTCCTACATGGGAAAAAAATTTCCACCACCTCATAGTCCTCACCATTTGCTCCTAAATCGCTCAAATGATTGACTACTGGTGCTTCTATCTTAGTGAGAGTACATTTTACACAAGAATATGTAACGGTTGGTTTTAGGAAGTAGTCAAAATTAGGCGGAGCTACCTCACCTTATGTTACACTCAAGTCATTCATTGAAAAATGCTCCCAAAATACAAGTGCACCTTCTAGCTCCCAAAATTCACAGTAATTTCAATTTTGGGAATGAAATTCTAAAGATTTTGCTATCCCCCGTATTTCCTATCTTCCTACATGGGAATTTTTTTTTCCACCACCTCATAATCCTCACCATTTGCTCCTACATCGCTCAAACGATTGACTACTAGTGCTCCTACCTTTCTTAGTGAGAGTACATTTTAGACAAAAATCTGTAAGGGTCGGTTTTAGGAAGCAGTCAAAATTAGGTGTAGCTACCTCACGTTATCATGTTACGCTCATTCAAGCCATTCATTGAAGGAGGGGGAGTGGGACCTGTGCACTGCGCTGTGTCCTTTGAAGCAGCAACTGAAGCTTTACTTGTCAACTCGGTGCAACAAATCCAACCTCAGAAAAGGTCCACGGGGAAGCTAAAGTTGCACGAATTGCACCGACAATGGACACCATTTACAAAGCCTGAAATGGAACTTTCCACGCTTGAACGGATTTCCAAGTTTTCAAAGAGACAAAAATGAATTTGCCTTTGTTGAGTTTCATGATGTTTTCACTTGAATGTGTTCTACCGATAGATAGTGTGCTCTGTGTTGTTGTCATAGTATCATAAAAATAGAAGTTAAAGACATTTTTTCATTCGTAAAAAAAACGTCGAAATTCAATACCTTTTTCTGTCGTGAGTTGTAACACCACGAAACAAAGCCTGTGCACACTTCTCGGCACTGTGTTGTTGTCATAGTATTATAAAAACAGAAGTTAAAGTCATGTTCTCATTCGTAAAAAAACGTCGAAATTCAATATCCTTTTTTTGTCGTGAGTTGTAATGCCACGAAACAAAGCCTGTGCACACTTCTCGGCACAGGGCTTTTTGATAGTATCAAGAAGTATCAAGAATGCAACTTGTTGTTAGATGAGATTTTAGGCCCCTTTGTTGTGAACCAGTGCATTGCTGTCAAAATGTTCAATAATAATAAATTAATTAATTTAAAGATAGTAAATATCTATTTTGTAGGGTCATTGTAAAAACATTTAAAATTAATTAAATATTTTTATTTGATGTGACCATCTCCCGATCGTGTCAAACTGTTGATGTGGTAAAGTTCCCGAGTTCTCTAGATACAATCCTGGAACTTGTAGTCTTGTTGAGAACCTCAATTTCATCTATTCAGGGGCGCACAATTTCTTAGACACTTCTTCATGCCTAATGAGGGGTACGATTTCTCAAATATAGTACGGACATGATTTCTTAAACATAGTACGGACACAATTTCTTAGACATTTCTTCGTGCCTAATGAGGAGCACAATTTCTTAAACATAGTAGGGACACAATTTCTTAGACATAGTAGGGGCATGATTTCTTAGAGATAGTAGGGGCACGATTTCTTAGAGATAGTAGAGGCACGATTTCTTAGACATAGGAGGGGCATGATTTCTTAGAGATAGTAGAGGCACAATTTCTTAGACATAGGAGGGGCATGATTTCTTAGATCTCACTGTAATTTAAAAAACAAAACAAAAACAAATAAACAAGTAGCCTAACTGAAGGTATGGATGTGAGTAGGGAGAAACTACAATTTAGGCATAGTTTTGACTTGTTTTGGCAAACTAATTAGAACGTCTTCTCTCCAATTTCCAATTTTGAAATCAACATGATGGTCAGCAATACAAGATTAAGATGATTGGTTGAAATTAGCCAAAAAGTTCATGTTTGATGTTGAAAATAGTTTTCCAGAAGTCATAAACTTGTCTTTCTTTCTTTCCAAGAGCCTACTCAAAAAACTTTGCAGCCAACTATTTCAATTACACATTTCCATGTAGAATTTTTTTTTAAATTGATTTTTTACACACGGTAGTTGATTCTAGGTGCATGGAAGTCAACCCTTAGAGACTCAAACTCTCTTCCTTCAAATCCAAGCAACAAGAAAGAAGGAACTAGAAAACATTGAAAAATATGTAGTGATTATTGCCCCCTCCTAAAAAATGGGGAACTTTTAGTTTAAATAAGAGGTGTCCATTGATTAATTAAATGTGTTGCCACTAGTTTTGGCCAATGCTAGAAGAAGTTACCATGGACTTGGGGGAATGAGAATGGACTTCATACACACAAACATTGGTTAGCAATATTATTGAATATTTTTTCTTTTGAAGCTCTATAAGAATGGAGATTCCATTTGTTCAAGATCCTACACTAAAGTCTACAAAATAATAGAAGATAGTCAACAATTATATTGCATGCACAATGACAGTGTATTCTCTCCATATCTTCTATTCCTTCCATTAGAAAATAGTGTATCCATTTTCAGTAGTGATTGCACTAAGAATGGATAGACTATTCCAAATGTAGGTAGTGTGTATTTTTTTTGACAATTGTTTCATCTAGAAATTATATTAAATTTTAATATTGGAGCTTTTAAGCCTTATGAATTGTAGAGAGAACAACGTAAATAAAGAGCTTTTATATTGGATCTAGAAAATTTAGAATTGATTTTCAATGTCCAAAAATTGTTTGCCTTAACAAACAAGGGTTAAAGATGTTTTAGTTGTTAGTGATTAAAAAAAGATAATTTCAATTTATTCATTAGTTTCAGTTCTAAATTTATTTTCTATCATTTTCTATCTTATTGTCATTTTGTAGATAAATTTTATTTAAAAATTGTAACTAGTTTCATGAGAAGGTTCAAATTTGAATTCATTTATCAATCCCTCATATATGCGGCTTAGCTATTGTATAATCTTTTTCTTTGCAATGAAGTTCCATTTTTTTTTAATATAATGTTGGTAGAAAAATGTCATTTTCTAAACTCCACACTAATTTCTTTTTGTCCATTTCTTAGCATTTCATTAGATGTTTTTTAGCTATTGTGGAAGGCTATTTCAGCCTTGTTTCATGTACTGGGAACTAGCCGCTATTGGCCATAATTAAAAATTATTAAAAAAATAAAAAATATTATTATTATTATTTTTTTAAGAAATGAATTTATCATTATTATTTGACATGGCAGTCACTTGGCCATGTCAAATTGCTGTTGTAGTAATAGTTTAAAACTTATGGAGAACTTGCAGCCCTTTAGACAACCAAAATTTCCTCGAATGATTTAATAACAATGGAATTCTCCTATCAATCACTATTCAAAGGCATTTCCTATACATAACTCTCTAATCAATATTGTGAAGATTGCACAAATGAAATTCATTTAATATTAAAATGGTAGACCTATTAAAGTGGCCATCATCTATGTAATTATCCATAGATTGGATGAATTTTATGTGTTTTTAAAATTTTCAATAGAACTTTGAAAATCTCTCATTGGACACTTTTTACTGGGGGAAGGCATTGTGTAAAAGCTTTAAAAACCATGTGAGTGTGAAAATAGGCATTTTTAAATTCTAAAATGCATAAATAATAAACCACTTATAAAAACTAATAGTTCTGAAATAGACACCTCAAATTTTTTTATAGAATATTCAAATTTAAAAAAAATATATCCTTAAAATTTTCCAAGATATCCAAATTTTGTAAAATACCCTTTGAACTTAGAAAAACACTATGAGTTACTTTCTGAAACTTTTTTTATCCTCCGCATTTTTATGACGTTAATTCAAATTATTTCAATTCACAAGTTTTTGTTGTATCTTTCCATTTTCAATACAAAACTATTCTCCAACCACAATGGACATCTTTGCATTAATGAACATAAATAGAGAAGGATGACTTCAGTTACTAGTTTCGTCCAATCACTACATTCATCCATATTTATTCATCCTTCGAGCACTTTCCTCCTTGGCAATCAGAGACCAAAGAATTAGGGCTGAGGTTTAGGGCTCTGTCTTGTGAACTGCCCAGTTGCCCCGTTCAATTTTCGAGCAGCTTGGGCGTTGCTGTGATATCCTTCGGAAAATCTGTAATTCGATTTGAACTGCCAACGGAGCTTGTTTCGTTGGTTTCTAAGAATACGAGTATCAACAGGCGTTTATGTCCGGGTTTGTACTGGTGAATTGCAGGCAGGGTTTAAGTAGGGTTTAGGATTTACAATGAATAAGGATTTTGTGTTCGAGCTTGAGGGGGTTGTGGATGTGGTGAAGAAGAAGAAGGTGGTGAAGAAGAAGACGGTGGTGCAGCCTTTTTCGGATGACGAGGAAAGCGATGTCGATGAGGAAATGGAAGAATACGGCGGTTTGCGCTCTGAGAAAGTCGTGAAGGACAAGAAGACGGCTGTTCAGTCGCTATCAGACGAAGGGGAAAGCGATGTTGATGAGGAAGGCGAAGAAGAGGAAGACGATGTTGATGAGGAAAGTGACGAAGAGGGAAGCGATGTCGAAGAGGAGGAGGAAGACGATGTTGATGAGGACATGGAAGAAGAGGTAAGCGATGACGACGGGGAAAGTGACGGAGAAGAAGATGGTGACGAAGAGGAAGACGATGTTGATGAGGAAATGGAGGAACAGTTCAAGGAAAGAAAAAAATCTCGCAGCAAACCTGTGAAAGTTCATGTGGAAAATGTGCATGGCACAGAGGAGGACAAGCGAGCTAGTAGTTTTTTCTCTTCATCGGCTGGGGCGTCGTTTAGTGCCCAATCTTTCGGAGAGCTTAATCTGTCGAGACCTCTGATTCGTGCTTGCGAGGCTCTTGGCTATAAGCAGCCCACGCCCATTCAGGTAATTTTGAAGTCGTGTTGTATATATCAGGTTGGCGCTAAAACCTGTTGGCGCTAAAACCTGTTGGCGAAGAGAAGATCCGTGTGCTTGTTTAGTGTCATTAGGGTTTCAATGTCTCTGATTACGATTTCTGTTGTTGCAGGCTGCTTGCATACCGCTAGCATTGACGGGGCGGGATATATGTGGAAGTGCAGTTACAGGATCCGGCAAAGTGAGTTGTTATCCTTATATTGCTATCTTTGTTCAATTCCAACTATCAATGCAATCGAATTTTGAGACTGATTTAATGGAACATAAATGATTTTGTTACAGACCGGAGCTTTTGCTTTACCTATGTTGGAGCGACTGCTGTATCGTCCACGTCGTATTCCTGCTATTCGATGTTTGATTTTGACACCTACCAGAGAGCTTGCAGTCCAGTAAGTGCTTGAGTTTCTTGATTTCAGGCATTGTGCAATTCACTTGGCACGCAACCTGCACTGTGTCTATGGTGCTGTTTTCTTTGAAGCACGCTTGTGAGCTTCACATAGTTCCACTCTTTGTTCGGGTTGTTTGTGATGGCATTGATATCAACTGATTACATGCTGGTGTGTTCATAGGGTGCATGAAATGGTGCAAAAATTGGCTCAGTTCACTGATATTACTTCCGCCCTCGTTGTCGGTGGTCTTTCTAGTAAGGTGCGTACGCTATCATCGACTTTGACAGCTTGACAGCTTGAATTATGGAATTTTATCAGCAGCTGGAATCTTGTAGTTTAGTGTTTCTGCTTTGTTTCTTCGTCAATGAGTTGTATAATGGTAGTGTTAATTCCGTTTCAATTTAAATTTATGGAGTTTCTGTTATCAATCAAGGAAGCAGTGTTCCCATTGCTTTCAGTAGCTTTAGGTGTTATGCTGTTCATCTATTACATTCAATTATAGAGGGGTAATATCGGAGAGGATCACATTTGAATACACTGGGGATCGTTTGTTTTCTTACTGATACTGTGTTCAGTAAATAAGGATACTAAATCATTGTAATCACTTAAATGTTTATTTTAGAACTAGTTATGATTCATGTTCACTCTGCAGGTGCAAGAAGTTGCTCTGAGAGCACGACCAGATATTGTGGTGGCCACTCCTGGACGCATTTTAGATCATTTACAAAATTCACTTTCAGTAGGATTAGAGGATCTGTCTATCCTTGTGCTAGATGAGGCTGATCGTCTTCTTGAGCTCGGGTTCACTCAAGAAGTTCACGAACTGGTGGGTAACCATCACTTCAACTATTTTCATGTTTTCTTTCTGATCCTGTTGTTACTGTCTTTGAGAAAGGTTCTTATTGGGTTATTAGGAACTCGGTTGTGCTTTTAGTTTTCTCCCTAGTCGACTCCATCTGATGCTATCCTATCTTGCGCACTTCAGGTTCGCCAGTGTCCAAAGAGGAGGCAGACTATGCTGTTTTCTGCAACAATGACAGAACAGGTGTCTAATCTCATCAATCTGTCACTGAACAGCCCTGTGCGCCTTTCAGCAGATCCATCCACGAAAAGACCTGTTTCTTTGTCTGAAGAGTACGCTGAAGAACTCATTTTGCCTTTTTGAACTATTGCCATTCGCATACCATTTCATGTGTAATTCCCTTTTCAAGCAGTAATGACTAGTGTTACTAATAATATCACCAATACGTACAACCATTAAACTGTTGTCAATGGCACGCTCTCTGGGTTCCCAATCTTGTTCATCGTACTTATGAGTTTCCTGTTTATAGTTTATCCTGATGCACGATTGTCTGGGTTTGATATCCCAGGGTGGTTAAGATCAGGCCAGCTTTTGAGGAGGATAAAGAGGCCGTTTTGCTAGCTCTGTGTACACGAACTTTCAAAAAGAAAGTCATTATATTCAGGTTTGAGCACCCGTTTACTGCCTTGAATACTTAGTAATTCAGTCGAAGACTTATGCTGTAGTACAGCACGTATGTTGCCGTGATGTCTCTTTGGTTGTGATTCTCAAAGTTCCTAAAGTTGTTTTTCTTTATTGAGTTTACACAAATTCTGTTATATTGGCTATTAGAGTCTGAAAATGGCTCTTATTTCAGATGCGCTGGTTTAGATAGCTTAATGAAAATGTGGGTTCCGGAGATGTTTACTGTTGTGGATTTTCTGTGACCAGTGGAATGAAGGTGGAAGCGCATCGGTTGAAGATTTTATTTACCCTTTCGGGCTTGAAAGCAGCTGAACTGCATGGAAACCTTACACAAAATATGCGACTTGAGGTACGACACTGATGGTGTGATGGTTGTGGTTGTGGTTGTGGTTTGTGATCAGAGGTCTTTTTGCAGTGTGCATTTCCCCCATTTCTACTTTCTCTTTGGTTGTTTTGTGAATATTTAAGTAGAAAATCACTACCGTGTCCACGAACGTAAAGAGCTTTGTTCTGAACTTTTTTTAATAGAGAACTTCTGGTATCAAATGTTTCTTTCTTTGTATTTCAGTTCCTGGTTCCTGCTTTCAGACCTCTGACATGTGTCCGTCCTCTAACAATTATGCCGCTGGCGTGGCAGGCTTTGGAGAGCTTCAAAAAGCAAGAAGTGGATTTTCTGATTGCAACAGATGTTGCTGCTCGTGTAAGTGTCTGGAATTCGTTGTCTGAGAATTGATTTCTGTCAGAACTAGAGTCGGTTATCAATTTCGTACTCTGAATTGTCTCGTACTCTCAAGGCCTTTACAGCATTAACCTTGTTTTTAACGTGTAGCAGAGAAGTATGGATTGTTAGGACATATTTTCATGGAGCAATCCAACCCATTCACTCAACAGAAAGGAATTTCTCTCGTGCTTGGGTTCCGTCTTTGTCCTATTATAAATTTGATAGTTTTAGGATCCACGGAAACATACCCTCTCTCTGACCCTTTCTACTGCTTGCTTGGTCACTGATTTGTTCTTCATGTTTTTTCAGGGTCTTGACATTCTTGGAGTGGAGACTGTTATCAATTTTCATTGTCCAGCGGACATCACAATGTAAGAACGGATTATGCATAGCTTTGACAAGTTATATATGCTAGGTGAACATCAATAATACTGTCTTTAGCATTCATACAGTTGAAATTTCACTAAAGGCAGTTTATTGGTATTGCTGAAAATTCAAGTTTGCTTTTGGTCACTTCCAGATACGTGCACAGAGTTGGCCGAACTGCCAGAGCTGGGCGGAAAGGATGTGCTGTTACATTCGTTACAGAGCGAGAGCGTTCATTGCTAAAAGCGATTGTAAGTAATTAGTTTCTGATTTGTCGTTGCTTTCAGTTGTCTTATTTATAACGAGGTTGATTAACTGTCATGTCCGAATTGCTCAGGCTAAAAAAGCGGGATCACAGTTAAAAAATCGTCAAGTTGCTCCTCCTGCTATTTACAAGTGGAGATCTTTGATAGAGGAGATGGAAGATGGAGTGAGGGAGGTGATGCAGGCTGAAAGGTACATGTGTATTATTTGTCTCATATATTTTTGGGTTTTGACATTCTCGGTGCCTGTGTGTACTGTTTAATTCGTTCTGACCCTTTCCGCCTACGTATTTGCTTATTATTGCATATCCTTCGCCTCTCATGTTGCAGGCTGGAATGTTTAGGAAAGTGATTTTCCTTATATGTACATAGGTCTTCCAGGCTGTAGTGGTAAAATTGTTATTCAGCTTCTCTTGCTTTTATGGGACGCTCTAACACTCACATATGGTTCACCTCCTGTGGTTCAGGGAAGAGAAGGCTCTTAGGAAGGCAGAAATGGAAGTTAATAAGGTTAGTATTTCTTTATACTTTCATTTTTGAAATATCTTTGTTATCTTTGTACCCTTGAGGTTTTGTTTCTTGTTGAAGACGTTCTCTTGTCGCAATCTTAAGAAAAGATTTTTCATCAAATGGTCAGGCACAAAATATGATGGAGCACGAGAAAGAGATATACTCAAGACCAAAACGGGAGTGGTTTTTAACAACCAAGGAAAAGAGGGCTACTGCCAAGGTAAGATAATCTTTGATTTGAAGTATGATATGCTTTATTTTATAATTAGATGTGGAGGGCTTAATTATTTTGGACACGATATGAAATTTTAATTTTTGTTTCTCTACTGCCGCTTTAGGATCGTGCACTATTAGTATGGGCCAATGCATATATGAAATCCTGTCCTACTCGAAATTTACTTGATGTGTATAATCGACACGCAAGTGCACGGGTCTGGCATCCCTCACAGTCTGTGATCCACATAACCTCTACATCTGCAATTGGTATTGTAATGTTTTGATGGAGAATAGAGACGGAGTTTGATGTAGGATGTTGGTGTTCTGAAACCTTGATGGTATTAGTTAGATTGATTCTTCGGCCTGACATCTTAACGTGAACGCACTTTTTCTCATGCAGGCGGGAAAAGATGGCAAGGGAGAAGCAATTCCTGCCACAATGTCTGTAGAGGAAGCAGATGAGGTTAAACGAAAAGAAAAGCGAAAAAGAGAGCGAGAGGTATGAATTTGAAGTCAACAAAGTTTCAGAAATGGAAACTCAGCTTTCGGATTGGGCTTGCCCTTCGTATTCGGTTCTTGTCGATATTGCTAAATTGCTTGACTGTTTGGATTGACAAGGTTGCATGATTTGTTTCCCTGAACTAGGTGCTCGCTGTTCAGAATCTACAGTCAATTGCTCACACTTAATCAAATAGCAAGAATGGTGTACTTTTATGCTCACTGTCCACGTTGTTTTTTCTTATCAGAAAAACATGACCCGACGCCAACGAAGGAAATTAGAGGCCGAGCGAGAGGATGCAGAAGATGCAGATGAAGGGCCAGACTCTGAAGCTGATGAAGAGGTTACCATTCTTTGGCAACTTCATTAATGTTCTGCTGTAGTCAAGCATTTAGTTCCCTTGAGGCTGTTATTATAATTTTACCTGAGCATTTCATAGAAGATGAAGCTTTACGTCTTCTACCCTTCGTTGACTTCTTGTTGAATTTCAGGTGGGAAAAAAGAGAAGCAAAAAGGGTAAGCCATCGGAGGATAAAAAGGCTGGCAATACATCCGTCGTAGATCTTGCCTACCGTCGTGCGAAGGCTGCTAAATCAGTTGACCGGTTGGTGAAAGCTGGAAAGATTGGACCCCAAAAGAAACTCAAAGGATCGAAAACGAGTGACCAGAAAACTGAAAGTCGGAAAGCTAAGGCCGAGGAACTATTTGAAGGTGATTTTAGTGAGGACAAACGGAAGAAAAAAGAATTTCAACCGAAGAAGCCAACAAGGAAACCGGGAGTTTCGAAAAGATCTTTCAAGAGTAAATCAAGGTCTGTGTCATACTTTTCAGTGCAATAACTGGAGCTTCTGGGTCGAGTCTTTTGCTTTTTTCATGTAATTTCTCTTGCTTTACTGGTAGTAAGGCATGAACAGCTTGCCTCGTTCAACATTTTTCTGAACACAGCAGTTGGAATCTGTGGGATGCCAGGTTTAAACGCAGGAAGTAGGACTATCAAATGGGCAATATGCTGCTGGAGAACAGAATTCTGGTTGCTCAGAGACTCTTTTAGTCGCCGAGTCTGGGTTCTAACTTGCAGCTGGTACGTAACGTAAAATTTATAGGCTGGAGGTTACCCCACATCCACGTTCTAACATTCTTTCCGAGTGTATTCCCTGATAGAACAGGACCAATTTAGTCACAGCATCCCTTGAAATAATATCCTCTTTCTTGATTTGCTTTTGAGACCACTTAATGCTCAAAACTGATGAGATCCAGGCCCGTTTGGAGGAATAGCAAGGGAAGCGGTGTTCACCATGCGAAGGCTTGCCTGGCCCGACACTTTTCTTAAAATTGAGGAGGGACCTGATTCGGCTGCGGGTATCTCAAGACTTCGATAGGATTTGGGGTTCTGATAGTGCGACTTGGTCTAGAAAAGAGATGGAGGTTCCTGGTTCTACTTTGCTGGATCGAGGCCATCCTTCTTTCCAATTTTGATACTCAACTGACTTGCTAACAACTAACGCTTGCTCTTCCTCGACGTGGCAGCAATGGCACTCGTTGTAGTGTGACCCACCCTATGCAATGAATTTATTTTCATTTGTTCCCAGATTAAAAAAATAGATCGACTTGTGGGCAGACATCCTTATTACGCGTTCCGTAAAATGATTGCCTTCAATTTATATTTGTTCTGAAAATTATTTAAGTTAACCAACACATGCAATGTTCTTCACTCCATGCAATGAGAGAAGTTTGTCCAAGTATAAATTGTACTTTCCACAGTATGGTCAATCAAAATGGTCATTTTAAAACCATGAATCCTTAGTCTTTAAATGGTTAGAAGATAATCTACTTTATTTTGCACAAAAAGAATAAAAACTTGAAAAAGATTGGCAACTTCTCTTTTTACTATTTTTTCCTCTCTTTTTCATTCTTTTGTTTTGTTTGTGATGGTAGGTGAGATATCCACAACCATCAGGTTGAGGGGATCATGTTTGGGACCTTAAGAGAGTCCTTTGCAACTATGTGTGCAAAAAGTGAATTGTGCAGCATTTTGATCAATGAGGTAGAAGACATTGAAGCCCTAAATATTTTTCATTTGAAATTAGAAAATTAACTAAATTTTTTTAATTAAAAAATTTCCTAGGAAATTCTTATGTCCCATTTTTTTTTCTTACTTATAAGTTTGACATATCAACATAGATCTTCTCTATATAGACAATTAATTTTAGTTAAGTTATTAAACCTAGCTCAAATCAATTAATTAAATCTAGCTATAGTTGAGTTGGAAAATTCAACAAAAGAATGAGTTTCAAATCAATGAGCTATAGTTGAGTTGGAAAACTCAACAAAAGGATGAGTTTCAGCTATACTTTTGTCATCATTCCACTACAATGTCTAATTCATTGTTTGTAGTTTCAAAAATGTCTTTCAAATTAAATTTGCAAAAGGGCCCAATTCAATTGGATTACATTATGGTTGAGTTTTAATATCAATTCCATTGCTTCTACAGGCTTGGTTACAATTCAAGAAAACACATGGGTTTAAATAGTCTCTTTTTGTGCCAAACCTTTGTATAATAGTAATAAGGTGTTGTGTACTCATGAAGTTGCATCAAGTAGAAGGTATGTGTTCATTAAATCTAACCAATTGCATGGATTTTAAAGTGTAGTTTCAATTTTCAAGTAGGAGTTTAATCAAGTGGGTGAACTTTTCAACTTCAATTTTTTAATTTTTCAATAAAAAATAAAATTCATATAAAAAACAAAAAAAACAAGATATCATGACACATGTATCTTCTAATTTGTCATTATTTTAGATGTAGTAGATCAATCATTTAGCATGCATAAACTAAAGCATAGTTGACAATCCCAATGAGCAATTGTATACTTCCTAATTGTTACCTAATTTGCATGTTGTTCTAATTTTTCACTTCTCATTCATAGTGTCTTTAGAAAGAAAGAGAGAATTGATTCTAATTAATGTTATTGCACATTCTATGTGGCCACCTTTGTTTCAATTCAAGTAAACATGCAAAGAAGGCTATAAGCAACCAATAAAATATTAACATGTGACATTATAAGTATTTAATAATTTTAGCATTATAAAAATATGTGAATAAGAAAAGATTCAAAACCTTTCAAAGCCCTCTTTTCTTTCATTTCATTTGTATAACAAACCAATGAAATATTGATATATGACATTCTAAGTCAAAAGGCATTTGCCATGGGCTAGAACAAACAAAAGAGATTTAAAAAATAGGCAAGAAATTCAGTTCAATTTTGATTATATATTAGCCTTCTCAAATTTTTTTGTAAAAATGTGTAATCTTCTTTCCCCATTTCTGTAGTTCATAGCCTCCTTGTGTATCATTTTTGACTTACGCATCAAATAGAGGTCGAATATCTCTAATGTAGTGAGTTTTTCACTTCATCCACCCTCTAAACATGAGACCCGCCATTTTGACGTGGCGAAGTTTTGCCGCAACCGGTGGAGATGCTCAAGTAGCGGCGAGCCTTTACACCCCACGATGATATGCGCAAGTGAGAGAAGCGCCTTCCATATGTTGAATTTTTTTGTTTTTCAGAGTTTGGAGGCCATATCCGTTGCGTCCTCGTTTCCTTCGCTCCTTCTCCGTCGTGCCGCCGCCGCTGTCTTGCGCTTCTACTTCACGTGAGTCTTGGGCGAGCGGGGCGTCGGCCTGCTGCGAGCGAGCGAGCGAGCGATTCGGACAAGCAGGCAGACGGAGCGTTTCAGTTTCGTGGATTTCGAGGACGTGCGGTTTTTGTTTGGACAGAAGCTAGGGTTTGGAGCACCACTTTGGTTAAGGAGGTTAGGGTTTGAACCTGCGTGGGAGTTGCGAGATTATAACGGAGGGATCGATTCATCATAAGGAATAATATTTCTGTCATGTAAGGTTTGGTGAAACGAGAACAGAAATCGTGCCTTGAGCGCGTGTTTCAGTCGGGAAGGTTTTGTGTGAGATTGGTGAAAATCCTCCCTACAGGGGAGGGGTTGGCGGTGGACGGAGTTTGTTTTTTGTCCAGCCAGTCGAGCTGGAGGTGGCACAGGCTGTAAAGGTGCATCTGAAGAAGATAGCGTCTGATAATGTGCCCCAAGGCCTTGGCCGGGACAGCATGGGAAGTACTGAGGAACCCGAGCGCAAGCGGCGCCACCTCAATCACCATCACCCGGCCTCGCCCCCGCTCAAAAAGCCGGCTATTACATCCGCCTCGGACGAAAAGAAGGTATCCTGATTCGTTGGTTTCGTTGACGTGATTTTCTATTTCTTTACAAATCCTGGGAGCATTCATTGTTTAACGTTGGCGAATTCTGCATGAGTTAGACTTCCTACGGCAAATTTGATGCACTTTTAGTTCGCAAGTAGTCGGGCATGAGGACAAGTCTTGGCAAATTTCCGCAGTAGGGATTGTAATAAGGATTGCTCGTCGTGTCGGTACCGTCGTGATGGACGAATTCTCTTTATTACGATGTCCTAGAAGCAAGTTTGAATTTATAGGTTAGACCCGAGTCTCGGAACATGGAACGTGTACTTTGACCGACTTTGGCAGTAACTTCGTCCTGTATTTTTGTCGGTGGGCAAGTGCGAATTCTTAGATTTTGTTGTGATTTACGTGCAATACGATTATGATGTATAAGCAATTCAGATATCGTTGCAATTATGGTTATTCCTCTTATGATCATCGTCTTGCAACGCACGTTCAATATTTATCAGGCAATTCATTACGTCCGAGGTGGTTTAATATGGTTCATTGAGTTCAAGAATCATCAGTGTGTATCTAAAGTTCTCACCGAGTTCAGGTGGGGAGGTGATCGTACATAATTGCTTATACTCAGAGCACCGGTTCGTGTACACTCACGTGATACTTTACCATATTACTCCACCTTCCCCTATTATATTATGCTTGGTTTAGTTAATCCTCGCCTGATTCATTTTTCCCACATTTTTTAAAATAATGCTGAAGTTTGATCCCTGTGTGAAATATATGAGCGATGATGACTTATTTGTTTACTTATTTTTTTCTATTAGGGTTAGCTCACTGAATCTTGAAAAATTTCACTTACAAGGTGAGGATTCTTGCAGGTGGATCCAGCGATGCTGCAGTATCAAAACCAGCAGTTAGTCCAGCAGCTGGATAATCAGCGTTCAGAGATCAGCGCTTTTAAGAGTAGGTGCGGTCAGTTTAAAATCAAGCAGGCCTCTTATGACGAGACTCTCATCACAGTCAATCGTGCATGGACTGCGGTTAGTGCTTCACCTTCTTCCCGTCACCGTCAGTACTTTGGATGTCTTTTTTACCAGAATATCTATACGGGTCATCTTGTATCTAGGATGTCAAATAAGAGCAGAATGATGAAATTGTGACTGGGCGTTTCGTTGTATTCAACGTGCATTGGAGCTTTCAGTAATTACCAGTATTCACTGTCATTTTATAGAGGTTATTTTGTGGTTTTGAATTTTTATTTTGAAAATTGGATTTGTACTCGGAGATTCTGTTGTATTGAGTTTCTGCCGGTGGCGTACAGCTTGAGGACGACTTAGAGTTGCTTGCGGTGCGCGCAAATGCCCCCATAGATGGTCTACGAGTGCTGGAGCCCTTGTCTCCTATTAAGGGTAATACGCATTTCCCCAACTCATTGGAGTATTATTACTGAGGAGATGCATGGAGCATTTTGCCCCTAATGACTGCTCTGTTCAGAAATTGCGTTAATTGTGATGCTCCTCTCAAACTGTTGGCTAGGTGTAAGCTTGGAATTCAGAAGATTTATCAGTTTGAGTCAATCTTGAATGCTCTGTCCTTGCTACTATTTGTTCTTTATTATATCGCTTCGTCTGCCTTTTTTTGGATGTAGATTAATATCACCGGTTTAATAATGTTTATTTAATAGCACATGTCCAATCCTAGCCGTCCTAAAGCGTAGGATGTCTTCTTTCTCGTTTCTGTTTTGCCTACAGAGAGGACTGGTGCTGCTGTTCCACCCGAAGAGACGTTTCTGCAGAGGCTCTTGGAGAGGGGGGCTACTGAGAGTAGCAACAGTGAAGAAATTAGTAATGGGTCAGTAGAGGAGGCTCGTTTAGCTTCTAGAAAGGCTTTGACTATGAAAACAATGAAGTGTCTGCTGCAAGCCATTGACGTTCAACGAGCAAAAAATGACGAGATTGCAGCGTCCTTACGAAATGTTGCGAGTCCACACGGTGAGTTTAGGTTTGGATTTAGAGACGGCATCCATGCCTCTGTTTCGAATTCTACATAGTACGTACAGTTCTTATATGTCTACACACAGGATATTGTTTTTCTGTGGCACAGATTCTGAGCTTATCAAATTGTTCCAGAGATTACTGTTTGAAGCTGTAAGTGCATTTGCAATAAATATTATTGATGTAAATTGCACCTAGCTAGATACTTTTCATAAATCTTTTAACAAGAAGTGAGTATGCACCACAATTATTAAAAACGAAACATATATTTTTGACATTATGAGGTTAATACGATGTTGGAATATGCTACAGAAGCCGGACAAGTTCTGGAGAAAATGATGGAGGACTCACGTACAGAAATAAAGAAGTTAAGGTGTGTAATGGATGCATTGCTTTCGAAACACAAAGAAATGTCCGCTGAAATCGGCATTGCCCGGGATCTTCAAGTCAAGGATCAATCTGAGATCAATCGACTTGCTGGTATGTATATGCTTCGGCATTTGATAGATGTGGGAATGCAAATTGGTTGTCTATTGAATCTGGCTTGCCTATTATCTCGTGGAAGTAAGAAGATTTGTGGAGGCTGTACTTTCTATGAGAATATTTCCACCTTGTGGATCTTCACAATTTCGAAACTGCTTTTCTTCATTTAAGATTTATTACGATCTGTTCATTATGATGTATATTGCATAGTATTTCCTACTAGGAAGGAGAATTTTAAGTGGTTGGTATCTCTTGTATTATACCTCACTGTCATGATTCTAAGAGACTTGTCTTCGATTTGTTAGTTTCAATTTGTATCTTACATGAATATCGTTCCAGGTGAGCTAGAGGAGACAGCAAGTGAGCTGGAAATGTGTAGACGGAAGTTAGCAACACTTCGCAGTCAAAAGGAAACTGGAGCTATTGCACCGCCTGGAGGAGGTGCGGCTCAGCTTGGTATTAAGATTGAAGGTGGAGATCGAATCTCGGGCACCGACACGGTTTCAAGAGAAGCTCGTGAATTGGCAGCTGCACTAGAAGAAACAAAGGTGCAGCTTATGCTTGTACTTGCTGGTTTTATTTCTATTTGCATTTCATTTTCTGTAAAATCTGATGTTACAGAAGTTTTTATGAAGTAATATCTATTATTTTGGCAGCCTCTCATGGTTGTGTGACAGGTCTCGGGAGTACCTTCTTGTAGTTAGTTCTATGTTTAGCATGTACCTTCACTTGTTTTTACGGTTTGGTCTCTAACTCTCCTGTGAGTTACCTGTCGAAATCAGGCTCAAGTCATATAAGAAATTGCTATTTATTTTCCTCCTGTGAGGCATAGACTAATAAGTTCAGGTCTTTAATTAAGTGTTTTGGGAATATACCTTTTTTTTCTTCAGACTTTGGCGTCGAGGAGGCTGAATGAGCTGCAAGAGGCACTTCAGACACAGTTGAACCTCTCCCAACGGCTGCAGCAGATGCAGGTTAGATAAAATTGCTTTGTACACTTCCATCTGTTATTCACATATTACACATAGGCATGGTGTCCAACAGCAGGTTTAAGTAGAGGTCATTAGTTAGCACATATGTACTTTGCCCTGGGACTTGATAATGTAGTACCTTTCTGTATTCCTATTCAATCATTTGAGGCGATTAATCCCTTCTGCATGCTTGGACATGGTCACGACAGGATGCCCTACTCGATGAACACAGGATCTTGTCATCTCGTCCTTATGTAGTACTCAACGACCAAGCTCAATTCTTAAAGAGCGAGGTTGAACGGTATCGAGGTCTGGTGGACAAGCTTCAGGTATGTTCTTGACGTGAGTCATCTATTATGACGTCGCATTAGCTTCCATTCAACATTTTCAAAGTATTTCCAATGACCAAGTTAGCTCTTTCATATAATTAGGAGCCCTAATGTTTGATGGATTTATTCCAGAGTGAACGTGATGCAATGTCTCGGCGAGAGAAAGAGGTTCTATTGAAGGCAGAGGCTGGTGAGGCGGCCCGCAGGGCTAGTGCTATTGCAGATGCGAGAGCTGCAGAACTAGAAAGCAAACTGCAAGAGTGCATGACTGATCGGGATGCGTTGCAACTCAGATTAGAGGATGCCACTCAATCTTCAGGTAGAACATTGGAATTTATATTCCTTGGATATAAGGAGTATAGTGCTCTACATCTCAGGCATCCAATATGACCACCAGTGTTGATAGGTGAGCTTAGATTTGCTGAAGTTTTGAATCCTGTACAGTTTACCGTGTTTAAACCTGTTTTTTAAACCATTTGTAGGAAGGAGGGATTCAGTACCTGAATTGCAAGTGATGATCTCCACACTTCACAAGGAGATGGGCATGATGCAAGCACAGTTGAACAAGTTTAAGAAAGCAGCTCTTGAAGTGCAGTCACTTAGAGAAGAGATCCACACTCTGGCTGGAATCCTTGAAAGAAAGGTATGGTTGCATGTTACAAGGATTTTACATTTCAGACTTGACATTATGCATTGTTCAGAGAAAAGGAGAATACTAGACTGTTTTCTCCCTCTGTTACCAGTGCTCACTATCTCCTCTTTATGGCTGATCCTAATTTTTTTACTTTTGTTTTACAGACATTGGAATGCAAACATCTTTCAGATCAATATGTTGCCCAAGTTGCTGAGCTCACATCATTGAAATCCGAGGTACGGGGTTGGGTATATTACTTGTGTGTTTCTTACCTTTAGTTTATATCCTCGATTACTAATCTTTAGTTTCTGTGTTCCTTTTTTTTAGTTTGATATGCATTGGCCTTCCTTAATTTTGCATAGTTCATCTCTGCAACTGCATTGACACTTCATCTGATTTGGAACTCCGAAAGCAATGCCACTCTCCTTTGTTTCGCACAAGTGTCACTGATTTTTTTATGTTTGTGCAGTTGGAAAACTTGCGACAAAGTGACCAAGAATTGCAGCTTATTTTGGAAATGTACGAGAGGGAATCGGTTGATCGAAGGTTAGTTAAATGACTTTCTTGATGAAGCCGCAGCGATTTTGGTATCTCACGATAGTATCATTGACTTTATCTTTCTTGTGAATGCCTCCCTCCGTGATGCAATTCGTTTTTCACATAGCTGCTGTAAGTGTGCAGTAACTTTGTTACATGAGATTAATTTTGGGAAATGGGAATGCAGGAGTATGCTGGAGTTGGAGCAAGACCATTGTAGAACATTATTGCAAGTTCAGCTCTTGAAGAGAGAACTTGATGAGCATGGCTTAGAGCTTCGGGTGAAAGCTGCGAATGAAGCTGAGGCTGCATGTCAACAAAGACTTGCAGCTGCTGAAGCTGAAATTGCTGAACATCGTCAAAGGCTAGATGAATCAGAAAGGTCTTATCCCAGATCTGATTTTCCGTTCCTCCGTCACACTTGTTTACTCGTGATATATCTGCATTCATCCGAGGTTTAATCGCGTTTGCTGCTGAACTAGCTACGGTTTATTGTCTTATATTGATTAGAGGAATCGCTATCAAATTTGAACAGAGCAGCACATACTATAAGGGCAGTGGACGTGAGTTCAAGATGATCTAGAATATTCTAACTTGTCTCAAATGTGAATCTGTTGGAAAGTTTTAGTACTCTTAAATCGTCTTTGGTGTTTTCATTGCTGTCTTCTGGTGTCTGAAGCCTATCTTGAGTCCAGGAATCACTGTATTATCTGTATACGAGATCAGATTCCATGTTGAGTCATAATAGTCATTGCCGCAGATGTGCATATATCTATATTCTCCATTGCAGGGATATGCTAACACACTTAAGTGCTCTTCCTGCAGGATGGCCATGGAACTTAGAGAGACTTTGAAGTCGAAGAGTGAAGAAGGGGACGCATACATTACTGAAATTGAGGTTTATTTGCTCACCTTCCTCGGTTTCTCTTGCCTTCTACGCATGTCGTTAGGATGTTAACAAAGGATATAGAAGCTGATTTGGACTAATTTCAAATGGTATGGTGGCTTATTTCCGTGGAATGTTCGATGGAGCAGACTATTGGACAAGCGTATGAGGAGATGCAAACTCAGAATTCAAGGTTAATTCAACAAATTACTGAACGTGATGATTACAATACTCAGGTAACTTGTCAGTCATTGTGCATTTTAGTTTTTGAAGTCCATCAAATTATTTGGATATGTTAAATCTATTCTGAAATGTTTGATGTACGATAAGGAATAGATGATTTATGTCTGCTGAAGGGTCCTGATATCAAAGAGACCTTGGAGAAGGTAATGATTTTGGGCCATAAAAAGTTCACCAACGTGAAGATTGAATGCAGTGAGGAAGTTGAAAGGATTGAGGACTTGAAAGGGGAGCATTATAATGTTGATAAATGATGTCTTCTCGTGTGAAAATGGTTTTACTAATATTTTTTTTCTTCATTGATTTCAGCTGGTAGCAGAGAGCCTGAAGGCTAAACAACTGCAATCCTCCCTTCTGGCAGAGAAACAAATCCTGGCTAGCCGTGTGCAACATGCTAATGCTACTGCTGACCATCATAAGCAGCGTGTTAGCCGTCTAGAAGATCAGGTATGATATCTCATGGTGTATGGTATGGTCTTGTTTTAGAGCTAGTTTCCACGAGGGGCTGACCTGACTCCACCTCGTCGGGCTTGCAGGCCAGATTCGTCAGCTTACCAGTCAGACCTGCCCCTCATGGAATCCGACCCTTCTGCGGAGGTCCTTTGTGGACGAGTAGGATTTATGAATTTCAAAAGATGTGTGGTATGACTAGAAATTACGAACTAGATGTGTCTAGATGTTTGTGGATCATCACCAGTTATTATGTGTCAAAGTTTCATCACCAGTTAGTTTCATCACTAGATGTTTGTTTGTCAAAGTTTCATCACCAGTTATTATGTGTCAAAGTTTCAAAGAACTAGAAATCCTCAGTCTTAACATACACATCAGTCAAATATCATTCCCAGTTTATTTTTGAAGACCATTTCTTTGCTCAATCCTCTGTTTTGTTGCTAGATGTCAATACGAATTCTGTGGATATCTTTGTTCAGGCTAGGTCGTACATAGAGCAAACAGGCAAGGTCATGGACGATGCTAGGCAACATGCACTGTCCTTGGAGACTTTGAAACGGAAGACGGTTGAAACTGAGAAGGAGCTCCTCTCTACAAAGACTGCACTGGAAGCTGCAAATAAAAGGATTGAAGATCGTGGGCTTAAACTTGCTGAGGCTCAACAGCAGCTTGACAAAGAAAGGTGAGGCGAACTGTGATATCAATAACATTCTATTTCTACCAATGTTTTATCTGTCTTAGGGTGTGTGCTCGAAGTCTTCTTCGCTAAATTTTTAAAACTCTTAAGGATACAGCCCACAGGAACATAATGTCTGTCCGTCCTGTTTGTCCAAAAATTGCAAATTTTGGAGATCACACGGTACAGGAGGAGAGAAATGAAGATAAAGAGCTTGATGCACGTGTCGATTTTAAGGCAACATTATTTTTCCGCCCACAGTAACAGGCATGAGTAGTACAATTTATCAAGATTTTGCTCGTTTGTGGGTTTATAATTTGGACCCTTAGCCATGGTAAGTTCTTGTCGAAGTACACTTTCCCTATCATCCGCTGAGCAACTTGTTTGGTGGCTTAGATTTGAGAAACGAAGGGTTCAAGACGAGCTGGAGGCACTGAACAGTAAGTTGGCACGGCTGCGATCGCATCATGAGAGGGGTTCCGGAATAGAACGGTTACAGGAGGAGGTCAAAGAATACAAGGCCATCCTGAAGTGTAGCGTCTGTCATGATCGTCCAAAAGAAGTAAGAGTGCCCTTCCCTTTGACAGATAGTGTTATCCCTGATTATTTTCTAAGTTTTTGGGTGCAACTTACAATTTACTGTGTCAGCTTGTACTGATTTATTATTATGATGGTTGACAGGTCGTCATCACGAAGTGCTTTCATTTGTTTTGCGGTCCCTGCATCCAGAGGAACTTGGAGATCAGACATCGAAAGTGTCCCGGTTGTGGTATTCCATTTGGCCAGAGCGATGTCCGAAATGTCTACATTTAGCAAGATGCCGAAGCCATCATTTGGATGGCTTTGGCCAATCACATTTTTTCTTCCTGCTTTGAAGGTGGAATATTAATGGTGGTCACCTTTTTAGTGCAGATTTGTATACGCTCTCAGATTAGATTGAATTTGGAAGAACACATGAATTTGATTCCCAGCCTATTTTGAGTGCAAGGTTTCACTTGCTTTCAGGAGGCATGTAAAGTGGTAGTAACAGAGATGAATGGTATTTCTCAGGTTACCTGGTTCATTTTGTTGTTTCTCCTTGGATCAGAAGAACGGTTCAATTCATAATTTTCACGGGTCACTTCTCTCCTGCTTTACCGAACTTTGTGTTCCTTGTTTCGTTGTTAGAATCTGCTGTATGTGAGGTAGAAACACCCGCTCCCGTGTAAATTTATCTTTTATGACATTTCAACCTTTTATGCTAGTGACCTGCCCGAACTTCTTGCTAGGTTGGAGTTTGGATTATCCATGGTCCTGGTCTTTCAAGGGGTTTATAGCCATCCTCCAATGTTGCCCTCCATACACTCAATTATTTTCTAGATATAAATGAAACCCCTTTAACCAATTGGATTCTTTGTTCTTAAATTAACTTTAATTACCATCCACCTTTGGTTGACAAAAGGCTTCCAAAAGTTGTGGAAAGTCCAATATTATTAAATGAATGGAAAACCTCAGAAACATGATGAATGAAAGTTGATGACTATGGATGAAAATAACATATTTTGGTAGATTTGGTGCAATTACAAGAAACTCCTAATTTTGTTGCATTTGGACATAGTAGTAAAAGTACTACGATTTTTTTTAGAAAAATATTTTAAAATAAAGTAAAAGGATCAAAAATAGTAAAGCATTGAATATAATACATTGTAGTCCTAAAAATTCAAGTCAAAATAAAAATCCAAAAATCCCACACAAAAATAAGTGAACAAAAATAAGTGAACAAAAATTTCATATAAATGTTCAACTAAACATAAGCCCATGAAAGGTTTTACATTATTATCTATAGTAACTTGGATTCTTATGTGAGTATTTGAGATTGGTAGGTATAGATGGACGAAATATTTGGAAGTGGTTTGAATCCTTCCATACATTTTGAAGCCTTAACCTTTAAAGTCTTAAGATCTTCATCAAAAACTACTCAAAATTGTCATTCCTATTGTGAAGTGATGGAACTTTAAAAATTCTTCTTTTTGCAAATCTAATCATAGGATCTTGCACTAGAGTAGTATAATAACATGTGGAAGAAATTTCAAAAACTTAGACTATGTAATCAAGCTCGACTTTGTCAAAACTACATTGTCAAACTACTTTGCACCTTGCTCGACTAGCCATTATAAGACTTTCACCAAAGATTTTGGCATTAAAAAATTTTATGTTGAAAAATTGAGTTGACAATCTAGAAATAAAAACTTCAAAAAAAAGACTTGATTTTTTAATTTTAAAAAAATTATTAAGTAGAAGTAGGTACAAGATTGAAGGAAAAGCTAAATTGTTAATAGCTCCAAGACGGAATTGAAACACTCTATTCCAATGGTGAGATCGTTCTAACAAGAATGTTAAACCTTTTGGAATTGTTTTTTTTGAAGAATTAAGGAAATTGAGTTAAAAAATAAATCCAATACTTTATTTTTTGAAGAAGTATCTATAATTTCCCACAAAACAAGAAGCTCCATAACTTTCATGTCATGATTCATTTGGAAAAAATACATATATATGAGAATGTATTATGATTCATAAATGTAGGAAAAAATACATTATATGAGAAATAGATTTTTAATTATTTCAAGTTTTTGTAGTTTTGTTTTACTACTTGGTGAACTAAGAAAGGTTTTTATTGTAGCATAATTTTTACTCTCGGGCACCAATTGAAATAAAATTTATATGTCTATAAAGCTAATGTGTTTTTCTATCTTCGGAAAAAATTCAAAAAATCATGTCAAAGATTGAAGTTACATGGGCCAAATCAAAATCCCAAGTGTTAGGGGACGTTGGGACTTTAGGGGTTAAATTCATTTACATATTCAATTTGTAATTATTTAGTGTGAATGTCCCATTATCCTATTAAAGACTAAAGAGTCAATAAATGCTAAAATATTAGAAGATATGTGGAAATACGTCGAGACCTAGGCTAGCTCCAACCATGAGGTTGTCATTGGAATATTGAATAAGTATTTAATGGTTTTGAACAACTATAACAGGAAAAATAAAATATACTTTATAAATATTTAAAGAACAACCTTGTTTATTTTTTAGAAAATACTAGTCATATATTTCTACTATATACTTTGTAAATTCTATGACCCTTCAAAAATGATTTGAATAAAAAATTAAAATAAAAAACTTCAAAAATCACCATGATGAAATATTAAAAATTTGAACTTAAAGAAAAAAAAATCTTGTAACAATTACAATATTCAACCTAGAAATTTTATTAGAAGGAATTTTTAATTTCAAATTTCAAATTTTATTGATAAATATTGATTGGTGCGAAAGTTGATATAACTATGTAAATATGATATGTTGTTCATATTCTACAACTTTAGTTAAAATTCATCATTAAATTTTAGAAATATGGAATATTTCATTTTCCCTAAGGGGGTAAGTCATCATGTCACTTCATAAACTTGGCATGCAAAAATAAATAACATTTATGGGAGGAAAGTAGGTCTTTTAATCCCTAAAGCTCTTTTGAATCCAAAATCACTTTGAATGTTTTTGATCACCTTCTGTGAAGTAGCAAAAAAAACTTTTTTTGCATGCATAGATTTTACTTATGAAATGCTTTGAAGCCCCAAGTTTTTTACATCATTGAATGAGATACTATAGTTAAAAGTTCTTTAAAATGCATAAATATTTATTTACAACTCTTTTTGTCCAAGGTGATGTTTTTGTGTAATTTCCAAAGATTTTCCTTATTTTTTAACCAATGAATTTTAGGAGGGTAAACCCTTCAAAGACCAATTTCCATGGTCATGAGAATAAACATCATTTTGAACTCAATATAGTTGAATAAGTCATTTTGAGTTTCAATCCTAAGTTTTAACCTCTAAAGGTTCTTGACTATGTTTTCCACCAAAAATGCTCCAAAACTATCATTTCTAGTATAAGTACCAAATTTTAGGAAAAAAAAACATTTTTAGATATATGTAATCATAGGATCTTGTAGTACCCTAGTTTGAGATGATGTGGTAAGAATTTCAAAAATTTGCACCATGTAGGCTATAAAATATTAGTGTTTGAATTTATAGAAATCTTTTTTTGGCCCTGTGAAAAACTAAGCAGCTGCACCTCAAAAGGTCATATTTTTATGAAAAAATGTCTATGTTGGTGGTGCTTTTTGGATTCATTCTTCAAAGAAAGTTGGTTACATACTTGAAATTTTTTCAGACCATTTGGAATTGTACAATGTATAGGAAAAAATAGTAAGTAGAAAAAAGTAGAAAATGATTCAAAATATAAATTTGATAAGAACTTAGTGATGGTCCTGAAAAATGCCAATGCCAATGGTTGTAATGTTGCAATAAACAATCTACATCCCATGATTTTTTTTTTTCAAAAATGATTTAAAATTGAGTTAGATAAAGAACTTCAAAATTTATTTTAGAGTAGAAAATCCATAACCTACCCACAAACTAAAACTCCTCATAACTCTCATTCCATTAATCAAAATGGAATGATTCAAAGCTTTCTACATACATATAAATCTAGAGAACCAATTTCAAATTTTTATTTTTTAAAAAAGTGATTTTTTAAGAATTTTTTTGAACTACTCAAGTTGTATGCAGTTCAAAGAAAATTACGTATTCAATAACTTTTTAACCATGTAGTCAAAAGCTATGAAAATTGTTGAACCTTAAAAGCTACTCCTAAAACATATGTTGTGTGAAAATTTCAAATAAAAAAAATAAAAATTCCATTTTTAGCAAGCTATTTAAAATTACTATGTTGCCAAAAAAAACACAATTTAGTCCCTTAGAGGTTAATTACATGAGACTATTATTTCTTTATAATAAATACAAAAAACAATCCAATTAATTTGAAGTTTCATCAATTCATATTAAAAGATATGAAAAATATTGTGAAAATTCCTAAAGTAATTAATTTAATTCTTATCCACCAAATATCTTTGGCAATAAGCTTTAAGTCTAATAACCACCATTAAGATATTTTTAGATTTTATATTATTTATTGATAAAATTCTATTTTTTTAAAAATAATTATTATTATATTCTCAAAATTTGCAATTCCGTAATTTTTTGTGGAAAAAAGAAATTCATTATATTTCATAGAGCATAATGTCAAAGTAAAACTACATTAATTATATGATTTTGAATTAAAATGAGGATATAAATGAGGAGTTACTAGTTCAAAACTAATTTTTTTTCCAGAAAAAAAACCCAAATAAAAAACCCAAATTATTATAGACATTTTGATTCTAGCTCATTGAGCTTGCAATTGCAACAACTATATGAATATTTGGATTTTATCAAAGATGCATGTTCCAACTATTACGTTCAAATTTAACAAAAGTCTATAAAATTTAGATTTAGAGATCTTCATGGTTTATGGTTTGATCCCACACCATCTCATTGCATGTTTGCTTTTTCACAAATTTGATAAACACTAAATGTGCTAACTTTGTAGTAGTTCGAGTAAATTTCTTTATCCATATTGTAACATTTTTATAACTCCAAGAAGACAAAGCAACCTCTTTGTCTCTAATTCATACAAAGTGAAAAAAAAATTCCTTCTTATTCAAGCTTGGATATTTTTGGCATATAATTCTTTAAATTTTACAACATGTTTAATTTTAATCTCTTTCCAAATCCTATAGATTGCAAGTGCTACCAAAACATTTTTGGTGCAAGATGATAATTCAAAGCTATAGAAACCTCATTCAGTCATTCTTCTACTTCATAGTAACCAACTTGAGGCTCATTAGGGCTAAAGTGAACACAATTCAAATCAGCATTTCTACTCTTATACTTTGCCATGGTGGATTTCAAAGGAGTTCAATTGCAAGCCAACGATGAGGCTTTTTCAAATGATGAAACAATGTATGAACCCTTGTCTTTGTTTTCTTCAACTACTCTTGATTCTTCATGTGAGGTATCATTTTTTCCTAGTTCGTTTGTATCCTTCAAAGAAAGATGTGAAAAATCAATCAAAAGATTTGAAAATTCAACATCCATATAGGAATTGGATGTCATTTCTTGAGTGTGTTTTAGTGACAAGGTCAAAGTGGCCATGATGAATCGTGCAAGCAAAATGTACTCAAGGAATGGTGTTTGTAATGTTATTTTCATTCAAATGTGTAACATTTGTAGAAATAAAGTTTGCTCAAACTCTAAACTTTTGTTCTCATACATTTAGCTTGACATAGCCCATTGGCATGGCTTCTTATTTATAAGTCGAAGAAAAAAATTCTTCATAGTGAAAGCTTAAAAAATGTAAAAGTTGAAAATGTAAAAGCTAAAAATGTAGAATAATTGTGTCAATGTATTTATTGTTACTAGATTATACCTTATATCAACTTGTCCCTCCAAAAATTCCCTAATGATAAATTGTTGACACCTCTTGCAAAAAAAAATTGACACATATTCATCAATGTTACATTTGGGATTGTATTTCTTTTAAGTAGACAAAGTCTAATATTAATATTAGACATCAACATCTTGCCTATAGACTTCTCAATCACAAAAGAACATAAATTTAAAAAATACCTTACAATTATGACTTATGGTTTAATATTGGTTTTCATGTTGATTGAAGGTGATCTGAATCTCTTTTTTGAAGGTAGGTTAGAAAAATCATCCATTTTTTGGCAATCCATCCAACATATACATACTTTCATCCACAATATTATCTAATAGTAGTGAACTTCATCCAAGTTTTGAATTCCTTAGAGATGATTTAGGTAATTTCATCCCAAATTTTCCATTTTCTTCCTAATGTATTTGTTAGCCATTATCAAAATGAGGTAAAATTTGCCAAAAATATTAGTGCTACTTTGACTTGCTTGAAAGTCCAAAACTCACACTTTTGGGTATTTCATGAAAGTCAGCCTCCTAGCCAAGAGTATGAGCAACCATGGGACATAGACATCAACAAAATTGCTCTGCCCTCTCATTTCCAATAGCAATTTCTATTGGAATATTTTAGACTCTTTACCAAATTTGTAAAAACATGCTATATTTGACACATTTTTGTCTAATTTTCACAAATTGGCTCACATAGTAGCAAATGCTCCTTCAATGAAATTTGCACAAAAAATCCCTCTTAACCAAATTTGTAGCCAATGTACAAACAAATTTCACTAATGAGACTTGAATTCCCTATATATTTTGTGAGTGTATCCACTTGGCCTAGACCAATGATTTGAAGACATTCAAATGCATAATTTGTTAATTAGATACTTTGGCAAAAAATTCATTAAATACTTGGAGTGTTTTTGGGTGCCAAAACTTGTGGCATCTATTTGTAAAAATCTCTAAATTTAGGTTCAATATAAATTTATGTTGCACTTTGTAGACCTAGAAAACTGTTGAAGTTGTGGAAATATATCAATTTACAACCTAACCTTTTACCAACTAATCCTCTTTTTGAATTTTTGTACATGTTTTGCTCAAATCTAAGAGCAAACATACTATTCATCTTAACCCGCAAAGGACAGGCTAGTAACCATAGAAATCATCCTTTTGGGCATTGTATGAATAATTGATTCAAAAAATCCAAAAGCACTCATTGGAAGTAATCTACTATACAATACCTTCCGTTTTTATGCAAAATTCTGAGGATGAATAGTTGCACTTTTGTCCTACACAAAAGGATTCTCTGTCATTCATCGACCAAAAAACATAACATTATTCATTGAGAGGATTCCTTCCCCCTCAAACGAGGAGTAATTCTCTCATGGATGCCTAGCAAAAAATTTAGTTTTAATATGAATGATACTATTGGCTAATTGGATGGTGATTCAATAGTATGGGAGTGGTTGAAGAATAGTAAATAGAGCATAGGTGCTACCTAGCAACTCTAGACTGCTTACAACTACTTGCTATAGTGCATACCTACAATAACTTCATGCTAGGGGCCCACGCTTTTGTTAAGAGCAAATAGGGACCCCAAAACTGATTAACAATCTATTATATTAAGTGCAAACCGTCACGAGCCTGTCACGACCTGCTGTTACAAAAATGGTCACGTTTTCATCTAGTAATTTCATCCAATTGTTTTCATCGCTCCAGTGTCTTTACTCTCATGTGAGTGCATGACTGACTCAGCTAACATTATACAAAACCCTAATCGCGCTCCGGTCAGACTTTCATCCCACCTTTCTCATCCATTTTTTCATCCCGTTTTTTCATCGCGCCCCTATTGTATTGCATTGCCATTGCATTGCAACAGGCTCCGTTCTTGTGTTATGAATGTTCGGAGAGTCGTTTATGGGTTAAATTCATCAACGTACTAGAGAAGCTTCCGCATGCGGCAAATTCTGCAATGTGGTGAGGCTACGGGCGAGTCCGAAGGGTGAGCCAGCTGGCCGAACCACATTGCAAAATCTGCCGCATGCAGAAGCTTCTCTGGCGTTAAGGGTCTAGGTCTTCCTTAATTCCTCTTGTTTCTTACGCATGTTGTACGAAACGTTTGAATTAAAGTCAAGTGACTCTTTCTATTTAAGAAGTGCCGATTTTGCAAACTGCCGATTATGTCAACAGCCGATTCTGCTAAATATACGAGCCCTAAAATAGGCAGAATCAGTCACCCAGACCCTTAACGTTGTCATAAAGGAATGTTGTACCTTCAAAGATTCAAGTATCACTTCAGATGAATGAGAAGTTATTTGAGCGAAACAGCCATAGCTAGCTCTCTCCATCATCCAAAATTTGGACTTCGGAGCAATTAGGTTTGGACTTTGGAGAGCACGCAGAAATTGACTTTTCGCAGAGGGTTTTGGCCGCCATTCCATAGCGATTTCGGTGGTGACGACGCTGCTGGAACTCCTACTTGTGCAATTGATAAAGCCTCTCCCCAAAGGAATAATTGACATGCCGTCCCTGTGTCGTTTTCACTGTCCTCTGCACTTTGAGGTACGCAACTTTCGTCAAAGGAATTCGAGTTACATTTCTTGCTCTCTGATCCTCCTACAGAACGGCAAAAGTTGCAGGTAAAGCTCATCATCCGGGAATTCGGATACTCAACTAACCAGCTTCCATTTCCGCTTGAGCCAATCAGTCACACCCAAGTGGGCAATCAACAATAATTCTCGATGACACTACACCCTGCTGCCCAGCCTTGAAAGATCCAAATTGCGCCTGACACGACAAACACGAGAATGAGCGGCACCATGTGGCACACCCTGCCGCCTCCGATTCATCCAGTAGAAATGACAAATCCGAATCCACGCATACTGGGGGCAAAGATAACTACATGAGCTGCACCGTCTCGCAATGCAACCGACGGACTCCATGTGCATATTTTGCATGCCCAGATTTCGTCTGAATTTTCGGGGCGGCGATTGGGAACTCTGGGACTCTGGGTAGATCACCGACGCTGGCGACTGAAGCAGAAGAAACAGGACATGCAGAAGAATCTTATCAGCATTGTAGTAATGGAGAATTCCACAGATAGGAACAGCGTATACATGAACATCAGGGATTCAGGGGATTCACTGGCATCTTCTCATCCGGTTTTGCAGAGAGAGGTCACTAAAAATACTCCAAGATTCTTCGGCTGGGGACCCCTGTTACAGCATCACCAGCATACATCACTTCCTTGGAGTTTCGCAAGAAACTGTAATTGAAGAGTTGGGCAACTTCACTTAAACTCCAGGGCACTACCCAATTTGACCCGAGTGCTTCAGCGGTGAATCGTGCAGTATTCGTCAAGAAAAAACAGAATCTCAAGTGTTAGGTTCAATATTGAAACAGAAACAATGGAGTTCAATCTAAATTCATGAACCCAATTAGTACTCAATATAGATTCAAGATGACATACACATTACTTACTATTTCATTACTGAATTCGCAATCTTCAAAATTAAATTGATTCATATGAAGTAATGTAAAGTCTCCATTCAGCATTCAGTAATGGAGAGGTTCCATTCACTATACAAGTTTTCACACCACCTTTGCTTTGTGCTCGGTGTGAAAAGACATGTATCTATTGACATTTAATGCAACACAAGTGTGCAAAATTTTAGATTGTTGTAGGTCGATTGTTGTAGGAAAAGGCTCAAAGTAAGTTCACATGATTACGTTACAGCATAGCAATTCCTTTTTTTAATGTAGATTCTGTTGTTGCTTTCACTATCATTTCACCACTAATTTTCTGTCAATACGGAACCACCATCGAAGTATTGGACTCTATGTTTACTAGTTCGTTTTCCTCCTCCCTCAAGTGAAAACGTCGGATTCAGGCAGTTTCAGTGCCTGCCGCAAAAAGAAAATATTCCATCAAATCTTGAGTAAATTTGCGTAGAACTAGATGCGAGATGCCCTCCGCAAGTTGCTGCTGGTGGTCCAAGCAATGTAAGTTTTTTCCGTGAGCTCCGTCATCGGTTTCGTTGTCTCCATATCCACCACGGTAAGTGAATCCAGTTTGGACCGGGTCTCCAGGAAATTGAGTCGCAAGACTATTTCAGGCCACTCCCGTGCTGTCTCCTGAGTCCTGATCAAGAGCTCAATGCCGCCGTGACCCCGGCAAACCCCAACCCAAGGGCTGACCATCCAGGCAAGACCTGGTAATGTGGCAAGATTATCTCCTATTGTTCAACCTCGTCATTGGAGAAGGAGCAGCGTCATCCGACCCAGACACAGGTTTGAAACTTGTTGTGGAGTTTGGACTTTGGAGAATACCCGCGGCATCGATCGCCAATTCCAAAATGCCTTGATGATGCAGATTGCAGAGAAAAAACGCCAATCTCTTTCTGAGATTGCGTGAATCAAGGAGCTGTTATCTAGGGTCCCACACATTGCTCTTGGGTGACACCAAGACGACATATCTCTATTTTAGGGCAGACTTCCCGGCACCTCGAATCGGCCCAACCATTGCACAAAAGATTGAAAAAAAGTGGGAATTTTACGTGAATAAGGGTGCCATAGTTGCAATTGGAAAATCGGAATTGTTCGGGGGGAGGATCATGAAGAGCAGGGGAGGCAAGTACTTGACTTCTGGAAAACTATTGTTGACATTGAACTTGAACTTCTTGTTTGCTTTTAGTTTGACCAAGCTTCCCCTAAAAACTAATTTCTCCCTGCTCACGAACAATAGTGAAAGCGTCATGAAACTTGGTGTGAAGGCAATTCGCCAATCCCGACTCTGAATGGAAGTTCACTCTTAAGGAGAGAGACTCCATACTTTGTAGATTTTGTGTACTGAAGTAAATTTGATTTCACGAGACTTTTTTCATGCCTTGACGGCCACTCATGCAATGTGCAACCTTGGGAACCAGAATCAAGGCAAAACGGGCACAAATACCGAGCGAAAAAGCGATTGAGAAAGTGTTTGCTGTGGGAATTGCCTGATTAACCTGATTGTCCCGAAAGATCTGCTAAATTTGGAGATTTGAGGGTAGGTAAGTAGGTTTACAAAGACGAGAGATTCCCGAGGAACCAACCCCAAGGTCCGAATGATGTTTCATGACCGGCAACCATGTGGGGAGCCTTACCCGGCCCTAGCGGTGGCGCTTTTGACTCCAGTAGCCCTGCTGCCCTTTGCTTGCCTTTGTGTACCTTTCCACCTTCCCTTTCGCCGCTCTCCCTCCGTCACATGCAGACGGGATTGATCATCTTATTATAGCCTGAAAAGCAAAGGAAAAATGGCATTACAGTAATCGAAAGAACAGATAATAATGTTTTCTGTTCTCGAAACTAGTGTTGCATTTGGATTTGATAATCATAAAATATGCGACTCGCTGCGAAACGCTTGGGCCAACGAAATCATGTACGTGACTTGGCTTACTTCATGTCTGGCAGAGCATGCAGGGACTCCGAAGTCAGTGGGCTAACTTAAAATTGCAACGGCTGAGGGACATCTGGGGCTTGGGAAGAGTGAGTTATGGAAAGTACATGGTCATACTCCCGGCATTGAAGTGTAAAGAAAATATAAACCTTGAGCATGTAAAAAAGTATAAACCTTGGTACACGTTGCTGCAGCAAGCAGCTATACTAATCCATCCTACCCTTGGGCAATAATTTTACCAATCAATTTGCTGTAGTTCAATGAAACCAACAATGCCAAAATATGCATGAGCATCGTCTTGTGAACTCATCTGTGCAGCTGTACCACCACTACTCCTTTCTGAATTCAATCAACAGACTTGGGAACGTGTTGAATGTCGTACCATCAAAATCCTGTGTAACTTAATCACTGTGTTCGAAAAGAATTACATATATACATGTGTTCGGGGTTGTAGTCTACCCAAAAAACGACACCTTAAATTACAGGATATCTACAAAATGTGCCATCGCCACCCAATCCACGTCCATCTCCAAACTCGTACCCCCAAAGTAATGTACAATATTGATGGTGTCGGTAGTCTACACACGGGCTAAGCGCACCACCGCGTGGTTGCAACAACCAGCAACTGGAGGATCACCATCTTTTCTTTTCATGTGTACAGATTGTGTGCGTGATCCTTCGCGTCTCGCTGGTTGCAACGTCGGAGATGATGACATTGGTGGCTCGCCAGTCAGCTAGCAAGCCCAGAGAATTTCATGGCCGAGACTGGCGTCCACGACGGGCGCCGTCACGTCTGAGAGACGGTACTTGAAGTTGAAGAGATGCACATTCTCGCTGCTGCAGAGGCTCCCAGTCAAGCTGGAGAGGTCGCCCGTATTGGAGCTTTCATTGTTGTAGAGCGAGGTGACCTCCCCTGGCCAGCCACTGTAGTCGAACACCATCTTCTGCGCGCTCTGCGCTTCGTCCTCGCATGACGCCGGCTCCGTCTTGGGGCGCACGCGGAAATTACTCGCTGGATTGAAAGCTTGCTGGTTGTTGAACCTTGACATGTTCATGCTCATGCTCGATTCGAACATGGGGTAGGATTTCGACACCATGGTGTTCAAGCCGCCGAGGATGTTGTTGCTGTTGTTGTGATTGTTGTGATTCTCCGGGTGCGCAACCCACGACATGATCCCATTTTGCACTAACTCCTTGTTGTGGTGTTGTGGCGACTCGTGAGGAAAGTCTGGGACGCAGTTGTAGCACGACATCTGCTCCGTGCCTGCACAAGTCTCGCCGTCTGTGCCTTCATCCGTCGTGACGGTGGGGTTCGGGGAATTGTCCATCATCGCGGCTGCGGGTGGTAACGACGACCTAAATGCATCCTCCAGCTGGTACGATCCCATGGCCTGGCGAAGGCGCGCGTCGGAGAATAGGAAGCTCCGTTTGCCGCCTGAGCTTTTCTGGAAAATGCGACACACCACCCACTCGTCCTGCACAGAAGAATGTCGAACGAATTAGACATACCCTAATGCCCTCGAGAACCAATTTCTCTGATCAAAAACGAAAGTTTTTGTGACCAGAATCAATGCACACATTGAATGCATGATCGAAACGCAAATAAACATTTGAAAGAAACGAAAGGAGAAACATGTAGAATCGGAAACCTCCCCTGCAAGATGTCCCCAGTGGATTGATTTTGCGATGAAGGTAGAGCAGGAAATGCTGAGAAAATGGCAATTTGTACCTTGTTGACACGAGGAGGCAGAGGATGTCCGCCATCGCCTTCTAGCCGATACTCATGCATGATCCAGTTCGTCTTCTCGCCCTTGGGCGCGCGGCCGCGGTAGAACACCAGCGTCTTCTTCATGCCCACCAGATGCGCCTGCGGCCGATGCGCCACGACGTCGCGGTCCTTGCCCGTCGCTTTCCAGTAGCCCGCGTCCGTGGCGCGGTTCGTGCGCATGCCAGTGGGGTACTTGCGGTCACGAAGGCTGAAGAAATACCATTCCTTCTCCCCCATTTTCGCTTTCTCTGCATCGCACCGCAAATCCGTCTCCATCAGTCCCCAAATCCCGTCTCCCGCATGTGAAAGAACATACATACAATCGCATGCGCAAACACACAAGCATGAGATGAAATTGCACCAGGAAGGTCCCACGGCTCGCATTTGTTGAGGTCCACTTCCGCAATGGCGCGAACGGCGAAGCTGCCGTCCAGCACCTTCTTGGTGAGGTAGTAGCCCACCAACTCCTCGTCTGTAGGGTGGAAACGAAAGCCCGGCGGCAGAAACGGTTCCCCCTGTTGCTGCTGGTTCGGATGCTGCTGCTGCTGTTGGTTCTCCTCCTGAAGACATGTAGATGCAGCCATGGCTGAAAGACGTCGAAGAAGATTCCGCTTGCTAACAAGGGACTGGGTGTTGTGGGACTGTTATCTGCGTTGTGTGGGTCTGCGACAGATCTCGGACATGGAGAGGCCGGGTTGGCAACGTCAAATCACTGTGGACATGCCGAATTGAAGCAAGTGGCCGTGGTGCTACAAGTGGAGGCGGCTGTGACATCCGCGAAAGGAAGGGTCCATTCTCTCGTGGCTCTCCGATCGTAGAGGAAGTTCGCCGCTAGCACTCGATTTCTATGGCGAACGACGCTAAGCTACAATTGCAGTGGTGTTCGAGGAGCTCAATATTGCGCAACTTCATACCACCCGCTGGTCACGTGTCCGGTTGAATCAAACTCTACACGAATTTACTCGATCTTCTTAGAGAGGATTGTGGACAAGCCACAAATGGAGTTGATTATCATACATGTGCTCCTCCTCCAGATCTGTCGTTACACGATTGTGAATGTAGAAAAGTAAGAACGGAACATGAAGCACTCACTCGCGCGAGAAAAGAGGGATTAAGGAGAGCCCGGAGGCGGGGGTTACACAAGGACAAACAGAATAGAAGGGGTTGTCACGAGGGAAGAAGTACGAATATGGGAATCAATGCTTGAAAAAGACGGAAGCAGTGGAAAGATGCCCGGGCGGCAAAAATAGTGATCGAAGTTGAGTAAAATGCGGAGTCGGGAACCAGGAAGCGCACTGAAAACAGGGTAGTCAGCGGGGCTCCTTCACGCACTCTAGATCAACCAAATTACGACCAAAACAACAGATCATACAGACCACACCCAGAATTCGTGACCGAGACAACTCCACGATGTCAGAAACAAAAACAAAAACACATTGAAACACTCCCACTAGACAATTGCATACCAGTCCACTGATTACACCACCACCCCACAAAGCCTCGATCCGCACAGAACGAACAACACTCCTACCCTGATGAATTCCAGCAACAACATTCACGAAACTCCTACTCTCAGAACACCAACGCCCAACACCAAACCACTCAATTCACCGACACATTCATCACGTGACTCGTAACAAAAACTCCACGCCAAACTTACGACGAACGAACCACTCTGCACAAATCCACCCGGAAGCAAAATTCTGCTCACAAGTCCAAATCAAACGCCTAACACACACCCAGAGTCCCTCACACGTCTCCAAACGAGAACAGAGAAACGACCGAAGATCAGTACTCCGATCCCAGCCAGGGATCCAGCAATAGAAGCACACAAGTGAGCAAGTTCGAAATTTTGCACAGGAAGGAACGAGAGCGGCGGTGATGTGACGAAGTTGAGAGGAAGGCGATATAAAGCTTCCCGCTGGAAACCAATGAAGAACAGTGAGAGTGCACAGGGAGGCTTGGCTTATAGTAGAACCTCTGTAGTGAAACTGCAAAGCAAAAAAGCGAGGCAAGGCGAGACACAACTGAGAGGAAAAGAGAGCTTGAGGCTTGAGGAGCTGCAGCTGGCTGGCTGGCTGGCTAGTGGGGCCGCCTGAAGTCTCTAAGTAAGCTTGCTGACCAGTGACTAAGCTTAAGTGTGGGTTTGTGGGCCAAAGGGCGGTGAACGTCGCGGCTATATTGGGAAATTCATTTGTTTTGCCGGGCAGCGTGACGTCCGTCCTGCTGCCTGCTGCAGCTGCTGGGGCCAGGCTCCACCACGGCTGTGATAATGCGGCGGTGATCCCAGTCCGGCGACAAGCTCCCCAGCCAAGCACCCCCCTGCAGCTGCTCAAGTGTGGGACGGGGGGTGTACAGTCCGACTCCTCCTCCTCTTCCGCTGCGGCTGGCTCTTGTACCTGCTCGCCGTTGTTGTAAGAGCGCAGGCTAAGTTATGGAGGAGGAGTCAGTGCCACTTGGGCAGGGGGGCTGCAGACCCATGTATTGACCCATGTATTGCCCCGTGTTTTTACCCCTGCAGAAAATGCTGGGATTTTTTTATTTTGTTGCGTATAATCAAATTTGCAAATTCTGAATTCATATTTGCAATCAAAGGCCCCAAATTAGCTAGGGGACGAGATAAAATACAAATTTTAAGTGGCACAAAATAGGGGGCAATTTTTACATTTACCCTTTGATGGGACAATACATAGGTCAATCCTCCCTGGTTGTTGCAAAGGATTGGATTACATTGGTAGGATAGTCCATGAGTAGGTAAAATGTGTATGTTATTCTGTAAATAGAGGAGGCAATTTAGACAACTTTGCATCACACTCATTTGTGTAAGTTACTAAACGTAGGGACACCTAAAACAACCACTTTTTTTTCACTAGATAATTTCTATTATTTGATTGGTGAAATTTTTATATTTTCTCATTGGCATTGGCAAGTGATAGGAGATTTCAATGCACAAAAGAATGAATCATTTGAACATTGTATGCAAAAGTTATCAAGAATCAAAGTTTTTTGGCAATAGATGTTCAAATTTTGTTTCTTTGAGAACAGGTACAATTTATTGATTTAGAAGATGTACTATGAGTGAACATTTCTTCAAGTGGCACATTTTAGGTACCAACTACATTTGTGTGTCCCTATCTTAGCAAATATATATAATGGAATGATATTGCAATGGTGTTTACAAAGTCTTGTGTGGAACTTAGTTTGATGCTCTCACCTAGACTCTAGAATTTAATTGGCATTTGTGAATAAGGAGGGAAATGAATTTTGCAAGAAAATGATTATATTATTATTATTACTCATTAGATGGAGAAGTCGAATTGTTAAGTTGAAGAAAAGTTAGGTATTTAAGAAAACAATAGATGAGATGACTTATTAGGTTCCTTAAGTTTTCATGTATTCTTGAGTCTTCATGTATTCTTGGGTCTTCAAGTGTATTCAAGGACCAATGCTACCTAATAAACAATGTTATATATCACTTCAAAAGAATGATTGGAAAAATCCTCCAATGTTGCAAAATTCATTTCCCTCCTTTTTCACAAATGCCATGCTAGCCATGAAAGGCTATAAAGAAGCAAAGTGCACTTGAAATAAAAACAAACTTAAAAAAGATCAAAGGAAAATAGGAGGCACAATGAAGGACCAAGTCCCATCTCTTGAAGTACAAAAAAACAAAGATCCTCCAATGACTTGAAATATTTAACTATTTTCAATAGATTCATTTACATATTAGATATATGTCAGTTGATTTTTAACCTAGTATGGATGGGCCTTCACTTGGCTCTGCCACAAGCACTTGATTCACAATATCACCACCTTTGCTTTGCACTTGACAAGTAATTTTCAATTTTTACTCAAAAATTTCAAACTCTAAGTGGTACATCAAGACTAGAGCAAGGGATCACTTGAATGTATTTTATTGAATGTGCCAATGGGAAATGAGACACGATGTAATGATACTTTGCACGATCTTGAGGTAACCCAAAAGAGAGATCACAACCATGCATATTAGAAGAGAGGGATATCAATTGTTTGCATATTTTTGGTAAATTAAATTAATATTTTTATTTTTTTTTAAACTTGAACTTCCTTTTCTAAAACTCAATAAATTTCAAACCTTCTACACTTCCTAAAAACTTTCAAATTTATAACCTCAATTTTGATGGTGAAAATTTCAAAATGAGGTTTGAAATGACCTTAAACTACCCAAGGTGATGACCAAGTGGTAGGAACTTTCGATGGAATCTACAAGGTTCTTGACCATGCTGACATTGCTCGTGTGGGGTCTCTTCATGATGGTGCATGAGAAGGAGGTTTGTTCCTCAACTTGGTTTGACAAGGATATCCAAGGTTGCCTTGATCAAGTCGTGTCAATCTGATTATGGCCCTAGGGCCGTATGTTTAAAAAAAATTTCCCAAAATCAGTCAAGTCTCTCTGGCTAAGCTTATAGTCCGTTTGACCAGATGAGGGAGATGATGCAGTTCCATTGTTTTTTAATGCACAATTTTTTTCGCCAATAGTGTACACCCAAAAGATATTGGCTATTTTTTGTAAAGGAAATCTTCATTTTGGGGTGTGTGAAATAGCTAGACTACTGCTATTTTTTAAGACCAATAGCCAAATATGATATTTACCTAGGTATCACCTACTTTTCATATGAGTATCATCCAAGTATCACCCCAATATCACCCCAATATCACCCCAATATCACCCCAATATCACCCCAGTATCACCCCAGTATCACCCAAGTATCACCCAAGTATCAAAGAAGCAACTGACTCCTTCTCCAAAATGAGAAAATAGTAATAGAAAACTGTGCAGTTCAGTTATGGATGACATTGATTTTGGTGCTCCCTGAATGTATTTGTGTGTTGGAGCAAACGCCGCGCCTAGATTTACTCATTCTTTGTACTGTACGGTGGTTGAATAATTTTCTTTGAACATGAGTTATCGATGGAGTTTTCTTTCAATGGTTGCCGCACTTCCACATTTGGGGAACAGCGGTACGAAGAATGGTAGAAACAGCTTATGTTAGAGTTGGTCAAGCCAGTGACTGAAGGTGATTTCAATTTCCCCACAAGGGGGGTGGAGTAAGGAGCCGACCCATTTCCGACCCATTAAGCAATTTTGCATATCTGGAGTGTTGTTTTCTTGAGTGGAGAAATTTTCCCCATGTACAGAAAGAGAGTTTAGAAGGATTCCATATTTTTCTAGAATTTTATTTCTCATAACATAATTACTACAAATTTTTTAGTTGAAGATTATGGACGACACATTCTTGTCATATAGATCTTCCTATTTCCAACCATAGGTTGGTTGTAAAATCAACCAAGACTGCAAGCAACCAATCATAATGTGCCACGATTGCATTGGAGATTGTGCCACAATTAATGTCCTGCTTTCTCCTGCTGATTGGAAAGAGTGTAGTCTATATGACGGGAATGAGTCCCTGGTTGGGAATGGGTCGCCTCCCTTAAGTTAAGGTAAAACAACCCATTGCGGTCACCTAGGAAATGACCCCATTATGGGGGGGGTGTTTTTCCAGTAAGTGAGATGTAGGCCACAATGCATGTCTTACATGATAGTAATGGAGTGAACTATGACTTCATTAGGAACTTCTAAATTTTCAGTGTGAAATTCACTGTAAAAATTGATTTTTTTAGGTCTTTTGTGATAGAAAATATTGTGACTGCATTAGGTAGTAAGATGAGCATTAAAATGAATTCAGATTTTGTTGGTTACAAAGTCTATAGACTCTTTTGGATTGAATAAGGTAAACCAACCTATTGTGGTCAGAATTAGGAGTTCAGCCACATGTTGTTGCTGAAATTTTTCAATTTTTTTCCTACATACAAGCAAGTGTGAGAAATAGTGAGAGCAATTGAAATTGTATTTTTTCAACAAAGTATGCATTTGTTATGAATTGTTGAAGTGTTTAGCCCAAAAGAGTCTGTAGATCATCCCATCACCGACAACATCTGACTCCACTATGCTCATGTCATTCACCCAAAATAGTTATGAATATTTTCTAAAAGAGGAAGGACCAAAAAGTCATTTTTGACATTGAATTCCCTTTGAAAAGTTGAAGCCTCCTAATGAGGTCACTAATCAATCCATGACTGTCATTTCTTACATGCATTAAGGCGAAATTTTCACATAATGAAAAAAAAACACTCCCTAGTTGACCACAATGGGTCATCTGACCACAATGGATTGGTTTACCTTACTTCAAAAATTCTTGGCAAATTCATACTTTATCAAATATATATAATTTCAATTGTACTTGTTGTTTTCACACTTGTACTAATGTGGGGGAAAAAATTGAAAATTTTTAGCAACAAGGTGATGTCAAACTCCTCATTTTGACCACAATGGGTTGTTTTACCTTAAGTTAAAGAAGTTAATAATCTCTTCTATTAAGACAACATGTTTGTTTTGTTTTGTTTGTCACGTTGAGATCTCCTGGACCGTGCGTTCCCCGGTCGCGTGCTTGGTACCATTGGAAAGCCCTCGGCAAGGAGGGGTGCACCGGCTTGGTTTCATGGTGTTCCGACATATGGTGTGAAAGTTGTGCATTTTTGAGTTATTTTTGGTTCTAGAAAATTAGAAAATTACTTTTTCTTATATTTTGGTCACAATCTTGGTACTGTCAGAAAGCCCTCGGCGAGGACGGGTGCACGGGCTTGGTTTCGTGGTGTTCCGACTGATGGTGTGAAAGTGATGCATTTTCGAGTTGGTTTTGGTTTTTTAAAATTAGAAAATTACTTTTACTTTTGTTTTGACTGTGGCAACGGCACAAGACACATGTACTTAGTACCGTCAGAAAGCCCTCAGCAAGGAGGGATACACTGGCTTGGTTTCGTGACGTTTGGAAGTACGGCGTGAAAATTATGCATTTTTTTTAGTTATTTTTTGTTCTAAAAAATTAGAAAGTTACTTTTTCTTATATTTTGGTCACAATTTTGGTACTATTGGAAAGCTCTTGGCAAGGAGGGGTGCACAAGCTTGGTTTCATAGCATTCCAACTCACGGCAAGAAAGTTATGGATTTTTGAGTTGTTTTTGGTTCTAAAAAATTAGAAAATTACTTTTACTTTTGTTTTGATTGTGGCAAAGCCACAGGGCACTCTAGTCTATACATTAAGACAAGATGTTTGTATACATTAAGATAGGATGTTTGTTTTGTTTTGTTTGTTTGTTTTGTTTGTTTGTCACGTTGAGATCTCTTAGACCGTGCGTCCCCCACTTGCGTGCTTGGTACCATCGGAAAGTCCTCGGCAAGGAGGGGTGCACCGGCTTGGTTTCGTGCCGTTTGGATGTATAGTGTGAAAGTTGTACATTTTTGAGTTATTTTTTGTTCTAAAAATTTAGAAATTACTTTTTCTTATACTTTGGTTACAATATTAGTACTGCCGGAAAGCCCTCGGCGAGGAGGGGTGCACCGGCTTGGTTTCGTGGCGTTCCGACTCACGGTGTGAAAGTTATGCATTTTCGAATTGTTTTTGGTTCAAGAAAATTAGAAAATTAGTTTTACTTTTGTTTTGACTGTGGCAACAACACATGACACACTAGTCTATATATTAAATTAGACTATTGGTTTTGTTTGTTTGTTTGTCATGTTGAGATCTCCCAAACCGTGCATCTCTCGGTTGTGTGCTTGGTACCGTTAGAAAGCCCTTGGCGAGGAAGGATGCACCAGCTCGGTTTCATGGCATTTGGATGTACGGTGTGAAAGTTATGCATTTTTTAAAGTTATGTTTGGTTCTAAAAAATTAGAAATTTACTTTTTTAATATTTTGGCCATAATCTTGGTATCGTCGGAAAGCTCTCAACAAGGAGGGGGGCACGAGCTTGGTTTCGTGACATTCCAATTCACGGTGAGAAAGTTATGCATTTTTTAGTTGTTTTTTGTTCTAAAAATTTAGAAAATTAGTTTTACTTTTTGTTTTGATTGTGGCAATGGCATAGGGTATACTAGTCTATACATTAAATCAGGATGTTTGTTTTGTTTTGTTTGTTTGTCACGTTGAGATCTCTCAGACCATACGTCCCCCGGTCGCATGCTTGGTACCATTGGAGAGCCCTCGGCAAGGAAGGGTGCACAAGCTTTGTTTCATGGCGTTCCAACTCACAATGTGAAAATTATTGAATTTCAAATTTTTTATGAATTAAATTTTTTTTAAATACTTTTAGTCTAATTTTTAAAAAACCACAGGGCATACTCCTAAATGATGTCAAACTCCTCATTTTGACCACAATGGATTGTTTTACCTTAAATTAAGGAAGTTAATCATCTATACTTTAAGTTTGTTTGTTTGTTTTGTTTGTCACATTGAGATCTCCCGATCCGTGCGTCCCCCAGTCGCATGCTTGGTACCATCAGAAAGCCCTCGACAAGGAGGGGTGCACAGACTTTGTTCCATGGCGTTCCGACTCACAATGTGAAAGTTATTGAACTTCAAAGTTTTTATGAATTAATTTTTTTTTAAATACTTCTACTTTAATTTTTACTGTAGCAACAGCACAGAGATGATGTCAAACTCCTCCTTTTGACCACAATGTTTGCCTTTCAGTTAAGGAAGTGAATAATTTAACTCACTGAGGCTGAGACTGAGAGTGGCAGGAATGAATGCATCATGGCCCTGCCCAGTAAGTTTCAGTTCAGAAAGTGGAGAAGGTACTACCAGCGAATTGTTTATTCAGCTCTCCCTCCCACTGACAAGCCAGTGGCCTAAATAAGCTTAAGTTAATAAGTTTATAGTGGCCACTGGCTGCTCTTCCACTGGAACGGAAGAAGTCCTCCACTCCCCCGCTGGGAAGACTGACCCAGAAAAACACACTTGACCGGGGGTACAACGTACTACTTGCACCCTGATGGCCGTCCGGCTCCTGCTGCAGACTGACGGACGGGGAGCAGGGATCCCCAAAGCAAGCGGATGAAAGTAAGGTAGTATGGCCTTAAAGCGACCTTTTAAGGGCTGATTTGCCTTTTTCACAGGTTTCCATGGAGAAAATGATTTTTAGCCCATTTTTTAGAGAAAGAAAAATAGATGCGGAACACAAGACAAGTAGTTTTGTATTTTTTTCAAGCATTTTTGAATTACTTATGAATTTTCAAAGATTCAAGTCATAGGCACCTATTTGTGATCATAGGTGTCCCAAAATCCATCCCCTTGTGACTTATAAAGAAATGTGCAGAAACCAAAGACAATGATTGGCTCTTACAATAAAAAATAATAATTTTTCTTGAATTCATTAACAGACCAGAGAGGTCCATGCAAAGATCACCTAACATCCATTCTACAACTATCTACAGGCTGGACAGTCTGAAGAAGATGGGCACTTTAAGGCCATACTACCTTAGTTGAGTTTCTACCTCCACCCACTCAATACACACAACACAACACAAAAAAAAAAATCTTTGGGCTACTCAGGTTTATGACCTGCCTTTGACAGACAAATGTGAGAAATGAAGGAAGCAATTGAAATTTTAACTTTTGGACAAAGTACGAATTTGTTATGCATTTCTGAAGTGTGGTGTCCATTTGGTCTGAAAGAGTGTGTAGGACTACCTCAATTCAGCATCAAAAAGTGTTTTCACAATGGTCATCTTATCACCTGAAAGAAGCCCAACTTTTTTTGGACATGGCTACAAGATTTTCTAACATGGCCATGATATGAAGGAATAAGAAAAATGATTGTTTTATGATGAGTATAAGTGTTCTGTGACAATCACTGATAACTCCATGACTATCTCCCAAGGCATGGATTATGGCCACAAATCAACCTAATGTAGTCCTAACCCCATTTATTAGAAAAAGTTTGTCATAAGTTAATGTAAGACTCTAATGGGTAGTTCCCTAGGTGTCTATCATGAGTGGTTTGCATGTGACAGGCAGGTTTATTACCTTAGTATGGTATGTTGTAAAAAAGAAAGGAGACCTTCAATGGAGACATTTTAGCCAAAACTGTAATGAACAATAGAATTTGGTAGCCAATTTACAACTTCCCTCCACATTAGAATCAACATCTAGTTAGTCAGTTTCGTGTTTTATAGTGCTTCCAATAATCCTTCACAACTTGTAACATCCTTTCTTTTCTACATTTTGTTTAAACAACTCACTCTCAAGGTAGCCAAAGTTGGCGCATGTTGGTCTTGAATGTAGCACACTGCACTACATTCCATAAACTAGTTCCGGAATCACTAGACAAGAGGGCTGGCGTGAACTGACCCCCTCACTCATCCTTGAGAAAAAAAAATGTTGGACTTTTTTTTATTTATCACATATGATAAACAAAATTTGAAAGTTTTGAATCCATATTTTCAATCCATTCAGTCAAGAAGCCCCAAATTAGCTAGGAGAGGAAGAAATAGAAAATTAACTGAGCACAAAATAGGGGGGGGTTGTCTTTTTGGAGGGACGAGAGAGCGGGCGGAAGTAAAAACTTATTATTTACTGTACAGTACTGCAGTAGTCTGGGCTACTTTATGAATTGCCTGACTCCTCCGTTTCCCTGCAAATGCCTCTTAGTGCTGCCTGAGGATTAAGCTTATAATTGGCTTGTCTCTTGTGTTGAGAAGAGCATGTGATGTGGCCCACTCTGTGCATGCCGACTCTGTATGGCAAAAAAAAGTACGAATGGACAAAAAAAAAATTAATTAATTTAAAAAAAATTGTAGTGAGTATTTGTTTTTTCAAAGATGAAGTTGTACGTCTGATTCAAGTCGCCAAAGTTTTCAAATTTTTGGAGGAAAATTTGAAAACTATTGTTTGTTTTTAACCCCCGAGGCCTTTTTTTCTGCCCCAAAACACCCAAAACTGCCATTTTTATTGCAAAGAGCAGAAGAATGTGGAAACTGGTTTTTTTTGGCACATCTAACAGTAGGATCTTGTACCTAACTAGTGTGAGAATGTGTGGAATAAATTTCAGAAATTTTGATTGCACAGATTGTGAGATATTTGCGTTTATAGTGAAGAAAACAATTTTTGGGGGCACACTGCAAGATGAGATTCTTTGACTTTGAACCTTCTTAACTTAGATTTTTTGCACTATAGAGTTTTGAGGTTTAAATCCTTGTGGTGGGGAATTGAGTTGAGACTCTAGGAAAAAAAAATTAAAAAAGAAAAATTTGATTTGCATTCTTAAGAAAATTGTTAAGTAGAAATAAGTATGAGATAGAAGGAAAATCCAGTAAATTATTAATTTCTCTAATATGGGATCAAAATGCATTAATCCCAATGGTAGGATTGTTCTAATAAACAAACTAAACCATATGGAATTTTTTTTTTAAATTGTAAAAATTGCATTCTCAAATGAATCTTGCAAGTTATTTTTTCAAGAAGATGCTTAGATTGTCTAAAAAAATAAGATTGTCTTTAACTTTCACATCGCTTGTCTAAATGAAATGAATAAAAGATTTCCATGTAGAAAAAATTTCATCTATGAGGAAAAAAAATTCAAAATTCAAAAATTCATATTTTTGAATGTTTTTTTGTTGTTTGGTCTCCCTTGTTTTGAGCTTATCTAGGCATAGGCATAACTTTTGTTCTTCGGAACCAATTGAAAAAAAAAATATATTCCCATGAAGATATCCAATTTTTTTGATTCCAAAAAAAGTTTCAAAAAATCATGACAAAAATTGAGATTGTAGATACTTGCCCAATATCCAATTTGTCCCACAAAGGGACAATGGTCCTTTAGGGGTTATGGAAAAAAATAAAGAAATTTCATATCAAATACAAATTGTAATTGAAAAGTATAAAATTTTCAGTAGATATGTTTACATTAGTGTAGAACATTGTGGTATAAAACCAAAATTATAGTACTGCTTTGAAATTACAAAATCAACAAATTGTAATTACAAGCCTAAAGTTCATATTGTTGTAAAATATTGAAATTTTCATAAAAAAATTCCAATGTAAGATTCTTTTCATTAGTTGAACTCAAATTCAAAAAATATCATTTTTGCAGCTAAAATTCACATTAAGATCAAATAACAAGAAATGGCCAAAATGCACTACATCTTCTTCTTTAGAAAGGTCAATAATATCATAATGATGAAAATTTGCAATACTATTTACCAAAATGTTCTCAAGTAACTTCCAAAAAA